>CM053773.1:22925105-22992665 GCA_028658325.1 Potorous gilbertii | reverse complement strand
CCTCCATCTGTTCCATTCTAATTTTGAAAGAACTATTTTCTTCATTGAGCTTTTGAACCTCCTTTTCCATTTGGCTAATTCTGCTTTTGAAAGCATTCTTCTCCTCATTGGCTTTTTGAACCTCTTTTGCCAACTGAGTTAGCCTATTTTTCAAGGTGTTATTCAGCATTTTTTTGGGTCTCCTTTATGAAGGTATTGACCCGTTTTTCATGCTTTTCTTGCATCTCTCTCATTTCTCTTTCCAGTTTTTCCTCCACCTGTCTAACTTGATTTTTTAAATCCTTTTTGAGCTGTTCCATGGCCTGAGCCCATTGGATATCTATTTCAGATGTTTGGGACACGGAGGCCCTGACTCCCATGTCTTCACCTGATGGCGACCTCTGTTCCTCCTCGTCGGAGAGGAAGGGTGGAATCATCTATTCACCAAGAAAGTAACCTTCTATGGTCTTATTTTTTTTTTTTCCCTTTTCTGGGCATTTTCCCAGCCAGTTAATTGACTTCTGAGATTCCTCTCCACCCCTGCCCAGATCTGCCCAGCTAGTGCTTGGAGTCTGAGAGTCAAATGATGCTCCCCAGCCTCAGGGCTTTCAGTGGCAGGCCTGGCTGCTATTCAGTGGGTGCTTAAGTTCTGGTGCTCAAGTGGGGGCAGGTCCACCTTCCAGGCTCAGTTCCCTCAGGGGGTTTATGCAGAGACCTTCTGTAATGGAGCTGCTGCTGAGCTCCTGCCTGCTCTGGGAGCCTCTGGCCGCCCACTGCCTCTGCTGCTGCCTCCCAAGGGGGCCCGAGTCATGGAGACACCCCGCTCCCCTCTCAGCCTGTCCAGACGTCTCTCTCACTGACCTGTGCGTCTGTGGGTGGAGGGACCTTCGCGTCGGCTGTAGATTCCGTCCCTGAAGCCTGCTCGCTCCTCTCAGTGCCACGCGGCCAGGGTAGGGCTGGGGTTCACTCCACGACGGACCTTTGGGATCGGTTTTTCAGGGCTCTCTGGAACGGAAATCTCCTTCACTGTGTTCCTGTGCAGCTTCTACTGTTCCAGAATTTGTTGGGAGTTCTTTTTATAGGAAACTATGGGCTATGGGTTCAGAGCTAGCATATGTGAGTATTTCTACTCCGCCATCTTGGCTCCACCTACTCTCTCATTTAAAAAAGCTTCTGTCTTGTCTGTGGTCAATACATTTCATGGTGAAAAGTTAATAACAGGCAGTTTTTAAGTACCAGGTAAATTTAAACTACTATTTGTAAAGTTTTTTTTTAATACTTTGGAGTATTTTAAAACTAACTTCAGTTCCCTGGAACTCTCTGATCAGTAAAATCACCTTTCCTACCTAGCACAAAAACAATGAATCAGTCATTCTCAAGGGAAAGAAATAAGAGGTCTAAGTGTGGTTTTCCTTCCGTTTTCTGGTCATGTTCTTAGGGTCAGACCTGACTTCAAATCTCACCTCAGACACTTGACACTCACTAGCTGTGTGACCTTGGGCAAGTCACTTAACCCCAATTGCTTCATACTGCATCATCTCAAGTCATCCTGGTGAAGATCTACTGGATTCAGATGGCTCTGGAGGAGAAGTGAGGCTGGTGACCTGCACAGCCCTCCCTCACTCAAAACAAAGTCAAGTGCAAATCATGTCATCTTTTCTCTGATGACATGGTGTTCTTTGGCAACGAAGGACGAACACACATGTTCTTATATTTTCTTGATACAAATTCTACAAAGTAGCAACCCAAAACTCATTTAAGATGTTTCAGCATTTGTTAAGCTTCTTCAAAGTGCCTAATCAGATAGCACAGAAAAGAATATGAGCTCCTTATTCAGCACTTGCCTTAAATCTGCTTATCTCAGTGGAATCAACTCTTCTCAGATCTCTTTCACAACTCAACTTTTTCACAACACAAGTCCTTCCTACCAGAAAGGGGAGAGGCCATTAATCTTAACTGCAAAACTTCAAAATCTACTAAATCATTTGGTAATTTAGAAATTTACAGTAAACAAGTTACATCAAAGACAAATTTAGTTTCTAATTAGTTTATAGTTTAGAAATTTACAGTAAATGTATTATGTCAGACATTAGTTTCTAATTAGTTTATAATGCCATAAATTTATACAAACCAGAAAAAAGCTTCCTTTTTCTGGTTATATGATTTTTTTATCTCTGTCACTTTAACCTGATCTGGACTGAAATAACAAAGTATTTTACTGGGGCTGAAAGTTTAGCATCAGCTTACAGAAAGCTGGGTGAATTATTTCAAGTATGAAACTTCATCAGTCTTCCCCAGAATTCTGAACTGTGGCTGCAATTTTTTTTTTTTTTACATCAGTCTTTATGGCTGGCTGCTTTTTCCTCTTTGAAATCTTACAGAGTACAAACAACCCTAGTTATGACACAAAGACAATACAATAATTTTAGATAGTACAATAAAAGAGACACATAGAAAGTTGGCACACACAATTTACTAAAAGCCATTTCAAAGCTTTTAATTTGAAGTAATTGAAAGTCTCTTCTTCTGGTTGAATTTGGGACCCGTTGATATTTTTTACATATTTTAGACCAATCTTAATTTCTTTAATGTACAATAATCAAAAGTGCCAAACTGACACCAAAATACATTATCATCTGAATCACTTGCAGTTTTAAACTATATTTTACACAGTTTTATATAGCATGTTCTTCTAGTCCCAAGTCAAAAAAAAAAGAACTGGTGGAGTTCTCATGGGTATGCTTACTACTAGATCCCATAATTTCCTCAACAATGTAGAAGTTTACCCTTATTTTCCTAAGGACACTTGTACTGTTAAGAAGCTTAACTTAACGCCCTTAAAGGGACTTCCCAGAGCTATCTACTTCCCCAACAATGTGGGGGCTTAACCTTTCTCAATAATGTGGCATCTTACCTTCCCTAGCAGTGTCTGATCTTATCTCTTAGCTCATGTATCAGTAAATACCCCGACATAGACAGGGGTTCTGCTATCACAGGTTCTTAGATCTGCATTTATGAAGGGAAAGTGTACTTTGGAGGGGTCAACAAACATTTTAAGTACATTCAACAGGCTTCCAATTGTCTTCACCATTTTACACACAAACACACACACACACACACACACACACACACAAAATCCCATTTGTAGGGTGTTCAGGTAAGCTCACAAGGTCTTCTCCTCCAGGCAGTTTTGACTAAACTCTCATACTCCCAAAAATTGCCTCTAAGGTTGGGCATGTTGTTAGGATGGCTGTTCAGTAGTCTATACGGAACGAAAAGAAAATAGATACACATAGTTACCAGAGAAGAAAGCACCAACATTTGGATTTTCAAAGCTGGGGGGTGGTGCTTAGCAGCTTCCCGGAGTCTCATCTGGCTCACAAACTTTCTGCTAAAACTAAGCCCCAAAGCAAAACCTCTCTTTTCAGAGCCAGAGGGCACAGCCCATCCTGACCCAGTGCTGGCAATCAGCAAAAAGTGAGGAGCTTCATAGGAAACAAGCCTCTCTCAGCCCCACCAGAGGAAAAGAAAACAATGGGCTGGGAAGATTTTTAACTCTCATTATAGCTCAGAAGAATTTGAGATTGAGGAGTAGTTACTCTGGGGCCATCTTTCCTGAATAAATCCCTCAGTGAAAAATTGACCACATCACACTGCAGTATTCTTCCAGAAAGCTATCCCAGGGGAATCCTAACTGGCTCACTAAAAATGGGTGTATGAAATCAGCAGTAACTGAGGAAACATATTTGAACTTATTGGCAAGGCCTGTAGTTGCACAACAAATTGGGAGCCAGCTCCTCTGTAGGCACTGGACCCTGAAAACAGATTTTGCACAAATTTTATCCATTTATAAGAAAACAATAAACAGGACATAAATCAGTATGTAAGATTAATTAATCTGATTTCTTATTGGAAGAAAGATTAGGGACTTTATGATTGGTAGGGGGAGAGCACATTTTGGGACTTTCCCAGGTATGAAACAGGAAAATGGGAGGGGGGAAGTGGAAAATGAAGCCCTAGTCTCAGATTGTAGTTAGTTTTGCAAGATGAAGTCAGTTGGTTCACACAATTCTCATGTTTTAAGTATCTTAAACTCCACATGTCGAAAAGAGAATTATCTTTTTCCCCAAAATTCATCTTGCTTACTCTTTTGTGAGACCTGAGTCATTTGTATATAGTTGTTGATGAGATTCTAAAGTAAGGGAATATAAAGAGAGAAAGGGACAAAACCCTGGGTACACCGAGTTAGGCCATAGTACAGGTTTGTATAACTTGCAGACTTTGGGCTGCTTACGTCCTTTGCAAATCCTTGCAGCATGACAAAGAATTTTGGATGGCCAGTGAAAAATGTAGAGCAAAATATCCTTTGTATGCAGAGGAAATCCTTTGGCATGCTACAAGAAGCCTATGGGTTGTAAGTGGCCAGTAGGTCACAAGTTGTGCAGGCCTGCCATAGGATATGTATGATGATCCAACAAAGGAGACTTCGTGGCCAGGCAGGTAGGAGAAAAGCTTGGGAAAATCAGCATAAAGAAAACTTGGAGAGGCGAGATTATTTGGGGAGAGGTGTGAAAGGTGGCAGAGAGGTGAAGAAGGATGGGTAGTGATGATAGACATCAGGCCTAACAATTGAAATAATAATCTCAGGGTGAGCAGTTTCAATAATAAAATTATAATAGAAATAGCTAACATTGATATAGACCTTTAAAGTTTGCCAAGTGCTTTACACATTTTGTTTTATCTTCCCAGTAACCCCAGAGGGTTGATACCGTTATTATTCATATTTTACAGATGAGGAGACTGAGGCAGATAGAGATTAACTGACTTCCCCAAGGTTACACAGCTAGTAAGTGTCTGAGGCCAGATTTTAATTATCATTTCTATGTAGATTCTTTTCAGATCAATGAAGTTCCACTGTCTCATTTGAGCTTTAGTCCCTTGTCAGCTGTTAACTCTTGAACATTTTAAATGAGATATTCCAGAGATATCTTAAATTCAACATGTCTAAAATTGGATGCATTATCTTTACCTTCCATAGTTTCCTCTTCCTATTTCTCTTGAAAGTACTACCACACTTCCAGACCTGCAATCCCCACCTCCCAGGTCCATAACCTTGGCATTATCCTGGACTCTTCACTCTACCTCACCCTTCACATTCCATCATTGAGCAGATGCTCTGGTTTCTAACTCCATAGAATGTCTTCTCTACACTCAGAAGTTATCATCTTAACTCATCGCTTCACTTCATCCTATACACTTCTGCCAAAATAATTTTTTCTGAAGTGCAGGTCTGACCATGTGACTCCCATACTCAACCAATTCTAGTAGTTATCTTTTTCTTCAAGGATAAAATATAAACTCTCTTCTGGCTTTTAAAGTCCATCATATCCTGGCTTGCGTTTGTCTCTACTCTTGTTGTACATTACTCCTCTTTTCTATAACTCTCCAGTTTAGACAAACTGGCTTTCTTTTTGTTCTTCACACAAAGTTTTTGGACTGGCTGTTCCACATGGCTATACATTCGTACTTCCTTCTTATTTTCTACCTTGGGTTCTCCTCTCTGATTTTGACATGTAACCCCAAACACTTTATACCTCCACCAAAACTACTTTGCATGTTTGCGTTTCTTAACTTGATATTAATGCTATTCGTATTCTTATATGTACTTCTTATTTCCCCATTAGAATGTAATTTCCTTAATAATAGAGATTATTTCATTCTTTGTGTTAGTATCTACCACTTAGCATAATATCTATCCAACATGTATTAAACTTTTAATGAACATTGTTGATGGACATAATGAGATGCTGATAAACTCCTGGAAGAGGCTTTGAGAGTTTGATTGGAAAGACATTTTGAGAATTATGATGAAAATTTAAAAACATTTGGCATTTAGTTTTCACTCATGAAATTCTGAGTTTATATATACTTTAGTGTGTTAATAGTTTTATTCTCTTTGATAATTTTTCATATTTACCATTTTAAGAGAGATTTACTACAGTTAACCTCTTAAAAAAGTTTTAAAATAAACTTTTTTCCCCATAGCCTCCTAACTTTCTTAGAGGAAAAAAAAAATTAAGACAGTTTACCAAAATAAGTACTCCCAGACTTCTTTTCATTGAAGTAAAAATACACATTTTTGTTCCAAGTTCTAGTTCTTTTTGAAAGTAAACTTTAAAAATTAATTCTGTCCTAGTGGTATATAATAGAAATAACTCAGGTCTTTAAAGTTTTGTAACACATTTTTCTCATCACCTTGAGACGGAAGTACTTCAGGTACTTCCTGTTCGTATTTTACAGATGAGTAAATGGCTCCAAAAGATTTAGTGACTTGCCCTGGCCCTGTGAATTAAGTCCAATATACTATTCATTATGCCAAGATCTAAAATCATCTTTGTGTTTTATTCTTCTCTTTTGCCCCCATTAACCCTCCTCTTGTCTTTTTCTTCACTCTCTCCTTTCCTCAGATCTCAGAGGAAAAGTGGCTCCTGTGTTCTTGATCACCATCTTCTGCTAATTTCTCCCACTAATTCTTCATTCTTCCTTTTTATTGACTCCCTCCCTGTTATCTTACATACAATATAGATATCCTTTGGTCTCTATCCTAAAGAAAAAATAAAGCACCAATCCCATGTGTGACCTTACTCTTTACCTCCCCCAAGCTGATTTTTCTCTCTCTTGCAAACTAATTTGTTCATATAACCTTTACTTCTTCACCCATTCACTCCCCAATCCACTGCAGTGTGACTTGATGCCAACTTTTCTCCTCTTGGCTAATTACTTATCATCCCCTCATAGTACTTTTTTTCAGTCCTCATTCTCCCTGACCTCTGAAGCATTTCTTACTGAATCTCCTTTCCTTCAAGACCCATAACCATTCCCCTCAGGGAAGCTTTTTCTAACCTTTTTGCTTAAATGAATCTCTCATTCCTTAGATTTCTCATAGGACTTTGTGATATCATCTTTGCATTTATCACATTAAAGTATTTGTGTTCCAAGACTACACTCCCTAGAGTTTGAGGTCCCTGAGGTCAGTGTCTATCTTGTTTTATCTCTGTGTCACTAGCCTAGTGCAGAGGTTTGCCACAATAGGTATTTAATGAATGCTTATTGAAAATACCTGATATCCTTAGGATGACTAGATGGCCAAAAGTTGCCCAGTTGACTTGGATTTTACTGGCTCTTCTCCCCTGTCATGCCCTGTCCACTGTCCTGCCCCTTCCCAAAACCCTAAACCTACTGCAACTGTGAAACTGGGATGTCAGTGGGCCCCTGCCACAGGCTCCTTTACAGTGATTATCAACAGTAACTTTTGCTGTATCCCTGGTGTCTTTGTTTTTCTGGACCTCATTAAAGGGGCCGTGCCCTGGACGCTTCTTAAACAGGCTTATTCCATGAATGGGTGTTGCTTCATCCTAAATGACTATACCTGCAAAGACCTTGGCCTGAAGAGCCAATCTCCCAGTTGCATCCTGGGCCATTTCCAGTCATTCTGAGGATTATCAGGTCACTAGATTCAGATGGCTCTGGAGAAGTGAGGCTGGTGACCTGCACAGCCCTCCCTCACTCAAAACAAAAGTCAAGTGCAAATCATGTCATCATTTCTCTGATGGCACGGTCTTCTTTGGCAATGAAGGACAAACACGATTGAAAATACCTGAAATTAATTTCACTTGCAAATTGACATGCTAAAGTCTCATAATTTGTGGAAAGCTGTTCCTTTCCTGTGTGGGCATAGCTATCTATTTCCAAATCAGCCTTTAGAATTGTAGATTTTTGGTACGTAGGATAACCTTGGAGATCATCTAATCTGTACGGATTCTTAAAGAACTTGATAATTTTTTTTCCCAGTGTAATCTTTTTGTTTTGGGGATCAGATGAGATATTTGTAAAATGCTTAACACAGTGCCTGACACATAATAAGTGGTATATAAATGCTTATCTCCTCTCCCCTTATTTTGAGAAGGGGTCTATCGGGGTCTATCTGCTCACCATATTGTCAGAAGGGTGCATGACACAAAATAAAGAATCCTTGGTCTAGTGTCCGGGTGGAAAACTTGCGGCCTCAATGTGGCCTTCTAGGTCCTTAGGTATGGCCTTTTGGCTGAGTACAAGTTTTACAGAACAAATTCTTTTATCATGAGGATTTGTTCTATGAAATTTAGGTTCATTCAAAGGGCCATACTTGAGGCCTTAAAGGGCCATTTGTGGCCTTAAGGCCCCAGGTTCCCCATCTTGGACTAGTATAATACTCTTGTTTTATAGATGAGGAAGATATAAGACCAGGAAGATTAAACAACTTGGGATATTCCTAAAGCTCTGGTCCTCTTAATTCCAGTCCAGTAGTATTCTTTTCACTCTACCTGAAGTAAGTCCATAACATGTATATAAATATAGAAATACCCACGTACCCCAATGTCACCTATTCTTCCCCGTCAGTCTTTGTAATTTTGAAAATGATAAAGGGGGGAAATTTCTTAGTGTCTATCATTTAAATTTTTAAACATTTGCTATATGCTAAGCTTTTCTATAAATACTTGTACCTTGTGACAAATTTGTCATTTGTCTTTCAATTTTCCTGAAAAAGAATGAAATACTAGATATCTCTGATTTTAAAATGAAATTGATCAACAGCACTTATCTTTTTAAAAATGTCATGCAAGCTTAAAGTTTGCTGAAATACAGTGTTTTTGTGTCTCCATTGGTCAGGTAATACTTTAAAAAAAATTTAGGCCTGGTCCTAGGATCCAAATTTTAAATTTCTCCTGGCCGTCTGCAGCTCTGTTGCTTACAAAGAGTTTCCTAAACTGGGCTGATGGCTATACAGTATGTGTCAGAGAGAAGACTTGAACCCAGGCCTGTCTGACTGCCAGTGCTGACTTTCTATCTATCCCCTTTGCTATCCAAATTCAGGTACAGATAATGACAGTTTACTCAGCTGTTACTAAACTTAAGTTTGCTAAAATAGTAGAAAATTCACTGATCTGGAAATTAGGACATTTGGATTGAAGTACTCACTCTGCCCTTGATCATATCATTTGAAATTTCTTTACCAGTTTTTCTGTAGTTGTAAAAGGTTGAAATAGAGAAATAGTCTAAAGTTCTTTACACCTCTGCTTTTATGAATGACTTAAGGAAATTCTATGCTATGAGGGCCATATTTTTTTAGAACTTGAGTTGTTTTTTCTTGTGTATTTTTTTAGTAAGCAGTTATGAAATATAAACTGAAGATGAAGACTTTAGACAGAGGTTTCTTATTCACTTCCAAGTCTTTTATAGCTTTTATTTGTTTTTATCCTATATCAGCTTTTGATTATTGAACAAAAATGAATACCATTGTAAATTGAACACAGAGTCCTCTGCACTGATTTAAAAACAGTATGTCAGACTAAAGTAAGGGGCTGTAATTTTTTAATTTATTTTTTAATAGAATGGAAGATTTCAAAATAAAGGATTCATTATCTGATTATAGTAATAGTGTTAATTCCATGTGATGTGTTATAATTTCTTTGTCAGAAGTTTTGTTTTTAGAGGTAGAAATTATATTGAAGGCTTAGGAACCTTAATAGCAAATACTCCAAATGAGGCAAAAGGCCTTCCCTGGATATTTTATTTTAAAATAGAAGACTCATCATAGATTTAGTTCTGGAAGAGACTTTAAGGAAGATGTTAGAGAAGGGCCAAAGGGAACAGGAGAAGGATTCGAGATATAGAACAGACCTGCACAGCATGCAGTCCACACTTGGAGCCTGTGAAAGAATTTCAGGCAACTAGCAGAAAATGTTGAGGATATAAAAGAAAGTAAAGATGTAGTATGTGCTTTGTCAGATATGGTCTACTTAACCCATCTTCCAGTAGTCACTATTGTGCCTGTTATGTAACTTGGTGGGTGGGTTGCCACTATGTACTTCCATCTGTTTGTCACATGATCCATAGCAACCAGTCATTATCAGTCTGTCTGTAGAGTCTGAGAGGATCAGGAATAAGTGTAATTAATTGATATTAATTGAAATGTCACCTTTTTAAAAATACTGTTTATTTACAAAATAGTTTAATCATTTACTTTACTTGGAAAGGGAGATGCTAAATACCTATCTGCAGCGCAAAAAAGGTTAGCCTATTTTAATTTTGGTTTCCTATCTACTGCCAAGTTGTACTGGTCTGATAGAGAATTAGAAAGGGACTTCAGAGGCCAGCTAGACCAGTACTTCTCCCATCTTCATTTTGCAGATGTGACTCTAAGGCCGAGAGATATGAAGGACCTTGCGTCAGGTCATAGAAAAAATCTTGGGGTCATTAGAAATTCTAGTATTGGAAGAAGTTATTGGTGAATGATACAAGTTAATCTACATAGCAGCAGCTCCCTAAGCTGTGATTAGAAGTAAGACTTGGTAGGTGCAAGTGCTGATCTGAGATCAGACTTCTTGGTTTTTATGGTGTGAAATTAGTAGGAAGGCATTTATTTGGGTTTTAAATTGGGAAGACATATTTGTAGCATTAAAGGAAAGAAAAAGTAGAGAAAGGAGGAGTTTACCTAAGGTTGGGGTATTTACCCTCAGCTAAGTGGAAGCAAATAGTAGAATCTTCAAATGAGATATTTTAAAAATACAACCACAAATATGTGCCATCCTTCTTTAATGTTTATGAACTTTTGTTCCTTTCCCCCTAACATAACCAGTTTCATATTTTACAGTTAATTATATCACTGTAGTTAAGCTTCCGAGTTAAAAAAAAAAAGCAAAAAACCTTTTAAAATAACTTACTACTAATAAGAACTTTCTTGTTTTAGATTTGTGATTTTATCAGGGTAAGGAAATACCCTTCATTAAAGCTGACAGCTGTGACTTAGTTTTTAGAGTTTCCTGTGACATTGAGAAGTTGTCACTTGATCATGTTATGTCAGAAGCAGTGCAGCAACCTAGATATGATTGACTCCAAGATTAGCTAAGCCTTATCAATTGTATCACACATTATCATTGAAGCAGCATGATATGACAGAAAGAACTTCAACTTGGAAATCAGAAAACTTGGGTTCAGGTCTCAAATTTCTTCCTTTGATTTCTGTATACTTTTGAGAAGGTAAATGTAAATTGATTCACAGCTATAAGTTATTGTGTCAAGGTTTATACTTTTCTAGA
This sequence comes from Potorous gilbertii, assembly GCA_028658325.1. NCBI lineage: Eukaryota > Metazoa > Chordata > Mammalia > Diprotodontia > Potoroidae > Potorous > Potorous gilbertii. The sequence goes on along the minus strand of CM053773.1, from coordinate 22,981,548 downwards.
GTTATTTATTTTATACACAAATGGTTGGTGCTCATCTCCTATTCTTTATTGTGTCATTGACATAACCCCTTTTTCTCTTAAGGTATGCCAGTAGAAGTGGCCTTTGGAAGATTCTATATGCAATGAAGGCTTTCAGTAAGACACAGTCAGATTCTGTGACTAGTTTTCCAAGGCCCCATCATACAAATCAGGGACTTTCATTGCCATGAAACAAAAAAATTAAAATTACATTGGCTTGTGATATTGTAAAAACTTGACAAATACTGACTCTTTAGAAAGTATTAGGATTCTTGTCCTAAAAGTAAGCATGACATATTTTTACTGTGAAAGTTATGAATTTGTACACTTTCTACCCAGTATTTTTTTTCAAGGTTATCCTTTTTAAATTGCTATTCTCTTCAGTTACACATTGCCAGAATGTGTTACAGTGTTTTAGTAACACATGGAACATTGTCTTCCAGAATCTTTAGCATTTTTTATTTATTTGTGAGGTGAAGTTGATACATAGGAACTCAGATTTACTGTGATAACACAGTTTCTAAGTAATACTTTTCTTTGAGGTGTGTACTAAAACTTTTTTTTTTTTTTTGCCTGCCAATTCTATCTGTAGAAGACACAGCACTCCCAGCTACTGCTACGGGAAATACAGAGAGAGCCTCTGTAGGCATATATCACTACCTTCCCACCAGCAAAATTATGGTCTCAGGTGTGAGAAAACAGAATTTAGATACCAGGCTACTCTACCACACTTTATTTCTTAAGGTATGACTCACTATGTGCAATTGTTTCTTTCATCGAGTTGACTGAAATGATTTTTGGAATCAGATCTTGTTTTTTCCATTGATTTCCATCATAGAATGTACTTTTCCCTTTTGTAGTCAAACTTTATGATAGCCACACTTACAAAACATGCCACAAATTTTAAATTATATTATCAAAGCTTTCAGTAGCTTTACTGGAAAATTAAATAGAATAACTTCTGAAAAAATAGGTTTTTATTGCTATCTTTTGTTTACATAGCACCTGCCTTCTTCCCCAAGAAGGAAAAAATGTCTCTGCTCTCTGCTCTATCCCCTCATTTGCATAAACCACATAGTGCATTGATGCTTTGGTATAAGTTGAATTTTTTTTTTAATGGTAAGTATAAGGTTTATTTTTAGATTTACACTCACACACATGGTGATTTTGTTGGAGCAGAGTAATTTTACAGGGCACAGATAAGGTGGTGAGGATTTATTTTGTTTACTAAAACTGAAGTCTTTATATTTTCTTTTTTTTTTCCTTTTACCGTAATAGAAGTCCAGTTGTAATCCCAAAACAAAATACTTTTAGGTTTAACTTAAGTACAGTCAGAAATAAGTTTGTTTCTAAATATTGTTGTTCAACAACAAATACTTTAACGCGATGACCATTATTTAAACTCACTTATAAAGTATCTTAACATCTTGAAAGATACCTTAAAAATAAGATTCCTTCAACTGTCAGCACAAAAAATTTAAAATATTATTAGCCAATTAATCTTTGTGTAAGCAGTAAAAGAAAGATGCACCTTTCTGCTTTTCCAGTTCTCAAATAGTTTTTCATTTGGAATGAATTTGGAATTGTATATAACCTGAGCTACTTATGACTGGAACTTTTTGTTTGTTTTGCTGTCTTCCTGGCCTGGAACAGGGCATTTTATTTAATTTAACTTAATTGAACTACAGTGCAAAATTAAAAAAATTATTTTTTCTCATGCAGAAAGAACTTCAGCTATAAAATAATTATTCAGTAAGGATAAATCCAAGTACAAAGTAACTGAACATAGTTGATGTTTAATCGTGTTGGTTATAATTGCATTTCCCCTTTGGTGTGCTGTAGTTTAAAATTTCTGTAACATATTTATTTAGTTTTAACTGGAATTTGTTGTAGTTGATGATACCATGGAAAAAAAAGATTTCCAAGTTTAAATAACTCTTCTCCATTAGATAAGATTAACCTAAGCAGTTTTATTAGTAAGAAAATGAGTTGTAGATGGCCTTAGACATTTTTCATATAACTTTTCTGAAAAAGTTTCATGAGCATATTATCTATACTGTAATAAAAGGCTAGAAATTACAATTCTATGATTCTTATCCATATTGCTATAATCAGAATTTGTCATAGAAGCACATGCTGTTAAACTCAAACATTCCCCTTTCTCTCGCGGCAATTTCCAGTACTCCTCTGTAGGCCTTCATGACCTCATGCAGTCTTATCTTCCAGCGACCTGCCAAAGTGATTTTCTTAGAAGTGCAGGTCCAACCATGTGGGTTCCCTTCCCCCATCCCCTTCCCACTCAGTGCCTCCCTAGCCTCCTCCTACCTTTCCAGTCTTTTTACATCCTATTCTCCACCATGTACCTACCAGTGACACTGATTTCCTAATCATTCCACGTAGAAGACACTCTGTTAGCTCCAAGCATTTTCTCTGGCTGCCCCCCCCCCTTACCTGGAATGTTCTCCCTGCTTATCTATGCCCCCTGACTTTCCAACTAAAATCCCATTTCCTGTAAGAACCCCTCTTAATTCTGTAGTGCTTTCCTTTCGTACTTATTTCTTACTCATACTATATAGCTTGTTAATACATGTTTGTTTCCTTATTCTTTCCTCCTTAACAGCTCCTTGAGGATAGGGGACTGTCTTTTTGCCTTTTTATATCCCTAATGCTTAGTTTATGCCTGTCACGTAATAGGCACTTAATAAATTTTTATTGACTGACCTTATATCTTCCTTGAAACAGTTTCCTTCTGATGTGATCAATAATAGAGGAATAGATTCTAATGAACTTTTTTATTATTGACCTTGGTTGAGAGCTAAATGGGACCTTTATAGGCTTATTCTTTCAAATTCCCTTATTTTATGGATAAGGAAAATTTAAGTCCAGATAGATAAATTATACTAGCTAACATTTATATAGCACTTTTTAAGGTTTACAGAGCTCTTTACTTACACTATTTTTGATCCTTACAACTGTGTGAAGTAGGTGGTATCCGATCATTTTACAAATGAGAAAACTGAGACAAATTAAAAAACTTATCTAGAGTCATGTGATGGGGCAGCTAGATGGCATAGCTGCCTGAAACTAGGAAGATCTGAGTTCATATGTGGCCTCAGACATTTACTGTGTGACCCTAGACAAGTCACTTAATCTGTTTGCCTCAGTTTCCTCATCTGTAAAATGAACTGGAGAAGGAAATGGCAAACCACTCCAGCGTCAAAAGAAAACCTCAAATTGGGTCACAAAGAATTGGACATAACTGAAAATGACTAAAGGACAAATTTAGGGCAGCTAGGTGGCATAGTAGATAAGAGTTTGGAAAACTCTTCTCCCTGAGTTCAAATTCAACCTCAGATACATACTGTGTGACCCTAGGTAAGTCACTTAACCCTGTTTGCCTAAGTTTCTTCATCAATAAAGTGAGCTATAGAAGGAAATGGCAGATCCTCTGGTATCTTTGCCAAGAAAACCCCAAATGGGGTCATGGAGAGTCAGACATGACTGAAACAAGTGAACAACCACAAGAGTTATATAACTAGTAAGCATCTGAGTCAGCATTAAATTCTGACTTCCATGTAGCTAGCTGACAGGGAGGTAAAATGACTTGCCCAAGGTCACACTGATTTTGAACATCCATGGGGTTGCTCCAAATCCCATGCTCTTTCCAGTGTACCACACTGCCTTTCTCTTATTTCTTAAATGTAAGAGATTAGTAAAATCCTTATAAGAAGTAGGTAAATAATTGTGAATTTAGAATGCACATAGAAGAGAAACAGAACACTCCCTAGTCCTTTTATGCTACACAAGTTATTCAGTTCTGTGTGAACATATGTAGATGTTATGATTTTTCTTTTATTGCTTTCTTCTATTCCATTTTGGTAATATATGTAACAAATGCTTTTTGCATGAGAGAAAAATCTGTTTGCCATGTGGTCTATAGCTAGCAGTTATCATTAACCAGCTGTTGAATTCTCCTGTACTTTTCATTCAGATGCTAATTAATCGCTATGCATAGTAGAAAAACCCTACCCAAAGCTTAATAATATCATTGCTCATGATAAATTTCAAAGTGAAACAGACTGCACTGTCCCTTGGCAGAAAATCTGAATTGATTGAAGAATACTTAAGTCCTAGCGTCAGATTGATTTGGCAGAGAAATTCAGTATTGGTGTCTTCTTAGTCTGTGGCATTCGCAATAACAAAATTGTAGTTGACTGTAAGAATTAGAATAGAATACTTAATGTAATGAATGGATATAAGTTAAAGATGCATTGTTTCAATTTTACAAAGTTGTTTGAATGAAGAAATTCTGTTGTTTTTTATTTTGGTCATAATATGAAAATACAAAACTATTCTTCAGTCTCACTTTCAGGGCTTTCCAGCATTCTCTTCTATACTAGGACTATCCTTTGGTTCCTGCTCCTTCCCAGTGTACTCCCTTCACACCATTATCAACTAGTTTTCGTTGATTGTTAGCTCAATGTAACAGTAATTTTTAGATTTTTCTCCTTTATCTGTCTAAATTCTAACACCTGTAGCGGGTGTTCCTCAAAAGGGCTGTTGTAAGGATCAGTGAGACAGTGTACACAAAGCATTTTATAAACCATTCTGTAGGTGTTAACTGCTAATGTTAATTGTATTGGTGATATTTTCTGTCTTTCAAGGACTAGCTTCAGTTGGTAAACCTTTATGAGTTCTTTTGTGAATACTCAAGCCCTTATTGATTATCTTCTCCCCAAAATGCATCTGAATCTTAAATTATATGGCCTGGCAGTTTGATGTCAGCATTTGTTAAACATTTTCTATGTGCCAGGAACTGTTAAAACATTTTTTACAAATATCATCTCCCTTGATCCTCATAACAGTTCTACTGGCAAGTGCTATTATTAAACCCCATTTTACAGTTATGGAAAACTAAGGCAAACAAGTTAAGTGATTTGCCCAAGGTCACACAGCTAGGAAAGTGTCCAGGATCAGGTTTAAACTCAGGTGTTCCTGATTCCAGGCCTAGTACTCTATCCACTGTACATGACCTAGCTGCCAGTCCTTAGAAGCCATCTAGCTTAATCACTTGTTTTATTGACAAAGAGACTGACCTTAGAAGACTAAAACTGACTTTACCCTATTATCATACCAAAATATTCCTCTCCTTAATTTTCATCTATGGTTTCCTAGTTCTGTCCTCCTGTCTACAAGTAAACAAAAATAATTTTTTCCTATCTTCATATGCTATATCTACCCTACACTCCTCCTAATTATCCCTAGTTCTTCTTATAGACCTTCATCTGAGAAGGTTTTGAGACTTCACCTTACCCTCCAAGTGTATTTTGGTAGTTAAAAGTATGGTAACACAAATATTATATGAGCATTTAGTTATTTAGGAACTGTACTGTAAATGTAACAAGAGCCTTGTCGATTTGTTTTTGGTTTTGGTATGATTTGTGATTTCAACAATATTGAAAGATCCCAGCTGAGAAAGTCTGCCTTCTACCAATGCCTATCAGTACCTGTTCTGCAACTTAGTCCTTCCTTCTTTCCTTCCTTCCTTTTTCCTTATTCTTTCTTATTTATGGAATAAAGCAAGCATTTCCATAACATAATAAAAAAAGATGATTACACATGAAACGGCAAATTACTATGTGTAACTTCCTGTTCCTTTTAAATATGCAACAAAATTGTCATGTAATTTTTTTTTCTTCCCTAACCCCCCACCCTAGAGATGGCCACCATTATGTACAAATAGGTGTATGTATATGTAAAATTATTGTATACGTGTTTCTCTTTATCAGTTCTTTCTCTGGATACAGATAGAATCTTTATTCATATGTCCTTTATAGTTATTTGGGATATTTATGATAGGCAGAATTCTCAGTCATTCTTAAAACAGTCATGCTTGTACTGTGTACAGTATCTCTTGGCTCTTCCTATTTTGCCAATCGTTAATTTTGTGCAGTCTTTCCATGTTTTTTAAACTCATTGAGCTCTTCATTTCTTACAGCAGCAGTATTCCATCATGATAGTATAGCTTGTTCAGCCATTATGCAATTTCTAGTTTTTTGCTACCGCAGAGAAAGCTACTGTGAATATTTTAGAACATATTGATTCTTTTCCTTTTTCCCTGATCATCTTTGGAAAATAGGCCTAGTAATGGTGTATTGCTGGATCAAAGGATAAATAAATAGTCTTAGAGAGTTGCCTGAGAGTCTGAAACTTTAAGTGACTTGATCATACAAGTGACAGGGTCCCACAAAATTTGAAGTCAGAGTTGGACTTCAACCCATATTTTTTTCTGATTCCAAGCCTGTGTTCTATTTTTTTTTTAAATAAGTTTTTTTTGATGTTTGCAGCTATGCTAATGAAACAGAAGTTATATAACTGTATAGCCCTTAAATATAATCTTTATTACTGTGACACAGTAATTATGTTTTGGACATTTAGCTATAATGTGTTACTGACCACATTGGAAGACGTTGGTTTGGGCAGCGGTATGTAGGATGTCCCTGTATTCGAAAAAGTGACAATTGCTATGCACATTTAAATGAAAAGCATTTGTTAATAACTTGATTTTGTGTTGTTTTTTTTTTTTCAGGAGAGAAATAGAAACAAACAATAACTATGCGGAGATGCCCTGCTAGAAATACAACACTAATGATGTAGACTCTGGAAATGCCTCCTATGTCCAAGAAGACATTATTAAAGCTTTTTTTTTCTGCTTAAGGTGACATCTTTGAACACTTTAACACACAATTGACTCTTCTTGTATTGGTTCTCATCAGCGCATCTGCCCTTATACTCTCTCACCAAACACTTGAGAACTGTAACTTCGTCAAGCACTTTCTGTCCTGAAGCTTTTACCAGTATCTGCTGTCTTTTGTAATTATGCATCCTAGCTAAGGCACAGGAGACTGAATGAATGCAAGGATTCATTAACTCTGAATTTGTTAAATACTAACAACCATTAGAAGTGGTTCAATGATGTAAGATTCACACTGCTTCAATTTTTTCTTTGTCGTAGTTTTTTAATTGTCAATTTTTAGCTGTTTGACAGATTAAAAGCAAAATCATGCCATATTTAGTCCTGGATTAAAACTCAAGTCTAAATGTTCATGTGAAAATTATTGTAGTAAACTTTCAATATGGCAAAGCAACCTTAAGCTATATTTTAGCCAAACAAAATATAATCTGAAATTATATTAGAATGATACTTCCCTTGTCTCAAATTGTTTGGTGTAACAGAATATTGATATGCAGCTTGGTGGATGTCACCAATTAATGCACATTCTTCTTCCTTTTCCCCTATTCTCCTCCCCGCCCCCCATCTTATAACATGTATACTGAAAAATGTGCATTTGTCTGAGGAATTATTTTATTTGCTACCTACCACTTGATGAATTTCAAAGTTTTGAGTAAATGTACCTCAGTCTAATCAGACTTTTTATGACCTTTCTAACCACATTTAAAATAATCCTTAATTCTTATTTCTGGGTCTTTGCGAGCCTGACAGATTGCTGTCATGAAGTAAAAATTTACTCCTAGATGATTCACTAGCTAAATAAACATAGTTCTTGTTTAGCAAGCATATACTGTTTCTCACCTTTTTTCCTCCAGCTTTTGCAGTGTCCTAGAATCCTCAAAATACTTTGAAATATGGCCTTGATCCATGGATTAAATAAGTATCTAAGTGAATGTGTTGATGTTTTATTGATCAGAGCTATATAAGTGGGAATATAGCATATTTGGGTATTCTTGTAGTTTTCTTTTTAAAAACATCTTACCTTTTCTTTAATTTTAACTACATATCAACATTAATTTTATATCTTGGAAGAAATTGATTTAAACAATTTAAAGCATCAGGCATCTGTATTAACTGATTTGACTGCATAACATGATGATGATGATGATGATGATGAACATAATATACTGGCACCAGAGATTACTGTCCTAAAAGGAAAAAGCCGTGTAGAAAGAAAATATGTTAAAGCTGATAATAGCAATACAGTAGATCCGAATACCTTGATGTTTCACATTACTTGACATATGTTTACATCATGTTTGGAAATGTTTTCCTTTACTGTGGTCCCAGTGATCACTTCAATTCCTAAACTTAATGGTAAATATAGCATTGGTTTCTCTGAGGCTTTCATTTAAATATTTTTAGGTTGCACAGTTCTCCTTCCTGTGCAAATACTGTATCCAAGTGAAATGATACGGTACTTGCAAATAACTATAGCTATTTCACAGCTACTTAGTAATCAGTCTAGTTATTTCAGTGTGTTGAGAACATTCAAATCTCAGTAGCATATAACAAAAACACTTTTCTTAAAGGGAAATTGCACCTATTTTACCCATTCTAAGTGTTTAAAAAAGTAAGCCATGAAACCTTTTATAATGTGTCTATTATAGTTGTTTATAATTGCAATTGGCATTTGGGTATAGTTACCAAACTTTTTTTTTTAATCAGTAATATTATAGGGCATATCATATCATCAGGATGTTGGCTATTCTGCATGGTCTGAGGAATTGGTCCTTTAGAGCTTAAGAGAGAGCCTGAGCCCCTCTCTACCCCCAGAGGGCCTCTCTTTTTGGCACTTTAATACAAATTTTGTTTTTTAAAAATACATCTAGTTCAAATTTGTCTAATTTACATAGACTTCTATGAGATAAATCAGCATGGGAGCACTTTTCAGCAAGCCAGCTGATTGTAATAGCTGACTCAAATGTCATATGTGATTAAATAGATTTATTCACAGTGAGAAATACATTGCAGTGCCTTCAACCTGGATTGCTAATGTTAAGTGAAATAGGTGCAATAGTCCTTTGGAATAAGAATTTTCTATTTTATAATGTAAGGTTTTTCTCCCAATTGGTAATTGTTTTTCTTCATTAAATTTTCTTGTAAGCACCCGTCTTCTCTTCCTTCTTGGTCTATCAACATAGTACTTAGAAGATTTATTTTCTTTCAGTGAAGCTAATAAGATGATTGTCTCAGCAGCACAACTGAATGTTCTTTAACTGTAGGACCAAATGGGAGAGAAACCTGGGTTCTGAGATGGGAGGGAGAGCACTTACCAAATATTTGAAGTAATAGAGCATACAGAAAAACTATTGGCCCAGTAAATTTCTTGTTTAATGTTTTTCCTAGTTCTGGTTTGAATGTTTCTTATTAAAATTACCTTCTGTGGGTATTTTATTTTGGAAGGTGTTCTAGTTTGTATATTTAAAAGTAAAGAAATAACTAACCAAAATTAGTATTCTTTCTCTATACATACTGGTACTTGCAGATTCTTTCCAAAAGAAGCCCCAGCCTTTTTTTAGTTTTGGTATTTGTTTCCACATTTTTAACTTATAATGGTCGTTCTAATTCAAGAACTATGTTCTTTTTGAATACCATGCATGGGGTGGGGCTGCTGTTAAACGGTTTGCAATAAAAAGAATCAGCTTAAGTAATTTAATACTTTCAAATGAATTTTGCATCCTTTAAAAATAAGTTTAAGGAATTTAAGAGACTTGTGTTTTCATTAAGTTTTGCATATCTTTTGTTATGCCATGTAAATTCCCTTCTCTTTTTCTTATGATTAAAGAAAAGGTTATGATTAAATGATTAGTTCATTTACATTCTCTTGTAGCAAAAACCATGGGAATTTGAATTTGTCGTGTTTGGGTTTGTTCATTCATGTGAATGATGGTACAGTTGGGTGAGGATTTCTGTTATGGTACCAAAACTCACCATTTGGTCCTCTTTAATCTGTGAGGGTTTCAATAAAAACTGTTCACTCACACCTGCCTTTTTTTCTTATATTCTCTTTTGTCAATATATAAGATAATTGCCCAATGAAGACTAAATTTTGCAATATTTTTTGCATATGTAATTATGGCTTTCCTGATTTACACCTTCCCCTCTGAGTACAGATAGATTATAACACAATCTAGTACGAACTTTAGTTTTAGAACAGCTTTTTCAGTTTGTATTAACTTCAGAATTTTACTAGAGTAATTTTTCTTATTTTTTGTATAGAAGGTTATTTAGCATTATATAGCTCCTTCCTTTTTAGCCATATCTATAAAAGGAAACTTGATATCAAATTAAATCAGCCCTTCTCCACTCTTGCATTCTTTTTACATTTCCTTCCTTTTTTAAAAAATCATCCCAACCTCTTTCCTCTTCCTTCACCCAGTTCCCAAGTTGAATGTCACAGTCTTACTTATCCCTATACCGTGACATAATGTTGATAGAGTATAGAAGTAAATAGCAATTATTTTATGCTGGATAGATATTTTAAGAAAACAGGGATGTGGGGTGATGGTGGCACAAAGTAGCCTCTTTTCCCCTCTAACACATACATCCCTTTCTTTTATTGGAGTTATTTTGATTCTACTTGTACTTTTTTAATAAATTGTACTTGATCTCCTTCCATCTATTCATATATATGTATATTCATATATATGTATATGGAATATTTCTATATTGGGAACAACTTGTAACTTTATTATTAAGGGTAGTCACTAAAGCGGAATACTTATAGTTTATATGGTTAATTACAGGACATTCAGATAACAAGAATGGTTACTATCCAGAAGGCACTATTAAGATTCATTTTTGATGATTTTGCCACATTTGGTTTTCTTTCTCTCACTTTTCCTGACTAATTCTACTATTGCTCAGTAAAATGCCTTGTCAGTTTATGATGTGGGAGCAAATGACAGAAATTAACCTAAACAAGAATAAAGCAACAGTAAATATACAGGATAAAAGTCAGTACTTCTAAGATAATTTTCTTCTTTACTACAAGTGCAACAAGATGATGTATGTTATTTTAATATGTTAGCAGTTTGTAATGCTTTCATTTATAATTAAAATCATTCCAAAATGAAAACATACGAATTGGAGGAAATAAACGTTATTGATAACCATGTTAATCTTAGTCATATATTTTAACCTCTCCAAATTTTTTACAGCTTTGAAAAGGTAAAACTTTTTGTTAAAACTGAAGGGTAAGTTTTATTAAAATTGTGACCCATTCCAGTTGTTTTCTTGAGGTAGTTTTTCTTTCACACTCTTAAGAAGCTAAATTTGCAGATAAAAATATAAAGGCTTATTTTCTAATGTAATGTTGAAAACAAGTTTTTCCCCCAAATTTGACCTTAATATTTGTTTCGTATTTCTGTTCATTATGCCTTCATTTTGAAGCTATTTTGGCTTTTATAAGTAATAATGTTCTCCCTTTCTGAGACACATAACATGTTTTATTTATTTGGGGGATAGAAAAATTAGTATTTACTCAAATAATACTCGGCTTAGAACTGCTTTTCTTCATGTCTTTTTTCCCCCACCATAACACAGCAGTCACAATCTAGCAGCCTCTCCCCTCACTGCCAAAACTACTCTTCCGTGTTTACCAGAGGCTAGCTCATTATTTCTCAACCACTTTGGTTACTGTAGTGGTAGATGTTCTTAAAACTAAATTTGCGAGTAATTCTAGTTAAATTTAAGTTGTTATTTTTATTGGATATTTAAGTAAAGACTGTCCTGGCTACTGAATTCTGTATGGCTATGCTTAGTACAACTCTTTAGTCTGCAAATTTCCACAATGAGACTTGGCAGTGTAAGGTAATTGAACCTCTGGAATCATGGGAATGTAAATAAACATCAGCTAGAATATTTTAGGAGTTTGGAACCTTGTTGCTACCTAGATGACCTCAAGTCTGATAGCTTGGGCAAAATAGTCAAGAATGACTTTAAGATCATCAAAAATTAAAAAGTGAAGAAACTTCAGCTATTAGGAAACTTGTTAGGTATGAGGGAGGAAAATTTTAGAGAAGTAGAAAAGCTACCTCAGGAGATAAATCACATTTCTTTAATTCGAAAACTCGTTTCTATTTCAGAAACAGGTATGGAATGCTTATAAGCAGTATTACTCTAATTGGATTATTGATGAACAAATAGCTGCATATTAATTCCTTCATCACCCATGTCTATCCTGTACATATTTAATAAATGTCTCTTAAAATGTGTTTAAAACACAGAACCTTATTCAGTCTGTTTTTTCCTCAGCATGGAGTCATAGTACAATATAGAGTTGTGTCTTTCCTCTCCCTCCATGAAACTTGACTGCTGTGAAGAACAAATTGAAACAATTCCACAGAGAGAGAGAGAGAGAATTGACCTGGGAATCCTTTGGTATAGGGAATTCACTGCCAGTGCAGTGCAGTACATATGCACCCAGCTACTTCTATGGGCTTAGGGGTAACCTCGAGGTATGAAGAGGTAAGTGATGTACCTAGTGACTCTCCTGCAGTCTGTGAGAAAGAATTTCAAACCAGTGCTTCCTACCTTTAGAGCAGATCCTTTTTCTAATATTCCATGATGTACACAAAGGTGCACATACATGCACATAATACAGATATTTTAGGGACCCTGTAAAGATTTCAAATTGAGAACTCAATGCTGAATATCATCAACTGAGAGCTAGAAATGAGCTTAGAGATTTTCTAGTCCAAGCTTTATTAACATGAAAACTGAAGCCAGAAGAGTGAGTTTGTTTCTAGTCACGTAAATTCAATACTCTTCACCTCCATAAAAAAAAAAAAATAACGTGTAAATAAAACCAAGTTGTCATTTTGAATTGTTATGTTTCTCTTGTCATTAAATGGATAGACTTTTCCAGATTATATTCATTGTTAATAAATAATCAGCATAATACCATTCTTAGCCTGGTTTCTTGTTTTGGGGGGGATTTTTTTTGGCACTGCCATGGTAGCATAGTGGAAAGGTAGCCACACAGTTCTGATGACCATTTTAAATTTTTACCTGCTTCATTAGTTTCCATGACTAGAAAAATTGATTATTCAATTAAATTTCTGGGGTTGAAATTAGGGGATTGAAACATTTTAATACTGGGCCTCAACTTGAAGCCTTTTTTTCAGCAGCAGACCCAGCAGAGGTTGTACTTCGTTGTCAGAACATCTTAAGAACCTCCAGTCGCTTTGTGCTCCCACACTGTAGCAACAGATATTTTTGAAGTTGCTAAAAAGTGCCAACAGTGAACAAGACTTGAATTCAAATTCCTGTGTAGACTCTTTAGCTATGTGACTAGTAAAACCACCCTCACTTCTGAGGACTTAATTTTTTCATGTATAAAATGAGGAAATTGGAGTTGGTAAGGTCATTAACTCAAACATCCTACCTTCGGATATTTTAAAGTTATGTAGTGTCCCAGAAGCCTTTGTGTAGTTTTATACTATTAAAGCTTAACTGCAAGCGGTTAGAATCTTATTTTGTGTTTGGTGCATTATACAGATAATATCATTCTTTCTTTACCACCCACCATGATAATGCTGGGGGTTTTTTTTTTAAACAAAATTGCCCTCATCCAAATAATATTTATGTGAGTTTAAAAAAAAGTCTCCATATCCCAAGTTACAAGGCTTACAACTGCACAAAATTTTTGGGACACCCCCTATGATGTTGTTTTTCTTCAGTTTCTTTTTCCCTCGTTAAGAGAGTTCTCAACTGTCAGTTTGCAGGTGGATTGAATCAGTTTGTGCACAGTAAATGTGCTTAGTTATAATTATCACTCCTACTCCAGTGCTTCATTTGGGGAAGGGTCTAACCCTGAGTTCTCAGAGCTTGTGCCAGTAGTATATAGTATCTGACAGGTCACACATAGAAAGCTGGAAAGGTTTTGAATATGGCCCGGATGGTGGAATGTATGTCTCATCTGAGCACTAACAGCCATTTTGGAGAGGCTTGTCATTAAATGGATCATATCTAACCTTACAAATTTTTTAAATGTATTCTTTATTTTTTTTTATTATGTCTTATTCGTATCATTCAGCACATATATAATAAAAATGTTGCATCTTTCTCTCGGCCAAAGATAGATCACATGATGAGTCCATCTTTTTTTGTTAATACTTTTTTTTTACATTTTTCTTTTCCTCTAGTAGTATGCCTAACTTACTCATGCCCACAATACACCTCTCTAATGCCCCCTGGATGATATTCATCTTTATTAGAGACTGAGCTGCACAGTCACATTGGTAGGACATTAGTATTTAAAGGATGGACTTTGTTTAGGGAGAAGATATTTACCCTAAAAAGCATCCTGCTCATTACTGTTTAAGTCCAAGCTCAACTCATCTGGTAGTAGTGTCTAAGATAAACACAAGCTCATGCTTATGGATCTTACCTAGGGGATTTTGCAGTGTTCTCTGGTATAATATAATTAGTATATTGCCATTTGCAAATAGAATTCTCAGCTTAGAATGCGTGCTGGACATCCTCCGTAATGCTACGAACATCTTGAAAAACAAATCTGTGTTTTGTTCCTCCCTGATTAGCAAATAAGATTAATGTTACATTTTTTAAGAAGTCTTAAATAATTTTGTTGCCTACATGGAAGACACTGGATGAGAATCTAAGGTAGTATTTTATTCTACTGAACAAATGTGTGTGCTAATGTTTAAATAACAATAAAACAGGATTTTGCATTGTCTATTTTTTCAACCTTTTTTTTTCTTACGACATAGTATTGAATATCATTTGTCAAAGCTTTTCTATTTCTACTACCCTCATCCAGGGTAATCAAGAAGCTTATTTTCTTAAAAAGTTTTTTTTTTTTAATAAAGCAGAAAGCAAGTGTTTATGTTATATATTCTTGGTCACTTTTTTGGTAATGTTAGAATTTTTTCCTACTCATTTAGTATCTTCCCTTCCTTTGTAGATTGTAAAAATTGATGCCTAAAAGGTTCATAAGTATTAAGTTGAAAAGAACCTTGGAAGTCATCTAGTCCAACTCTACATTTCAGTAGATTGATACCAAGAGAAGTTCACTGATTCACTCAATGTGACACAGTTGGTGGGTGGCAAAATGGGGGTTCAAACTCATGTAGCATTTTGTTGGACCATACTTCATTATATTCAGTGCCTCTGCGTCCAGTGCAGTTTTATACTTGATTTAGTCCAGTTGCCTTTTCTCTCTGTTCCCTTTTATTTCCCTTCTACCTTATTAAGGACATCCAGGACTAATACTGGGTTCTAAGTGCAGTAGCTCCACTGTCCTTGAAAAGTTTGCTGGAAAACAAAATAGCACATCTTTTCTCTTATTGTTTCCCTAGTGTGATCATTAAATGACTCCTTCACTCAGCTGAATCTGTCATCTCCAGAGTTACCAATAATTTCTCAATTGCCAAATCTTAGGACATTTTCTAAATTCTGTTTGACTCTTCAGCATTTAATGTTATTGACCACCTCTCGATACTCTTACTGGATTTTCATGATGTAGCTCTTTCAGTTTTCCTTTTTCCTTGATTACTTCTCACTATCCTTCAGTGGTTTATCATCCCTATCACCACAAAACTATTGAGTGTACCAAAAGGATTTGTTCCGAGTCCTTTTCTCTCTTCTAAACTATAATTGGTTGACTCCCATCAGTTTCAGTGAGTTTAAAACGTCTTCTATATGCAGATATAGAAGACTCCTAAATCTCTATCTACTGACCTAATGTCAGTGTTGACTTAGAATAACACATTTCCAACTACCTAATCAACCTATCCATCTCTATCCCATAGACATTTCAAACTCAGAATATCCAAAACAGAACTCATGATCTTTCCCATTTCTGTACCATTTTTACCTATTTCTGTTAAGGGGACCACCAACCTTAAGTCATTGTGTTTGATCCTCAACTCATCTCAGTCACCACATGTCCAATCAGTTGCTAAATCTTCCACCTCTCCCATCTGTTCCCTTCTACTTAACATAGCCATGTGACACTTTTCTTTGTGCCTTGACTCTCGTGAACTATTGCAGTAGTCTCTATTGTAGATCTCCATCTGCAATAGGTCTGTCATTGCAAATCTTTTCCCACTTGAAACCATCTTCTAAATAGCTTCTAAAATTACTTTCCTAAAACACAGGTCTAAGGATGCAGTTCCCCTCCTACTTATACTAAAGTAGTTCTCTTTCCCTTTAGGATCAAATATAAACTGACTTTTAAAGCACTTCACAATCTGACCCCAATCAACCTTTGCAGTCTATCCATTACTCCCTTTATTGCACCTTGCATTCCCACCAGACTGAACTTTCTGTTCTTTATACAGCACCTCCTAATTTTATTCTCCAATTATTTGCAATGTTTGTTCTATGTTAAGAATCTCTTGTTTTCTTCAAAACTCAACTCAGACACTACATCTTAAATCAAGTTTTTCCTAATTTTCCCGAGCTGCCAATTTATTGCCCTGGAAAAACTGAAGTCACTGAAATTTACGTAAGTTATACATAATGATTTATTTTGAAGGATATTTTTGAGTTCTAACGTTTCTTTATCTTCTCATCTGCATGCAACAAAGTGTTGGTACATAAATTGCAGTTATCTTAATAGTTCTTTTTTTGTTTGTTTTTTTACTATGAGAACCATAAGACAAGATGACTATTGCATATAGATAACAAACACTACAGGTTTTTCATTATACTAGATACAAATGTATATTGCTCTGTTGCTGTAGCATTTGAATATTCAGTTTGTCCAGAGAGAGGAATTGCATCCTGGTGTTTTTTCCATCCATCACCCCATCTGCACCGCTTGATTTGCCAGTACCTACCAGTTTTCTGAATTGACTGAATTTTGTTGTTAAAGCTCTTTTTTTTTTATCATGTCCAACTCTCCATGACTCAATTTGAGGTTTTCTTGGTGAAGATTCTGGAGTTTTTCCATTTCCTTCTCCAGCTCATTTTTACATAGAGATCAGGAAACTGAAGCAAACAGGGTTAAATGACTTCAGCAGAGTCACACAGCTATTAAATGTCTGAGTCCGAATTTTATCTCAGATCTTCCAATCCCAACACTCTATCCACTGAGCCATCTAGTTGCCCCTCAATTGACTGATTAGCGTTGCCCTAACTGGAATTTCTACAAGTTCAGGGTGAATTGTTTCAACAAATGTGTGAAATTAAATGTTTGAATGTCTAAAAGATCCAATTGGATATCACGCTGATCTCAAGAACAATTTTTAAAATTCAGGTCCAAAGCATCCCTGCAATGCCATTCACTAGTTTTTGTGACATCTATGTTTGAATCCTGACATAACCAAAAACCTAACTTGAGTCTCAGATATCTATTTAGTTCTTGATATGAGGACTGACCAAGACAAAAACCATCAGCCCAGATGTGAGAGCACTGACCTTACAATAAAAGAGTTCTGTGCTTTCAAAGCAATTTGTTCCATTCTTATCCTATTATAGTACATCTTGGTAGGACCAATAATTTGTAGTATCATACGTAACACCAAATGGGTCAAATACTTGTTGTTTTACATGAAGCCCAAATTAATATGTTTTAGAATTCAAAGGTGAGTAGGCGACTTTTATTTAGGTTTCTGATAACTAAAATGAAATGAGACAAGTTGGCTCCAAAAGAAATATTTCTGACATTGAAAATAACAAGGGCTGTGTAGTATAAGGTTAACTTGGGTAGAATGGAGGCTTCTAGCTTCCCAATCGCATGGTGAAAAACTGATCATCCAGTGTTACTGGTGAGGTTCTGTCTTGTCCACCTATTCTCTGAATCATGGAATTTTTTAGTAAAGGATCTATGTAGCCAATTAATCCAACCTGCACCTGAAAGAAATTCTGCATACCTGACAGTGAGTGATCTACCCTCTACTTGAAAAACTGTAAGGAGCAGGAATCTACCACCTCTCAAAAATATGATGATACATGAACACTGATTGTTCAGAAGTCATTACTGAGAAAACCTTGACATCTCACAAAATTGCATCAGCCTTGGTCCTCCACCTCATTCCTCTGATTGGTGAGCCCCAAAATTTAAGAAGAGATCTCAGTTGAAAAAACCTCTTGCTTTCTTACTTGGCTTTCTTACATACTTTCTTACTATGCTGGGACTTCTCTAATTTTCCCACCACGTTCCAGCATTAGATATTCTCTGGCCTCTCCCTACAAGCCTCCTCTCCTTTTCAGTTTTTATGTATTGTCTGCCCCAATTCCATTGTAAGCTCCTTTTATTTGTATTCCCTTAGCACAATGCCCAACAAATAGTAGGTGCTAAATAAACTTTTGATTAATAGAGGTTTGTTATGGTACCAGTCTAAACAAGTCTCTTTTCAACTTCTACCTATTGCTCTTGATTCTGTCCTTGGGACTTAGCACAAGTTTTCTTTTATTTCTTTTAAAGCATACACTTTTTTTTTGAAACTAATACTAAATATAATATACTAGAATCGTGGATTATAGAGTATAATAGAGTGGTAGAAAGAGAATTAGGAAGTTCAGCATTCAAATCCTGCCCCAGAAACTTGCTAGCAGCATAATGCTGGGCAGGTCACTAAACCTTTCCCAGTCTCGATTTCTTCTTCTATAAAAGAAGGACGATAATAGCACACATTCACTGATCTGAGGAGCAAATGAGAAGATATATGCAAAGTGCTTTGCAAATCTTGAAGGATTACATAAATTACTTATTCATAGTAAATGTTTTCATTCTTATTTTATAGATCAATTGATATTAATAATGCAACAATAATCATAAGGGAGTCCATGAATTTTTTTAACATTTAAAATAGATCCTCATATTCAAAAATGATGGGAATCACTGGACTGAATGAACTCTCTCATCCGTCCATCCATCCATCCATCCATCCATCCATCCATCCATCTATGAGCTCTAATCTCATGATCCCAGGTGTATAGAAGCAGATTCTAAGCAAGCAACTTAATTTGAGACCCTCTGTTTTTTTTTTTTTTTGCCTTCTTTTCATCTCACAAAGATTTTCTAACCTCTCTTCCACTGGATAGCTATTTAAATATTTAACAGCAATTGTGTTCCCACTAAATGTTTTCTTTTCCAGGCTAAACATTCCTTTTTCCTTTCTTTGGGCCTGGAGTCAGGAAGATTAAATCTGGCCTCAGACACTAGCTGTGTGACCTTGAGCATGTAACAACCTCAGTTTGCCTCATTGCCTTAATGGTAAAATAAGCATCACGATAATAGCACCTACCTTACCATACTAGTGTGAGAATTACAGGAGAAAATGTTTGTAAAGAGTGTTGGTCACAGTGCCTGGCACAGAGGAGGTGCTACATAAATGATTAATTCCTTCCTTTCCCCCAGTTCAAAGGAGTGCTGCTGAGTAGGAATGAAGAGATGACTGACCTGGGAGCCCTCTTTAAGTACAGGCTTTTGGAGGAGTTCTTTGCTCCACCTTCAGATGACCAGTCAGAGGGGCAGAGAATGTTGATGAGGCTGAGTACCAAGGCTGATGCAATCTCAAAGGATGTTGAGTTTCCTTTTGATGAGGTTTCTGGAGGGCATGATATAGTCCAGTCTCAAGGAGTTAAATGAGTGGAAAATGATCATTGCATTGATCTGAGTTCTGAGGTTGTATCAGTAAGCACCCCAACATATACAGAGGGACTTGCTACCACAGGTTCTTAGATCTGCATTCATAAAAGAAAAGCAATTTTCAAGGCATTAACAATCACTTTAATCAAGCACATGTATCATTCCTTTAACCAACTACATATATCATTCAGTTAGTTCAGGGAGTCAGCACCCTAAATTTCAAAGAAAATACTGAGAAATTAAAAGTCAAGAGACATGGCTTTCTCTGCCTGAATTCAATAGACAATTGGGGTCCAACCTCCTGACTATAGTTACCAGAGGGAGAAGGACAACATCTGAGTTCTCAAAGCCGGGGGATTCCTTAGTAGCTTCCCAGAATTCTTACCTGGCCAAACAAACACTTCCAATCAGTAAGCCCCAAAATAATCAACAGACATGGCTTCCTCTGCCTGACCATAATTTGACAGGTACAACTGTCTGACCATACCAAAGAAGGAAGCATGACATCTGGGTTCTCAAAGCCAGGGGACTCCTTAAAGGTTTCCCAGAGTCCTCCTCTGGCTCTCAGACCTTACAAAAACTAAACCCTAAAGTAAAACCTCACCTTCCGAGTATTTACACTTTTTTTAGAGCCAGAGGGTATCCCAACCCATGAGAGCCAGTGCCTCATTAACAAAAACTGGGTTTTTACAAATCTTTCCCAACCAAATTCCCCTTAATGGTCAGGCCCATTAATGGGTTGGGAAGATCTTTAATCACATTAACAATACAAATACATATACTGTTTCTAGTTAAAGAAACTATTTTCTGTATTTTATTTTTAGTAAAGACTCTTGATTGATAAAGGTAAGATTCAAGCAGACACTTGATTATACTAAAACAAAAATGTCAAAAGATCTTATTTTGATTGCCATCACAGAGGTATGTTAAAAGGTGTTTCCCCATATATTATTGTGATCAATATGTAAATTTTCTCTTGTTTTCCTTCATTTCACACTTTGTTTCTACATGTTTTTCCAGGTTTCTATGATTCCTTCATATTCATCATTTATGGTGCAATAATATATCATTGCATTTGTTAACCCTAGTTTATTCAGCCATTCACAGATTGATAGATACCCACTTTGTATAACAGTTCTTTTCTATAACAAAAAGCTCCGCTCTAAATATTTTTGTGCCTCTCGGTCTGTCTTTGATTTCTTTAGAGTATACACATACCTGACCAAAGGCTATGCACAGTTTAGTGACTTTGGGGGTATAGTTGCAAGGTAGAGCTTAGAATACTTCAATTCCCAGCTCCATCAGTAGTGAATTAGTGTGCTGCTTCTGTAGCTCAGTTGGGTCAAAATTGATGAGATACAAAGGAGTGCTGGAGGCAGATGGAGCAAGCAGGATGCTGGATGTGAACAGTCAGAAAAATGATCAAAGAAGACTGCATTGAAGCCCCACACCCCCTTACCTGTGTGCTTTCAAAAGCACTTTTTACCTAACATCCAGAACAACTCTCTCCCTCCCTCTTTTCTGTTTCCTTTTTTTTATCTGTATGGACTACATGACATCCTGGAGCAGTCCTCTCTTTCCACCTTTCCTAATCTCTTTGCTCATCTGTGTGACAAAGGCACCTCCTGATTACCTGATATCTCAGACATTCCAGAGCCATGTCTGCTCTTCTTCCTCTTCCCCCATCTCATCTAGGTGTATATAGACTAGACACCTAACCCCCAAAAACGCTCTGCCTCCCATATCAGTTCTTTCTCTGGATGCAAATAGTGTCTTTCTTCATATGTCCTGTATAGTTATTTTGAGAATTTGTAATAGTCAAAATGACTTCATCACTTCAAGTTGTTTTTTGATTCATTTGTTTGTGTTTTGTGAGACAATTGGGGTTAAGTGACTTGCCCAGAGTCACACAGTTAGTGCCAAGTGTCTGAGGGCTATTTTTAAAACAATATTGCTGTTACTGTATACAGTGTTCTTGTGATTGTGCTTATTTCACTTTTCGTTATTTTATACAAATCTTTCCATGTTTTTCTAAGTTCATTGAGCTCATCTTTTCTTATAGTGCAGTAGTATTCCATAGCAATCATATACCACAACTTGTCCAGTCAATTGATGGAAATCCCTGCAATTTCCAGTTCTTTGCCACCACAGAGAGCTAACTAGCACTACTACTACTACTGCTACTGCTACTACTACTACTACTACTACTACTACCATATTATATATAATGTGTATGTATATCTATTTATATCTATCTATCTATCTATGTGAATGTATAGGTTCTTTTCCTTTTTCCCTAATTATTGTTGGAAATAGGCCTAATAGTGGTATTACTGGGTCAAAGGATATAGGTAGTTTAACAGCTCTTTTGGCATAATTCCAGATTGCCCTCTAAAAAGGTTGGAGCAGTTTTTCACATCCCCCTCAACATTTTTCACTTTCCCTTTCAATCATTTTAGACACTCTGGTAAGTGTAAAATGATAGTTCAAGTTTGCTTGAATTTGCATTTCTCTAATCAATAATGGTTTAAAGCATTTTTTCATTTGACTATTTTAATTTCTTCACTGGAAAACTGCCTGTTCATATCCTTTGACCATTTATCAACTCCTGTTCTTATAGATTAGACAAAGTTCTTCGTATATGAGATCTTTATGTAATAAATTATCTATAAAATTTCCCCCCAATTTTCTACTTTCCTTTTGATCTTAGCTATATTTGTTTTATTTGTATAAAAACTTTTTAACTTACTGTAATCAAAACTATCCATTTTACCTCTAACTTTGCTCTCTATCTCTTGTTTATTCCTAAATTATTCATCTATCTGTAAGTCTGATAGCTAATATGTTCCATGTTCTTCTAATTTTCATGTAATATCTCTCTTTATATCTAGATCATGTATCCTTTTTGACCTTATTTTGATAAAATGGTGGAAGATATTGGTCTATGCCCAGTTTTTGCATACTGCTTTCCAGGTTTCCCAACAATTTTTACCAAATAATGAATATTTATCTCAAAATCTTACTCTTGTGAAATACAAGGTTATTATGTTTATTTGCTGCATTAAATTATACATCTATATTATTCCATTGATCTCCCTTTTTATTTCTTAGCCAGAACCAAATAATTTCAATAATTACTGCCTTATAGCATAGGTTAAGGTCTGGTACTGTGAAACCTCCTTCCTTTACATTTTTAACATTCTCGACTTTTTGTTCTTCCTAATGAATTTTGTTTTTATTTTTTCTAATTCAGTAAAATATTTTTGGTAATTTAATTTGGATGGCATTGAATATATTAATAAATTTAGGTAATATGGTCATTATCATTTTGGCGATGACCACCCATGAGCAACTAATATTTCTGATTTTATTTATATAAAAAGTTTTTTATTTTTTTTTATATAGTTCCTGGCTTTGTTTTGGCAGGTATATTCCCAGGTGTTTCATACTGTTTAGAGTTATTTGAATGGAGGATTTTTTACTATCTTTTCTTGAAGGATTTTGTTTGTGATTTACAGGAATGCTGATGATCTGCAATGAGCTAGTCATAGTAGCAGGGAGTATAACTAAAAAAAGCATTCAAAGTTCCTCGCAGGTGCTAATACTCCTGCAGGCAGACAACATGCACATATGCAAGTTGTGTGTCTATATAGATGTATGTGTGTATGTATACATATGGATATGTATATATGTATATACACAGAAAGCAGATATGTTTGTGGGAAAAGCACTAGTAGGTGGAGGTACCAGGAGAAACTACACACAAAGAGAAAGGCTTAAGCTGATGTAGATTTTTTTATTATTTTACTTACTTTTAAATTAAATGTTTTCTTTCTATCTCCACCCTACCTCAGTTTGAAAGGAAAAAAATCCTTGCAACAAATATGTACAGTCAGATACTCTAAGAAGTAGAGGCAAGAAGGCACTTTCAGGCAGGGAAACCAAACAGTGTAAAGGCAAAGAGAAAAGATATGGTTTTATGAGATAATATTTGTAAAATATTTAGCACAGTGCCTGGTACATAGTAGGCACTTAATAAATGCTTCTTTCTTTCCTTCCCTGCCCTAGTCATCACATATCACATAAAGGGTAATAAAATTGCAAAGGTAGGATAGGCTAAGTTTTGAAGGGCCAAACAAGAGTTTTATATCTGATTCAAGAGAGAGTCACTAGAGTTGATTGACCTGGGGGTAGGGATTGGTGACATGGCCAGATATGTGCTTTAGGAAGATCACTTTGGCAACTGTATGAAGGTCAGAGCAGAGTGGGGAGAAACTCAATACAAGGAAACAAATTTGGAGTGTGTTGGAATAATCTAAGCAAGGGGTAACAGGATCTTGAATTACAGTGGTGATTGTGTGAGTCAGGAGAAGGAAATGATTGTGAGAGATGTTTTGAAGGCAAAAGCAACATTTGGCAACTGATTGACCTATGGAGTAAACAAGTGAGGCATTAAGGTTGACACCACAGTTGTGAACCTTGATTGGAGACTAGAGGGATGGTGGGCCTGAAGATAAATGGGGAAATTTAAAATTTGAAACATGGAAGCAACTTTAGCCACCATCTTGTTCAAACCATCCCTGAAAGGACAGGTAGTTATCTAGCCTGTCCTTGAAGACTGCCAGGGAAGGGGAGCCATTGGCAGTCCATCTCACTCTTGAACTGCTCTGTTCGGAAGCTTTTCAAGTTGGCCTCTGAAAATTCTACACACTTCTCCGCCTGTCCTCTAGGGTTAGCCAAACAAATCTCATCTCTTTCTCATCTGGCATCCTTTCATATGCTCAAAGAGAACTATCATGTTCCTCTTGAGACTTCTTTAGGTTAAATATCCCCAGTCCCTTCAACCAATCCTCATATGACATAGGCTCAAAGCCCTTGGCCCTCTTGGTTGCCTTCCTTTGGATATTCTCCAGTTTATGAATGTTCTTTTTGCACTGGTACTCAGGACTAAATACAGTACTCCACCTGATGTCTAGGGAAGGTAAAGTACAGTGGAATTAATACCTCTGTAGTCCTGGATGCTGTGCCCCTAATAATTCAGCTCAAGATTGCATTAGCTTTTTTGGCTCCCTCATCATATCATTGACTCACTGAATTTTCAGTTCACTAAAATACCTAAATCTTTTTTTTTTAGAACAACTGTTGTGTAATCATGCTTTCCTGTCCTATACTTGTGAAGTTGGTCTTTGTGCAAGCACAAGACTCCATATTTATACCTATCAAATTTCATCTTATTTGATTCATCCCAGTCCTTGAAAAGACCCTTTCAAAATCCTTTGGGATGTTGACTGTCATCCAGTACATTAACTATCTCTTCCAGCTTTGTGTCATATGAAAATTTGATGAGCTTGCCATGTCTCCTTTTATCTAAATCATTGATAAAAATGTTAAACAGTAGGCATAGATGCTTAGGGGTACTCCACTAGAGACTTCCTGCCAAGTTGACATTGAACCATTAAAAAATGCTCTCTGAATCTAGCCATCAAACCAATTCTGAATCTATCTGAATGCATTGTCATCTAATCTATATCTCTCCATCTTTTCCACAAGACTGATATGAGGTAATTCATCAAAAGCTTTGCTAAAATCTAGGCAAACTATATCTACAGCATTTCCTTCACCAACTAATTTAATAATCTAGTCAAAAAAGAAAATAAGGTGAGTCTGGCATGACCTGCTCTTGAGGAAGCCACACTGGTTGGTCCTTTATAGAGATATTTGCCAACGATCTCTTTAATGATCTGTTCTAGAATTTTCCAAAGAATCAAAGTCCTGCTCACTGGACTACTAGATTCTCTTGCTGTTTTGAAAAAAAAAGGACAAAACCTATCTTTTGGTGTGTTTGAGCAAAAAAAGATAATGAGGTCTATTTTGGACATATTGAATTTGAGATACCTACAGGACATTCAATTTAAAAAATTCAATAGGCAGTTGACAATGCATGACTGGAACACAAGAGAGTGACTAGGAACATAGCCAAGTGCTCCTGTTCATGGGGCCTCTGAGAACAATGAAATGGATAATCCAAACAAAACATATTGGATATATAATTTAATGAATGAAATAAATTAAAAATCACTTTTCAAATAATAATGAATTGGTTTGTAAACTAAGATTTTCAAATCAATATGTGTTTTAACAATGAACTCTTTTAAAAAAAAGCCTTTCTGCATTTGAGCAATATTTTGTAAAGGGGTAACATCCCTGCCGATGACCCTTAATATTTGCACTTTGGTAGAGATTATAAGAGTATTGTTTCTGTGAACCACCTGCAGATGTTTGATTTCAAATCAAATATATACAAATACATATACACATATATATGTGTGTATATAAATATATATGTATACACACGCACACACACACACACACACACATATATATATATATATGTACACCTACTATGTGCAAAATACTGTGGGGAGGTAAAGGTAAAGTTCTGTCCCTCATAGTGCTTAGTAGGGGATATTGCCTGCATATCAACGATGATAATTCATGGTATAATTTGGCAGTACAATGAGAAGTACAAAATTAAGCCACTTTGAAAAATATATAACTCAAAGCATTTCTTTAGGATGTTATTGAGATAAGGTTTTCATTGGAATTTGAGACTTCTGTAACACAACTGAAACAATCTAAATGCACTTGAATGCTTTCCTAGGTTTTATCTTTCCATTTTCTTCTGTTGGACATTTCTGTTTTCAGAGAATGGTTTTCCTTTAGTGTCGAAGTATGACACAATCTTATGGTCTCTTTAGGCAGTTAGGTGCAGTGGATAGAGCCCTGGACCTGTAATCGGAAAGACTAATCTTACTGAGTTCAAATGTGGCTTCACTTACTATCTGTATGATCCTGGGAAAGTTATTTAGCCCTACTTGCCTCAGTTCCTTATCCATAAAATGTGCTGGAGAAGGAAATGGCAAACCACTCCAGTATCTTTTCAAAGAAAAACCCAAATGGGGGTCACAGAGTCAGACATCTTCAATCTTACAACCTCAGCAGCCCTACTCCTATTTTCCTATTGTCTCTGCTGTTCAGGAGGAAAAATGTTTAGTACTAGAGGGAATTTTGCAATTTATCAATAACATTTAAAGATTTTCGACAATTATATTGTTCTTTCTTGCTCAGTGTGCATTTTTATTATAAAATAAGAGGAACTAAAAAGTAGCCAAAATAACAGCAGAGGGAGCTATTGAGATTTGATTTGATTAAATTTCCCATTGCATTTCACCAGCTGGGGCTTTAAGAACACTGTAATATTCTCAGGGGTTTGCTCATTTCAGTTACTATTGTGCAGTAGAAGGTTTATCTAATTTGTTTGTTTGTTTTTAAATCACCAGTAAAAGAGATAGAAAGTTTCCAAGCCTAGTACTGTTCACCATCTTCTCTACCCCACAATATACAGGAAACAGTTTTAAAGCTGAAGGGAACTTGGAAGTCATATTGTTACTCTCTCTCATTTTACAGATGAAGAAATTAATAAAAAAGTTAGTGTTTTTTTCTACCCACTTCACAGAGAAAGCACTTTGTAACCTTAAAGCACTATATAAATGTGATTTATTTTCTTATTCTCAGCTTTTAGAGATTTGTTTCATGTAGCGAGCATTATAAAATTATATTTAACCACCCCCAAATAAAATTTGCAAGGTTAGAGTAACAACTTGAAGTGTGAATGATGATTTAAAAAAGTATTTATTAAGCACTTAGTAAATGCTAGGCATTGCTAAGTGCTGGGAATATAAATGGGTCAGTTCCTGCTTTTTATGAGCTCATATGCTAATTGGGGGAGACAGCACCTATTGAAGACCTCAATTAAAGGGCAGACAGCAAGGTCTATGGATGCTTATGTTCAATGGCCAGTCCAAAAGCAACACCTGTAGTTATGGTGCATGCAGGGCAGATGTAAAGCCCAGGGGTCTTCCATCTTACCAGGACTGTAGTTGGAGATTCCTTGCTCATCCAGTCAGTGAACTGTTATCTTCCAGGCAAGGGTTGAAGGAGTGAGGAAGGTGGGATTAGAGAGTCTTGGACCACCACTATTGGGAAGGGGAAAGTTGATCTGAGAGTAGGAGTGGAGCAGCCACTCTCCTCCCTATTTTCTACTCCCCAATAGCTGTATCCCAGGGATGTATAGACCCAACTTGTCCTAGGGCTAAAAAAATGTTAATTATACCTTTGCCAACTGCAATAGTAAAGATTTATTTCCCCACCACACGTGAGATACCCCCTTTCATTAAATCCTCCTTTTGAACCCCAACTGGTTTTTTAAAAAAGCCTAATTCAAATGACATCCCCTCTAAAAAGTCTTCCTCTCCCCAATTAATAACAATCCATTAATCCAATTCCATTAATAACAATCATCTCTTTTAGACTTCATGTAGAATCTTATTTTATAACTCTCAAATGAATTTAGGTAGTACTTGGGCATTAGATTCAGGAAATATTAAGTACCTACAATGTGCAAAGTACTTGTAGATCATGGGGAAGTAGTGATGACAAAAGAGCAGTCCCATTCCTCAAGAAGTTTGTTCTCTTGGGGGTACGGGTGGGGAGGCATGCCAAAAATAACACACATATGTGTGAGTACAAAGTATACATAGTCACAGAAAAATAATTCGAGGGGTGGGGGAAAATTAACAATTGTGGAGATCAAGAAAGGGGTCACAGAATTGATGACAGCACATCTGAACTTTAAAAGGACTTAGGAATTCCTGCATTGAATAGAGCTCTGGGTCTGGAAAGGGGAAGACCTGAATTCAAATCCAGGCTCTGATACTAACTGGGTGACCTTGGACTCTTATCATTAGCCTCTATTTGCCTCAGTTTCTCCAACTGTAAAATAGGAATAATAACACCTAACTCACAGGGTTGTTGTAAGGAACAAATGACGTAATATTTGTTCGGCATTTAACACAGTGCTTGGTACACAAAAGATGATACACAAATATTTATTTTTATCAGCATCGATCAATCAATATTCACAAAGTACCTACTGTGTTCCAGACACTCATCATTGTCATCATTGTCAAAAGTAAGAAAGAAGTTCCAGCTCTCAAGGAGCTCATAGTCTAATGGGGAAGACTACATGCAGATAATTATATACAAATAAAATACTGATAGGATAAATTGGGGGTCATTCCAGAGAGAAAGCAGTAGAATTAAGAGAAATCAGAAAAGGCTACTTGCAGAAGGGAGGATTTAACTGAAATCTGCAGGAAGCCAGGTAACCCAGGAGATAGAAATGAGGAGAGAGAGAAAATTTCAGACATAAAGGATTGCCAATGAATACATATGATTTGGCGAGATGGAGTGTAGTGTATGATGAAAAACAAGGACAGTGCTACTGATTTGTAGAATTTATGGTCAGGAGAGAAGTAAAAAAAATAGAAAGGTAGAAAGGGTTCAGGTTGCGAAGGACTTTAAAAGTGAAACAGAGAGTTTTCTAATTGATCCTGGATACAATGAGGAATCACTGCAGTTTGTCAAATATAATTGAACACAAAGTTGAGAGATGGAAAGGATGGCAAAGCCCTCAACAGAGATAGGGAAGTTAGAAATGGTGGTTGGGGGTGGGGGCAGAGAAGGGAGCACATATGAGTACTGTTCTATGAATGTCACATTGGTGATACTCATGGGACAGCCAGATGGACATATCAAGAAGTCAGGATGTGATGTGAAATTGTAGATCTGGAGAGAGATTAGGGCTGGACACATGTAGGCATATGTGGACATAGTGTAGTCATTTGTACAGAAATGTTTGAATCCAAGGGAACTGATTAGATTACCAAGGAAAAAAGTATAGGGAGAAAAAAGAAGAGGGCTGAAGAAGGTGTAGAGTACACATACTATTAAGTGACTAGTATATTATAATCCAGAAAAGGTGACTACAAGGAAATGATCAAGTTGCTAGGAGGAGAACCAAGAGGAAAATGTTATGAAAGCTGAGGGAAGAGAGTAATCAAGAGTAAGGCTGACAATGTTAAAAACTGTAGAGAGATAAGGAAAGGTGGAGGTTGGGGAAAGGCCACTGGATTTTGCAATTCAGAAATCATTACCAACCTTGTAGGGATCAGTTTGTCAGATGGTAGAATTTGAATCCAGATGGCAAGGGGTGGGAAGTGAATAAGAGAGCAGGAAGTGATGTCTAGTAGAGACAGTTTTTTTCAGGAGGTTGGGTGTGAAATGGGGAAGTTGTATAAGTTGATGGTAGTGCTATGTGAAAACTTTTAAAGGACGAAGAGAACTGGACATATTTTTAGGCAGCAGAGAAGGAGCCTAGAAGTGAGAAATTAAAATGAGGGAAGGAGGAGGTAATTTTGTGATCAAGCTCCCACAGGATATGGGAGTAAGAGTGCAAATTGAAAGGTTGGCCTTGGTTAGATGGGCAATTTATGATGAAAAATTCACTGTTATGTCTGTTTTCTTCAGACACTAGAATAAAGGAAGGATGGATGATAAGGTACAGATTTGGAGAGAAGAGGAAGTTCATGGCTGATGGCTTCTCTTTTCTTGATACAGTAGGAAGTGAGGTCCTCTATGGAGATGGAATAGGAAAGGCACAGTGCAAGAGTTCTGAGAGAAGAATTGGTTAATAATAGTCATTCTGGGGATGTTTTTATCTCACTACTGCATTTTTTAGATCCCATTTAAATTTTTCTTTTCTCACAGTGCTCTGCATCATTTAACACTTCAGTGGATCTTCCATGTGGCTGTTACCTTCATCCTTATCAAAGAGGAATAGGAACAGAGGGAGTGGTCCTTTAATTTTCTTGATATTGGGAATGCCTGGATGAAGATCGTCCTTCTACCAAGATAGAGTAGCATTCTCTTTGCAACTTATAGTCTTAACAAGTAGCCTGAAGGTATTAGAATTTTAGGCAACTTCACCAGGGTTACACAGCTGTATATGTTGGAAGTGGGATATGAACCTAGCTCTTCCTGATTTCAAGTCATTTTGGTTATTAAAGGTTTTATTGAGTTCCTATCATGTGTCTAACAGTATGTTATTGTTAAAAAGATTTGTCTTTATTTGAGAGAGAATCTTAGGGTTATTAAAAAGTACTTTACAATATCTCATGCAATTTAAGCTGCTCTCTTCCTCCTTTTCAATTCTGGACATAGATCAACATCCATCTGCAGTGTCTGTACTAGTGGATTAACTCCAGGCATTGTTTATGCAACTGTATGCCATACTCTGGACAATAGCTATCATCTATTACTCTGATTTTTCCTGTATGGATAATTAGGTCAAACTCTTTTGAGTGATTGTAGGTCTCATTTGGGAATGAGAACTATAGTGAAGTTGAGTGCTTCAACAATGAAGTTTGGTGCTATCAAAATCTAATGTAATTTGCAAGTAAAGTGCGTGTATAAGATTCCAGAATATTTAGGAAATTATGTTTTCTATCTCACCTCTTGGCTGGACATCTCCAGGCTGTGGCAAACACCTTTGGCAAGCATACATTTCTGTGTTATACATCATTTCATACTTTTAATCAAAATTTTATTGAAAAATTTGTTTCATCTTTCAAGAAATTTTACATATTTTTAAACATATTCATGGAACAAATTTATTGGAGGAGAATCTTTAAGAGGTGTCATTTTGTTATACTGAATAAAATACTTTTTTATAGCTAAGAAATATTGTATTTGTATTTTCTGCACCTTTTATACAATCATATGATGGTAGATATGTGTTTATTTGTGAAGGTTCAACTCTTTTCTTTATTTTTATACTTTTGTATGTGTGCAACTTTTTGGTATGTACATAAATTCTTGGGAAGATTTCCCAGATATGAGAAATTAAGCAATATGTCAATAGTTAGTAATATTTCTTTTGTATCAGCTTTCAGGTTAAAATGATATATGTGATTCTCCCCCTCCCCAAACATTTGGTAACCTCTCCTCTTTTAGATGTTTTAGGAATTAATCTTTAACCATCCTTAAAAGTTACCTCCATCAAGGTGCTAAACCTGGAATCAGGGTTTGAATCCTACCTCTGAAATGACTAGTCATGTGACTCTGGATGGCATTTAACATCTCTCTCAGCCTAAGTGTTCTTATATGGTGATAATAGTAGAGTTGTTGTGAAGCTCAAATTGAATTGTGTGTATACATGTCTGTACGTATAAACACACATACACATTATATATATGAATATATATGCACATGCCCACACATACCTAGGTAGAGATAGCCCTTTGCATATCTTTAAAGAGTTATATGAATCTTAGCTACTATAACTGCCATTTTCATCTTTATTTTCTTTAGTGCCATCATTACTTCCTCTTGTAGCTCACCAGACCTTAATATTGCAGTCAACATTTGAAGCCTCAACGGTCATTTCTGAAGAAAACATTTTGTTCAAAAAATCATTAGCTATCTCTTTCATTTTTTTTTTTTTGGTCTGATCATTTCCCTTCCAGTTTCATCTTGAAATGCTCTCAGAATAATCTTATCTGTCATGTTTATGGAGAATGGAAGAATTTATGACCGAACAAGAGAGAATATTATGAAATGCAAATGGATAGTTTTGATTACATTAAATTGAAAAGTTTTTGCACAAACAAAGCCAATGAAACCAAGATTAGGAGGGAAGCAGAAAACTGAGAAAGAATTTTTACAGCCAGTGTCTGGGATAAAGGCCTCATTTCTAAAATATGTAGAGAACTGAGTCAAATGTACAAGAATACAAGTCATTCCCCAATTGATAAATGGTCAAAGGATAACGAACAGGCAATTTTCAGAGGAAGACATTAAAGGTTTTATTGAGCTCCCATCATGTGTCATATGAAAAAATGCTTTAAATCACTATTGATTAGAGAGATGCAAATCAAAACAACTCTGAAGTACCAAATCACACCTATCAGATTGGCTAACGTGACAGAACAGGAAGATGATAGATGTTGGAGAAGATGTGGGAGAGTTGGAACACTAATTCATTGTTGGTGGAGCTGTGAGCTGATCCTTCTGGAGAGCAATTTGGAACTATGCCCAAAGGACTACAAAAATGTGCATACCCTTCAACCCAGCGATACCACTTCTGGGACCATATCCCCAAGAGATCATAAAAAATGAGAAAGGGTCCCACATTTACAAAAATATTTATAGCAGTACTCTTTGTGGTGGTCAAAAATTGGAAATCAAGGGAATGCCCATCAATTGGGGAATGGCTGAATAAACTGTGATATATGAATGTAAGGGAATACTATTATTCTATAAGAAATGATGAACAGGGAGACTTCAGAGAGGCCTGAAAAGACTTATATGATCTGATGGTGAGTGAAAGGAGCAGAACTAGGAGAACTTTGAGCACATCAACAACCACAGTGTGCAAGGATTTTTTCTGAACTTCATTGCAATGCAAGGACTTAAATGATTCCCAATAGTCTTTTAAGGCAAGATGCTTTCCACCTCCAGAGAAAGAAACTCTTTGTATTGCAGAATGAAGCAGACTCTTTTGTCTTTTGATATTCCTTCCTTCCTTCCTTCCTTCCTTTCTCATGGTTTCTCCCATTCATTTAATTCTTCTATGCGACATGACTAATGTGAAAATGTACTTATTAGTAATGTATGTATAGAACCCATATGGGATTGCATGCCAACTTAGGTAGGAAGGGGGAGAAAATTTAAAACTTATAGAAGTGAATGTTGAAAACTGAAAATAAATAAATTAAATAAATAAAAATTTTAAAAAAAGAATAATCTATTTTAATTGGGTCTCTAGCCAAACTTGATTGTTTTTTATCTGTGGTTTTATGTTGCTTTATAAAGTCACACTACTCATAATCATATACTATACCCCTCTGTCATATTTTACAAATGAGTTTATATTTAAAAAAGGTGTTAACTTTGGCTACTGTAACTCTCCCCTTAGCTAAATTATGACCTAGAATCCTAAATCATTGTGATGATTTATTTGTCACAGAAAGTTCCTTATGAAATGGTGCTGAGGCATTATAATGTAATGCGTACAGAATTGGCCTCAAAGTCTGGAAGACCTGGGTTCAAATCTCACCTTTGGCACATATTGGTCATGTGACCCTGGACAAATTACTTACTCTCTAAGAGTAAATTCCAGAAAAGGTACTAAACTTCATGGGTAGAGGAAGTTTCTTCACCCAGGAGTTCCCTTTACTAATAAAGTCACAGGTCTATTTCCCTGATCCTGATGAAATTGTGATAGTAATTGTCAATGTTTTTTGTCACCCATAGTTAGTTGAAAAAGATAGATTGCAGTTGTTTTAATTGTGAACTCTTTTTTAATTTTATAATTTGTTATTGATATTACTGCTTTAATGAGTTGATAGTTAATTCACAGAAAGTTGATTCAGAAATAATTCTCACACTGGATTTCCTGTCTGTTAAGACATCATCAGTTTCATTTTATGTAATCTTATTTGGTTCTTTTCAAGTGCTTCTAGTCTATCTTTTTTTGAAAGAAAACTTTCTTTTTGGAAGGGGGATTAGGGTTAAGTGACTTGCCCAAGGTCACACACAGTAGTTAAATAGTAAGTATCTGAGACTGGATTTGAACTCAGGTCCTCCTGACTCCACTCTA
This sequence comes from Potorous gilbertii, assembly GCA_028658325.1. Classification (NCBI taxonomy): domain Eukaryota; kingdom Metazoa; phylum Chordata; class Mammalia; order Diprotodontia; family Potoroidae; genus Potorous; species Potorous gilbertii. Next base: position 22,947,612 of record CM053773.1, on the reverse strand, counting down.
TTCACTCTGTCACCTAGCTGCCCCTGAAAGAAAACTTTACAAGCATGAATATTTCCTCATGCAAAGAAGAAGAAAAAGAATTGTATATGAAACAGCAAATCTCTTTTATAGCTTGTTTCTAATAAGTACTATTAAATTTAACAATATACTTTTCTCAAAAGTAATGACATATATGGGTAATCTGCCATCCTTTAACCTTGTTCATTTCTTGATCCTAAACTGTTTTTTCACCTCGCTTTTTGTGTTGTTCTCTGATGTTCACATTTGCATTGAAGTCAGACAGTATTAAGGAGAAGCAGCATAAGGCAATGAAAAGGGTGATGGTTTTTAAGTTAAAAAGCTTGGGCTCAAATTCCTACTGGGCCACTTTTTACTAGGTACTAGGTCCTAGGTTACAAATCACTTAACTTTTGTTAGCTTCATTTTCCTCATCTGTAAAATGGAACTGTTGGACTCAAGTCCTTTTCAGTACTAAACCTATGAAGAATCAATTGTCCTATTAAATGAGATGTTTAGATGAATAGCAAACATCTAGAAAAGAAAGTAAAGTTCACAAAGATCCAGCATACTTCATTAAGAACAGGTCATTGCAGCCTAACCTCATTTTATTTTTTGATAAGAGTTACTAAACTGGTAGCTCAGGGTAGTGCTATAGATATAGTTGACCTAGATCTTAATAAATATTTGGTAAAGTCTCTCATGCTAATCTTATGGAAAAGATGGAGAGATGTGGGCTAGATAACAGTAAAATAGGATGGGCTCAGAACTGGTTGAATGACATGACCAAATAGTTTGATATTAACTTGGAAAGAAGTCCAGAGTGGAGCTTCTCAGTATTCCCTGTTTGGATCTAAGTTGTTCATGTTCTCAGTGATTTGAATAATGACTGAAGTATTTATGAAGCAATTAACTGTGTTGTGGTAAGGGCTGATGGTACAAATAGATAATATAGCTATATAATAGGAATGTAAATGACATATTTATCAAATTAGAAAATGACACAGAACTGGGAGTGACAAGTAACATGGCAGGAATGATAAAATCTAAAAAATCTCAACAGACTAAACTTTATGTTGACTATATTAAGATTAAATTTAGTAAGACTTTATGTAAAGTCTTATGTTTGGATTCAAGAAATCAACTTCACAAGTCAATAAAGAAGCCAAGAATTAATTATACAAAAGTTTGTTTTATGAAAAATATGTGGAGGTTTTAGTGGACTTAAAGTTCAATCTAAGTCAACAGACTATTATGGATATAGAGAAAGTCTAATATAATCTTGTGTTGTATCTGGAAGCTGTAACTTCCAGAAACAAGAACTCAATAGTTAGTCTTACCTTAGACCAAATCTGGAGCAATGCTCAAAATATTATGTTGTGGTATGAATATGTTCATTAAACGAGCTAGCTGAGAAGAGGCCTGTGAGGGAATGGCAAAGGACTCCATATATTTGACAAGAAAACCCTAAATAGGGTCATGATGAGTTGGACATGACTGAGAAACAACTGAACAGAAGAGTTGGAAGAGGTAGGGAAAGTCTAAGAGGCATAGTTTGGAACTAGACAGGAAGTGATGGGTTCTGGTTGCCTAGTTCCAAGCAAGTGATGTTGAAATCTTACATGTATCAGAGAGCAGAATCCAGGAGCACGAGTCCTATTTCTGCCCATAGGAAATAGGGGCTGAGCACAGGTGACATGGTTTAGAGTTGACCTGGAAACGATGACATTATCATGCAATAACCAGCTTGCATTTTGGCTAGATCTCTCAGTGACTTAGCCCAACAGAATGATTTTGAAAATTTAAGGTAAATTTTTAAATTTAAATTTAAATGAGGAGCAGACCATGTGATTTGGGTGGTGGGTGGTGGGGCAATGTTCTTTGGTACTCATTGAATCAAACCAAATAAGTGACTTACCATTTTGTCTTTATGTTAGAATGAATCCTGCTGGAGTTGTAGATTCAGATCTAAAGATTTTAGAGGGACTTTATCTAACTAGCTCTGAGCTAAAATTGGTAAAACTCCCATCCTGGACTACCACTAATTGTCATGTATTTTGGTGTCATTTTCTCATGGAACTTTCCTTGTTCACTCAAACTTGAAGTCATCTCTCCCTCCCTTGATTTTGTGTAGCACTTTTATGGAGCTTAAGTTTTTAGACATAGAGCTGGAAAGGACCTTGGAGATCAATTAGTCATAATTCCTTATTTTATAGATTAGGAAACCATGGCCCAAAGAGCATAAATGATTTGTACAGAATCACTCAGGTAGTGAATGACAGAGCCAGGCTCCAAATTAAGTGATTTCCCCACTGTCTACAATACACTGCTTCTTACCATTTTTTACCTCTTATGACACTTAGAACATAGCTTCACTCATAGTTGCATGCACATGTCTTATCTTTCCTATCAAAATAAGACATATTTTTCTTATATTCTCTACCAGCATAAAAGCATCATTAAGGTAGGGCCCATGTCTTGGTCAACTTTCTATTCTGTTCTATTTCTATTCTTTCATCTTGAGCATATTACAACATGGATGCTTGGATGAACTTTGTTCTGCATTTGAAAATATTTTGAAGCTAGTCTGGTTTTGTTGTAATTTTAACTGAGATATAAAGCAATGCTGCTTTTTCTGCTCAAAAGAATGTTTAAATGGCAAGTGAGCATCACCCAGTAAAAGTAAATCCTTTATAAACACAGAATAGCTCCTGCTGTCTTTTGAGTTTCTGTCTATAAGATGTTCCAAAAGCAATATATGATATGATGGATGCATCAAGGTGAGTGGAACACATCTGTCACAAATAAAGCCTACAAAAATGCACTGCCACCACTATTACTTAGTTCCTTTAGCAAAAAAGCATAAAGTGCACTTAATTCTAGCTTTCTGTTTCTTCTGACACTTCCTTCTGAGCAACAGCTGTAAAAATGTTGTTTTGTGTCCTGTTCTTAATTTCCGCTTCAAACAACCCATTTTTCTGAGAAAAGCAAACTATAGAATTATTTTTCTTATCTTCTGATTAGGCCTGTTCACAGTCAGTGAGTAAGATGGAATTATATCTCCCTGGGAATAGTGAAATGGCTAACAATAGCAATAGCTACATGGATTTATGAATAATTCTCCCCTATCACCATAGCAAAATGATCTCTACTTTTCAAATAAAAAAAGGAATTTTCTTTTCTTTTAATTTTTATTATAAGCTATCCCTCCAATGCTAACAAATAAGTTTGTTTTTTAATGATCAAAATAATTTTTAAAAAGTGATTATTTACAAAAGTGAGACAATTTGTCAAAGTGGAAAAAGAATTCAGAAGATCTGGGGCATGTCTGACACAAACTAGCTGTGTGACTCAGGGTAAGTTGTTGATCTGTATTGATGGAGAGTTTATACGCCATGAGTACCACAGAACAATGAAATCATAGATCTGGACAAAACAAGATATTAAAAACAGTAACCAAAACAACTTGTTTCCTACCATGTCCTATTCTGATTTCTTCTTTTGTGTGCTTTCTACCTCACTGAATTTTGTCATAACTATTATTTTTGAAATATTTATAATCAGGATATGGGGCAACTAGGTGATGCCTAATTTCAGGCCTGGAATCAGGAAGACCTGAATTCAATCCAGCTTCAGACATTTCCTAGCTGTGTGACCCTGGCCTAGTCACTTAACCCTGATAGCCCTGATGAGTTGAGGAGGAAATGACAAGCCATTCCAGTATCTTTTTGAAGAAAACCCCAAATGGCATCATTAAGAGGCAGACATGACTGAAACAGCCAAACAACCAATAATCTGGGTGGGTACATTGATGAAAGTCTTTTTTCTTCATACTGCATCACTTCATATAAACCTTTTCATATTTCTTCACCTGGATTATTTCTTTTAGATGGATAGTATTGAGTGGATTGAGTCTAGGCCTTGACCTGCTGCATTTGAATCCTTTCAAGGACTAATCTTAGGCACTATAACCCTATGCAAATTACTCAATTTCTCCCGCCTTAGTTTCTTTATCTTAAAAATGGGGGTAATATTTATTATAAATATTGTATACATTTATACATGTATTATATATATTGCATGTAAATATATGTGTCTATACACATATATATATATATATATATATATATATATATATATATATGTAATTATGTATTTGCTATATCCACTTGATGTGGATAAGATTGGTGAGGGATTTGGAAATGAAAGGATGGGGCTAATAGGGACCAGATTTATGAATTTATCAGTTAAAGAGCTTCCAAGAAGGAACAATGTCTCTCCTTGTAGAATGGCACCTCCTCTGTAACTCAGATTGTAGCTTAGAGTATTGACAAGTTAGATGACTTGACCAGAGTCACACAGCCAATAAATGTCAGAGGCAGGGCTTAAAACTAGGTCTTTCTGGCTCTCAGGTCCACTCTCTAAGCAGTGGATCTGGAGTCAGGAAGAACTGAATTCAAATCCAGGCTCAGATACTTAGAAGAATGTATGACTAAGGGCAAGTCATTTGATCCCCGCCTGCCTCTGTTTCACCCACTATAAAAGGGGATGACTATAGATCTTGCTTCATAGAGATGTGGTGAGGATCAAGTGAGATAATAATTTTAAAGTACTGATCACAGTACTAGGCATAAAACAGGCAATTAATAATTGATTATTCTGGGGGCAGAGCCAACGTGGCAGAGTATGGACCAGGACCCAGCTAAACTCTATCAACGTTCCCCTCCAAACAACTTTAAAATAACATCTCAAATCAAGTTTTGATGCCGCAGAGTCATCAAAAGTTCAGAATGAGACATTTTTCCAGCCCAAGATGCTGTAGGAGGTTGGCAAGAGAGATCCTTGACCTTTCCAGGGTGGAGGCTTGACCTGAAGCACAGAGAGAATCAGTGCCAGCAAAGGGCCTTGGAGGGGTTTCTATAGAGGCAACAGCAGTTTCAGAAGTTCTTAGCCTAGAGACTGTAAGGAGTTGGAAAACTGGTCAGAAAGAGATTACAGGGGACCCTTTGCTGGTACTGGGTGCAGCTGGTATTGATTGGCACCTCTATTATCCATACACAGTTTTAGGTTGTAGTTCCAGGACAGGGGCCCTTCTGGATAAAGACCAGAGTACAGACCAGTGACTACACCTCTCCCTGGATCATACCACTTTGGAAGCACTGAAAAGTTGCAGATCCTTAGAAGTACTCTGAAAATAGTAGAATGAAAAATCCTGAAACTTAGAACAGTATCTTCCCATCACCAAGTGAGCAGAGCCAACTTTAGCACAAAACTCTAAGTCAAGAAATAAACTAGAAAAAAATGATCAAACAACAAAAAAGAACTTGATCAGGAGACCACGGTCTCAGGGAAGAACCAAGACAATAACTCAGAAGAAGACAACAAGGTGAAAATAACCATAAGCAAAACCTCAAAGAAAAATATTGATTGAACCCAAGTCCAAGAAGAATTCCTGGAAGAGATAAAGAAAGAGATAAAGGAAAAATTTGGGAAAGAAATAAGAGTGAAGGAAGAAAATTATGAGAAAAGAGAATTAACAGCTCAGTAAAAGAGGCACAAAAAATACTGAAGAAAATGACAAAATGACAGTAATGACAGAAAATGACAGAAAATTAACAGAACTGGTCTAATGGTAAAATAGGCACAAAAATTCACTGAAAAAAAAGAACTCCTTAAGAAACAGAATTAGCCAAAAGCAATAAGAAGCCTAGAAACTTACTGAAGAAAATAAGTTCTTAAAAATTAGAATTGAGTAAGTGGAAATTAATGACTCCAAAAAAATAGCAGTTAACAATAAAACAAAGTCAAAAGAAGGAAAAAAAAGAAGAAAATGTGGAATATCTCAACGGAAAAACAACTGACCTGGAAAATAGATTGAAGAGAGATAATTTAAAAAATATTGGACTACCTGAAGGTCATGATTAGAAAAAGAGCCAAGACAACATATTTCAAGAAATTACAAGGAAAACTGACCCAATCTAGGGAGTAACAATAACAGAAATCGAGAGTCCACTAATCACCTCCTACAAAAATTCCCAATGAAAACTCCAAGAATATTATAGCCAAATTCCAGAGTTCTTAGGTCAAGGAGAAAATACTTCAAGCAACCAGAAAGAAGCAATTCAAATATCATGGAGCCACAGTAAGGATCATATAAAATTTATCAGCTTCCATGTAAAAGGAGCAGAGAACTTGCAATATGATATTCCAAAGCAAAGGAACTAGGATTAGAACCAAGAATACTATACCCAGAAAAACTGAGTACAATCCTTTGGAAGAAAAAATGGATATATAATGAAGTAGTGGATTTTTAAGCATTCCTGATGAAAAGACCAGAGCTGAAAAGAAAATTTGACCTGGAAATCGAAGACTCAAAAAAGGATTAAAAGCTAAACATGAAAGAGTAGTCATAAGGTACTCAATACAGCTAAACATTATTAAATGTAGACTCCTTTTGTAGAAGGAGTTTACATAGACAGAGGTCAAAAGTTTGAGTCAATTATGTTGGAATTATCTCTGAGTAAATGAAGGGGTAAGAAATAAAGACTCACTGGGAGAAAGAGGAAGGAAGAGGTAGAAGAGGGAAAATATTCTTACATAAAAGAGGCACACAAGGAAGAACTTTAATACATTCCCCAACTAATAAATGACCAAAGGATTTGAAAGAGTTTTCAAAGAAGAAATCAAAGATATATATAGTCTTGTAAAAATGCTCTAAATCACTATAGGTTAGAGAAATGCAAGTTAAAATATCTCTGAGGTGGCTCCTCATACCTATCAGAAATGACATGCTGAAAATGAGGGGAAATAGGTATACTAATAACCTGTTGGTGGAGTTAGGAACTGGTCCAAACATTATGGAGAACAATTTGCAACTACGCCTAAAGGGCTACAAAACTGTGCACGCCCTTTGATCCGGCAATGCCACTACTAGGTCTGTACCCCAAAGAATTAAAGGAAAAGGATTTATACATACAAAAACATTTATAGCAGCTTTTTTGTGGCAGAAAGAAATTGAAAGTGGAGGAGATGTTCATTAATTGGGCAATGACTGAACAAGTTATGGAATATTATGATATAAGAAATGATGAGTAGGGTGGTTTCAGAAAAAGCAACAGTACCATGGCAAGATCTATATAAACTAATGCAAAATGAAATGAGAAGAACTGGGAGATCACAGAACACAGTAATGGCAATTTTGTAATAATCATCAACTATGAAAGACTTGGACACTGATTAATACATTGATCCAAGACAATTCCAAAGGACTCATGATGAAAAATTGCTATCTGCCTCTGGAGAGAGAACTGATGAATTCTAAGGACGAATTTAAATATGACTTTCTCACTTTATTTTTCTTGCATTTTTGTGATATTCCTAATATGTACATATGTTTTGCATGATTTTGTATGTATAATTGATATTGTTTTGCTTACCATCAACAGTAGGTGGCAGAGAAATAGAAAAGAGGGAAAGAATTTGGGACTCAAAATTTAAAAAGAAAAGAATGCTAAAAATAAATAAGTAATAAGTATTTAAAAATAAAATGAAATAAAATAATTTAGTGTTCTCTCTCCACCCCCTCCACTAAGCACTTCTTATAAAAACAAACTTGCTAATACAATTAAAAAATATATATCTTTGCATACATAAATACATGCATATAAATCATGATATGCTATATAAATGTTGGTTACTATTATTTTAAAAATTATAATACAATTTATGCCATAATTTGCTCAGTTATTTCCTGATCATTGGCTATTTAAGTTGTTTCCAGTTTTCTGCAATTACTTTAACTGTGAAGAGTTAAAATGTATATATATTTGGCACTAATGTTTGCTCATTCAAGAGACAAAGAACTGGAAACAGTCCATTCTGGAAACATTGCTTAATACATATTCTTTAGCAATTCAGAAATATTCTTTTACCCAGATGATCTCTGTGATACATGTCCTGGCCTTTTATACAAAAGAATTGAATTTTTCCAATAGGACAACTTTAGTTTCTAAAAAGATGCACAGCTTTGTAAAAGTAAGTTTATTTCTCCTGAAATGGATTTTCTCCTGTCACCAAAACCTCAAGGGACTACAATCCATGAATCCTTAATATATTTTAAGTGAACCCATGAAGCAGATTACCCTCATCATCTTATTCTCTAGATGAAAAATTGTTTAAATCAACAAGTACTTACTAGCTCTAGGGATACAAATACAATGTATGGACCGTCTCTACTCGAAAGAAACCTTATTTCATAATGGGGGAGACAATAAAGACACACACATATACATATATGCACTCATATGTGTGTAATGTATGCATGTATGTGTGTGTATAGGAGTTGAGGGGATTAGAACAATAAATGGAAGTGGAATTTAAGTGAATCACACTAGCTCCACTAGCTCAACTCTGGAGCTAGCTAAGTTCCCTTTCTATTCAATTATAGGTCTAGTCAATTTCTGTTCTGTGAGAAAACTTATTCGACTGTGGGAATTGGGAGAAAACTTTATTGCATTGTTTGTGGTTGTTATGTTTGTCCTTTGCTCTCCAAGAAGACCCTGACAACAAGATGATGACATGACCTTCAGCTGACTTTGTTTAGAGTGAGGGAGGGCTGTGCAAGGTGCAAGGCTGTGCAACCTCACCTTCTTCTCCTGAGCCATCTGGGTCCACTGGCCTGATATTCACCAGGATGACTGGAGATGGCCCAGGATGCAATGTGAGACCCGTGCCCTTTCAGGCTAAGGTCTTACCACATTCTCACTTTGAGTGAGATACACCCATTCAAAGAACAGGCTTCTTTAAGTAGTTATTCAAGGGGTGGCCCCTTTAATGAAAAAAAACAATCAACCTGTGAGGGGAAGACCCTCAGGGTTCCCGAGTAAAAGAGAAATAATGACTTAGTGAACCTAGCCCTGCATGGCTGGAAAACTAGACTACACTTCTACCTGCTGCATAGAGACCTCTAACTAAGGACCTAGGTTTTGTTGACCAGAAACCTGCTCAGATCTGAAGCTTGATGCAAGGGGTTTTCCAATAATTATGCATCCCCAAAACTCAAATGTCTTATCTAAAAACTAGCCCAATACCCATAAATCAGTTATTGCTCCCATATTCCTTTGATTGTTTACAGACTTTGGTGGGGGGGGGCATGGGGAGGTGGGGCACTGCTTTTTCTGATTTCAGGGAATTGCACCTGTTTGCTCTCTTCCTAACTAGGAAGTCCCTAATCCTGCCTCCAATTAGAAAGCAGATTACCTAATTTTGTATCCTGCTTGTTTCCTTTTACTTAATTGGTCTTATTAAATTAATCATTTTTAATTATAAAAATCTGCCTCTCACTTTATTTGGGGTCTAGTGCTGAAGCCAAGGAATGTAACTAGTCCTGATTTGTTGGGTAATCGGCACGCATTGCTTGGTAAATCAATATGCTCAGAAGTTTGAATCTTTGTGTCATCAGTCATTTCATCTTTCACCTGATACATATACATACATATATGTGTGCTTATATACATATGGATACATGCATATATGTACATATATATTTACATATGTATCTAGGTGTATTATATAGAATTAATACATAATAATTAAGTGTGTTGAGAGGGAGTGCACTAAGTCTAGGGTAGGGGGAAAGAAAGGAAAAATAAGGAAATTGACATGATCATTTCATTGTAAATTTGAAAGGAATAGCAACTTGTGCATAGTAGATTTGCAGTTTCATGTGCAATATTCTTTATTGTACTAAGCTATGGAAATGCTTGTTTTATTCCATAAAATAAAATACATTTATAAAAAAGGTCAAGAGGTGTCAAGAAAGACTTCATCTCTAGAAAGTGGTACTTGAACCTAAATTTAGAAGAAGACAAAGCTTCTACGAGTTGGAGGTGAGATGGGAGTACCTGCTGGGTGTAACAAGGTCTAGGTCAATCCTCAGAGTATGCATATTTTCTTTCTTCTGCCAGCCCATGTAGAAAAGCTTGGAGTGTCTGCTTCTGGAAAGGTATGATGATCTGTAATGGCAGGGTATTGGTCTGCTATTTGAAGTAAGTGTAGACATTCTGTAACTAGCTCTTATCTGCTATCCAAGTGGTGAATACACAGATTATTGATTGATTGTTGAGACAGAACTAGATTTCATTCAAAAGCAGCTCACCAACCTAAGCAAGACTCTATCCTCTTTTATATCTGGTTGTATGGGATAAGGAAAGATATGTGCTGTTAAGTTCTGAATAGGAGAGACCTTGCTTCCTCATTATCTGAATTAGCTGACATGTGTCCAGTTAGTGTAAGACTATTATTTTCCTCTTTATTTTGTTCTTTCTTCCTTTAGATGAAGAAGTATTAATGATTGTTATCACCTTCTAAATTTCAAATGATCTGAATACTGTGTGCCAAAAGTCCAGGAATTAGAATCCATGCCAGAAGCCTGATGGTGGAGAGAAGTTACGAGCAATCTTTTTGATCCAGCATAGATCAAAGGCAGACAAGAGGGAGTTATGTTGCATTTGGATGTGAACTTACAAGGGTAAATGTTATATAAAAATTGCATTAAGATTGAGCCCATTCTCCCCAGGAATCAAAGTGGTATAAGGGAGGATGTGCCCTCGGTATTGGAGGGGAAATGCTTTGTAACTTTTGTTTTTCTTATATCTTCTCAATAAATATTTCCTTGTAAAAGCTAATTGAAGATAATTGGTTAAATTAAAATTGGGTGCTATTTACTGGCAATTAAGCAGAACACATGAGAATGGGAGTTCAAGCCAACAGTATTAGAAAAGGGATGCAACCTAATAGACCTGATGTAAGAGTTAGGAATTAGAATAGAGATCCTTGGGGCCTATAATGACTAGGCTTGGGATACTAAGTGCAGAAGCATGGAGATGGGAAATGGATTTTTATATCTGAGGAACAGAGAAAACGCTAGTTTTGTTAGATTTCAGAGTAGAGAACAAGGAGTAAAGTCTAAAGAGGTAGGAGAGATAGATTGGGGCCTGGTGAAAAGCTTTAAAAGCTAAACAGAGGAGTTTTTGTTTGATTCTAGAGGATATGGAAAACCATTGGAGTTTGTCAACACAGGGTAATGGCATGGTCAAATCTGAAGTTAGGGAAAATGTATTTGGCAACCGTGTATAAAGTGTACTGAAATGGGAAAAGATTTGAAGCAGGGAGACAAATTATAAGATTTGTGACATTTTTGGAAAGAGATAAGGAATCAGATGTGAGAGATATTGTGGAGGCAGAAATGATAAGATGGGGTTATTCATTGGAAATGTGGGGTGAGGGAGAGTGAGGACTTAGGATATACCAAGTTTATGAATCTCATAAACTGGAAAAATGATGGTGCCCTTGACGGAAACAGAAAAGTGTGGAAGAGCAATGAGTGTGGAGAAAGAGATAATGAGTTCACTTTTGGACATACTGAGTTGAAATATCTCATATTCAGTTTGAAATGTCCAGTTGGTAGTTGGTCATGTAAGTTGGAAACTCAAGGGAGAGATGAGTGAGATAGGTAGAGAAGATAATTAATCCCATGGGAGTTGATGAGGGGAGAGAGAGACAGACAGAGAAACAGAGACAGAGAGAGACAGAGAGAGAAAAAAACAGAGGGAGAGAGTCAGCCAGCCAGACAGAGAGACAGACACAGAGAGAAAGAGACACAGAGACAGAAGTATATAGAGAGAATAGGACCTAGAACGTGGCCTGGTTGAACACCCACAGTTAGAACGATCTGGATGATGAACTAACAAAGGAGATTGGGAAGAAACGGATTGAATGAGAAGAATGAGAACTGAAAAAAAAAAAGACTGGCAAGCCTGAAACACTGAAGTCCTTATTGAAGGAATAGTCATAGTCATGGAAGGACATTTTGTCTTTGGTGATAAAGGCAGGAGAATATAACTAGTCTAAGAATGATAGTCATTGAAGGCTCTTAGAGGGCTGAATTCTCTCATTTTATTATTCATAGTCTTTCTTATTTTTTGTTCATTTTGTGGTTACTTAGCCTCTGGTTTCTAATTCCTTCATTCTTTTTCTCTACTTCATTAGTCTTCCCTTTTTTTGATATGGAAAAGTGGATATGTGGAGAAAATGGAAAGGTTTTATATTTCTAATCAATACTAACCAATTATATGCCCAGTTGCAAATATTTCCTACAATGGATTTCAGACAAGTTTAATACAATGGCAAAGTAAGTATTCACAGTCTTTTTAGAGAGAGGTTTTGTAAGAGGCTTAACCTCCCCTTGTGCAAATACCCTAAAAAAAAGACAACTCCTTGGAATGGAGGGGGTGGAAAGATATAGTCAGCAAATGGGAAAAAGAAGAAAAAAAACAACCAAAAACCAATTCCTGCTTTCACAACCACTGCCCCTGCTGAGCTTATAAAATTGAAATACCAGTGAACAAAATAGATAGAGTGAGAAAAGTCATGGTGCTGGCAGATAAACAGTGGCAATCTTCTGGAGAAGCCCCAGGGATGTTGTAGAAATGGAAGAAATTACCTGTTGAAGAAATAAAATGGATTATTTCTGTACATACTTCCCTTATAAATGCTCTTCAGATAGGTAGTAAGCTTCAGCTTTTCATCCCTACCAATATAGATAGATATATCTTTGTCTTATACTTTACTGTGTTCTGTGACCATGCAGGCAATAAGAGCATGCTGAAATAATGGCTGGTGTGAAGAATTAAGAATATTATATAATCCATGTCTCTGTATAGTACAGTATTAATTGACTACTATTTGTATGTAGGAGCTCCTTCCCTCCAAAGACATTCTAGAGACCTGTATGAATACAATACTACTGTACTCTACCAATAGCAAGTGAAGAAAACACCTCAGTTGTTTTCCAACTGTTTTCCAGGAGCTGGACTACAAGATCTCAGATTTTTGGCACATGAAGCTACTTCTCAACTCAACCCCAACAAAGCTATCTTATTTTCTAGGTATACTTTGAGTCTTCATTTAATTAAAATCCTAGCTTATGATCCCCATTTGATGTATTTACCTTTACTAGTCAGCTACAGGACATAACTAATTCATATCAAAGCCATTAATGAAATAGCATAATAAAAATTCAATAAAACATTTTTTTCTATATGTCTGGGTTATACTTCATACAAATATAGTATTACTGGGAAGAGTGGAGACACCTGGGTACACTGTGGAGAGGCAAATGTTAAAATTAATTATCTGTAGGAAAAAGGAAACTGAGGATAAAGTTACCAAGCCATCTATGATTTAATTGCAAAGCTAGCAAACTCAGAGGTCAGGGACATGGAGTGAGTTATGGAGCTGATTTTTATAACAAAAAAGGAGGAATTTTAAAAATGCCAGAAACTTGTTTTGAATAAAATTCATAAGAACAAACTAGATGTATACAAATCAAATACCATATAGCCTTGGAAGAGGAAAACATTGTACTTCCGGGAATAAAGAAAAGTGCCCCCAGTAGGTGGCATTTGAGATAAGCCCTGGAGGAAACAAGGGATTCCAGGAGTGGGAGAAGTGAAAGGAGAGCATTCCAGGCAAAGGGAGACCAGTGCAAAGGTAAAGGAACTTAATATGGAGTGTCATGTGTGAGCATCAAAAATTAGGCCAGTTTGGCTGGACCACTGATTATAGGTAAGGGAGTAAAGTGCACTGTCCCGAAGGGTAGGAAGGAGCCAGGTTGGGAAGGGCTTAAAAGGACAAATTGAGGACTTTATCTTTGATACCAGAGGTAAGAGGGAGCACCTGGAATTTATTGAATAGGGGAGTGACATGCACAGGTCTAAATTTTGCAAACAACTCTATGGCAGCTACTATATAGAGAACAGATTAGAGAGGGGAACATGAAGTTGGGATTTCAAATGGGAGGCTATTGAAATAGTTCAGATGAGAGGTGATGAGGGCTTGAAAGAGGATAGTGGTTCTATGAATGGAGAGGAGAGATCAAGTGAGAGATTTTCTGGAGGAAGAAACAGCAAGGTTTGGCAACTGACTGGATATTAGAAGTGAAAGTGAGGAACTGAAGACAGCAATGAAGTTGTGAACTAGAGAGATAATAGTATTTGCAATAGTAACAGAGAAATAAGGAAGAAGGAAAGGGGGATAATGAATTCTGTTTTGGACATTGAGTTTGAGATACCTATGGGCCATTCAGTTTGAAGTGTCTAATATTCTGAGGATGAGATCAAATATTCATGAAGAGACTCTTGGTGAGAAGGGCCATTTCTTCATCAGACTGGCATAAATAATAAATAAATAATATTGGGGATGAGGTGGAGAGAGAAGTCATAGAATTAGGAGCTGAGGAAAAATAGAGAAGAAAGAACCTAGAAGAGAGCCCAAAATATACCTATACAAAGAAGATAGAACTGAGATACTGAATCTGCAAAGGAGACTAAGGATGAAGACTAAGAAATACTTTTAGTATTAAAGACATTATCAATGACCTTGCAGAGAGCAGTTTCCTTTTCTTTCTTTCTTTTTTTTTTTTTTTGCTTTTCAAAAAAATTAATTTAATTTTTTTGTTCCATTTTAGGTTCCAAACTGTCTCCTTCTCTCCCCAACCCACACTGGAGAAGGTCACAGATTTAGGCATAGGTACATCTAAATCTATGTATAGGTATACTATGATATATATATATATACGTATATATATATACATATGTATATATATATATACGTATATATATATACGTATATATATATATACACGTATATATATATATATGTATATATATATACGTATATATACACACACACACACACACACACACACACACACACATATACTATTATCAGTTCATTCTCTGGAGGCCGATAATATCTTCCTTAACAGGTCCTTTGTAGTTGATTTGAGTATTTATAATTCTCAGAATAATTTGCTGCTTCACAATTGTTCTTTGGACAATACTGCTGTTATTCTATACCATGTTCTCTTGTTTCTGCTCATTTCCCTTTTCATTATTTCATGGAAACCTTTTCATGTTTTTCTAAAAGCAACCAACTCCATCATTTCTTTTTTTTTCAGCTCCACCATATCTTATAGCATAGTAGTATTTCATCACAATTATATACTACAACCTGTTTAGCCATTCCCCAGCTGATGGACATTGCCTGAATTTGCAACTCTTTGCCACCACAAAAAATACTGCTATAAATATTTTAGAACATATATTTTCTTTTCCCTGATCACATTGAGGAATTGACCTAAAAGTGATATTGCTAGGTCAAAGGGTATATACTGTTTTGTAACTTTGTGGGCACAATTCCTGATTGCTCTCCAAAATGGTTGGATTAGTTAATAGTTCTACTAATAGTGTATTAGTGTTCCAATTTTTCCACATCCCCTCCATCATTTCTCATTTTCCCCTTCTATCATTTTAGTCAATCTGATAGTTGTCAGATGACATCTTAAAGTTGTTTTAATTTGCATTTCTCTAATCAATAATTATTTAGAGCATTTTATATGACTATATATAGTTTTGATTTTATCATCCCAAACTGCCTATTCTCTGACCATTTATCAATTGGGGAATGACTCATATTCTTATAAATTTGACAAAGTTCTCTATATAGTTGAGATATCAGACCTTTACCTGAGAAACTGTTAAAAAGATTTCCCCTCCTTTTCTGCCTTCCTTCTAATCTTGGCTATAATGGTTTTATTTATATAAAACCTCTTAATTTAATGTAATCAAATTTTCCTTCGTACAATGTTATTTCTTTTTTATTCAATAATTCTTCTCCTATTCATAAGTCTGATAGGTAATATGTTCTATGTTCTGCTAGTTTTCTTATATTTCCTTTTACACCTAGGTCATGTATCCATTTTGACCTTATCTTGTAAAAACATTGCTCTATGCCCAATTTCTGCCACACGGCTTCCCAGTTTTCCCAACAAATTTTACCAAGTGGTAAATTCTTATCCCAAAAGCTTGAATCACTGTGTTTGCCAAGTATAAGGTTACTATTATCATTTACTACCGTGTATTGTACATCTACTCTGTTCCACTAATCTACCTTCATATTTCTTAGTCAGTACCAGATAATTTCATAATTACTACCTTAAAATATATTTTAAGATCTAGTACTGCTAAGTCACCTTCCTTTGCATTTTTTCCATTAATTCCTTTGATATTCTTGACTTTTTGTTCTTCCAGATGACTTTATTATTTTTTCTAACTCAATAATTTTTTTTGGTGATTTAATTGGGATGAAATTGAATAAGTAGATTAGGTAGAATTGTTATTTTTATTGTATTGGCTCTTCCCACCCATGAATCATTTTTTCCAATTACTTAAATCTGAGTTTACTTATATAGGAAGTGTTTTGTATTTATATTTATGTAGTTCTTGGGCTTATCTTGGCAGGTATACTCCAGGTGTCTTATACTATCTAGAGTTATTTTAAATGGGCTATTTCCTACTATATATTCTTTCAGGGTTTGTTGGTGATTTATAGAAATGTTGATGATTTGTGTGGGTTGATTTTACATTCCACTACTTTGCTAAAATATTAATTGTTTGCTGAATCTCTAGGATTTTTCAAGTATATCATCATATCATCTGCAAAAGCTAATTTTGTTATCTTATTGTAAATTCTGATTCCTTTAATTTATTTTTCTTCTCTTACTGCTATTGCTTGCATTCCTAATAGTATATTGAATACTATTGGTGACAATAGGCATCCTTTTTCACTTCTGATCTTACTGGGTAGTTGAGAAAAATCAAATTTTGTTAGGAGTTTGACAGGGTTTATTCAGAGTCTGTCTATGAAAGGAAGGAGAATTATAGTAATAAGGTCAAGTGAAGATTTTTTTAAGAATGGGGAAGATTGGGGCATGTTTGAAGGCAGTAAGTGATTTAGAAATAGTATCATACTATTACTTACGTGTATTTGAGGGAACGAGTTTTTTAGTGTAGATATGAGACTCAATTGAAAGAATATGATTAATATCATTCCTTACAAACATTCTAACTAGTTTCTTACAATCAGTGTAGTTGTGGTTGTGCAAGATGAACTGCCAAAGGATTGGGAGCTGGAGAAGTGCTGAGATAATCCATGGATCAGATAATCAGTTCTTTTTATGTTCACAAACTAATTGTGTGGATTTAATGGAAACAACTACCTTCCCTGGCCACCCTTGACATAGTTTGGGTTTTTATGCCACCTATTTCCATTGGAATACCACCTTCAGATCAGATCATCAGAAAAAATGATCTCTGTATCTAAAAGAGTTTCAGGCCATTGGAAGAGATCACAGGTTTTTCTCCCTAGAAAATTATATATGTGGAAAATTCCAGGGTAAGAGTCTTGGGTTCCCGGGGACACTGAGACAAGGATGAAATAGGATGGCAAATCATGTTTAAATAAGAACAGATGCTGAGGAGAGTGTATTTGGGAACTGAACAGAACTAGTGAAAGGAGAGGTGGGTACAAACAATACAAGGTTCATGCCCATTTATTACGGATTTCCCAGGAATGTCATTCAAGTATTTTAAAAAAAACCTAATCATTTTCTCTTGCCTAGGGTAAGTGAGAGTCCCTGCCGAATTTTGGTCAACAACGGTCAGAGTTTTAGGGTTTGTGAGAACATGATAGAATAGTTTGATTTGTATGTGTCAGAGATGAAAATAGGATATTAAAACTCTGAGAAAATAATATGATTGACTTTTATCTTTAACCTTAGATGCTATAATTCAACTGCTAGGATATACATAGATAGAGTGTGAGCAAGAATTGTTTAGGGAAGAAAACCCTGTGCCATTGTGATATTTTACTGTTTGGGGGGCACTCTGGTTAGAGGCTATGTTTTAATGACAATAGATCATGAATTCAAAGCTAGTAGGGACCCTGGAAGCAGGTCATCAAGTTCAAACTCCTCATTTTACAGATAAGACCCAGGGACACCACAACTTGTCTAAGATTGCACAGGTGGGGCAGAAGAGGCAGGGGGGGCAGAACCAAGATGGCAGAGTAAAAGCAGAGACTTCCCTGAGCTCTCCCCCAAAGTCCTCCAAATGCCTGCAAAAATAACTCTAAACAAATTCTAGAGCTACAGAACCCATAAAATGACAGAGTGAACAAATCCCCAGTCCAAGACAACCTGGAAAGTCAAGATAAAGGGTCATTTGTACCTGGGCAGGGAGCAGAGCTCAGTCAGCCAGAGCAGGCCTCAGGGGACTGAATCATTGGTAGCTGTGGCGGTTTTCAGACTTCTCAACCCATAAATTCCAAAAAGGTCAGGTGGGAAAACTCTATGGGACCTGGATGAAAGAGGAAGCATGCAGTCTGGCCAGGTAGGAGCTCACAGTGAGGGTGGTAGCAGCCAGTGGTGGTGGCACCAGGCTGCAGTGGAGGCAGCATCATCATCATCATCATCATCAGCAGCAGCAGCAGCAGCAGAGGCTCCTGTCAGAACTCTCAGCCCAGAAATGGTGGGGGAACAAGCAACTGACACAAAATTCCTGAATCCTAGAACAGTACACTAACCCTCCCCCCTACACCCCCCCCAGTCCCACTCCCATGGCCACTGAAAACAGTGCCCTACCTTGACAAAGAGTTAGAAAGTCAAATATTTGTCTGGGAAGATGTGTAAACATCATAAAAGAACTCAGACTATAGAATCTAACTTTGGTGACAACAAAGATCAAGGCACACAACCAGAGGAGGACAGCAGATTTAAAGTTCTTACATCAAAAGCCTTCAAGGGGAATATGAATTGGTCACAGGTCATGGAAGAGTTCAAAAAGGATTTTGAAAATCAAGTAAAAGAAGTAGAGGAAAAATTGTGAAGAAAAATGAGAGTGAATCAAAAAAATCATGAAAATCAAGTCAATAGCTTGCTAAAGGAGATCCCAAAAATGATGAAGAAAATAACACCTTAAAAACAGACTAACCCACATAGCAAAAGAGGTTCACAAAAGGCAATGAGGGGAAGAATGTCTTAAAAAACAGAATTGGCCAAATGAAAAAGGAAGTCCAAAATTAGAATGGAGCAAATGGACCCTAATGACTTTATGAGAAATCAAGAAATTATAAAACAAAACCAAAAGCATTAAAAAAAAAAGACAATGTGAAATATCTCATTGGAAAAACCACTGACCTGGAAAATAAATCTAGGAGAGATAATTTAAACATTATTGGACTACCTGAAAACCATGATCAAAAGAAGAGCCTAGACATCATCTTTTAAGAAATTATCAAGAAAAACTGCCCTGATATTCCAGAACCAGAGGGTAAAATAGAAATTGAAGGAATCCACCAATTGCCTCTGGAAAGAGATTCTAAAAGGAAAACTCCTAGGAATATTGTACCCAAATTCCAGAGATCTCAGGTCAAGGAGAAAAATATTTCAATCAGCTTTCATGAAAAGACCAGATCCGAATAGGAAATTTGCTTTTCAAACACAAGAATCAAGAGGAGCATGAGAAGGTAAACAGGAAAGAGAAATTGTAAGAAACTTATTAAAGTTGAACTGTTTACATTCCTACATGGAAAAAAGATATTTGTAACCCATGAGACTTTTCTCAGTATTAGAGGAGTTGGAGGAGATAGATAGATAGATAGATAGATAGATAGATGGCACAGAGTAAGTTGAATATGAAGGGATGATATCTAAAAAATAAAATTAAGGGGTGAGAGAGGAATATATTGGGAAAAGGAGAAAGCGAGATAGAATGGGGTAAATTCTCTCACGTAAGATTTCACAATGGAGGGACAGAGGGGGGAAGCAGTGAGTGAACCTTACTCTTATTGGATTTTTCTTAAGGAGAGAATAACATACATACTCAGTTGGGTATCTTACCCTACAGGAAAGTAGGAGGGGAAGGAGATAAGGGAGGGGAATGATAGAAAGGAGGGCAGATGGCGAAGGGTTAGTCAGAAGGAAATATTTTAGTAAAGGGACAGGGTCAAACTAGAAAATAGAATAATTGGATGGTGGGATAGGTTGGAGGGAAATATAGTCTTTCACAACTTGACTATCATGGAATTATTTTGCACAACTACAAATGTATAACTTTCTTTATTGAATTGTTTGCTTTTCAATGGGGGTGGATGGGGAGGGAAGAAGGGAGAGAATTTGGAACTTAAAGTTTTAAAAATAAATGTTAAAAAATTGTTTTTACATGCAACTTGGAAATAAGATATATAGACAATGAGATATTGTCTATATATGAGGTAAACCTATCTTGTCCTTCAAGAAAGTAAAAGGGAAGGGGATAAGAGAGGGTAGGATATAAGGGAGGACAAACTAGGGGAAAGGGATCAGATTGCATGTCATATCAGGGTGGCAGGACAGGGGAATGATTGGGATAAAATTTGGAACTCAAAAGCTTGTGGAAATGAATATTGAAAACTAAAAATAAATAAATTTAAATCTTAAAAAAATAAAAGTGATGAGCCAGGTTTCATATCTAGGTCTTGTGACTCTAAATTAAGAATTTGTTTCCCACTGTACTATGCTTCCCTACTTGTTTTCTTGTGCCTGGACAGTATTTACATTGGCTTCTGTTACAAAGATGAGGGCCCATTATATTTCTAGATGCTGTGATAACCCAGAAATTCCCATAGCAAATAGCTGCAAAGATGTCTAGAAGTTACTTATTACTTAAAATGGGCATTTTTTTCTATGGCAAACTTTCTTGAATAAACTTTAGGAGTTGACATGTATACTGACAGGGATCTGGTTGCATTCTTTCTTATTTGCTTTTGGGGATATAGGCTCCATGGGTGATTTGGCAATTGTTTAAGAGGCCACCTTGGAAAACAATTGTAAATGACAGTGGATTCACTGACATCATGACCTATTAAAATACAGAAGACATGGAAGTGTTCTGGTAGCCAGAGGAGTAAGTAAGTATGTAGACATGGTTGTGAACTTGTTCAAGTGAGGTATAGTAAGAGTTGGAGAAGGGGGATTTGTAACTTAGAGTGACATTTCCTTTTGGCATTGGGAGTGTTGTGAACTTTGAGCTGGAAGGGGGGCTTGAGTTGTACCTCACAGTTTTAAAAACAAACATACATACAGCCTTCCAAAGAACTGCTTGAAAGGAAGGAGTACTGCATCGTCAGCCCAGGGAACACATAACAGGCTAAACTATAAAGCAATGGCAGTACAGTGATACCAATTTACAGAAAAAACTGAAACTTGAAGGAAGAATTAAAAAAGCTCAGGGTTGTGGGAATGAGAGAGATTGAGGCAGGTCAAAGGGCTTTTGTTTCCCTGGCCATCTCACAACAAAAGGCTTGATTGAAGTCAACAACTCTCTTCTTCAAGCACTCAGGGAAATGTGGAAAAAAAAATCTATTCTGTCCCTATTTCCCCTTTCTGTGCCTATCAAATAACTGCCCATACAATATACTCTACCTGCTAAAAAATTTAGGACACAGAGCCAAAACTTCTGTCTAGATATTGGGTATTTTCCTAACTGGGGGCTTTGAGCCATTATGATTATATTACTGGTGTTTCATCTTCTATAAACTTTTTTAAATATCAGAGGAGCTGATCATATGGACGTGAGGGCTATAGTATTTCCCTGGGTTAAAACGAATCAAAAGAGGGGTGGAGCCAAGATGGCAGAGTAGAAAGACTCATATATGTTAGCTCTGAACCCACAGCCCATGGGTTGTGTAAAAAGAACTCCCAACAAATTCTGGAACAGTGGAAGCCGCACAGCAACACAGTGAAGGAGATTTCCGTTCCAGAGAGCCCTGAAAAATTGATTCCAAAGATCCATCACACACCGAATGGAGCAGAGCCCTGCCCTGCCCTGGCCACGTGGCACCAAGAAGAGCAAGCAGATGCGAGCAGTCTTCAGGGACGGAATCTCCAGCGGCCGCGAAGGTCCCTCCCCCTACAGACGCACAGGTCAGTGAGAGAGACATCTGGACAGGCTGAGAGGGGAGCGGGGTGTCTCCGGGACTCAGGTCCCCTCAGGAGGCAGCAGCAGAGGCAGCAGGTGGCCAGAGGCTCCCGGAGCAGGTGGCCAGAGGCTCCCAGAGCAGGCAGGAGCTCAGCAGCAGCTCCATTACAGAAGATCTCTGCATAAACCCCCTGAGGGAACTGAGCCTGGGAGGTGGCACTGCCCCCACCTGAGAACCTGATTTAATCTTATCCTGAATAGCAGCTGGCCAGCTGCTGAAAGCCCTGAGGCTGGGGAGCAGCATTTGAATCTCAGACCCCAAGCACTAGCTGGGTAGACCTAGGCAGGGGGTGGAGAGGACTCTCAGAAATCAAGTAACTGACTGGGAAAATGCCCAGAAAAGGGAAAAAAAAAATAAGACCATAGAAGGTTATTTTCTTGGGGAACAAATGATTCCAACCTTCTTCTCTGAGGAGGAAGAAAACTGCTTACCATCAGGTAAAGACATAAGAGTCAAGGCCTCTGTATCCCAAACATCTGAAATAGATATCCAATGGGCTCAGGCCATGGAAGAGCTCAAAAAGGATTTTGAAAATCAAGTTAGACAGGTGGAGGAAAAACTGGGAAAAGAAATGAGACAGATGCAAGAAAAG
>CM053773.1:22821809-22924605 GCA_028658325.1 Potorous gilbertii | reverse complement strand
AAAATAACCTTCTAAGGTCTTATTTTTTTTTCCCCTTTTCTGGGCATTTTCCCAGCCAGTTACTTGACTTCTGAGAGTCCTCTCCACCCCTGTCCTAGGTCTGCCCAGCTAGTGCTTGGGGTCTGAGATTCAAATGCTGCTCCCCAGCCTCAGGGCTTTTGGCAGCAGGCCTGGCTGCTATTCAGGGTAAGATTAAATCAGGTTCTCAGATGGGGGCAGGGCCACCTCCCAGGCTCAGTTCCCTCAGGGGGTTTATGCAGAGACCTTTTGTAATGGAGCTGCTGCTGAGCTCCTGCCTGCTCTGGGAGCCTGTGGCCACCTGCTGCCTCCTGAGGGGGCCTGAGTCATGGAGATACCCCACTCCCCTCTCAGCCTGTCTCTCTCACTGACCTGTGAGTCTGTGGGTGAAGGGACCTTCGTGGCCACGGGAGATCCTGTCCCTGAAGCCTGATCGGATCTGCTCGCTCCCTCTCAGTGCTGCGTGGCCACGGCAGGGCAGGGCTCTGCTCCTGGCCAGTGTGCAATGGAACTTTGGGATCGGTTTTTCAGGACTCTCTGGAACGGAAATCTCCTTTACTGTGTTGCTGTGTGGCTTCCACTGTTCCAGAATTTGTTGGGAGTTCTTTTTAGAGGAAATCCATGGGCTGTGGGTTCGGAGCTAGCATATGTAAGTCTTTCTACTCGGCCATCTTGGCTCCACCCCCAACCCAGATCAGTATTAAAAAAAATAGTATTATATAACAATGTGAGGTTTGGAAAATTAGCTTACCATTAGTATAGTACTTTAAGCTTTACAAAAATTATTTCAATTGATCCTTGCAACAACCCTGAGAGGTAAGTATTATTATGCCCATTTTATCTATGGGGAAATTGAGGCAGGCAGTTTAAGTGTTCTATTCAGGGTAACACAGCCACATTTAAGTCCATGAAAGAGAATTATTCAGGACATAACTGTAGCAAGCGTCTGAGTCTAAATTTGAACTTCTCTATCCATGCTCTAGACAATGGCCTAACTGGGAAATATTTAACAAAATAAATAACAATACAGGGGAGCATAGATAATGATATTAGGCGGTTTTCTAAGTCAATATGCAGTCTGCAGAGATCCTAATATGTAATCCAGTGGCCCCATTTCTATTTGACTTAAATACTACCAGTGTAAAATAGTTTTATCTGTTACACTTCCCTCATCACTGTTTAGGCTGGTCAATTAGTTATTTTCTGATAATAAAATGCGCTAATGACATTGACACCAGGACCTTTCAGTTCAAAACATTTCCTACTATACCACATTGCCTCTCAAATTGATTATATAGTCCTTAAAACAAAAACAATAAAAACCAGACCAACAAAACAACTCACAACCACCCTGTGATATGAATAGCACAAGTGTCTTACTCTTATTTTACTGATGAAGAAAGGGAAATCCAGAGAAGTTAACAGGCTTGCTCATAAAGCTTGAACTTGAGCTCAGGCTCTTTGATTCCAAGTTCACTTCTCTTTCCTGTCTACTGTGCCTTTTTTATGAAGTTAGAGCATTTGACTAGACATCTTTTCTTTGTGATCTCTGTAGCCAAACTGATTACTCCATGACCACAGTTTCCATTCTGAATAAAAATGCATTCCAGGACCTCAGAGTTAGAGATTTTATCCTGTATTTCACTAGTGAATTCATAGAGCACACATTTGTTTAAAAGCATGCATTGAAAGGAGGAATGAAGTCATCCTGATCCTTTAGCAAAGAAAAAGGGGTGGGGAGGAGAAAAGCTTCTGAAAATATAAATCCACTGGCTTTTCTTTTATGCCTAGAAAAGAGCTGATATCAATGATCAAAAATCAATATGGAAACACTTGGATGAGCCCAGTGTACAAACATTTCTTTGAAAGACAACTACTGTCAGACTAATCTAAAGACACTATGGTGAAATAGGAACAATCACTGAATTTAAAATAAAAAAAAAAACAACTTTAAATTTCCCCTGAAACTACTCTACTGTGTGAGCTTGGGCACTTTGATTCTTTAAGCTTAAATCTCATTAATAAAGAAAGGGAATTGGAGGAATTTATCTCCAAATTTCTCTCCTCTTCTAATAACCACAATGATCCTAACCTATTGCTATGTTAGGGAAATGGACTGATAGATTAGATTAAAAAAAGACATGTAAGAATGATACAACTGTATATTTTTCTCCCATTTTAATCAACCAATTGGATAAATTAAGTCTATTGGATAAACAATTGCTTGGAGGGTCAAATTTAGAGCATTTTTCAATAGTTAATGTCACTATGGAGATGGACAAATGAAACAAAGTGATAATTCAAGATGGTTTTGATCTCTTCCTTGACTTTCTTTTCTTCCAAAAGAAGTTTCTTGCTTTTCTCTATATTTTCTTCGTGGACTCCCCTTCTGTCTTCCTCCCTTGCCTCTCATTATCCTTTGTATTCCTCCTGATTCCAGAGTTTGGGGAGCGTGTTGTAATCTCTTTAGTTGTCTCAAGCTTCCTAGGGGCAATTAATTATCCACCATCTTGTACTTAACTATATTAGCAATGCATTTGTAGGTGCTTTATGGCTTTTCCCATAATGCTTTGCTTAATGTCTTGCTGAAGTCTAGATAAATTATAATTACCTGGTTGCCTTTATGGTTCTGATTCTTCTATGAAGTTAGGTGATACGGGGATTATGATGTGGTTTGAGCTTTTTTATTCACACATGTTGACTAGAAGCCAATGAACTACTCTTTCTTAGTTGTCCATAAATTGAATTTCAGGATTAAAAAAAACCCCAAAATTGACATACAAGATAGGTCAATGACCATGTAGTGATCAATTTCCTTTCCTGTGATCTGTCACATAACGTTCTTTCAGTCTTAAGGCAACTCCTTTGATCATCACAATACATCAAAAATACCTTTTTTGGTGGTTAGCTACCTCATAAAGATCTTTAACACAGAAGCTTCTAAGGATTATCACTGAATTGTAAAACACTAGTCATTTTTATTGCCTGTTGAGAGAATGGTTTTGACATTTCCAAACAGTTACAATGATTCCTCTCTATTTCTAATTATATTTCCATGTTCCCTAGGACAGCACTGATACACAACAAATGAGAATTATTAATAAAGGAATATTCAAAAAACTGTGATTTCCTTAGTGTAAGGAGATCCTGTTATGGGAACTTCCTCCACAAATATAAATTACAACTCTGTCTCTCTTGTGATTTAATAGGTAAGAAATTTGGAATAGCTTGAGTCACAGAAAAATTAAGTGACATACCCCAGATCACACAGCTAGTGAATGTCAGAGGCATACATGACATAGGCATGATCCAGTATTCTCAGGAGTCTTCAGTTATGTGGACACCTGATGGAGCTTTCTCTCTTCAAACCACAAGCAGCTTATAATTTCTTTCTTTGTCTTAATGTTAATTTTATCCAGTAGAGAAAACTAAAAAGTAGAGAAACTCAAGAGGGGAATTTCTAAGCCACATTTCACCAGGATGTTGATGGAAATGATGATGGGAACATTGTTCTGAAGCAACCACCTTATTTCAGAATTTGTGATAGAGAAAAAATGATGAAAATTGGATGTGATCTGACATGTATTTTAGCTTTTGGGAAAAATTCAATTCAATAAGCATTTATTATGTTCCTTTTCATGTGCCCCAGTACTATTCTAGGTGCTACTCATATAAAGACAAAAAATAAAAATGTTCTTTGTGGAGAAAGAGACATCTACAAAGAGGAGTAAATAAAATTCAATTCAAAATAATATATACCATGATATAAATTATAAAGTAATGTATGGCAATTAATAATACATAATGAAGTAACTACTTTATTTACATTATAAGTTTTATATATCATAAAATCTATTCAAAGTAATTATATATGTGTCAAGTCTTAAAGACTGGGTGAATTAGGAAGGTGTCACTAAAGCTGAGCCCTAAAGATAATGTATTGTTTCCTTTCTTGTGCATTTAAGGAATAGATGGGGTCCTGTGACCTAAAATTCTACAAGGAAAGTTATCCAAGGTGGAATAGGAAGTTCTTAAGAATGAATTTATGAAGACACAAAGAAAAGCAATCCTGTTGAAGAAGAGGAAATATTTTTTAAAAAATCAATATGGATACACAAGAATTCATCAAATCATATTTTAAAAAGACATCTAAAGAAAGGAGAGACAGGGGTGAGTACCAGTATCAATCCAAAAACATGGCTTGGTCCTTTATGAATAGCAGGAGTGTTAAAATTCAGAATGAACTGAGGTTAGTAAGAAATCTAAATAGAAATAAAAAAAATAAACTATTTTGTAGAAAAATAGATTCAAGAAAAAGTAAAATTATTGTTTGTGGTGGGTGGAATGATGATAACTGAAGGAGAAGGAAAAGCAACTCATTTTCTATTTTATTTGTCAAGAAAAATCAACTTTGCCCTACAAAAGAAAGAACAAAAATAGAAAATAAGGAATCGATATCTAAGATAAACAAGGAGATGATAAGACAGCTACAAGTTCAACTCTTTTCTCTATATTCATCCTTCTTGATCATCACATAGCATTTGACACTATCTTCTACTCCTGAATGTTCTCTCTTCTGGTTTTTAAGTATTCTGTAAAAAATGGATGGATGTGATTTTTTTAATCTACTGTCAGGGATCTTTGAAAGATCATAGAGTAGGAAAGATGTCATAGAACTGGAGAAGGGAAGATGTTATGAATTTCAAAAAATTTTAGATGGAGAATTCAAGGTCTAGTATTCTTTCTACTGCTGTCACCTAATTGCTGGGTATATATCAATACAGCCACCATAAATATAAAATTAGCAAATGAAAATATATTCAAAGTAGTTAAATACAAAGTAATTTGGTAAAGAAGACACTAATGGTTGGGGATATCAGTAAAACTTTCATGCAGATGGTACTTGATCTAAACCTTGAAGGATGAGAAGGATTCTCTAACGTGGAGATAGAGAGGGAGTTCATTCCAATCATGAGGAATGACACAGAGACAGAAGATGGAATATGATTTTGGAAGAACAGAGAGAAGGTCAGTTAAACTAAACTAAACTAAACTGAACAACAGAGATGGAGAGCAAAGTCCAATGAGAGTGGAAACGTAGGTTGGATCCAGGTTGTTAAGGCATTAAAGGCTCAATGGGAGAGCTTATATTATATCCTAGAGGCAATAGAAAGCTATGGGAGTGGGTGAGCAGAGAAGTCACATGGTCATACCTGCATTTAAGTAAAATCACTCTGGCAGGAGTGGGTTGGATGAACTACAATTGAGAACGACTGGAGGCAAGGAGACAAATCAGGAGGCTGTTGCAGTAATTTATGAGAGGTGATGAGGGCCTGAGCTGAGATGGCTGCTGTGCAAGCAGAGACAAAGGGTCAACTAGGAACAATTTTGTGGAGGTATGAACTTCAAGATTTACAAACTTATTGGATATGTGGAGTGCAGGAGGGTGAGGAGTCCAGAATAATGCTGCTACTGTACACCTGGAAGACTGGAAGTATGGTAGTGTCTTTGACAGAGACAGATTGGAAGAAGGTAGGATTTGGGGAGAAAGATGATGAGTTATATTTCAAACATGTTGAGTTTAAGATCACCTGCCAGTTGGCTGTTTCCAACTGCATTTCCTATAGGCATTTCAATTTCAACATGTTCCAAAAATAAACTTTCCCCTCAAACACACCTTTCTTTCTCACTTTCCCATTTCTATCAGAAGTACCAAAACCCTTTTAGTCCCTCTGATTTTCCATCTCTAAATTGCAACTACTAAATGTTCTTCATCCCACGTATTCATTCATTCTTCAATCTTCTACTTCCACAGTATATTTCACTTTCATTCCTTTCTCTTTACTCACAGAACCACTACCCTAGCTCTAGTCTTCAGCTCTAGCCTATTATCACAATTTTCTGGTTAGTCTCAACCTCTAGTCTCTCCCCTTTCTAACTTACCTCCACAAAGGTGCCCCAGATATGTCCCTAAAGCACCCATCTGACCTCGTGATTCTTATGTCCAAGAAACTCTAGTGTTTCTCTCCAATGCCTTTAGGATAAACTCTAAACTCATTTTCTTCAATATTTAAATCCATCTACAATTTGACTCCAGTCAACCTTTCCAGATTGATTATATGTAACTCTCTTTCACATACCTTATGATATGTTTTTGTCAAACTGGCCTACTTGTTCCTCATACAAAATATCTGATCTAATGTACACAGGTTGTTTCCTGTGTCTGGAGGGAACTCCCTGCTCATTTCTGCCTATTAGATTCCTAGCTTTTTTAAGAGTTTAGCTGAGGTATCACCTTCTAGATGAAATATTTCTTGATCTCTCCATCTGCTGGTATTTACTTTTTCTGTACTTCATGCTTATTCAAGTGATTGCATACATTTTTTTGTTTTCCTGCCCTTTCCCTGCCCAGTGGAGTATAAGGTTATATTTTTGTTTTCCTGTATCTCCAATGTCTAGCACAGTATCTGGCACACAGTAACTGCATGATAAATGCTTGCTGGATAATTCACATGGCAACTTAAAAGCGTGTTTGTCCTATCACTTGTTGGAGATAGTCAGCTTGGGGAAGAGAAGACTTGGGAGTAAGGGTAGGGGTTGTAGGTATTTGAAAGTCCTAGGGGATTAGACTTGGTCTGATTATCACTGCAAGGCAGAACAAGAGATAGAGGGTGGGAAATTCTAAAGCAGCAGATATTAGTCTTGATGTAAGGAAGATCTTCCTAAAAATTAGAATTCTCCAAAAGTGGAACAAACTTCTCTTGGAGGAAATAAGTTCTCCCTCACTCAAAGTCTTCAAGCAAAGTTATGTTATAGAGCAACTAAAATAAAGCTAAATAAAAATAAAGCTAAAATGAAATTTGAAAACCTTTAAGATGACACAATTAAAGAGGGAAGAGAGACTGCTATCCAAAACTAGTTTTTCCTAGTCAAGCACCATAAATCCAGTCACAGAATCTCCCAAGCAAGAAGAAAGACTAGAAGAGGCCAGGGCAAATCATCAAAGTGTATTAGAAAAAGGTAGTTGGATGTTCTGGCTGAATTTTACCTCAAGGCCAACTCACTGTTATTTGCAGATGAAGAAGATTAATCAACCAATCCTAGAGATTAGAACAGGAACATTGGTGTGAATGGTAAAAGGTGTCCTCATCAAAGTTTTCATCAGACTGTAGACAATACTACTGGGGTAGATGTTAAGAGGCAGTTTTGTTGGGTATGTTGTAGAAGGTATGCCTGTTGAACTAGATGGCTTCTGAAATCCTTTTCAGTTCCTGAAACATCATGATATCGTATTAAATTGCTTTTACTCCTGTATAGTTATTTCTTTAAGGTTTTTTCATTTATATCAGCTAGATTGTAAAGTCCTTGAGTCCTATGTCTTCATTTGTATCATACATCTCCATATCACTGTTAAACCATAAAATCCTTGAGGTTAAGGACTGTCTTTTGCTTTTTTTCTGGTATGCCCAGTGATCAACACAGTGCCTGGTACGAAATAGGCAGTTAATAAATGCTTGTTGACTGACTAATGCTCATAGAAGGCTGAATCTGAAGTCAGAAACAACTAATTTTTGACTCTTACTAGCTCTATGATTACTGGCAAATCACTTCTTTGACCTCAGTTTCCTAATTTGTAAAGTAAGAATAATAGTCCCTGCAGTATCTACCTGACAGGAATTCTTTCTTAAAAATTGGGTTTTTAGTAATCCCTTTTGTTTTTGCATCCCCTAGGTTTCCCCAAAAGGGAGATTTTTGAGGTCCTAAAGACATAATGGTTATAAATCACTTTGCAAGCTGTGGCTATCACTTATTACCATTAGTGATGACTGTTATTGACTGACTAGCAACTTGAGTGATTAACTGAGATCATGTTGCCCAGTGGGGAAGAAAAAGCTATCAACTCTAACTTTCCAAACCTATAATGAGGAAAGTTTTATGCCATTTCACTACTAAGAAAAGACTATGGTTCAGAAAGAAACTCTGGGCAGAATCTTGTCTGAACGAAAGTCAGGGTTTAAGAGGGCCCAGATGCCGAGTACAGTATGCCAGGATGTGACTCACTTTGGCGCACCAGGGGCTAGTGTCTGGCTACCTGTCACCTGTTTCCACTTTGCAGTGCCCCATGAAGATAGAGAACAGTAAGACTCAACATGGGCCTCTTAATCTGCAGTTGCATCAAGGTTAGAGGGAGATTGCTTCTGGATCGTGGACATTGCTCTTAATTGTAACAAAAAAGGGTACTGCTTCAGGATTTGAAATGAGTCCAAGGACTGATGGTTTTCTATTCTCTCCATCTCCAACTGATTTCATGCCATTTAAAATATGCAAGGCACAGAGGAGGAGACATTTCGAAGGATAACTTGGTAACAGTGCAAAGTTAAGGATTGTTTTGACATTGAAGGCAGGGAGCAAATGAAGAGATTTTGCAGCTTTGGAGATTCAGGATTAATTTCCACCATCCACTACAAACTCTTACTTGCAAGAGAGAGGATGATACAAAGTGTTGCTATTCAGAGCTGTGACAATAATTTTGGAATAACACAGAATCATATATTTTTGAAGCATTTTCATATACATTATTTTTAAATAGGTGATGCAGGCAGGGATCATTGTACTGAGGATTCTGAAACCTGCCCTAGGTTACATAGCTAGTGTGGGGCACAGGCAGGTTTAGAACCCAGGTCACTTGCCTGTTCCACCGATGTTTTATTAGACCAGAGTTCCGTTGACAGAAAATGTATCGTCTGGGGTGTGTTTTTTCAGAGATTTTAATAACATGGCAGAAACCGTTTTCTTAATTTTACTTAAATACATTATTGATCACATCCAAGTTTGTGCTTATTTGTGTCCTAAGTGTAGTTTTTGTTGTTGTAGTTGTTTGTAGGCAGTTGTCTCAAAAGTTTCATGAACTAGTTTAAGGACAATGTCTTAAATCTGTGGCAGAATTTAAATGCTGTTGGGATTAATTCCTCATATCTCGGATAATTTTACAATAACATTTGCGGTTTATTTAAAAAATAACTAGACAACAGTTCTCTAACATTTTATTGTGTGTCTATATTCAGCCAGCAGATGGCAGCAATGTAGGATTTTGGGCATCTTTTTGAACAGGAAAATATCTTTACAAGCACAATGGAAACCTTATTAATTCACGCTCCACTAATTCAGAGTTTAAAATAATTCAGCCAGTGCTAGGTTGAAACTTAGCTTGAAAATATTTATGAAGAAAAGGTTTTGTAAGTAACTTACCAGTGTTAAAAAGATTGTGGGAGAATGTGTTTACTTAAGGAAAGAAACTATTTTCAATTTAACATGCTATTTGTTTATAGGCTAATGAGAATTCTTCTAAAGTTCTATTCTGATGCTTCACTTTGCCTTGAAGTGGAATCCTGATTGTTGAAGGCCAATGAAGTACAAGTTCCCAAATTCTATAATATCCTATTATATAATACCTCTTCATCAATATAGGCTGATTTTTCCTCAGTTACTCTGAACTAAAGAGGTTTTATGGATTTACTTTCAGGACAAATAGGTATTCTTTACATAAAACACTCATAAGACTCTGTAAGTCTGGAAAAAAAACAGGGTGATGAATAAGTAAATATTTTCCCTGTACCTAAAATGACTTTTTCTCTTGCCTTGTCCAAAAAGTTCTGGTTTGGTAGAAAGAACCTGGACTGAAAATGAAGAGGTCTGGGTTGTTGTGGTTCTGCTACCATTCATGCAACCTTGGGAAAATACTCAACCTTACTTCCTACTTTTTAAAAATAATGGAGTTAGACTACATGATCTCTAAGGTCCCTTCTGGTTCTAAGATTCTTTAGTTCTTCTAAGAAACCTGTCTGGCACATACACAATTAAGGGTCAATATGATTCTGAGTATATATATATATATATATATATGTGTGTGTGTGTGTGTGTGTGTGTGTGTGTGTGTGTGTGTGTGTGTGTGTGTATGTATATATGTGTGTGTGTGTGTGTGTGTGTGTGTGAAAAAGAAAAGCAAGGGTTCATGGAAAATCACTTTGGTGTATAAAACCCATGATTTCTAGACCAATTCCTTGGGGAGTCCCTCTAGTAGGCGTTAACTTGTCCCTAGTGTGTAATCATTAAAGAGTTTTTTGTAAAATGACAGGGAATATTCTTCGATGATGTTCAATTTGGAAATTACAATCTTTCTTTAAAAAATTAAAAATCACTTAACTTCACTTTCAGTGTCAAACCTAAAGACTTAACAGGTTTTCAACACATCTGAGAATTCATTAAAATTCCTGTTCTTTTGTTCTCTTTGACTTTTGTTGACTCTAAGCCCCTTACACTGATTCTTCAACCGTGCAAGAAGAGCTAGGAGTTACACATATACAATGCTTATTTTTTGATGCAGCATAATTTTTCTCCCTGGGCTAATGTTAACGTTATTTCTCAGTGGTAGTTACCAAAGCTTTGAAAGCTAAGGAAGAAAGAAAGCGAGAGAGAGAGAAAAAGAGAGAGAGAGAGAGAGAGAGAGAGAGAGAGAGAGAGAGAGAGAGAGAGAGGAAGAGAGGGAAAGAAAGAAAAAGAAAAGGAAGAAATGGAAAAAAGGAAGGAAGGAAAAAAGGAAAGAAAGAAGAAAGAAATCTTAAATTGAGAGTGGTGAAGAAACACCTAATGGGCAGGGAGATTAACTTGCATGGCACTTGGTAAAAAAAATGGTTAAGTTAATGAATTTCATAAAGGTAAGTTTGTATTTACATAGTGCCTATCTCCGAAGGCTGACTGATGCCTTTTTAACAACTGCCAAGAGACTCTTTCCTTCTGGAATAACTAGTACCTAAATTCTAAACACAAAGAAAGTAACACTTTTGTGATTGTCAGTACTGTATCTCACTGCAGCCTTTATTTGTCCTCTTTTGTGGTAGAAAATGTACCATGGATATGAAGGAAGTAACAGTCTCTTTCTTTCAGTTTCTTTCTATGAATCTAATCCAAGCCTCTCAGGGCTATGATAGTGCAAGGTATGACAGATGTCATTGTCTTGTCCCATGTTTGTAGGAACATTTTCAAAGAGAAGACTGTGGCTACTGATGACATTGGGAATATGGCAATTGATCTCCTAAGATTAAAGGGGCAAAATATTACATTAATTAATGGTGGAAATCTCATAGTTAGGAAAAGAATAGACCTGAATTTCAGAAATAATCAATCAGCAAGCATTTAAAAAAAAAACACTTCCTGTGTATTAGGTGGCAGAGTAGATAGACTGGCTGGCCTGGAATCAGGAAGACCTGAGTTCAAATCTGACCCTAGATACTTACTAGATGTGTGACCTTGGGCAAATCACTTAACTCTGTTTGCCTCAGTTCCTCATCTGCAAAATGAGTTGGAGAAGGAAATGGGAAAACATTCCAGTATCTTTGCCAAGACCCAAAAGGGGTAAAAAAGAGTGGGGCATGACTGAAAACAACTAAGAATAGCACTGTTATGTCAGGTACTATGGTAGGTGTTGGAGACATACATGTAATGAATTGAACAACGCCTACATTCAAGAAGTGTATATTCTAACATGGAAGACAAGTCCATACATTAGTCTATAGAGTGTCAGTCAGTTGGTCAATAAGCTCTTACTATGTGTCAGATATTGTACTAAGCCTCAGAGGGAAAAAAAGAGGCAAAAGACAGTCTATACCCTCAAGGAGCTCATAGTCTGAAGGAAGAGACAAGAAAACAACTATGTACAAACAATCTATATGAAGCACAAATAGAAATAATTAAGAGAGGGAAGTAACTAGAATTAAGAGGTGTTGGGGAAGGTTTCCTGTAGAAGACAGAATTTTAGATGGGACTTGAAAGGAGCCAGGGAAGCCAGGAGGTAGAGACAAGGAAAGAGAGCACATCAGGCATGGGGAACAAAGAAAATGCCCAGAGCTGAGCCATGAAGTATGCATCAAAGATTACATAGAGGGGAGTAAGATGGAAGAAGATTGGAAAGGTAAGGGTGTATAGGGAGTTGGGTTAGGTTATAAGGGACTTTGAGCACCAAATAGAGAATTTTGAATTTGAATAAATATAAAGATAATAAATACAAAGTAGTGAAATATAAGATAATTTGGGAGGAAGGGCATTAGAAGTTAAGGGAGGGGATGGGAATTAAGAAAGGCTTCATGTAGAAGGTGCTTCTTAAAGCAAGAGATTCTGGGGGGCAAAGGAGAGGAGGGAGTGCTTTCCAGGGCTGGGGCATGGTCAGTCCAAAGGTATGAAGTTGGGAGATGGACTGTTACGTTTCAGGAACAGAGAGAAGGTCAGTTTGGTTGGATTTCAGGTGGCAGGGAAAGGAGTAGAGATACCTAATGAGACTATAAATGCAGTTTAGGACTAGATAATGAAGAACTTCAAAAGTCATGCAAAAGAAGTTTATGTTTAATACAGGCAGGTAAGTGGAGTAATGGATAGAACACTGTGCTTGGAGTCAGGAAAATCTGATTTTGAATCTAGTCTCTGACACTTACCAGTTGTATGACCCTGGACAAATCATTGAACCTTGGTTTGCCTCAGTTTCTTCAACCGTAACATTGAGGGTAATAACAGAGCCGAACTCCCAAAGTGGTAGTGAATATGAAATGACATCTTTTGTAAAGTGCTGGGCACAATACAGCCTCCCTCCCTCCCACCCTCCCTCCCACCATCCCTCCCTCCCTCCCTTCCTTCCTTCCTCCCTCCCTTCCTCCCTTCCTTCCTCCCTCCCTCCCTCCTTCCCTCCCTCCCTTCCTTCCTTCCTTCCTCCCTCCCTCCATCCCTCCCTTCCTTCCTTCCTCCCTCCCTCCCTCCCTCCCTTCCTCCCTCCCTCCCTCCCTTCCTTCCTTCCTTCTCCTTAGAGGCTATTGTCTTTGAACTCTTGAAACAACATAGTCAGATCTAAGGAAAACCCATTTTTGGCAGCAGTATAGAGTAGACTACAGTGGAGTCAAAGAGACCAATTCAGCTGATGCAGTAATACCGAGGAAAGATGAGAAGGGCCTGAATTAAGGTGGTGGCTGTGTGAGTGACGACAAGTAGACAGATACAAGTGAATACTTAAGGTGGAAATGGTAAGGTCTGGTAGTTGATTGGCTACGTGGGTTGATGAAGAATGCTAAATCAAGAATAATGCTGAGGTGACAGACTTAGGAGACCGGAAGAATGGTGGTTCCTTCAACGAAAATAGGGAAGTCTAGAGGAAGAGAAGCTTTTATTGGAGGAAGATAGTGAGTTCAATTATTATGATCAATTATCAATATATTATCAATATATATCAATATATTATCAATTAAATATATTGAATATGGATTGTTCAATAGTCAGTGGTTAATTTGGGACCTAACCTCAAAAGTATGACTGAGGTTGAATGCATTGATTGGGAAGTCATTAGCGTGCAGATGACAGTCAGACCTATGGTAACTGATAAAATTTCCAAGAGAGTATAAGGAGAGAAGTTAAGAGGACCTCAGACCAAACTTTGTATACCCACAGGTAGGGTGTATGTTGTGGAACCAGCAAAGGATACTAAGAAAGTATGACTTAGAGAGGTAGGAGGAGAGTGAGGAGAGAGTAGTGTCAGAAAAACCCAGGGAAAAAAAGAGTGTCTGTTAGGTTGGAGGATGGGGCACACAATGTCAAATATAATTCAGGAGTGGGGAACCTGCAGCTTTGAGGCCACATGTGGCCTTCTAGGTCCTTGGGTATATGGCCTTTTGACTGAGTCCAAGTTTTGCAGAACAAATCCTTTTATTAAGGGGAGTTCTGTGAAGTTTGAGTTTGGTCAAAGGGCCACATTTGAGGACCTAGAAGGCCATGTGGCCTTGAGGCTGCAGATTCCCTATCCCTCTATAGATAGTTCAAGAAGGACAAAGACTGAGAAAAAAACTGCAGATATGACTATTTGATACTGTAGCTTGGATGTCAACGCTATTGTTCTTTGAACATGGCAGCTCTAGAATGTGATTGATGAGCATAATTACAGTTTTTTCTCCTTAAGAGGCTCCTCTATCTTTCTTTCCTTTCAACAGCAGGAAATCCTTTAATATATGTGGGTCTATGCAGCTTCTATGGGTTATTCTCTCCCTTTATTCTTCTTCTGTCTTTCTAAAGCTGTCTCATTGGGTGCTAGCCTTGTTTGCTAATAAACACTCCAAAGAAGAAGCCTAGAATATAATAAGAAATGAAATTCATGTCAGTTCACTGATTTATCATGACATGAACACAGATCCAAGTAAGTAAGTAAGTAAGTAAGATCCAAGTAAGAACACAGGTCCAACCAAGACTGTTGATCTCAAGATTATTCTTCTGTTTTTGTTTGATCAGAGCAAGACCTCATACCATCAAGTTTTTAGTTATAATCCTGTGGAATCCCCTCTCTAAATTGGCTTAATAGCTGTCATCATTGCTGTATGACCCACCCAATATCCTTTTGAATGACAATCTGCTTCCACATCTTTCAACATTATATGGTACTTTTATTTTTCTCTGGGGTCATAGGAAGAATTTGTGTGTTCCTTCCACTGGATGCTGGCTGACTACAAGGTATTGCTTTCCTCCTCTTTGTTCTAGCCCAACGTTCTGAAAGGCTTTACTGTACCTGGATGTTCTTGAGTACCTCATCACCACTCAGCCTTGTGCAGATACAGCTGAAATGAATCCAGGTGGCTTTTCCTCTTTTGTTTTCTTCTCTATCCCTGCTGTGATCCTATTGAAGTTGGAGGCTGAGGTAAACATATTACAGCTACATGGACAGCAGAAATTATAGGACAAAGGTGAAGACAACTCTAACTCATCACCTTCAGGCTGCTAAGTGAATTCTTATGGTAATCTGCATGGCCAAGCCCTAGCTGCCAGGGGAATAATAGGCTCAAAAATATTTTTATTTTACCCTGATCTCAGAGTGGGAGAGTGGTCATAGAGGGCAAATCAAAGCCATTCAAAAAGACACATTTCTCTTGAGGGATATCTGCTTTTGGATATGGCAGTATCCAATATTTTGACTCATAAGAGAGCTGATAGTACACTGAGGTTATGGACTATTCCACAAAGAAGTTGTCACCCTTTCCCTGTGAGGAAAGGGCTGACTAGTCAATGAAATTCAATAGAGCAGCAGTAGATGGCACTAGTACCTCAGAAGAGAAACAGCAGATGGCAGTGAAGTGGATAAAAAAGACAAGATGACAATGGCAGAGCAGCAGACTCAATTTCGTGGCTCAATGGCTAAAGAAGCCCAGACAATGACAGCCACAGACCAGGAGATGACATTAGACGTTTTACAGGAGATCATCAGGCAGTATGCATCGCTAGGACAACGAGCTGCCTGAGATTGGGTGTTACCTGTTCTACTAGCGATGTAGGACCCTACCACAACATGTTCCCCTTTATGAATGGTGGATTTTCCTTGCTTTTTATCTTGCTATTCTATTTCAATTAAATGCCTTTTGCTTTGAATTGATGTATAACCTGGTTCGATTTGAAAAAAGGAAACATCAGTTGGGGCTCATGAGCTATGGATGCTGACTCATAAAGTACCTTGAACTAGAGTATACCTTCATAATTTGCACTAGGGGAGAGAGAGCTCCAAAAGTTCCTTATGCTCTCCAAGTCATCTATAATCACCACACTTGTCAGTACACATTGTATACCCATTTTGTTTTGTTAAGATTCATTTTCAGAGTGGTCAGTCTATCTCTGCAGCCGCTGCACCATTTCTTAGAACTTTGGGATGGCGGCTGAAATCATCCACAAAACAAATATATTTTTATTGTTAACCATTGATTTTGCTTTCCAATCAAAGTGCTGGGGCTGTCCCTCCATTGTACTGACATGTAGCCTCAGGGGAATTTTTGTTAAATTTCTTTCTGGATGTTGACCCATTTTCATCTTTAAACCAAATAGTTACCCCTTCTAACTTCTCTACCTTGTCCAGGTTTTGACTTTACATGTAAATTATTATTAATAGCTTTGGAAAACATTTCATGAGTGTTAAAGCCCCTGGAGTTTGGAGAGCATTACTAAATGTTAATTGTGCACATCCTTCTATGCCAGCATCTCGTGGATAATGTAGATTTAGATGAATAGTGTTTTTTTTTCTTACTCTGATCTTCCTTAGATTTTTTGGAAGGGTATGTGTGGGGTGAGGTTGACTGTGGGAATGGAAATCCTATTCTGCTAAGTGAGTCAGATAACCTCCATCTCTTGAAGTTTTCTAAGGATGTGCACAAGACTGTTGTTGCAGGACAATGTTGGTAGTGAAAAGTACAGATGTTGGTGATAAAGGATAAAGAAGTACCCCCAATTAAACAATAAACTAAATCTTTTGGGAAAGTTTAAAATGACCCCCTTTTTATTTGAAAGAAATTTAACTTTTAACTTTGTTTTCCACCTCTCTCTCTCTCTCTCTCTCTCTCTCTCTCTCTCTCTCTCTCTCTCTCTCTCTCTCTCTCATTCCTTTTGAGTAGATGGTCATTTAAATATGCACTATAACCTTTAGGAAATATTGAAAAACACTCAGAATAAATAGGATGGCCTTCATCTATAACCATCTATACCAGAGCTGTAGAGATACTTGAAAAGAAAAAAAATCAGTTGGTCAATAAGCATTTGTTATGGGTCTGCTTTGTGCCAAGTACTGTGATAAAGTGCTGAAAATACAATGAAAAACAAAAAAGTCTCCATGCTCAAGGAGATCACAATCTAATGGGAAGATAGCATGAAATCACCTATGTATAAGTAAGTTATGTACAGGACAAATTGGGGTGTATAAGATTTTCAGGGAGGGCTGGTGTGAGGATTTGTTGAACTCTTTTCAGGGATGCTTATCAACCTTTGGAGAACACCTGGCACTCAACTCTCCCCAGTAGCTCCAAGAAGCTGCATATATATCATGTGCAGCAGCCACATCTTGGTGAAAGCATCTCAGCAGATGACCTAAACCAGGTTGAGAGTAACCAAACCGGCTTCCAATCCTTTGGGGAGTCTGTGGGTGTCTGCATCAAGCATGTGAAGACCACCCCCAGGTGAATGGAGGGCTGAGAACAATTTGTTCTCATGAAGGTGGCTGAAGTAGGCTCTGTGGAGCAGATACTGAAGATGCCAAGATCATCCACTGCATCTTGGGGTATTGCCAGTCATCTTGACTTTTGTCTTGCTGCTGGATTTCAAAGACTCTGGAAGAGAGATTAAGGCTAATGAATTTATGCAGCTCTGACTCACTTAAATCCAATTAATGCACAAGTCAAGGTGTCACCCTAAGATGCCATTGGTGCCCTTTGAAAATGAAGGACAAACAACAATGATACAGGACCAACTGGAGATAATCAATAAAGAGAAGGCATTAGAAGTAAAGGGGACTAAGAAAGGCTTCCTGCAGTAGGTAGCATTTTAGGTGGAACTTGAAGAAAGTCAAGAAGACAGGAGATAGAGATGAAGAGAGAAAACATTGCAGGGATGGGGGATACTACTTTGTATCTCAGTGTGTCCATCTGTTCATAGTCTGGCTCTGATTTACTACATTGTGTTGTATCAGGGTCATTTTTTACTCCCCTTAATATTAAGTGAACATAGAACCCCAGAAGTATTCCTTGAGAGGTCTGAGGATCATGTATTATGCTACAAGTTTTCAAAGTAAACCAAATAGTTTCCTAAGTCCTTGCTTTCTGTAGAAATGGTTATGGTCAGTGTTTTTTATCTAACCTGCAGTTTTCAGTCACGTGCAACTCTTCATGACCCTGTTAGGGGTTTTCTTGTCACAAATACTGGAGTGGTTGGCTATTTTCTTCTCCAGTTCATTTTACAAATGAGGAAACTGAGGCAAACAGGGTAAAATGTCTTGGTCAGGATCACCCAGAAAGTAAGTAGCCAAGAACAGATTTGAACTCAGGACAATGAGTCTTCCTGTTTGCCAGCTCTGTGCTCTATCCACTGTGCTATTTAGTCTGCAGTAAGCTATCCCAAAGAAAGGGCATTAAATAAATGATGTTCCATCATCATTCCATTTCAAGACATTATTTCCTCTTCATTACTCAAGCATAGACAGTTTTTTCTTGATGTTATCATGTATGTGTCAATAAGGTGATCTGAAGGCATATATCATGAACAATTATTGTATATTCTGATAAAGATCAACACATTTACTCACAAGGGATGAGAAGAATTTACTCAGACTCTGAATCAGCACATTTGGTCTTCTAGAGAATTGTTTCTCCCTTTTGTGTGGTGAAATATAGAATCCTAGCACTCAGTTCTGTGAGAAGTGAATTCAAAAACCTGAGTCGTTGAGTTCTCCTAAACTTGGCTTGTTTGATTAGTACTTGGCAGATAGGTAGTGACAGTGGTTGCTGAACCTGGAGCAATGGGGCACCTACTTGCTGGATCGTGTGATTCTTCACCCAAGAGAGCCAAGTGGGAGCTAGTTATGCTGTGGAGCTTCCAAATGACAGGAGTAGAATGCAGTAGCATAAAGCCTGAGTGAGAAGATGTTCTGATGCAAACCTCACGCAAATCACAGACTTTGGACTGTCAAACAGGGAAAATACTCATCATCAGATGAACAAGAACAGGCAGAGGATGTGCTGAGGGTCCTAACTAAGCCAAAGGAAAATCAGATTTAAATATAGCATATTCCCTCACAGGTAGATGTCATCCATCTTCAAATAATAAAGTAGCAAGATAATTAACTATCGCAGTAATAAAGCGATCTACCTATTACTGTCCTTCAGGTAAACATTGACTAATCTGCCTTACAAGGAGGTCTGAATCTTTGAAGACTCTGGAATCTGTATTTCTTCCCACAGTGGGAGAGAGTAAACTAACAGGAATGGGAGAGAGGAGATACAGTTCCCCAGGCGGTAATGTGCTAGAGTTAGTTTGTACTGGCTCTTGAGAGTTGATTGTTAAATTTTCAGTGTGACCATCTATACCTCAGAAGTAGTTAAATACTAGAAATAAGAGCTTGACTTGTGTTGATTGTCTCAATTTAAGAAATCGATAGAGAAAGGGTTAATAATTCAGTTTAAACTTAAAAACTTGTTGTGGATACATTTTGCTCCCCTCATTTATTACCACATAGACAGGGTTTTGAAGATCTCTGGACAGGGAGACAGAGGGCAAAGTGAGAAGAGGAAAATGGCGATGTTTTTCCTTAAAGCATGGAACAGAGGTTGGAGCTCCAGCACATGGTCTTGCCCCTTTAGCTTTCCCTTTTCTGAATCTCCCTTGAAGGCCTGAATTTGAGGAAGGGAACTGCAAATGTGGTGGCTGACTCCACCTGGTCCTTCTTCTCCCCAGGATCTTTCTCTTTCCCCTGCAGAAACACTCAAAATTCCCATCATAGTAGGGAAGAGACCTGCCTTCCAGAGCTAGCCTTAGTTAGCTTTCTCTAGTCCCTTACTGGCAAAAAAATGAAATTTCCAGAGTCTTTTGATGGCCTTGTAAGGGAACCGTATGAAAAAACGCAATGTACTTTGACTGATCCAGTGACGACTTTCCTGATAAATTTAACCTTGGCCCTTGGTTTTTTCATGTTACCATTATTTAATAAAGCCAGAATCATTATTTGACTGTTTTCAGGCTAGAGGCAACATGACATAATGGCTAGGAATGAGGAAACCAGCCTATGTTAAACTTGTAAACTAAGCGTTAGTGATACACATACAACCTCTGCTCGAGGAGCTTACCTTCTAATAATGGATGACAACATATAAAAGGGAATCGAAAGCTAGGGGACAGTAGGGAATAAGGAGAAAGGAGATAGATCAGAATGGGGTGAGAAGGGAATGAAAGCCAGCCTAGGCCCCTCCACAAAATGGAAACTTCAGGAAAAACTCACCCGCGGTAGACAAGAAAGTCTTACATAGGCATATTCCATGTTATGAAGGCTATGGGATGGCAGGACATTTTACTGAGAGAAGTTCCAGGATTAGACAAGATGCTTTGAAAGTCCATAAGTTAAGGAC
Organism: Potorous gilbertii; assembly: GCA_028658325.1. Lineage (NCBI taxonomy): Eukaryota > Metazoa > Chordata > Mammalia > Diprotodontia > Potoroidae > Potorous > Potorous gilbertii. The sequence goes on along the minus strand of CM053773.1, from coordinate 22,904,638 downwards.
AGAGCCAGGAGGGGAACGTCACTGGTCTTGGAGTCAAGAGTATGTAGGTTCAAATCTTGTTTCTGACACATTTTGTTTAGTTACCCTGGAAGTCTTATAATTTAGCTTCAGGCACCAATGTAAGAATATAAATTGTGGAACGTATTATTTTGCATCAGTAGAGGGAATTTTCTTACCAATGGTTCTGGTAAGAATACCTAGGAAAGGCATACTAAGGAAACCACAGGTTCAAGCCAAAACCCCACACATAACCCCCCCAACAAAAACAAAAACTCCCCCAAACTAAAATACCCGATAAGAGACTCAGGGAAGAGATTAATTGCTTAGTAGGGCTGATGCTAGACAAAATCTGAAGTGAATTTTGAGCTGGACTTGGAGTCAGGCTGACCTTGCTTCAGATCTTGCCTTAGATACTTTCACACCTTGAACAAATCATTCAACTTTTCTTAACCTCAGTTTCTTCATCAATAAAGTGGAGAGAATAACAGTAACTACTTTACAGGATTGTTGGAAGGACCAGATATAACATATGCGAAGTGCTTTTCAAACCCTAAAGCTATTAAAACCCTCAGATGCTATTATGATGATGGTGATTGCTATCATTATTGTCTCTTTTCCCCCTTTCAATCCCAGGATTCTCATGTGGTCCTCCAATGGACCAGAGTCCACAAAGCTGGACACAGCAGGGTCTATTTTCCCTGGCAATACTTATTATTTCAGACGTTTCTTTCCTTTTTATCCCTCAACAACGACAACAAAAACAAAATTTTTGACTCTTAGGTGGTCACAGAGAACCAATCCATGTATGTATCTGGGGCTTTAATACTTTCCACTGGGCTTTTTGTTAGCATTAAGCCTTAGTTACCTCATCTCGATAAAGAGACTGTTGAACTAGGTGATCTTTAAATCTCTTTCTGTCTCTAACATGCTATGTGTCTGTGATTATATGAAATCCCATTGAGGCAAGTTGAAAGATTCATGAAGAAATTAATGTAGTGTAAAATGCATGTATGTATACCTACATGCATTCTCCCACAGGAGCAGAAACTGATTTTTGGATAGGAGACCACCAATATTGATGAGAAAACACAGGATGTGTTAGAATTAATGAAACTTTCAGTACATGACAGGAGTGTTGGTTCCTGTATGCCATAACATTCCAAGATATTGGGGCCAGGAATTAGATTTGTGTTACTAGGAAAGCTTTGGGGAGAACAGATGTGAAGTGCTAAGCCAAATGAGTGTGTGCATTTTTTCACATCTGTCCCTTTAATTTTCTGTATTTTTTACTCTGTTATCTGGAACGTTGCAATGCTGTAGCTGTCATATGCCGACAGATGGCAATATTATAGGATCATTTTTTTAAGATGGTTAAAATGAACGAATCTCTCAGCCGCTCCTAAATTAGTCAGATGGAAGAAACAAGTTCTTCATTGGCTATATCTTTGGTACCATGGAAGCCTGTAAATCTAAACTTTCCTAAAATATCAACAAAGTTTGCTCTTCCTCTTATTCACTTTACTGTTGAATATTCTATCCTGGCCTTATTTTCCCTTGTACCTAACTTTTTTTCTTTTAACTTGACTGTTAAAACATGCAGCTATGTTTTATGTGTGGGCAGCTAGGTGGCACAGCATGATAAAGTGCTGGACCTGGAATCAGGAGTTCAAATATGACCTCAGACACTAGCTGTGTGACCCTAGGAAAATCACTTAATCCTATGTACCTCAGTCTCCTCATCTGTAAAATGAGCTACAAAAGGAAATGGCAAACCACTCCAGTCTTTGCCAAGAAAATCTCAAATGGGGTCGCAAAGAGTTGGCTATTACTGAAAAGACTGAGCAACCACAACATATTTTATGTGTAGATTTTGATCCACTGTCCAAGAAATGCAAAACATATAATTACCATTTGCAATATAGTATCAAGGAAGGATGTTCATGAAATGTATAATCAGGCATAATTTCATAAAATTCAAAAGGAAATTTCCAAACATTCATTCTTCTCTTGCACTTTGACCAGTTTCTCACACCAGAAGTGGATGGAATGTTTTTGTCCCAGATTGACATGATTTTTCAAAAGTTGAAATCACTTTATAAGGCTAAGTAACACTTCACTCAAGAAAAAGAACTCTAGGGCAGCATATTTTTCAAATTATGCAAATTGATTGATCAAAAGACATTCATTAAGCATCTATAAGGTCCCAGGCATGACATCAGAGCTATAAACATAGAGAATGAAAGAAGCTCTACTCTTAACATTCTAATAGTAGTAATCCATTCTAATACGCATAAATATATGCAGCACAAATATAAATAGAATACAAATAAATACAAAGTGATTGAATAAGACATAGTTTGAGATGAAGAGTGCCAAATGTAAGCAGGAATATAGAAAGGCTTTATGTAGAAGATGGTATTTGAGTTGCTTCTTAAAGGAAGAGAGAGATTCTAGGAGATGGAAGTGAGGGAGTTCATTCCAGGTATGAGAGACAGGCAGTGGAAGGTAATGAAGGGGGGAGATGGAGTGGAATGTGTGAATAGAGAGAAGTCCAGTTTGGATGGATGGCAGAGTGTGGGAAGGGGAGTCAAATTCAATAAGGCTGGAAAAATGGCTGAAGCCAGGTTATGAAGGGCTATAGATCATAAATTGAGAGTTTTCAGTTGGATCCCAGAGGTAATAGTGAACCACTGAAATGATTAAGTAGGGTGAGTGACATAGATCTCAACTTAAGGAAAATCACTTTGGTAACATTGTGTATGATGGATTGGAGAGAGAAGAAACTTGATCTGGGGAGACCAATTATTAGCTTTCTATAATACTCTGAATGAGAGCTAATGAGGAAGAAGTTGGTAGCTATGTGAGTGTCAGATGCTAGAAATGTTGTAAAAGTAGGAACAACAAGGTTTAGTAATAAATATGATCTTAACCAGGGGTAGGAAACTTGCAGCCTTGAGACCACATGTGGCCCTGGGTCTTCAAGTGTGGCCCTTTGACTGAATCCAAACTTTGAGAAGAGATAGGGAAGTTTGGGAGAAGGCAAAGTTTTTTTCTTTTTTTTTTGAAGGGAGTGGAGGATCAAGAGTTCAGATTTGGACATGTTGAGTTTGTGATGTCTCTAGGACAACTGAATTGAGATGTTCAATAGGCAACTGGTGTGGTCCAGGGGAAAGGATTGGTCTCTGTGTAAAGAACAAATGTTTTCATAATAAATAGGCCCTGAATAATTTATCCAAACATATTTGGGTTTCTCTAAGTGAAGTTTTTCTGTGTTAGGATCATTTGAAAGTAGGAGTAAATTGGTTCGGAAGGAACTTAGAGGAGTAAAGAGACTGTAATGGCAATTTAAATGGGAAGATCTTTCCCATTCATTGATAGGCTCATGTGACCTGCCTGGGTCACATGGAAATCTGAGTCACGTGGAGCCTGTGGTGGGAGGAGTTTGCTGAATGGTTGCAACAGGAAGGGGTGGAACAGATAAGGTAGAACAGGAAGAGGCAGAGTTAGAGCAGATTTGAGAGGAAATTTAGTCAGAGAACAGTCAAAACTAGGAAAGATGCAGGCAAGCAGGCAGTTGGCTAGCATGAGTGGGAGAGCCTATTTGTGATTTTGTTTAAGGGAGCCTGCTTGTGATATGTTTAACTGAGCTGGTTTGTGGGAAACCTAGCAGGGGGAAGGCTTAGGGGTGTTCTCTGCATTGTTATTGTGTATAGATTTTTGTTACTATGATGGATTTGACTTTCTGGTGTCTGAATAAATGTTTTGGTTCTGTCTTTCATGTACAGATTCTGCTGTATTTCACAATTTAGAATTGTGACAGGTTATTTATGACTACCATAGGTGCTGTGAATATCATATTGGTGTATAAAGAGCTAGATCAGGAATTGCGGGAGCCCTGAGAGCAAAGCCCAGATTTGACTCTTGGTAGTTTGTGACCTTGGGCAAATCACTTGATCTCTCTGAGAGTTTCTTCATCCATAAAATGGAAATAAGAGTACTTGCAACACCCAATTGCTAGGGATGCTGTGAGGCAAGTTCTTTACAGACCTTAAAGTACTATATGAATACATTTTACCACTTAGTAGTAGCCAACTTCCAATAATCCACTACTGTATTTGCTATTTTTTGCTTTCTGGAAGTTCTTCCTTATGTATAAACCAAATCCCACATGGTATTATTTACATTAATTCTCTTCTCCTATTCTAATAAGGAAAAACAGATTAAAAAAAGCCCTCTCAGCACTGGCAAACAAAAAATAAGAAAGAAGGAAAGAAAGGAAAGAAGGAAGAAAGAAAGGAAGAAAGAACAAGAAGGAAGAAAAAAACAAAAAAGAAAGAAAGAACAAAAAGAAAGGAAGAAAGAAAGGAAGGAAGGAAGAAAGAAGAAGGAAGAAAGAACAAAAAGAAAGAAAGGAAGGAAGGAAGAGAAAAGGAAGGAAGAAAAAAGGAAAGAAAGAAAGAAAGAAAGAAAGGAAGGAAGGAAGAAAGAGGTCATCATCCTTTGAATTCAAACTCTTCTTATGATAAAATTTCAATTAGGAACAAATAAAGCATTGCTCCTTATGATGAGTCCTCAAGCTGAAAGCCTTTCTGAACCCTGACATCTCCAATCTTGATGCATGCTCTCTAATCTCACCCTAACAGATGTCAGAGCATCTTGAAACTCTGGGGCCATAACTATCCTAGCTAGACTCAACCCTCTCCCTGCTCCCCAATACTAGCAATGAGGCAAAATGTCAGGTTTGAATCTTAATTATAAGTATACATAGAACTAAGATTGGAAGGAGCCTTGAGAGATTTCAATTAAAAATATTTATTAATTATCTGCTATGTGAAGAGAGTGCTGTACTACTTCTGATGGACAGACAGTCCTCACAAAGCTTTCTAAGAAAGCATCAAGCCTAGGTAGGTCAACTATTTTCTCAGAAGCCTAAAAAAGATTCCCCAACCTCAATGCCCCACTCTTGAATTTGTTAACTCTTGCTATTCAAAGTTTTTTCTTATTTCTGAGCTAAATCCCATATGGAATTGTTTCAGTCTGTTCTCCCATCGTTGGACCTAATTTTAAAAAATGGTTGTTACATTATCCTTTGAATAGTAACTTTTCTGTCACAGGATGATATAACTTCAAATAACTGCACAGTAAACAAACAACATTGTTCTTAAATCTGTATTGGAGAAATCATAACTGAAACAATTTTATTGAATTTGCAGAGATTTTTTTATTAAGTTGTATAAAATCAATTCTATATTTTCCCCAAACAGGTTCTATGGCTTATGAAGGTGGTCAATGGGATGGGAGAAAGAATAGAAAGGGTTAAATTGTGCAAAAAAAAAAAAGCTAAAGATGATGAAACACTTACTCAAAAAGAAGATTACCCACCAGCTTGGCCTGATCCCTCATCCTCAACCCTGCTGTGACACCTCTATGTCTAATATATGAACTTATTTGCTAGTTTTCTGGCAGCTTAGAATGAATATATATTTGGCATCTGGATACTTGCTTCAATTATCTTCCCCCCTCTCCCACCCTGAATTTGATTTCTAGAACTTATGCACTTTGGATTTTCCATATCAGACTGAGGACTCACTATATATCGTTGCTCCCCTTCATCCCCCTATACAGATTCCCTTCTATGTTTCATTCCCTTGGAAGATCAGTCCCACTTGGACCTAACAAAATCCCCTAAATACTCTGTGGTGGTCCGCATGCTGCTCTATCTCTGCTGATATTCCATAGGTTCCAAGCTACTATATGGAGCTTTCAAAGTCACTGCAGTGGTCAGGATTGGTCCTAGAGGAGAAGTATATTGATAAATTCTGTTCCAATGACCTTTGCAATTGTGGAAACTTTCAGTTTCCTGACTAGATATGACTGTCCTTACTGGATGAAATGGTTAGTAACCACTATGCTGTTGCTTTCATTTTGGCATCTACTTTCAGAGATAAAATCTGTACACATAAGTTCCAATACTTTTCTGGTACTTATACTCTTCAAGAATACAGCATGAGCTGTTAGCACTTTCCTTTGAATACATATACATTTCACACTTCTCATAGACATCTGCTGCCATTGTGGGCCAATGCAATCTATTTCTTACTAGTTCAAGTGTCCTTTCTTTACCCAATTGTCCAAAACCATCATGGCCCAAGATAAAATAGCATGGGCAACATCAATTGCTTCATTTTTCCATTTGTGGAATCAGTTGCAGTCCAGTGTATCACTATTTTGTATACCTCTACCATTGTTTCAATACTAATGTGTCTTCTATGGAATGAAGCTTGAGTCCCCAGTGGTCACCACCTTTCTCTTTGTCTTGTACCATTTCTCATAGCCCTTGATTATGCAGTTTCCCCATCACTAATTATTCATGGACTATTGAGGCAAAAGACTGGTTCAGTGCAATAAAGTTCTCAATCATTGATTATATACTCCTTGGTGAAAACTTCATTTATATTCTCTGCTTCCTTATGAACTTTCATTTAACAAAATCCTATTTCCCTCCATGTCACTTTTCCTCCTATGGGTGTTACTATAACTCATGTGAACCCTTTTACCCCCAACCCCTTTACATTGATGTTGAGGAATGTAGCATAATAATTATAGAATTTATATAACTTTTCAAGGTTTACAAAGCAATTTATATACATTATCTCATTTGGTCATCACAACTCAATGAAGCAGGCGATATTATTAGCCCATTTTACAGATAAGGAAACTGACTGATATTTGTTCCATGATTTCTCCAGGAACACACAGAAGTAGTGAAAGTTTGAAGCAGTGTTCAAGCTCAGGTTTTTCCTAACTTCAAATCTAAGAGTCTATCTATTGCTTCTCTTAGCTCCCTCTATAGACTTTTAGGAGTGTCAAATTGCTTCTTTGGCCTTTGTAAGCATTGCAGATGGAAGCAAGAGAAGTCTATCAGTGTAGCACACTAGTATGCACTTCAATGGTATTTCCCAAACAGGCAATGCCATCAGCAGTTCTGTTGAAGAGTAGCAAATTAGCATTGAAGACTGAGAGGTTCCACTTGGGATACAGGCCCAGGAGTGTGAAATTCTTTGGCTAATCTACACATTTCCTCTTTTTCAAAATTGTTCCATGAGTATGTGTTTCCTTTTTCACTTTTGGTTTGGAGAGCTGTCAGAAAATGTATACCCTTTTTATATGAAGGGGATTTTCCTTGAAATCAATTTTTCTATGTGGTTTAATTATATTTCTTTTGATTTGAGTGAGTTATCCTCTGATTGATATGGTGGAAAAAAGCCTCAGCAACAGTAGGACTTGTCAGCTGTAGCTTTGAGTGGATGCTAATCCAAAGCATTCTAAGTGACTCAAGTTTTAGATGAAAGCAAAGTTCTTGTGAATAAGATGGACATATACACACACACACACACACTATATATATATATATATATATATATATATGTACATATATACATACATTTGTTATGTATATGTTATTGTTGTTTTGTCCTTTTGTTTTCAAATATCATCATGAGGATGATATCTTGACTTGTGGGTAAGTTGGATTTAAGTGAGGCAGTTTCACCAAGTCATCTGCCTCACTCTATTTTTTCCAAATCATCAAAGTCCAGTGGCAGGACAAAAGTCAAGGTAACTGGTGATGGTCCAAGATGACCTTGATATCTTTGATGTCTGACCATGCCCTAAGTGCTCCAGAGCCCCTGCTTCAGCCACCTTTACAACCATTGGAACAAATTGTTCTCATTGGCCTATTCTACCAGGGAAAGCTTTCACATACTTGGGGTAGACACCCAATGTTTCAAACCCATCAGTTGCCCACAACTGATCCAGACCATCTGCCAAATGGGTTTACCAGGGTGTGGCAGCTGTGCCTGCTGCATAGTTTCTTGGAGTTTCAGGTGAGCGTTAAGTGCTAGGTAGACAACAAAGGTGAATGGTCAGCCCTGAAAAAGTATCAAAAAGTCTTTAAGCCAGAGGTGCTAGTCCTCCCTCAATAGCCATGTATTTATCATGTACATATATGCATCCATCCATCCAGAAGAAGGTGACCAGAATGGTAAGAGATATGAAGTTTGTTTGAAAGAAAAGGGGATGAAGAGATGGCTTTGGAAACAAGATTCCTGATAGATGTTTGAAGTACCATCACATAGAAGAGGGGATTGACTTGATCTGCTTAGCCCTCGAGAGCAGGTGAGGGGGAGGTGAAGTGGGTGGAAGTTGTAGAGAGGCAAATTTTGACTTGATGTAAGGTAACAGTAGAGCTGTTCTAAAGAAGAATGGCCACTTCTGGAGTTGGTAGAGATCTTTAAATGGAGACTAGGTGACCACTTCGGAGTGATATAGTAGTGAATACTCCTATTCACTTATAAGGTAACCTTTCTGATCCCTGTGGGGACCTAGGGTTACCTGGATACCACAATGAGGTATTGGGTTAGAACTTCAGTGAAGTTTTATGTTACCTTAATTCTTCTCTTTTTTATGCACCAAAGGGAAGAGAGTAGGTCATTTGTTCTTAGGATATGAAAAATTGGTACACTTGTAGAAAGGTGCTGTATCACAAGAGCTTTTATGTACTTGTAAAGTAAAGGTCAAGTTGTAAAGAGGAAAAAAATCCTAAATAGCAATGGATCTGGTGCGTCATCTTTCTGCCCAATGCTGCTTTCTTATACATAGTCATACTTATCTCACTCAAAGTGAGAATGTGGTAAGACCTTAACCTGAAAGGACTAGGGTCTCCCATTGTATCCTGGGCCATCTCCAACTGTCCTGATGAACATCTGGCCACCGGAACCAGATGGCTCAGGAGAAGAAAGTGAGGTTAGTGACCTTTCACAACCCTCACTTACTCAGATCAAAGTCAACTTCATGTCATGTCATCATCTTGATATCATGGAACTCTTCGAGAATGAAGGACAAATACAACAACAGTACACACATATGCACATATATGTGTATATAGAGTTTTTATTCTTCATCTCAAAGTAACACAAAGAATACCCATGACTTCAAGGGCAAGCAGAGGTAAAGCAAATGCACTTGAAGCAAATGATATAATTTGCTTTTATACCAATGATAAGTTAGATTTGTTTAACTGAATATTTTTCTCTTTAAGAAGCATTCACCACAGGATGTCTTGAAGCAAAGAGCTTCCCTATTGCATCTACAACATTATTTGATTTAAAAATTCCAGCAAGTACTTAGCTCTTTCATGATATATATTAAATAGCATATTAAATATATGTTTATATTATATAGAAAAGTTATGTACTCCCTAGAATTTTTAAATGTGTTGTTGTTGTTCTTTCATTCTAAGAGAGACCAATGACATCCTGAAAGTAATGTCTAGACTTATGCATGAATTAGATTAATTGAGGCAGAGTTGAGAAAAGTCATCAGCCTCACTCTCTCCTCTAGAGTAATCCAAGTCCATTGGCAAGACCAAGGTCAATGTGACTGATGATGGCTCAGGATGCCCTGTGTGTGTAAAAATACATACACATATACAAAGTACATATACCTTCATAGAATAAGCATATTTTCAGGTTAATTATATATGTGTGTACACACACACATATTTATTTCTGCCTTTCTGCTTTTAATTAGATCATAGACTCCCTAGGAGAAGACAGTGCTAGATTTAAGAGCCTTAAAAACTTAATCAACTTCTATAGAAAGACTTCAGTTTCAGTCACATTCTAATCGTTGGATGCGGTATGTGAAGAGAGAATAGTGGACTGAGTTACTGAAGACCTGAGCTCTTGCCCCAGTTCTGCCTTGACCATTTTGGTTTTGTTTTGTTTGTTTTACATTGGACAAGTCATTCAGTCTCTCTAAGTCTTAATTTTCTTATCTACAGAATAATAATATTGGATGGAATGATTTCTATGTTGCATTCCAGCTTTACAATTTAAGTTGTTTTATTTAAAACATATAAAATGGGTTTCTTAACACATATTTCTTATACTTTCATTTATTTTCATACTAATGTGTACCTACATGGGCACAATAGTGATATATTCATGACTGGCTTCTCCCATAGCTTTAGACTTCAAATTATTTATTAGTTGATCCAAAGAGATCAGAAAATGTAGTACTTTGGGAAAGCTAACAGGGTACCACTGCATTGTGTTACATAATAAAATTTAATGACACCAATAGTTTGGCTTTGGACCAAGACCAATTGCAGCTTATAATTAATTGGCTTGTTAGTTAATTAGAAGGAATGCACACAAGTTGTGTGGTGTCAAGTCAGATTTAATGGCTGAGAGTGTGGGGTTACATACCGGATCAGTCCTTGCATCATCACTATTTACAGTCATTATATATGTCCTGACACTGGGACTCCTAGCGTTCTATTACTTTGACTTTATAACGACTAGGCCAGGAAAAATAACAGCTACCACTCTCTCCTGCTGGTCAGGTTTTCTAGGCAAGTTTCAAAGCTGACCCATGGAATGTTTTCCTCCTACTGTTGGCGCCCTACAGATGATGTGAATTAATGCAGCTTTGTCCCTGATCTGTTTTTACTTTTTTTTGAAATGTTCTTGTACATGGCTAGAGCTGTCAATTAGCACTTGGGCCCAGCAGGAGAGACACATTCATTGCTTTGAATTTGGGCTTTCATTTTACTGAGGAACATTCTCCCTCCCTCTCTCTGTCTCTCTCTCTGTCTCTCTCTCTGTCTCTCTCTCTCTCTCTCTGTCTCTCTCTCTGTTTCTCTGTCTCTCTGTCTCTCTCTCTCTCTCCTCTGAAATAGTTGGAGGATGTGACCTGGAGCCTTCATTTATCGCAAAAATATCAGACTATTGGCCAGATTTTAATTCTATTAACTTTCCTAGGTAATGTAAGTTCATAAGAGAAAGTCTGGGCGAGATGGTAGCAGAGAGTCTTCGATAATCTTTCACTGTTGAGACTCTAGTATGACTGGTAGATGGCCTTCCTCTGGAGTTTCAGCTCTGAAATCAGATCAGAGACATCCTCTTTGTTTTCCATTCTTTAATAATAGTTGTTCCTGAGAAATATGTTTATTGAAGCTGTTGTTTTTGTTTTTAAATTGAGTTGCATCTGGCAATGTTATTACTGCTCATGGCAATCTCTAGCCTAATCTAATAATTTTCTTTATCCAGCTCCTTTAATTGAATTGGGAGGGTCGTCCCTGGCGAGTAGGGACTCATAGATACCTGTTGTCCCAGTTGTTCTCTTCTGGCCCTCCTCATAGGGCACAACAATTTTCAAAGGACTGATCTGATGAACAAAACTGGAAGGGAACACAGAATCCGAAAAAGACTGCGGAAGGCTTGGGTACTGTAGTAATGTCACCCACACTTTGGGTGTACAAACTGCAGATTTATGCAAGTAATTAATAGTGTCTTGCCAAAGGAGTTGGTAGGCTTTTCAAAAGGAATCTTCTTTGTGTCTTTTGATATTTAAAGAGCTGTAATTACGACGGCAGAGCTTTGAATCCCTTTCTCCCCCTGTCCTCTTATACACATTAATTTATAGACCAATCTAGCATTACAGACAAGCTAATGAAAGAACCACACACTCCCTTTATAATTTTTTTTTTACAGTTTCACTTGTGAGGATGAATGTAAAGTAGTTAATGCTATAAATAAGTATAATGATGTATCTGTTCTCTCAATTGCTGGTTGTTGATGCTGCATTCCTGCACAATGGAAGAAAAGAATTGAATTTAAATCTTTACCCATCTCTTTTTTCTTCCTTGCTTTCTCTTGTGCTTCAACCAATAAATTCAAATGTTTCTGCCATTCCAAGGGTTTTCTAAAGCTTGAACTGTACATTTTTGGTACTTTTTATTTTTAGAGCTGTGTAAGAACCAAAGAAATTACATAAATGAGCCACAATGTCATTTGGCAAAGCCTGGGAGATTCAGAATCTCCATCCCAAGTAATATTCTCTTCCCACTGAAAAGAGTTGGTGGAAGTAACGATGGGCTAAGAGAAGATAGAAAACAGTTCCTGGGTTTCAGTATGTTGTCAGTGAGCCATCTAACAATTGTCAAAAAACAACACACTCTCCTATGGGAACATAACAGCTCAAAAATATAAATAGATCAACTGAGAGTTTGAACTTCTCAGCTCTTTTAGGGCTAAAAGTTTAGGATAGTTTCAGATGGTTTTTTTATGTTCTTTCTTAAATTTAAAGAAGCAGAGTCTATCAAAGAATTTTATTAGAGTCTAAGTACAAAACAATACACAGGCAACTGAGAATCAGGTATGACTCACTCATTTTAGTTTTATGTTAATCTCAAATATATGTTTCCTAAAATTTGGTTCTCATGCCTTCATTATGTTGGCCATATCATCTTACAAAGAACTGCTTGCTCTCTTTGTGATTGTAAAAGTGACTCAAAATGATGAGAAGAGTTAGTCTTTCCCAACCTCAGTTCTTTCATTCTACAATACCTGAATTATGGATGCTAAAATTTTTTTTACTCATCTATATTATTTCATTTGCTTCTTGTAGAATTTAGAACTAGAAGAGACTTTAGAGACCATGTAGTCCAATTCCCTTATTTTACCAATGAGGAAAGAACAGTTTTAGAATCAGGAGATTTTTGGGTTCAAATCCTACCTCAGACACATACTAGCTATGTGATCACAGGCAAATTATCTCTGAACTTCAATTTCCTCATAGAAAAAATGGATATAATATTACCTCTAATAATATATGCATCAACTATGTTACTGTTGTGACTATGTAACTAAAGTCACATACCCAACTAATGATAGAAGGAGGTCAGATCTTCTGACTGCCATCCAGGTAATGGTTTTTTTCTGTTTTCATAGCAAGACAAAATTTCATTTTAGTTTTTTCCTCATTTACGTTATTTTCTTAGTGTGTCATAGAGCTATATTATCATAGACTTAAAACTTGAACAAACCAGAGAGGTCATGTAATTCAATGTTATTTTTTGTTTATAGATGAGGAAAATGAGATTGAGTGGTCAAGAAATTAGCCAAAGTTGGCATAAGTAGTAAGTGGAAGATCCAGAATTCTAATTCTGGTGCTCTGATTGTAAATCTAATTCCCATTCTACTGGACCATGCTCCCTACCTAAGTATAACATATTTTTGTTTTTTATGGAGATGATTGGTTAGCAGCTCATATTAGAATGTAATCTCTTTGCACATTTGCTTATATTTCAGAGAGTATGCTAACTGAAGGTGGCCTTTCACAAGTGATATGAGTATATCACAGACTAATGAATCAATCAATAAGCATTTGTTGGATACTTACTAAATATTAGGTACTGGGAATTTCAAACAATGGGATTATCCTTTTCCTCAAGCAATGATAAGTGAGCTCTTTCTCATTAACATAATTAATGCCTGCAATTCATTGTGACTTTTATAGCAATTATTAATACTTCACATTCATGTAGCTACATTTACAATAACTCTGTAAAACAGCTTGCACATTAATATTTTCATCTTATAGATGAGGAAACCAAGTCACACAAGGATGATGTCACTTGCCCATATTCACAAACATGTGTTAGAGTTAGAATTTATTGTTTCTGAAACAGCAGCACATGATCTTGGCATCGATGGAGTCTTAGATTAGTCATCAGAAGCTGGTTCTAATGAATGTAAACACATAATTTTCTTTTCTTTGCCTCAGTCTATCTGCAAAATAGAAATAACAAAATTTCTTTACTGTGGGAAGAATGAGCAAAATAGCTTTTGTTAAGATAAAAGAGATGTTATTCCTGGTATCAGATCTTAAAAAAAATTAATTTTCTCCTCCACCCACAAATAACATTTAACACCATAATGTGCAGTCAATAAATACTTAATTATTGGTTTTGAATAACAATGCAACACTTCTGGTCTCAGTCATAGATGGGGAGGGTATAATCTAATAGAGATTTAGACTTTTTAACCTATTTCCTTTAACATTGTAGGAAGAAAGTGTTTTTATTTTTTAGACATAAAATACCTTAACACATCAACAATCTATGATTACATCTAATCTGAGAAATATATCTGATGTTAGAGAGGTTAAATGACTTGCCCATGGTCATGCAGCCTTTAGGTGTAGTATTTGAACTCAGGTCTTCCATACTCCAAGTCTCTTTAGCCACTAGACCAAAATGTTTTAGATAGAAATATGCATGTAGTTAAAACCAAACATTTCTGGAAACCAGTCAAGATGTCAGAATAGAAGAAAGAAGGAGAACTCAGGTCCCCTCCACAAATACTTCACAAAGACCTAGAGTGCTAAACTGGAAGTACAAAGAAAAATCTGTTTTGTTTTTTTGTTTAGGTCAGGTCAGCACATGGAGACAGACAGAAATATTTGGACATTAGAGAAAGTGTCTAGTCAGAGATGAGCCACTTGGAAAAAGAGGGGGACATTGAGTTGTGCACTAAGGCAAAAAAGATGTTCTAGATCCACCATGAAGGGACCTGATGATGCCAATGGGCAGCTTTGTTCCTCAAACTCCAGAGTTGGGTTACATACTTAAGAACAAAAGAAAACCTACAGTTCTGTCCCTCTGATGCTGCAGAGCCTTCCAATTAGCTAACTGTTGTTGGATCCAGCAGTCACATACTGGACTCAGCCTAAAGCAACTCCAAGCCCACAGTCAAACCCAGGTGAGAATCATGCAACGCTCAAAACAGGAAGATAAAGATTAGACTTTGTCCTGAATCCAAGACTCTTTTGTTAGATATGATAAACTTCTAGCAATTATTTTATTAGATATGATAAACTTCTGCCAATGGAAATAGAAAAGAATATACTCAACTGTGCATGACACTTTTACAAAAATCAACCCTGTATTAGGATCACCCTTTTTGTGATGGCAAAGAACTGAAAACTAAGGCCAGTACTCATGAATTGGGGAATGACTGGACAATTTTTAGGCCATGCATGTAATTAAATAATATTATGTTATAAGAAACGAGGGAAGAGATAGTTTCAGAGAAACCTTAGATGATTTGGATGAACTGATGCAGAGTGAAATGAGTAGAACCAGGAGAACAACATAAAATAACAACAGCACTGTAAAAACAACTGACTTTGAAAGACTTAATAATGCTAATTAATGCCATGGCCAATTATGATGCCAGAAGACTGATGATGAAACATGCTGTTCACCTCCTCATTAAAAGGTAATGGACTTAGGGTGCATATTGAGCCTTTTTTTTTTATCCACAGGTGGCAAATGTGGAATTTATTATATTTTTGCTTGACTATGCATGTCTCTCATGGAATTTTTTTTTTGTTTTGATCCACCCCACCCCCCAAATGGAGCAAAGGGATGGGAGATAAAAGAGATTTTTTGTTAATTGAAAAAATTAGATATTTCTTTCAGGTTTATATGCAAAATTAATATATGTACTTCTCATCTCAAGGATTAAAAGTAGTCTCAGATATATCTATGAAGCTCATAGACAAAACTGCTTGATAGATGCAAACACAAAGGTAACTGTTCAACGACTCTTTCCATTATCAGTACCAAAGTATAAGACAAGATAATATGTGGGCACCAAAAGTATTTGTCTCTGTGATAAAGAATTTTTTTTAAACAGTCCAGCTAGAAAGGAGGTATTTTATATAGTGATGTTCTTCCAGGTGTTCCCATTTGAGAATTTTATAACTATCACATTTAACCCTTATAGAAGCTCCTCAATGAAATTCATGATTACTCAAAAGAAACGAACTTAACAATTCTTAAAGAAAAAAGTCAAATATTTGCAATAGGCATTATTTAATACCTTGATTTTTCTCCAAATATCTTAGAGCACATCTATAAAAAGGACAATGAACTGAGTAGAGCACTGAAGAGAAAACAGTGAGCTCTATTGAATTTGAGAAATTGGAGCAGTATTTTCAATGATCTTATGCAGTTTCTTGACATGAAATCTTGTCTTTTTTAAACACTAATATTCTTCTGCTGTGTATATATGCTTGAATTTATTGTTTCAACAGCATTTATTAATCGCATATTATGTGCCAATCACTGTGCCAAACATTGGAGATACAAAGACAAAAAACCAAAATTTACAATTCCTCCTCTTTCAATAGCATATATTAGGTCACATACTACATCAAATGAGATAATATTTGAAAAGCACTTAGCACAATGCCTGGTTCACAGTAAATGGTTTGTAAATGCTTAATATTTAAATCCTTCTCCATTCCTTTACACTGCCTGCCCCACCCCCCTTCCTTCAAACCAGGAGTTTACATTTTACTCAAGGGAAGTGATATACATATAGACAAGAACAAAATATATACAAAAATCAATATAATGTGATACAGTGAGAGAGGGATCAAGGAAAGAAACAAGCATTTATTGAGCACTTATTATGTGCCTAGTGATGTCATAAGTGAGATACAAATACAAGCACAAAGAAACATAATCCCTAACCTCAAAGAGGTTCCATTTTAATGAAGGACAGCTCCAGGAAGAATTCTGGGGCAGATTTTTGTAGAGAAATATTCCAAGGTCAGCTGGCCACAAAAGTGGTAGGATCCTCCAAGGGGAGGAGCAACAGGCTTAGCAGTTGGGAAGTCAGGAAAAGCCTCATGTAGGAGGTGCTGCCTGAGCTATCTTGATGAAAGCTAAGGGCTTTAAGAGTGTAGAGGTGAAGACAGTCATGATGAACAGTCTGAACAAAGGCACAGAGACTTGAGATGGAATGACTTGTATGGGGAATGGCAAGTAGGCCCAGTTTGGCTGGAAGAAGAGTATGGTAAGGGGAACAGAATATAGTAAGTCTGGACACATTCGTTGGAATCTGAGAGGGAAAACCTTGAATTCTAAATAGAGGCATTTATAGTATGTCCTAGAAGCAACTGGGAAGCCCTGGAGCTACAAATCATATGTACATACAAATGTACTATTTTTCAGTTATGTCCAATTCTTTGTGATTCCATTTGGTGTTTTCTTGGCAAAGTTACTGAAGTGGTTTGCCATTTCCTTCTTCAGCTCATTTTGCAGATGAGGAACTGAGAAAAACAGGGCTAAGTGACTTGCCCAGGGTCACACAGCTAGCGTCTGAAGTTAGATTGAACTGAGGTCTTCCTGACTTCAGGACTGGCATTCTGTCCACTGCATCACCTAGGTACCCTAAATAGAGTGTAGTATATTACCAATGATAACTTGTGTATGAGAAATGGCATAATATACATACATATATATCATGTTATACATATGGTACATGACATATTTATATTACACATCATATGTGTGTATGTATAAAAGATATGGCATATATGTATCCCTAAAATGTCTAGAACAAAAATATGATACATACATACATACATATATATGTATATATTTTAAAAATTTTTTAGTCTAGGTCTATGATTTCAACTGCCAAAACTCATATAGAAATGGTGTGTATTTACTATAGCTGCATATTGACGCAGAAAACTACAAATTAACCTCACCTATGTTTTATTGTATTTTTATTTTGTTAAATATTTCCCAGTTACATTTCAATCTAGTTTGACTTGCACTCTTGACCATCAGGTCAGTTTAACACCTCTGGTATAAGGAAATCTCTACATAGAAACTCCCTCCACTAGAGGGTCAATCAACCAACCTTTAACTTTATAATTTTGAAGACTTGCTTGATCCATTGGAGGGTTAATGACTTGCCCATACTCACACAATAAATGTGCCTGACATATGACTTAAACCTGGGTTTTCCTGATGGCCTTCTATCCACTCAACCACAATAATTCTCAAGAGAAAGGATAACATTTGGGAAATACATCATCAGTAAAAGGAATAAGGGATACCAGAGAGTCAGTTAATGTGCTGCACTGATGCTCACAAAATGTTAAAAGACTTAGAAAAAGGCCTCTAGCATATTGAGTAGATCTACTTTACATGATTTATGTAGGGTGTGAGGAGAATCCTAGGAGATGAGAAGGTATAACTGGGTTGCAAAGGAGTATCTATATCAGCAAGATCATTGATCCATTGCAATATATATGAAATGCATAGGATATAAAGCCTTTTCCCCTTCTTTGATCCTCTATGTGAACATCTTGACTTGAAGCAGTATTAATTTTGTCCTTTTAGATATGGATCTTATAAGATAGACTAGTACAGTACTGGACACAGTAGTCACTTAATACTTTTTCATGCCTCTTGAGTTTAATATACTGCCTAATGTACCATAATACACTTTGTGGGCTTCCATTTTCTGTACTGAGAAGACATAACTTGCATCTTCTAATTCTACACCCTAACTGTGTGAAATACTTTTTTTAAGGTACTATCATTTCAGATAAAACAGTTTAGTGTTGAAAAAAATCAGAAATAGTGTTTTTCATAAATAAAAAGAAATAAATCAAATGGGAAAAGATGGAAAGTATTGTCTTTTTCATAGAGTCTGGAAAAGATAGGAAATGAACTTTGGTTTAATAAAAACTGTTAAAATAAGTGTGTAAAGAAATAATTTTTAGAAGAAATTTGAATTTTTGGCAAAAGAAATGTATTTTTGCATAAATATAAAGCCTTAAATCACTTTATAACGGTTGTAAGGTAGTGCCTCATTTATGTGTGTTCAGTGGTTTAATGGCCAGAGAAATGAATTGTATTTATTAAAAACTGATAATATATGAGTTTCATGAAACACAATTTTAAGATCATAGAATGTTGCTGAGAAGCATTCTGAGAACTGAGAATTGTGGGGCATGATGATCCCTCTGCTCATGTAGATGTTACTGTTTGAAGGCTTAAGAGGGTTAGGAGAAAAAGAAAAAAATCCAATAGTCTTTAATAACTATTTGGAACTGAAGTATGATTAAATGATTTTGATTTTATATGGAAATATGATAAGTTGTTATGTCATAAATGAAAGATAAGTGTAGTGCCAATGCAATATTCACAGCATCTACAGCAGCTAGGAATATGTGAGCACAGTTCTAAATTGCAAAAAAGACTTCTACACATGGAAGACAGAACCAAGACATTTATTCAAACACCAGAAAACTGAATCCCAACCCCAGAAAACCTAATCCATCATAGCAACAAAGAAATCCATCCTAGTAACCAAGAAGTCTACATACATTATCAAGCTCCCCTAAGCAAAATGCCCTTGTCTCACTCAGTCAGCTGCCTGCTTCCTCTATTCTTCCCAGCTCTGACAAGTCTGACCAACTTCCTCTCAGCTCTGCTCCAGCTCTGCCTCCTCCTGTTCTACCCTTCCTGCTCCACCCATTCAGCAAGCTTCTCCTGCCACAGGCTTCATGTGACTCACACTCGTGTGACTCAGGCTTTACAAATCTTAATGAAATACATATATGTGTATACATATCTATATACACACATGTACATATACACACATATATGCCGACGTATGTGATGTTGGAACAGTTGGCTGACAAGAAAGCTTCAGTTGCTAGTTCCTGATGGATGGAATAATTCAGTTGCTCTACTATTTATCTATCTATATCCACATACATATATGTATACATAAAAATGTATACACACATATATATAATTATGTATGTAGTGAGAGAGGTGACACTTCTCAGAAGTGCCTATTGTTTGTTACTTTCTTTAGGAGAGAAAAGGAGAAAAGGGGAAGGGTGAGTTTTATTGTTGCTTTGCTGTATATGAAGAACTGCCTAGGCTGATTTGTCTTCCCCAATGGGTCAAATTATGCTGTTTGCTCTGAGTTTTGTTCTTGCTGTACATTGTGACATCCTAGAGAGCAAGCATCTTTCTGGGATTATTTATAGGGCCCAGAGAGATCTAGTCTGATGAATATTCCATGTTTTTGAATTGAAGGGAACTGTTAGCCAGTGTAATCTTTTATACTTTTCCAGCATCCTTTTAAGAGTAATTGTCAATTGAAAGAACTCATGCACACTGCATTTAAAAATAGAAAAGGATTTGATCAATGAAAGAGTAGTAAAAATGAGGGAAAAAGCATGTACAAGAGAAAGGTTTTTGTGTGGTGCTTATAATCCTGAATGGAACAATATCTTCAGAGCCTATAGCCCATAGCTGTGAGTTACCCTAAACAACTGGATTCTTCCTTGCAGGTTTCTGCAAGTGTGTATCCACACTATTTCATAGAAACTGAATGCATTAGAGGGATAGTATGGACTCAGAGCTACAAGTGGATTGTGATGCATTTTATAATTTATGCACTTGTTTTAATATAAGAATACCTATGATATTTCTTTTATCTTATTGCTAAGAAAATTGTTAGGTTAAAAATTCATGTGTTATTATTGCACATGTTTGGATTTTATAAATGGAAGCAGGGGCTTAAATGGAGGTTTAAGAGGAAAAATGGGAATAAGAGAAATCTGTTCTTCCTCAACAGGATTACTCCTGTGGCCCTGAGAGAATCTGGGTGTAACCAATTAGCAGGCCTGTTGTTTCTATGAGAGCCTAGGACTGCTTGTGTGGGCATAGACTAGAATGAGCAAGACATCCCAGACAGACAATGGGTGTACACACATCCCTGTGAGAAGCGTGGGACAAGTCCCCTCCTAAGGGGAATTACACATGCATAATCAGGAAAGAGATGGTGGGGAGCAAAGCAGTCTGAGTTGCCAGTTACCTCAGAGTTTAGGCTGGAGAGGCCCTTCCCCTCTTCCCTTAATGGGATTGGAACTTCCATTTAAAAAATTACATTAAAAATGATCAACTGATTTTTTTTCTTCCTTACCTCCTTGTCCTCTACGCCATCCCACCCTCCAAAAACCCCCACAAAAAACCAAAATTCTTGTTACAAATATGCATAGTCAGGCCTGGGCCCTGTTTATTCCTCTCAGGAAATGGCTTCCAATTTCTAAGCAGTTCTCCTTCTTCTGAGCAGGTGTGGTTTCCTTTTCAATCCCAGTCTTCCAGGGGACAAAAATAGCTACTACCTATCTTGCTTAACCTCTTTTGCTTTAACTTGATCTTTTTACTGTTTTGTATCTTAGGTGAACCTGACATGGAATACTATTCACTTTCTTCCTCTAATATACTCTAATTTTAGTTAAATATGTGGTTTGACCCTATAGCCAGTTTGCACTCACAAGATCCAAAACTGGGTTTATAAAATCTCAATTGTTTAAATATCCTTTTCTACCAAGTTTGTTCACCTTCCTTACAGTCTCACAAGTCTTATTCCAGTAAGCAGAATTGATGAATGTGAATGATATCTAGCTTCTAATATAGTATCACAGAAATACCAATCAACCAACAAAAATCAAACCCTTAAAATAGTATCTTTTGAAGTGATAGCATTTCTGAAAGGGCTAATTACTTTTCTCAGCAAGAGGTGGAGGGAGAGAGAAGAAATGTAGGAGTGACTTCTCTTTCTCGCTGACCTCTGGGGGAGGGCCAGATAAAGACAGAGGTTATATGAAGTGAATAAATGGGGAATGAAACCCTGAGCTGTACAAGAGCACAGGAAGGGTGAAGTAGCAGTTGCACTTCTTTTATGTAGGCTGAACTGCTTTCATTTTAAGGAGGCAAGGCTGCTGTTCTTGGAATTTGGTTGTTTCAAGCAACTGAAACTTGAACTATTGGTGTGTCTTCCTTGTGGCTTGAGGCAAAAAAAGTCCCGTCAATGAGGGGTTGGTTTGGTGGAATTTTTCTTGTTGTCTGTATCTTCTTTCTGACTCGGTGATGATATTGTAGTAAATATGGGGGCAAATGAGAGAGACATATATTGACATTAGTCATATTTTTAAAATCTTTTATTGCTAATTAATTTCCGTTTTACATAGTACCCAAGTGGTTTGTTATGTTTCAATCTTGAGCCTTCATCTCTGGACTGAACTGTACTAAGCCTGGCTTAGAACCATGGGGAATCTCCAAGTTTGTCTTACAAACACACTCACCCCTGATTCCATTCAGGTCCTGGTAGACTTGCAATGAGTTCCTAGAACTCCTTTCTCAACCCCTTATTATTGGGGTTCAGTGAGCACTATTAACTCATGATGGAAAAGCTCGGCATGAGAATCTCTTTTGGGACACGACTAGGGCTCCAGTATCTTTCATTCCCTACCATTAAAGCCAAAGACTGTAGTCTTCTTCTCCTTTCCAGGGATTGGGTTTTGTCACCTTTCTTCAAGAAACGTTAATCTGGAAACTGCTATAGTGGCAGATGACTATATGTTATTATTGTTTAGTCATTTCAGTCATGTTGGACTCTTCAATATCTTGTTTAAGATTTGCTTAGCAGAGGCACTGGAGTGGTTTGCCATTTCCTTCTCCAACTCATTTTATAGATGAGGAATTGAGGTAAACAGGGTTAAGTGACTTGCCGGGGATCAAATAGCTAGGAAATGTCTAAGATTTGACATTTGAGCTCAGGATTTGAGCTCAGGAAGATGAGTCTTTTTGACTTCAGGTTTGTCACTGCCTTAATTTCTTGGTTAAAACAGTGTTTTCCTCAATAAAAGTGGGAATCTATTCAGTAGATAGACTCTGGAGATCCAGAGTTTGTCTAGTTCCTGGCTCTCATCCTCTCTCTGGTCTCTGAGAAGGGTCCCTACTCATGCATCATCTTCATTATTCGATCTTACTGATTTGCCACAAAGTGCCGGCTTCTCTACCAAATACTATTGGCTCTGTAAGGCCAGTAATTCACTTTGGGAGGGGGTTCTTCCAGTAATTATGGTAATCTTATGATTTCCTTTTTAAAAATAATTCATTTGACTGGTAGATTGAAGTGGTGTTTGAACCTAAGGTCTATTCCAACTCTGAGACTGATTTCATAAATTTTATCAGTTACACAAGTGGCCTGGATTAAAACAGATTTGAGAGAGTATAGAACATTCAGGACCTCTCAAATGCTACGTATTGACCCCCCCCCCCAACCCCACCCCATGTCATTTTCTTAGAGAAGTAGCTGCTCACTGGCAAGAATTAGTCTCATATACCATACACCAAATAATTGATCTGCAAATAGTTGAGGTTTGAGAGTGATGGTTCAGAGTCATGTAAAATAGTTATTTCCCATAGAGAGGCCCATAATTAACTAGTCCATTGCTCCATTCTGGGGCTTAGCTCCAACCAGAAGTCCTCTTTCTTCCTCTTCCCCAGCACCTCTCCTTCGGTTACTAAGATTCTTCTGTTTCTTAGGGTCCCATTTGTACAGAATTCTGATAATTCAGCTCTTTGAATAGGCAGGTTAGGCTAATGATATTGGCTCAGAACAGACCTTAAAGACAGGGAAGTGGAATTTAAAGATAATGAAAAATCTACAACTTTTCTTCTAAATTCAACAACTTGGATCATCCATAGATTTACAGCTATAAGTAATCACAGAGTGTTCAAATCTATTCTTTTCATTTTACAGAGGAGGAACCAGAGGTCTGAGAATATTAAATGACTTGCCCAAAATCACATGATAAAGTGACAGAAGTCAGATTCACACTCCCGTCCTCTTATTCCAAATCCAGGGCTCTTTCTACTGTACCAAGAAACTATTGGAAGCCTATTAAAAAGAATTTTTTCCCCCTTAGCTCTAATCTCAGGCCCAATTATGAAGAACTACTACTGCTAGAATTTCTTTTATCTGTGAATTGAAGCAAAAAAAACACTCAGGTGCAATGTGATCACTACAGAGGTTATGAGGAACCCTCAGACTTTGGTATCCTTATCCAAATTGAAATGTTTTTA
The DNA here is from genome assembly GCA_028658325.1 of Potorous gilbertii. Lineage (NCBI taxonomy): Eukaryota > Metazoa > Chordata > Mammalia > Diprotodontia > Potoroidae > Potorous > Potorous gilbertii. The sequence continues at coordinate 22,881,024 of CM053773.1, read as the reverse complement.
AAAGGCTGTTTCAGACTGGGCAGAATCAGAAAGAATCTCAGATCAGATTTTTTTCCCCCTCCTGCTGTGATAAGAAATATCACTCCCTATAATTATTGGATGTTGGGTGAAGGAGTTGGGAATTCCATATGTCCACAGTTTGGTTGATTGGACCTGGGCTGATCTATTTTACTTAGTATCAGAACTAGAATAGGTATTTTTACAATTTAATTTAATTTTTTGTTATATTTTAATTTCTAAACTGTCTCCTACCCTCCCTTTCCATGTCATATTAGAGGCCACTATTTCAGACACACATACATACATATTTATATTTATTTATATATATGTATGTGTGTGTGTATATATATATATATATGTATGTATATATGTGTGTGTAACATATAATATGCTTATATATTATTACTATTATACATACTTCTATTTATCAGTTCTTTTTCTGAAGGTGGATACAGGTGTTGAGTTTTGGCATACTCCCCTGATCATGGCAGATGGCTATATATTATGGCCATTGTTCAGTCATTTCAGTTGAGTCTGATTCTTCAATATCTCATTTAGGATTTTCTTAGCAGAGGTACTAGAGTTGTTTGCCATTTCCTTTTCCAGTTCATTTTACAGACAAGGAATTGAGGTAAACAAGGTTAAATAACTCACCCAGAATCACACAGCTAGGAAGTGTCTAAGGCCAGATTTAAAATCAGGAAGATGGGTTTTCTTGATTTCAAGCCTGTCACTGCTTTGATTTGTTGGTTAAAACGATGTTTTCCTCAATGAAAGTGGGCAGATAAACTGGAGATCCTAATTATGATAGCAACTGGTAACATTTATATATAAATTATTATTATATATAAATGTAACTCACTATGTGTTAGGTCCTATGCTAAGCACTGTACAAATAATATCTCATTTATCCTCACAATAACCCTATGAGATGAATGCTATTATTATTCCAATTTTAAGATGAGGAAACTGAGGAAAACAGAGGTTAAGTGACATGCCCAGGGTCATGCAGCTAGTAAGTGTCTGAGACTGGATTTGAACTCAGATCATCTTGACTCCAGGCCCTGTACTCTTTTCATTGCACCACTTTAGAAAAGGTAGATTCTGAAAATTCTGAAGCATGTAGTCAAGCTTAGCCATTGTTTCTATGTGAGTCATTTAGGCAAGTCTCCATTACAGTGGGAAAAGCACTATCCTGTAGACCCAAATTCAATTTTTGCCTTTGATATTTACTCTCTTTGTGACCTTAGGTAGTCATTTAACCTCCCCGGGGCCTCACTTTCCTCATCGGTAAAATGATATGATGGCTTCTGGTTTCTTCCAGCTCTACTCCAATGATACATTTAAATTTGCAGGTAGATTTTCCTCTAGTACTTTCATATAGATCTCTCCTTTGACTTTTTAGATTACATAAAGAATTTATCTTTTTACTTCTTGGCAGGCATAGTGCTAAGCATTGAGAGTACAAATAAAATCCAAAAGAAAGACAGAATCCACACTCTTGTAGGAAAAGATAATACATAATAGGGAGTTGAAAAGAGCTGGGTTGGAGGGGAAGGTTGAGTTGCTGACTAGTGGGCAGGGTTAAGAGGTTGTCCCGTGAGTCTAGAACTGAACTGGGTTTGGCTGTTTATTGTATGTTCTGGGGACCTAATGTACCCGTGTGAGCGTGAGTTGGGAGAGTGAACCCAGAGCCTGAACTTCACACACAAGATAGAATTATAAGAGGTGTAAATGGAAGATAATCCCAGGGGGATTCTCCTGGGGGGACAGGGAAGGCCTCCTGCATGGAGTGAATGTGGCTGGCAGGGATATTTCCTCAAGTGGAGGGGAAGAATTCATTAATCACAAGAGGATACTGTAGAGATAGAGATTTTACAAGTTTGACAGTCCCTGAGGCAGATATCTAGAAGTGGTCTCCTGCTAATAAGAATTATGGGCTGAACTTTATTACATATTTTTTCTTTTTAATCTATCTTGGGTACATGTTCATCTCTCTCTTCTCCTTCCTCCCCCCATAAGAAGAATAAAAGATGCTTTGCAGGCATACTAAATTTAGAGGTAGGAGGGACCTTAGAGCTCTAAATTCTTCACTTAGATCTCTTGTCTAAACTCTTTATTTCCATTCATTTTGCCATTTAAAATATCTTTGCATTCCTACAGCCTGTTTATCAGTCAATCAACAAATATTTATCAAATACTTGCTTTGTACCAGATCCTGATCTAAGTAAAAGGGGTGACAAAAAAAAAGGCAAAAAATATGATCCCTTCCACTCAAGGAGTCGTGTTGTAATGGGGGAAAGAAAATGCAAATAACTATATACATAGATAATGAAGAGATTGCTCAGTGCTGGAAGTTTTCATAAAATATCCTGCTGCCAAATTCACAAGCTCCATGAGCTTATTTCTAGAAATTTTCCTTCCAGATTCAAAGCATGCACTGGTATTCTCTGTTTCTTGTTAGCCTACTGTGTGGTTATAAAAAGTCTTTTAATTGGCTGCTGAGCCAGAACTTAGTGTCTATACAAAAGACTGGAAAGGATGAAATTATCTCCCTTTCCTAAGGCAAGCATTGCTATGAGCTTCTGGGTGGCCAAGCTGCTTCTAGATCTTGTTGCCAAGTGGCAGTGAATACATGATGCTCGCTTTGGGTTTGGAGTCCAGAAGCCCTGAGTTCAAATCCTTCCTAGGGAAAAACAGTTAATCTCTGCTTACCTCACTTTCCTCACCTTCACAAGCAACTTATCTTCCAGAGTTGTTTCAAGAATAGAATGAGGTAATATTTATAAAATACTTCACAAACTTTAAAGTGCTCCGTAGATGCTAGTTATCATTTGTAATTATTATTTCTGATTTTAATTGAGTGAATATTGAAGGTAGAGCAGATTAGGTCACGACTCTGTAAACTTCAGTATAGCAGTAGCTGCAGCAACCAAGACCAGTGAGGAGTCAGTCCTGAGTGTTTCCACCCAAGGCCACTCAGAGGGCAAAGCTGGAATGTGGAACCACGTCCACTCACTTCATAGCTGACATTCTTTCCACTGTTCCGAGTTCCTAAAGTATATTTTATATAATAACTGTGTATCCTTACTTGGGATTTCTTCTGGTAAGCCTGATCGGCTACCAAAAATCAGTGATGTCTGTTCTTCAGCTGCTTTGGTAGAAGGAAATTCTGTCTCATAGGACTAGAGACTGAAGGACTTTTTTTCTGAGAAAGGACGCGCATAGGGAATTATTTTGACAACACAACACGAACATCCATTCACGACGTCTTCATGACCCACAGGAATATAGTATAGACTTTTTGTGAATTCCTGATGATCCTTATTGTTGATTTTTTTGTACAGTCAGGGAGAAGCTACTCTCCAGAATTTGGACAAGCTATTGGGCAGCAGGGAATTCTGTTGCCCGGAACAGGCTAGATTTATGATCCGCTAAGCAGATTTTTTAATGTTTTTTTTTTTTGCTTATCCATGTCAATGCCTCTTCTTTTGGTGAGGGTTAACCATTAATATGTAGATTGGGGATTCTGTTGAGAATATATCCATTAACCAATTTATCATTGAATTATTTTAAGTACATATAAAATGTACCTGTATATGTGTGTATATGTTTATGTATGTATATATATGTAGATAGATATACATATACACATACACATGTATATATGTACATATGCATACAAATATACACATATAATACATATACATTTATGTACATATGTATGTGCATTTATCAATAATTATATAGACAAATAGATGTATTTTCCCTGCACTGGTCTAGGAGTGGTACTCTGGGACTTGTAGTATTGTTCCTTTTCTGGCTCAGAAAAAGAATGAAAGAGCACCATGATGCTTTGAGAGTTTATGTATAGGAGATCATTTGCTACCCTTCTCTACTTCCCCAATAAGCAAAGAAATGAGGAGAATGCTAGGTGGTGAAAAACTGGAGAGAGAATGGAAGCATCCGAGAGGCTGCTGCATTTCAGTTTATCAGTGCAATAGCAGTAGTTGGACGCAATGAAAGGGAAAGAGTGTTGCTTGGATCAAGAGCGTCTGGGCTCCCTCAGAGCGGTCACCGTTGTGACCCAACAAGGGCAGAGAGGAAGATAAACCCAATTAGTAGCGGACTCCTCCCCTTGTTCCCCTTCTTTCCTTTATGATTCCAAATAGGTAGGAGAGTCTTTTTTCTCCTTCCCTTTATCTCCCCTATTTTCTTTTCTCTGCTCTTTCAGACAGAGATTTAAACCAAAAGTTTCTTGTTCCCTTTACTTGATTTTTTACTATTAACTGATAATTTTGTTCAACCTGGTTTCTCTGGATAAAAGAAGAGGACGGATTTTTATTGTGCTGAGTATGTTTTCAATTATGGTAAAAGTGTCTCACAGCAAAGATGCCCAGATTGCTTCTATCTGAATCATAGAACATAACTGACTGGAAAATATTTTTTTTCTCCAAGTTTGGGGCTAGGTACAGCTTAGGGGCAACAAACTCTTGATTTTTAAAATATTTTTTATTAATAATCTGATAAATTCTCCCAGAGCCAGAACCTATAAAAATGGAGGCTGGGCTTCTTTCCCTACTGTTTGAATAGGTGAACAGGTCTTTCACCATGATTGTAATTGTAGGTGACTAAGTAAAGTGCTTGTAGAACCTCCCTTCGCCCCACTCCCAGCCCCTATTACTGATTCAGGAGAAAGGAGAGAGAAAGGAGAGGTAAGGACGAAAACTAGAGACGAAAACTTTGCTTTGAGCTGACTCTAGTGGAAGAAAATAGGCACTGCTTGAGAAGATTCTGTTCCTATTCCAGTCCTGTTGGGAATAGAAATGAGAAGCTCCTAGATAACTGCCTATCACAGTGATACCTACTGAAGAAAGAAAGGAAAGGAAGGAAGAAATAAGAAAGAAAGAAAGAAAGAAAGGAAAAAAGGAAGAAAGAAATAAAGGAAGGAAGAAAGAAGAAAAAAGAAAGAAAAAGAAAGAAAAAAGAAAGGAAGGAAGGAAAGGAGGAATGATTAGTGACTAATAACAATGCTTAAGTTTAATGTAATTAAATTTTTTTTTCTTTGGAAGTATCTGGTAGAGTATGCAGCACAGCTATTATTGCCCCCGGAATGCAATGGAGTCCTCTGGATTTGGTTTGTGAGAGCCAATTCTAAATTTTCAGCATGGCAAATGCTAATAAATCAGGATTTGAATTTATTATTTTGTTGATTGTCTAGACTTAAGAAAGTAGTGGAGAAAAAGTTAACAAGGAGATTAAATTTAAAGGTCTGTCATATGTATAATTATCTTTTCCAGGGAGAAGATTATTAAACATTACAGCAAGACAAGGAAATAGTTTGAAGAAAGGTCAAGAGACTTTCCCAGGGTCACAAAGCTAGTAAATTCAAGGGTGCGTCTCAAGCCCAGGTCCTCTGATGCCACACTACCTATGACCAAAGCACTGGGAGTAGGGGTGGGGAGAAACAGAAGTAAACATAGTGATAGGACACATTTGTGATAGGATCAGAAAGGTACCATAGAACTCTTTTAGTTCAACTGCCTCATTGAACTAAACATATGAGAAAATTGAGATCCAGAAAGGATAAGTAATTTGTTTGAGATTACATAAGTAGAGTCAAAATTTGATCCCATGTCTTTTAACTTTCAGACTTACCTTGAAGACTTTCAGCCTTTATTTATACATAGTGTATGTAAGGCAAATTTTTGTGTAAGTAAGGTAGATTTTAGTGTGTGTAAAGTGAATTTTTGTTATTATTCAGAGTTTAGTTTCCCAGGATCCATATAGCCATAACAATCTCTGGTTCCCAAGTACTAGATATGAGTTCCCACAGTTATGGTTTAAAACACCTCCACCATGCTTGCACATAGTTATGTAAAGGTAAATAATATAAGCATCCACTGTGGCTGCGCAGTGAGATACAAGGATGGGGTGATGTAAACTTGGGAAGCCATTGCTGGCAATAGCCTTTTTTGTCTGCTGGCCTATGAAAGAGGTGGTCACTAGACAGTGAATGGGGAACCTTTAGGATTGAATGCACAAACAGGAATGCTTTGAGCGACCCCCATCAGGACTTAGGGGAATCTCTGCCTCAACAGGTCCCCGCCAAGGTTTGAGGGGATTTAGGGGAAGCACAGATTTTGCCTGTCTGGATTCACCCCATTGAGACGTAGGGGCAGTTACCCCACCTCACTGGACCCTGTGAGAAGGTGATTAGGGAATGTTGTAGGAGTTTATATTCCCATTGTCACCAACCTTTTCTGAGAAAACTAGACCAGAATAAAGTTAAGATTATTAACCCTTTCTTAGTGTCTTTTCTGTCTGATGAAATCAGGAGTGAACCTGTGCTAGCATACCTCAAGTGTGCTGTGTTTATCTGTCTTACACACAAGATCATAGATTATGGAAGGATCTGAGTGGTCACCAAATCCTTATTTTACAGATGAGGAAACTGAGATCCAGAGAGATTAAAGCTATGTGAATTGACAGAGTGCAAATTCTTTGAGGGTAAGGATTGTTTTATTCTTTGTTTTTGTATCCCCAAGCTAAAAGGACAGTGTTGGGTATATATAGTAAGCACTTAATAAATGCTGGTTTTGTAGGCAAACAGGAATCAGTTGGTGGAAACAGAAAAATTGCAGATATAATAAATAGTAATTATTTGAGGCCTCAAAGGAATTGAGAATTCACAGGATCCAGAGTGCTTAATCAGAAACATTTCATTTAAAATAAAGGAGAAAAGGACTGATAAATTGTACAGAGAAATTTTGATATGAAGACAAGGATAGTTGAAGGAGCTGAATTTCCATGACACTGATAATATCAAGTGCATTAAACATGCTAAGTATGCAGGAGATGGGATTGAGTTTGCTTGAAGAGAATGGATAAGATTTGAAAGAACCCTTGTGGGGAATGTAACAGGAAGCCAACAAGAGAATGAAAAGATTGTAGAATAGCAGTGATGAGTCATTAAATTTAGTTAGTAAGATGTGTAGAGGACCCATTCAACATGGTTTAGTAACTTCCCATCGAAAATCTCCGTTAAGAACAATCACTCAATAACTAGTCTTGGTGGCCAGGCTGGGTAGGGAGGCAAGACAAATCAGAAGTGGGCATTGAAGGTCAAGATAGTGGAGTATATGAAGAGGATAAAGAGTAGGTTCACTTGAGAGTGAGAAAGTGGGAGGTGCAAGGTCAGGAAGTGTGGTTAGAGTAGGAATCTTATGGACATTACTTCTTTGGACAGAATATTGCACAGAATTAACTAGCAAGTATTTTTTCCTCCTCCCTACTCTCACTCTCTGCCATCCCTTACTGTTCTTATATGTGAAACTTAGATGCACTACATGCTTCTTTCAGTAGCTATGGTGAACAGAGTTAAATAAATCAGACAATCTTTGCACAAATTGTGCAAGTGGCCAAGATGTCCTCAGCAGCCATGGCTCCTAGTTTTCAGGAATCAACAGGAGATTCCATGGCTTGCAGATGGTGTCACATTATTACAGCTGAAGAATTGACTTAAATTGGCTGCAAAATTCTCTTTTTTAGGCCATAAAAACTGACCTCAATGTGTGATAAAAATCCCTGGTCCTTTTTCGGAAGAAAACAGCATTCAAATGATGGTTTACTCTGCATGTCATTTGCTAGATTTCTTTTTATAGGGTTTTGAATTATATTTAAATATAGTCTAGGTTCCTCAGTATCTCAGCCTGCATTGTATTATGCCACTCTTAATTTTAAATACCATTTTATTTGACTAGTTTTCACTAGTTTCATTTCTCTATTTAACCTGAGTCATAAAATCAAAATCCTTGAGGAGGAATTATGTCTCTTAGAAAAGGATAAAATTCAGCAATTACATAGCACTTGGGTCATTTTGTCTTAAATGTGAGTCCCTGGAAAAGCCACCTCATTACCATCTCCTGGTTACAGTGCCCTGTGGGTACTAAAAATCATGGCTTTTAAATTGCAAATGATTAATCTAATTTTTCTAGTTGACCAGAGGATACAATTTACTGTCATAACAAAATAAGAAAAGTAACAATAGAACTTTCCTCACTTAAGCCTAGAGCATGCTCTTGAATACACAGTTCTACCATGAAAGAAGAATCAGTTCTCATGCGGTAACAAGTGAGGGGGCAGACAGCATAGGATCTAAGGATGATAGAGATGGACTGGGAGGAACATCAGCTGTCATTTACATTAATTCCCCCCCCTTTTATTTTGAGATGAGGGAATTAAGGTCCAAAGACTTCCTCAAGTTCCTACTGGTAGCAGGGGTCAGAGAAAAGTTGAGCTTGAGTATAATGGTAGTTTAAATGGGAAGATCTTTCCCATTCATTAATAGGCCCACATGACCTGTCTGGGTCACAGGGAGCCTGGAGTGGAAGGAGTTTGCTGAATGAGTGCAACAGGAAGGGGTGGAGCTAAAGCAGAGTTGAGAGAATGTTGGTCAGAGTCTAGCCAGAGCTAGGAAGGATGCAGGCAACTGGCTAGTAATAGAGCTTGTTTGTGATTTTCTTTAAGGGAGCCTGCTTGTGATTTGTTTAATGGAGCTGGTTTGTGGGAAGCCTAGCAGGAAGAATGCTTGGGGTTGATGTTGCTTTCTGCATTGTTATTGTGTGTGGATTTTTGTTACTACGATGGATTCAGCTTTCTGGTGTCTGAATCAATGTTTTGGTTCTGTCTTCCATGTGGAGAGTCTATTGTGCTAGGATATTCATGGCTGCCATAGGTGCTGAGAATGTCACATTGGCGCTACACTAGGTCATCTGTCTGCAAATCTGGTGCTCCCAGGACACACATAGGAAACGCGTGCCCATGAAGATCAACACATACTGTGATGCCACAGTGCCACCTGAGGCCTTCTGGTGATGTCATCATGTTGGTTGGATGGACCATCTTCTTGCTAGGCATCACATCTCTATTGTTCTCACTTCTTTCTGCAATGGGGCTTTCTATATACTTGGCCTCAGATGTGATTTTTAGCCCCATACATAAGAGGAGGAACTGTTTTTGTTCTGTATGTCTTTCTGTCTCTTTGTCTTATAGTTCATAAGTTAAGTTTCAGCATTTTTTATGAGAATGGCAGTGTCTCGTGTATATATATATATATATATATATATATATATATATATATATATATATATATATATATATAGTTATTGGGTTGCTATCTGTCCTTAAAAAGGGAAAAGAGATCTATTATCTCCCAGCATCTTGGTTCGACTGATGAAAATCTTCTGGAATATATACCAGTCAGTCAGTTAATTTAGAGATCTATAAACATTTAGTCTTTTTTGTAAACACTCTTCCTTCTGCTGTCTCTGTTTCAGTCCTCTATCTCTGGGGTCAGCAAATGCCTGCCCAAGACTATTGCCTGCTTTTCTGCAGATAGCAAGCAAAAAATGCTTTTTTTACATTTTAAAATGAAGGTTTATTGTATTTAAAAAATGTAACACTCCCCCACCTCACTATCTTTCCTGCTTACAAAAGCAGTGTGCCATAGTTCACCAACCCCTGCCTCTCTGACTTAAGGTTAGAAAGTCTGTTTCAGTTCTAATCAATTACTGATTATCAACTGGCATTCTCCTAAATCATTTCCATCATCCCTACCTCTACTCCGGGATCCTTTCTGGATCTCCTATGCAAATGAAAGAATGGCTGAAGTCAAGAATATAATCATTTGGTTGAACCATAATAAAATTATTGTCTTCATGTCAAAAACCTTTTATTTTAAATTCCTTTCTTTTACATAAAAATGTGTTATCCCAGCCTTTGAGTTGCCATAAAATTAGATAAATCTTTGCTAAGAGATTTATTATATGTGAATCATTGTGCTAGTTGCTGAGGACATTAAAAGATAAAACAATCCTTACCTTTAAAGAGCTTACATTCTACTAAGAATAAAAGACATGAATATAGAAAAAGCATACAAGATAATTGGAAGAGGTAGAAAACACTAATATGCCAATAAATGAATGTAATGGAACAAGGAAAGCTTCATGAAGTGATGACGCTGAAAGAAGAGAAGGCTTCTAAGAGTTGGAAGTGAGAAGGGAGTGCATTCCAGGAAAGAGGAACAGTTTGTGTGAAGGCATGGCCATGAGAGATGTAATGTTGAGGTTAGGGAATAATTAGTAATTCATTCTGCTTGGAATGTAGATTTGATGAGGGGGAGACAAATAATATTGACATGTGTATGTGAGTGCACATGTGTGTGTGTGTGTATATGTAAAACACATATATACCTATGTGTCTATATATCTGTATGTGTGTGTACATATGTATATGTATATATGCATGCATACACATATATGAAATAGGTGGCAGCCACATTATACAAAGCTTTAAATGCCAGGCTAAAGACTGTATTTGAACACTAATGGGGAGGAACAGTAATACAGTAATAGTAAGTTGCTGAAAGTTTGTGGGCAGTGTAGTGACAAAGCCCAACTTGAGTTTTAGGAAGATTTTTTTGTTAGATGTGTGGAGACTGGATAGGAAAGTGGTGCTGGGAGTTGGGAAATCAAGTAGTCAATTCATTTAGTCCAACTACCTGTTAGTTAAACAAATCTTTGTTTGCAAAGTCCTTAGTGAGTGGACATTTAGCCATCATTTGAATTTCTCTAGTAATTGGGTATATATTCTCTCATGATTCCTTCTATTCCATTTTTGGGCAGCTCTAACTTTTTAGTTAACCAATACTCATTTGCTAAGTACATTCAATATGCTAGGCATTGTGTTAAACACATACAAAGAAAAAATTGAAGCATTTCCTATCCTCAAGGACCTTACATTCTAATGGAGCAGACAATGTGTACATTATTTGCTGTTCTGTCTTCTTTCAATTGTGTTGGACTCTTCATGACTCCATTGAAGGTTTTCTTGGCAAAGACGCTGGAGTAGTTTGCCATTTCCTTTTCTAGCTCATTTTATTGATGAGAAAACTGAGCAAACAGGGTTAAAGTGACTTGTTTAGGGTCACAGAACTTGTGTCTAATGTTAGATTTGTACTCAGGAAGATGAGATTTTCTGAGTCCGGATCCAGTACTATATGCGCTGTACCTCCTAGCTGCCCATGTACACAATAAATGTATACAAAATAGAAATGAAATAATTTAGAAGGAAAGCAGTAGCAAGTGGGAAAACAAGAAACCCTTTATATAAAAGATAGGACTTAAACTGACATTTTAAGAAAACTAAGCACTCAGAAGGAACTGAGGCATCCAAAATGTTTGGGGAAATTAGGAGACGACAGGTGGAGGCTAATAAAGGGCGAGGAGGGACTGGGGAAAGTAAATAGTGTACTGGAATCCTATTGGGATTAGAGTCTAGAAATGAAATGGATGCGTATAATTTGGATAAAGGTTGAAAAAATTGTTGTATCTGAATGAGAAAGAATATGATTGCATCATAAGAAATGAAGACTTTGAGGAATACAGAGTTAGATGTGAAGAGAAAGTGCATTCCAGGCACCAGCGCCAAGGTAACAGGAATAGTAAGGTTAGTTTGGCTGAAACATAATGAACGTAAAAGAGAGTTCTGTATAATAATGCTGGAAATGTAATTTTGAGTCAGGTTATGAAGGGCTTTAAATGACAGAGGAGTTTAATATTTGTTCATAGGGTTAAATGAAAGCCATTAGAGGGGTTTTTTTTGAGAGAATGAGAGAGAGAGAGAGAGAGAGAGAGAGAGAGAGAGAGAGAGAGAGAGAGAGACGGAGGGAGGGAGGGAGGGAGAGAGAGAGGGAGAGAGGGAGGGAGGGAGAGGGACGGAGGGAGGAGAGGGTGATCAAATTTGGAAGCTGTGTGGAGGATGCACTGGAAGGGGGAGACAGTGAGGCACAGAAACCAACAGATCGAATGGATTTTCTTTGTGAAACTGTGTGGTGCTCTTAATTGACCCCCAAGCTTCCTCTTGAAACAAAAACTGATCTTTTTAAGACTGATATTTATTTTTTGGTGATGCTATCCAGTTTTGAGTCATGGAAAATAATAGTCTCTGAAAAATTAAAATTGTAAGTCAATCAAGGGACAATCACCAGGTATATGATGGTCACATATAGACTGCAACACATTGCTGATAAATAATTATATATACTGTTCTCCTGGTTCTGTTTTCTTAGAACTTCGTCAGTTGATATGAATTTTCTCAAGTTTCTCTGAATTTCTCAAAATCTTCATTTCTCATGATACAATAATATTCCTTTATTTTCAGATACAACAATTTGCTCAACATTTCTTCAAATGATAGATATCTATTTCATTTCTAGGTTTTTGCTGTGATATCTAGACTCTAATACTCTGGCATACTATCTACTTTGCCCCAATCCCTCCTTTCTCTATATTGGTCTCCACCTGTCATCTCCTAATTTTCTCAAACATTTCAGACATCCCAATTTCTCCTGAGTCCTCCCTTGCAAGCAAAGGATACTTCCTGTAGGATTTTTCTGGCACTTGATGGACACCAGCTTCCATTTCCACCTTTATTCATCCTTACCCATCCTCCAAGGACCTTGGCTACAAATCCTAATTAGGTAGATTATTGATGGGAGTCTCTATCATCACTTGCAGTGAGTCGTAGAGTTGTCTTTTGTTTTTACAACTGGGACATGTACATTCATACTTATGAAACTTAATTGCTTCCACAGAAGAACTTTGATTCGGTGACTGAAGAAATTTAGTTATTTATTACTGTAATTTTGGTTGCCTTTAAAATGTATTAGTTATCAAATATATTCACTTGGCTCTATTGTTTGCAATCGCTTTGAAAAAGTAGGAAATTTAGGAATCAACATAGAGGTTTGTTCTATACTTGCCTATGCTCTTCAGTCTCACAAAATAGATGATTTCTTTGGAAAGCCCATCATTTCCAATTTAATGGTAAGTACTTAGGTAATTGAACTAGCTTTCTGAATGCAGCTATGGCCACGTTAAGAAAATCACAATACAGAACTAAAATGAAGTGGAAAAAGTGACATTTCCTCTTCGTGCTTCTCTAATACTAATAACAATTCCCCAAATTGGTGAAAAATGTCTTATTTTTTTCATCACATTTATCTGGGAGATGTCACATAAAATAGCAGTGTATCATGAATTATACTATAGCTTAAAAATAGTGATAGAGGATTCTGAATGACAGCTGATCTATGTAAAAAAGCAGTATAGTCTGAAATATCCACATGTTGCTTCAGAAAAGAAATTGAGGCTATAACATGGAGGCTGGAATTTTGTCCTCCCCTCTCCCTCCCTCTAATTTTTCTTTCTTTTAAACTGTGGTTTTTAAAAAAATAAGACTAAACATAGTGAAAATGAGTATATGAGTTGAAGGAACTCCTGATTGATGCTTTTTATCTTCTCATTTAAAGTAGGGAGTATTAAAGTAGGTTGTCTACTGAGACTGAGGGGTAGGTAGTGGTTCAGTTGGGTGAGTCAGGCAAGAGTAGGCTTGTTGTATAAGTGTCACAAAGAATTTGGTACATATTGATGAGTTATTCATGGTAGGATTGCTAAGCAGAGGTGGCTATAAATTGGTGTTATAAGATTGAGCTGTTTGGTCTTGATACCAATATGACAGTCTTCACTTCAAAGGGGCTGTAGTTTATAGACTCTCATTGTTATAAGACGGTCTGCTCTTAAAGGAGGTGGTAAGCTTATAGGCATTCTCATGGAAAAATACTGACAATGATTTTTTTTTTAAGGCTAATCTCCCAAATGACATTTTTCTGTCACCAGTTTATTTTTCTCTCTGATAAAAAAAACTACTAAAATAATATATTACCATGGGCCCTGATATGCAAATTGGTCAGCTCCTTGGGGGCCACCCAAAATCAAAGTATAAGATCTCTACTATCAGGACACTTTGGAGCATACCCTCTCCTCCAGCAGGAGCACACTTTCCTGCTGAAGCACTCCTTTCCTGCTGAATGAACCATGTCTCTGTGCTCTCCAATGCAGCACCACTCTTACATGAACTATATTCTGTTAGTGTGTATGCCTGAGTGTATCCCTTTCCCCTCTCTCCCTTTTCCTCTTCTTTATTACTTGCAATAAAGCTTTGTATTGAACTGATTTCCTTTGTTTTATATGTTATTCTCAGTACCAGAACTCATTAAGGGATTATTTTTCTTGATGTCCCCAGATGGCTCCTGGTCCTTTTGTTTTTCTTCTTAGAAATAAACTGCATACTCAGACTAGGGCTTTTAACCTATTGACAGCCAGACCAAAAATGGGGCGGTATGGCACTGTGAGCCCGGCTGTAGAAAATAAGGATCAATGAGCCCTATATCCTGCCAGGAGGGACTCCCTTATGCCAGAAGACTCACAAAACAGTAGAATTCAAGGTGTTTCCTGAGATGAATTTTCTGCATCTAAGAAGTGACATTTAAAAGTAATAACATGTTTATCTAAGACAAAGATAAATGGAAAAGAAAGTAGTCGTGTGGTCATATGGATACCAGCTCTCCAAAGTCTAGGGTCTTCATTCATGCTTCTTGCAATACTATCAAACTACTATTCTACATCTCTTTTCTTCTTGTGTAATGAAACTCAAAGAATGAAGAGATCTACATCAATTACATTTATTTACTCGCTTCCCACTCATTTCACTACTCCTTCCTTATAGCTTCTGACTACACCAATCAACTGAAATAGTTCTTTCCAAGATTACCAGTCATCCCTTCATTGATGAGTGCAATGATCCTTTCCCAGGCAGTCCTCATCCTTCTTGACTTCTCTGCAGCTTTGGTCACTATGAACTATATACTCTCTTATCCCTGGGTTTTCATGACACTGTTCTCTTTTGATCAATGTTCTACCTCTCTGCCTGCTCTTTCAGTTTTTTCCTAGATCATCCTAGATCATTTCCTAGATCATAAAGGGAAAAGGAATAGATTATCCTGGGAGAATTACGGGGGGGGGTCACTCTCTTAGTCATTGCTGGCAAAATTCTTGCTAGAGTCCTCCTTAATTGGCTGATCCTTTAGATGATCATATACCTGAGAGCCAGTGTGGTTTCAAAAAGGGCCAAGGAACAGTCAATATGGTGTTTGCTGCCTGACAACTCCAGGAGAAAAGCCAGGAGCAGAAGAGAGGTCTATATACAATGTTTGTCGACCCTGACCAAGGCCTTTGATTCTGTTAGTCATGAGGGCTTATGGAAAATTATGTCAAAATTTGGTTGTCTGGAGAAGTTCATCAATATTGTAAATCAATTTCATGATAGTATGTTTGCCCAGGTTCTGGATAGTGGGCAATGCTCTCATGCCTTCCCAGTCACCAGTGGAGTGAAACAAGGCTGTGTGCTTTCTCCCATGCTTTTCAGTATGATGTTTTCAGCCATGTTGTCAAATGCTTTCAGTGAGGATGAACATGGCATCAAGGTCAACTACCATACTGATGGTAAATTCTTCAGTTTGAAAAGGCTACAAGTCAAGACCAAAGTGGAGAGAGTGTTGGTGCATGATTTTCTGTTTGCAGATGAATGTGCACTCAATGCAGCCTCTGAAGCTGAGATGCAACAAAGTATGGATCAATTCTCTGCTGCCTGTGCTAATTTTGGCCTAATAATTAACACCAAGAAAACACAAGTGCTCCATCAGTCACCACCATACCATCCATACATGGAACCATCAGTTACAACAAATGGAGAAGTTTTGAATGCTGTGGATATGTTCACTTACCTTGGTAGTGTACTTTCCAGGGATGTACACATTGACAATCAGGTTGAGGCATGCATTGCCAGACCTAGCTCAGTGTTTGGGAGGCTCTAAAGAAAAATTTGAGAGAGAAGAGGTATTACACTGACTACTAAACTGAAGGTCTATGGAGCTGTTGTGCTGACCTCATTGTTGTATGCCTGTGAAACATGGACTGTCTACCAGCTCCATGCCAGGAAACTGAATCTCTTCCATTTGAACTGTCTTAGGAAGATTCTGAGGATCACCTGGCAGGGTAAGGTACCAGACACTGAAGTCCTTGCTCGAGCTGAACTGCCAAGCATTCAAACTATGCTTCATTGAGTGCAACTCCGATGGACTGGCTATGTTGTTTGAATGCAAAATGGAGCAGGTGATCACATGGTGGTCAGAAGAAATGATACAAGGACACTCTCAAGGTCTGTCTCGAGAACTTTGGATCTGACTGTACACCATGGGAGACACTGGCACAGGACCACTTAGCATGGCATGCCCACATCAGAAAGGGTGCTGTGCTCTATGAGCAAAGCAGAATTGAGACAGCACAAAGCAAATGCAGGATGCACAAATTTGTGATTTCCACCCCAAATATTCACATGGACTATCTGTGCCCAACCTGTGGTAGAGTATTCCAAGCTTGTATTGGTCTGATCAGCCACAGCCTTTGGAAACGCTGAAATTTCACTTTATCATGGTGATGTCATTTTGGTCCTCTTCGAGAAGGAAGGACAACAACCAACCAACCAACTAACCGGATCATTCTTTATGTCTTACTATCTAAACATGTACTCCAAGTCTCTTTCCTTGGCCGTTTTGGTATGTATGTATTCTTTTTCAGTGATCCTTTGGGTTTAGCTGTCTTCCCTGTAGATGACTCCTAAATCTAATTATCTAGCCCAAGTGTCTTCTGAGCCCTCTTCCTGGCATAAAGAACCACTTCCTCTTCATCTCTATCTGGTACCTCATGGGCATCTCAAATTCAACATGGCCAAAATGGAACTCATTATTTTCCCCAAAAAAACCTTCCCATTTTTTGAACTTTCCTGTTCTTGCCAAGAGCATCACTATCCTTTTAGTCACTTATGTTCAAATCTTTAGTCATCTTGGATTCTTTTTCTCTGTGTGCTCACATCTAATGAGTTGTGAAATCTTGCTGATACCACCTCCACTCTACTTCTCCCATATGTCCTCTTTCTGCTCAAAGTTCAAGTCCATGTCACCTATTGTAATATCCTCCTTATTGGACTTTCTGACTCACATATGTCCCTTCTGCAATTCATCCTTCATAGAGCTGACAAAGTAAGACTCCTAAAGCACAGATCTGACCCTGCTTAAGCAACTTAACTGACTCACATTGGCCACTAGGATAAAATACAGCCTCCTCTGGCATTTGAATAAACTTTTTTTTGTAATCTAGCTCCAAGCTGTCTTTCCTGACATCTTTTATATTACTTCCCCTTGTGTACTCTACATTCTTCTTCTTTTCTTTTTGGAGGCAATAAAGGTTAAGTGACTTGCCCAGGGTCACACAGCTACAACATATCTGATGCTAGATTTGAACTCAGGTCCCTGCGGCTAGTGCTCTATCAGCTGTGCCAGTTCTCTGTCCCTATATCCTACATTTCTTATAAACTGGCCTATTGTACTTGATGTTCCCTTTTCATGATATTACCTTCCATGCCTTTATGTCTTTACACAGATTTTCTGTCATTCCTGAAATATTCTCCCTTCTCTCATCTACCTCTTAGAATGCTTAGCTCTTTTTAATGCCTAGGTCATGTTCCTCCTCCTTTCCAAAGCCTTTCCTGGCCTCCCATTGGTTAGTGATCTCCCTCCCTCTCCCTTTGTACTCATTCAGTATATACTTTGTGTATTCTGTTCTGTGTACATGTTATACCCAACCTATAAAATGTAACCTCCTTGAGAGTAGAGACTGTATTGTGTGTTTTTGTATCCTCAATGCCTAGAAAGTACCATGCACTTATTAGGCAGCCAGGGCCAGGCAATGAATGGAGCACTGGACTGTGAATCAACAAAACCTAAAATCTGGCCTCACATGCATAATAACTGTGGGACCTTGAGCATTTCTCTTAACTGACTCAGTTTCCTCATCTGTAAAATAGGGATAGTTTCAACTTCATTCTCATCTTCACTACACTCTACCTAGAATAAACTCATCATCGTGGCGATTACTTCAGTTTTGCCACTCACACCTCATCAATAGCCTTAGTTGCTTTTGTCTTTGTGACTGGAGGGCAGAACAAAAAACTCCCCCCACAGCTCCCCTTTATTAAAGGTTTAAAATGCCAGCTATCTCTTCTTTTGCCCTCAGATACTCTTCTTGGCTTCAGCTCTAACATCATCTTCATCATTACCCTCCCCTCCCCTTTTCAACTTCTTTCTCTGTATTTTCTTTTTGCACTAGATTGTAAGCTCTCCGAGGCAGGGTAGGAACTGTTTTTCTGTTTCTTATTTGTATCCCCAGCAGTTGACACAGTGCCTAGAACATAGTAAATGTTTAATAGATGTTTATCATAGTGTATCATGCAGTCCAGGGTTGTTATGAAAACGGAATAAGAGAATATTTGTAAAGTGCTTTGCAAAGCTTAAAGCATCATATAAATGCTAGTTATTAAAGGTGTTTAATACATGCTTATTGGATTGAAATACATTTACATTGCCAGGTAGATTAGAAAAGTGGCCTATAAGAGAAAGTTGAATGTGCTCTGAGGCTGTCGGTCATTGGGGACTTGCTCTTAGATGTTCCCCTTACCTTGCCTTCAGGATTAGGCAAAGAAAGATTTCTCCCCCTGTCCTCCAACCACGGGGAGAAAAGTTCCCTCAGAAGCTCATGGTATTAGCTTAGCTAAACTCTCACCTACAGCAATCCGCCTTGATATGAGTGCCTTCCCTCCATGATTATTTGCAATTTATTCTATATAGATCTGATTTGTACCTAGCTGTTCGCATGTTTTCTACCCCATTAGACTATGAACTCTTTGAGAGCAGATTATTTTTCTTTGTGTTCCCAGTGCTTGACACATAGTAGGTGCTTGATGAATGTTTGCCGATTTGACTATTAGTTGGCATCTCCTACTGACAACGTGTGATATTAAGTCCACTTCTTCCACTGGATTGTGCAGTTTGCTTTGTGTTCTCCATGAGCCCTAGCACATTGCCTAACACACAACTGACTTTTAAGAAGTGAGTTAGTTGACTGTTGGAGACACCAGTTACTAAATCTCTTGCATCCTGAAGGAGTCCCTATAGTTTCTCCACTTGATCCCTGGGACTTGCTTGAACACTGGGGAAATGTTTTTATTTTCATTCACAAAGAGCTTTAAAGTGAAAGATATTAATGTAAATTGACTGTTGTGGAGGGAAAATAATGAATGCCAGTGTAAATAATTTTATCAGATACAGACAGCAAATTCTTGAATAATAGGAATGGAGTGGTATTGATTTCCTTGGAAGACTGGTATTATTTAAGTTAAGATATTACAACCACAGTAACAAAAATAGTAATTTATTTCTTAGTCACAGGGTACAGTTTATCCATCCTGGAGCAGCTGCTTCTGGGGTGGATAGTGATAGCCATCTGGACAACTGTGATCCCATAGGGAGCCAGAGGATTTAGGCCACCTACACAATAACTTAGTCTTATAAAACCTGCTATTGGAGCTTGAGCAGAATGTAGGATATTCATTTTTAAGTAACTGCATGACCCTCATTTTGTCCATCAGAGATTGAACTTTCTGTATAGAAAACTGAGATGCTTCAC
The DNA here is from genome assembly GCA_028658325.1 of Potorous gilbertii. Classification (NCBI taxonomy): domain Eukaryota; kingdom Metazoa; phylum Chordata; class Mammalia; order Diprotodontia; family Potoroidae; genus Potorous; species Potorous gilbertii. Next base: position 22,861,543 of record CM053773.1, on the reverse strand, counting down.
ACCTGATCCTAAGTTCACTAAGCCATCTCTCCAGCTGTTTCCATGGAAATAGAAGTAGAAATGCCTCTCAGCAGCTGAGTTGTTTGAGCTGCCAGCTGAGCTTGGAGAAAGGGCTCTCTCCACCTCACTCTTCACCCCCATTTCCAGGTACCCAAAGCTCATCATCAGTGCACAAAATATCTAAAGATGCTGCAATCTTTGTCCAAGCCTGTCTCCAAAGTCACATTCAGATAAGTTAGGAAATTTAATATTGTCAGGATGACCTAGCTAATTAATGGAGAGAAGAGGAAGTATACTGTGGGGTCTGAATGATCTAACCTGGACTTCTGGATAGTCCCAAATCATTGGACTAATTACTTAGTCTTCACTATAGTTAATACTTCAATACCTAGCATAGATCATCTGAAAATAGGAAATCAAAGTAACCAAGATATTCAGAATTTCATGATGTATTTGTTCATAGCTGGATATCAGAAATTTATTTTTAGTTGCAACTTCTAGGTTATACTATAGAATTCTTAGAAGATAAATTCCTTGGAGTCAGGGTCTATTTCTTTTTTAGTTTTGCATCCCCAGTGCCTTGCACAGTAAATAATAATATTCACAAATGTTGCATGACTGATTATGGAAATGCTAAAGTGATGTATTATTATTGCAACTGTATATAACATGTAATTGTTGGGTTACTGTATATAACTCTGTAAATGTTGGTTTATAGTAAGCCTCCACTATTTAATTGTGCTAGGATGCTCAAATACTTAGTTCTAAACTACCTCTATTTCTCTATAAAAGGAAGTGGAGGATGGATCATCCATAGAAATTTACAACATTGGAATCATCCTTGGTTCTTCTTTCTCCACCTACGTATCTAACCAATCACTGAGTCTTATTGCTTCTATCTCCACACCTCTTCTATTTATCTCAAGAGTCAATTGAGCCTAAGACTTGTTCTTTGGGCAAGAATGTAGCCAGTAAATCTGAAGGAGAAAAGACAGCTTTTGGTCATGGAAGTGTACCTTCCCAAAGTAGAGCACCTCAGGAGAAGAGAGACTACTCACGCATAGGTTGTGTTTATCCTTCATTCTCAAAGAGGACTGTGACATCAAGATGATGACATGACTTGCAGTTGACTTTGATTTGAGTGAGGGAGGGCTGTGCAGATCAACAGTTTCACTTTCTCCTCCAGAGCCACCTGGGTCCACACAGCTGCTGAAGTCATACTAACAAAGCCCAGTTTTGACCGTGTCATTCCCTTACTCAAAAAACTCCCTATTGCTTTTTAGATAAAAGATATAGTCCTTTATTCGACATTTAAAACCCTTCATAACCTGATTATGGTTTACCTTTACAGATTTCCTGCAGGTTATTTCCCCTTGCATATTCTACAATTCAGCCACAAGGACCTACTTGCTGTTTCCTGTGCTTTTAAGTAGAGTGGTGCCTGGAATGCACTTCTTCCTCACCCTTACCTACCTCTTCAAATCCCTTGTTTCCTTCAAAGTTCAACTCAAGTACTACCTCCTATATGAGGCTTTTCCTATTCTCCTTGGATTCCCCCAAATTACTTTGTATATTTATTTTGTATTTACTTACATATGCATGTACGGATGTGCTCTGATTTACTCTTCCCTCCTTTCTTATCCTGCTCTCCCCTCCACCTGCCTGCATGTAAGTCCCTTGAGGACAGGGACTATTTGGTTTTTTTATTCCCTGAACTGAATTTGGTGATTGGCACACAGTGGTACTCACACAAGTGTTTTGTTAATTGACTGAGAGTCATTGACTTTGGGGTCAAGAAGACCTGGGTTCAAGACCTTCCTTCAAAACAAACAAACAAATAGACAAATAAACAAATAAATATCTTACCTCTGAAAAATATATGTATGTACCTAATTTATATATTAAATTTATTTGCCCCAAGCATATTTCTTCACATACATATACATACACATGTGTATACATACATATATATATAGATATATACACATGCATTCATGTCTGTATGTATGTATTTGCCTCTGGCAAATTTCTCAGTCTAAGTTGCAGAGCAATTGCTTTCCTGCAATGGTATTTCTTTACTGGAAATTCTCTACATCAGTGAAATCACAGGGAAGAAGAAGGAGAAGAAGGAGAAGAAGAAATAGAAGGAGGAGGAGGAGAAGGAGAAGAAGAAGGAGACAAAGAAGAAGAAAGAAGAGGAGGAGAAGGAGAAGAAGGTGAAAGAAAAAGAAGAAATACTACCTGATAGAAACCACTATAAAGTACTTCCTAGGATTTTAAGTTTTGAGCTGGAAGAAAATTTCAAAGCTCCTTTTATAGATTAGGTATAGAATGGTTAAATGATTTGCCTATTATCACACAGATAGTGAGTATCAAAGATAGGATTTGAATTTACTACAAGTCCAGCTCTCTAACTACTTTCCCATACCACCTTCCCTGCAGGTTGCATGCTCTTTGAATGAGTTGTGGAGGGAGGGATGTTCTGGATAGCCTTATTAAGTAAGGGTTCCTATACTTCAGTGTGCATCATCTTGGTGAGTACTTCCTCCATAAATACAGACTGAAAACTTTAGCCACCTTACAGATGGTCTTTGAAAGTTGCTGTAGACAAAAACATTTATCCTTCCGCTGTCAACCTAGGGGTGAGCTTTTCTGAATTTAATCAGGGTGGTCCTCAGTCAGAAAACATATCACTAGACCTACCTGTGAAGCTCTTCTAGCTTGGTAGAATCTGTTAGAGCTTGAAGGTCCCTTCATATAGATGCCTCCATCCACACCATGATGAAATAACAGACCTGGATTTTAGTGGGAAAGGACATTGCCATTCCCTTCTCTCCCCCACAAATCATATTATCCAAATAATTGTATTATAATAAAATACATACCTAAAACTGTATGGCATACAATTAAATCTTTAATTTTGTAGTCACTCAAAAGGTACTTTAGGATCACTTAGTAATTTTGGTTTAATTTTCATCTTGTAGTACCATGGATGAAAAGAATGTAAGAGACTACCTTATTTAAGTAGTCATCTAGCATTTATTATGTATTAATTGTTTTTCATGGCACTAGGAACACAAAATGAAATAGACCTTGACTCTAAGGAATTTATAATTTTAGGATTCTATAACAGGTTAGAAATTGCTGCTAAAAAATAAATTTCTGATGTGGAGTTATTTGTTTGCCATTTGTCTCATAAATAGTAATTGAGCACAAGGAAAAAAATACTAATTTCATTAGTTTCCACTTCTTTAAATTCTCAATAAACTGGAATTTGTGGTAAACAAACAAACATTAGTCTTTTTACATTAATAAACCAAACTGATCTTAATAATTGGTGTCTTTGACAGGAAGGAAAATCCTTCAAAGACTCAATAGGGTAGTTGAGAAAAAGAAATTCCCTGCTGTTCTAACAGTTTCACTTTGGAGTTGCAAATGAGAGGTAGCCTGGTACCCTGACAGGAACAGGGTCTCTGAAGTCAAGGATTTGAATTCAGATTGTGCCTCTAATGCTCAACTGCTCGTGATCTTCAGCAATTTTTTATCCTCCCTGGGCTTCAGTTTCCTCCTCTGCAAAGCAAAAGGGTTAGATTACATGTCATCTGAGGTCCTGTCCAGCTCTATAATCTTTCATATCAAACCTAGTCTGAATTCAAAAGTGGAAGAGAATGTGGATGTGAATAATAGTAATGTTTTGGTGTTCTTTGCCTTAAAAAGCATTAAAGATAGAATGTGTTTGTACATTTATCTTCAGTAATAGAAGGCAGCTGTCCAGAGTAGGAGTCCTGATTTACTATGGATGGGGAAAATTCAAATGTCTAGAACTTTGAGGTTATGTCATTTGCTGAGTAGCACTTGGTTATTTCATTGCTCCCTGTGTGAAACTCCAATCTAGTTTGGAATTTATAGTAGCGTTGGTTCTTTTTCTTTCTTTTGATAAAAATTTATATTCAAGTCACAGAGCTCAGGATATTACAGCTTTTGATATTTGAATTTAATATCCTTACAGGACAACTGCTGAATCCATTAGTTAACCATCTGGTTTAGGGTAGCTTGCCTGTTATTTCCTTAGGCTTTCAAAATTGAAAAATATTTGTTACTTCAGATCATTTTTGTTTGAAATATGTGCTTATGTGTGTGTGTTTTTGTGTGTGTGCATGTACTGGAACCTTGCTGCTAACCCGGTACATTTCACAGTGGAGCAGAATTCTTTATGAGACAGGTTCATCTTGGACTCCATCCAAGAAGATTTAGTTATTAAAATACCAAAAGGACCTCATTATCAGTTTGTCTTACCTATAAGGTGATCTCACAGCATGGATCTTACAAACAGTGACAAAATGAAGGGTATGTGTATGTACATGTGTGTGTCTGTGCACATGTGTACGTTTGTGTATGTATGTACAACATAAAACCTCACACTTTGGGAAAAGAAGAAAATTAATTAAACCTGAAACTGTAATTTGGTCACATGAATGCTATATTTCTGCAGTTATTTGATGTTCACTGTCATCAGATGTCTCATCACTGTAGTACTGGAAAGCATGGGAACAGCCAGTGACAGTTTTGTGGGGCAAAAAGTGATTGTTTTTTAAATTTCTCTATAAAGCACTATGAATATATGCATGTGTGCATGTGTGTGTGTTTATACACACACAATAGTAGCTTGTGTTCATGTACAATTTTAGAATTTACTATCCTCAAAACAATCTTGAGGGATAGGTAGTTTCAAGTATTATCTTCTCCCTTTTAGACATGGGAAAACCAAGGCTCAGAAAGAGTGTAACTAGCCCATTCACAAAGTATAAAGCATAGAGCCATGACTCAACTCAGATCTTAGCCTAATGTCCTAGTCACTATATCTTTCTTGGCTCTCTGCCACATTCTACCTGTATAATATATTGCCAGTCAGTTAACCTTTCTGTACTTCAGTTTCCAAATCTATAGAATGAGGATGTTGGACCAGATGGCATCTGAATTCCTTTCTTCCTTTAAATCTATGATTTTAAGATCTTCTTGCCATTTTATATCCCTTCCTTTTCATTTGCCAACTAGAAGGTATGTATAAGTTTTAAGTTATTTTCATTTCCATGACATTCCCAATTTTCACAAAAAAATGAAACAAGGTATGATGATATGTATGTTGCCACCATATTGTGTTATTCACCCTCCTCCCCCATCAGAAAGTACATATTTATAATGCTTATGACACTTAATTGTATTATGTAGTATATTATCTCCTAAATTATCATCTTATTTTATATTGAAATGTTTGCTATTTAACATTTTAAGCCTGGGAGGAAATGTGGAAAAGAGCCCTGGACTTGGAATCAGAAGATGAGTTCAAATTTTAGTTCTGATATTTATTAGCTATTGTGGAACAATCCTTCCCTCCTCAAATCTCTGATTCTGCTATCTGATCTTTTGTATGCCTTCTATTTTGTATAGGAAATATGTGAAATATTGAGGATTAGTTAGTCAGTTAACAAACCTTTACTAAGCCCCTACTACTTTCCAAGCACTGAACTAAGTATTAGTTTTTCCGCAGGGATGATGAGACTAAGACAATGTTCATTTTGCTTTGTTGCCAACATGACTTGAATGGCTTAGCTTGTGGATGCAATGTCATGTATACATCACAGGGTGCATAGAGCTTGAAAGTGAAGAATAAAGATAAAGAGACAGTGGGTAAGTTTTCATGGTCATTAACCTGTGGCATCAGATAGTGAGCTTTCCATTCCACTGACCTGCAGAGATGTGCTCTCATGAGCTGGATATCAGAACAAACAACAGAGATGGATGTACTGAAAAGACCATGTCTAGAAGGCATGAGAGGAGAGGAAAGAACTTGAAAGGATGGTTTGTGGTGGCTAGTACATTCTACTGTGTTCAGTAAATGCAAAGGGGGATTCTAAGGTATAGCACTGATTCATGAGTTAAATGGCCTGATACTTGTTACGCTCACCTGTTCTTTCAGTGTGTGAAAAGGATGGTTTTATTAAACAAGTTAATTTCCTGGATACCTCTCCCTTTTGCAGCTTGGACAACCGAAAAGAATGCCAACAGACTCCAACCCGGTGAATGACATTTGCCTTGTATTTGGAGCTAGTATTCAGAATGTTACATTTTATAATACAAGTGGTTAATATGACCTTGATTCTACCATGTCTGTACTAATGTAATTAAACTACTATTTAATCAGAAACTTAGGGAATGAGAGGGACTTGCAAATAGAGGTTGAGCCATTGGGTGGCATTTTACCATTGACGAGCACTAGAAGAAAGCCTGATATAAAAAGACAGAGTTCTAAGTGAGGACAGTTTCTTATTCCCCACTCATCTAGCCCCAAATGCAATGGTCCTCACTACTGGCAGTATGAAATATCCTGTTATACAGGGTGTCCCCCAAAGTCTTAGTGCCATTTAAAGCTTATTAAAAGAAGGCTTTTGGGGACATTCTATATTTGTATTATGCCAAGTAACCCAAAAGTCTTAGTGTTTTTTTTAATGCTTAGCTTTTAAAAAAGGCACTAAGACTTATGGTACATGCTGTAGTATTACATGCCCTTTAAAATGTTATTTGATAGTATTAACAAAATAAGCAAAAATACAATAGAATGTAGATAATGTTAATATGTGGTTTCTAAGACAGTATACAACTTCAGGAATCCTTAAGTGGTTCAATGTCCCCTTGACACCACTGCACTAGACAAATATACCCCCAGCCTCCAGGAAGCATATCACTCATACTCAAGGGCTCAACTTATCATTATAAGATGGATTTGGATGGAATTGGAAGGTAGCTCTAGAACATGAGCTACACCCGCATTATCTCATTTAACCCTCACAACAACCCTGCAATTTAAATAGTACAGGTTGAATTTTACCCGTTATATAGACAATCAAATTGTCTATATAATACAATCCAATCCTATAATTTCAAATTAATTTCAAATACAATCCAATCCTATAATGCTTTTTTAGGCCCCTAAGTATTTATAAGACACAGTATTAAGAACCATTTACAAGAAGACAATATTATATCCGCTGCATTCAGGAGAGTTGCCTACCTTGTTGCCTGGATATCTTACATTTGATACCTCTAGTTTAATACAATAAAGCTCCTATGTCCCCACTGGTGTACTTCCCACCATTTTTGACAGTTGATTATCAATTAAGCATTCAGACTTAATTAACTTTTAGGCAAGGCTATTTACTTAGATAGCATAGAAAGAACACTAAATAAAAAACATTTCTCCTCCCAAAAAGTCTCTGATACTCTTTCCTATACAAAGAAGGTGAGTTCAAGCTTGGAGAGCATAAGTAGCAAGGGAATAACATAGCCTTTGGTGCTGGGAGTCCTCTTTTTTTCTTTCTCGAACAAAGTGAAAATAACTGGTGCACAATGGGTTGACCATGGGGGCTGGAGGCAGGAAGACTTGAGTTCAAATTTGACCTTAGACAGTTACTCATTATGTGACCTTGGGCAAGCTATTTAACCTCTGTTTTCTTCAATTTCCTCAACAATAAAATAGAACTTTACCTCTCAGGATGTAGATCATCATGCCCTTCCTTTGCCTCATAGGGTACTCAGGAAATTCCCTTAGATATAATACAGCTCCTTTTCTGAAGCTTTGTGAAGCTGGGAACTTGCCTTCCCACAAGGCAAAGTCAGCTCCTAATTCTAGATATAGATACTTACAATTAGCCTGTGCTTTCCTGAGGGACCATGCCAGAACACTGATGGGAAGACAAGAAGTCTAAAATCCTCTAGGCTCTTAAGAGCTTTCCAAGATCTTTTTCCAACCAAGAGGAGCATGATGAGGAGACCTAGTCCCAAACTGAGGCATTTAACTTCCCCTACCACAGAGTAAGTCCTCTAGGGCTTTCTTGGAATACTCTTGTTTCACGTTCAGTCATTTCAGTCATATTGTCATTTTGGGTTTTCTTGGCAAAGATACTGGAATGGTTTGCCAATTTCTTTTCCAACTCATTTAAAGATAAGGAAACTGAGGCACACAGGGTTAAGTGACTTGTCCAGGGCCACTCAGCTAGTATTTGAGGCTAGATTTAAACTCAGGTCTTCCAGACTCTAGGTCCTACATTCTACTCAGTGCACTTTGCTGCCTCATAGCCTCTGGAATCATCACTGTTTGTCTTATCCCTCCTCCCTAGACTCCAATGACTCTGGAGGAAAGAGGCTAGCTGATCATCTAGCTAATGATTTTCGTAGCTCTGTCTTACTTAAATCCATTCATGAGCAAGGAGAGACGTCAGCCTTGTAATATCATTGATCCTCTTCCAGAACATAAGATGAAAAACAACCATCATGGCTCATACTCATTCCCATTCTTGGGCCTGAACTTTCTTAGCATTTTATTGATGACTCTGAAGACATGGCCAAATTTCTTCTGCTAATCTAAACACACTTCTTGCAAAGTCACTCCCATTGATCAAAGGACTTTTCAAACTTAGCCTAAAGTCTTTAATTTAATTTAATTGATGGATTGAGACAGTCACATAGGGCAGCTAGGTGGCACAGTAGATACAGTGCTAGACCTGGAGTCAGGATGACTTATTTTCCTCAGTTCAAATCTGACCTCAGCTACTTACTAGCTGTGTAACCCTGGGTAAGTCACTTATTCCTTTTTGCCTTAGTTTTCTCATTTCTAAAATGAACTGGAGAACGAAATGATAAACCATTCCGTATCTTTCCCAAGAAAACCCCAGATGGGGTCACAAAGAAAATTACTGAATGGCAACAATAATTCATCTTATAAAGAAGCTACTTTAAATGAAGTGATTATTGAGATGTTCAGTGTAGCCCCATCCTTATATGTATGAAAGGGTTTTTATAATGGTAAAATTATGGCAAACTAGTATTAGTAGTATGCTGTTTTGTCTCTCCAACTATCCAATAAACCTGAGGAAGACCACATCTCATACTTCATTTTATTCCATAATAAGAATTTGTTATATGAATAAATTCATCTTGGAATATTAAAAAAATGGTTTTAAGTCAATTTCTAATGGACCTTCTCTTTGATGGTGTTCCTCAACTCCTCTTTTTAAAATGTGGACCTGCCTTATTCTTTTATGACTTTTAAGTCCATTTGAGGCAGATAGATAGTATAATGGAGGGAGTGCTGGACCTGGAGTCAGGAAGAGCTCAGTTCAAATCTAGCCTCAGACTCTAACAAGCTGTGAGTTAGTAATTTGGATAAGTCACTTAACCTCTGCTTCATCATCAATAAAATGGAGATAGTAATAGTATGTAACTCCTAGGGTTATTTAGAGGATAAAATGAGATAATATTTGTAAAACTTTTTGCGAATCTTAAAGTATTATTTACATACTAGCTATTCTTATTACTACTTTCTTTCCTATAATTTCTTAATAAATACTCATGACTAGCTTCTTTCCTCATCTAGCCATACAGAATATTGTATCTTTTGACCATGGCTTCCAGGACATTGATATCTATCTCTGGAGATGTATTCTTTTTCCGAAAGAGCTATATAAGGAAATATAGTAGCTGTTACTTTCAAAGGGAAAGCTATTCAAGTGACCCTTGAAATTTCTATCTTATTAGATGTTGCCAGGTTCAGGTATGGTAGTGAAGCACCTTTGAAGAGGATTTCAAGAGGGCTTCAACTATATTTGAGGCATTTAGAGTAAAAGAATTCACTATCAGGATGCAATGTCATAGATTGGGAGATCTGCTTTCTGAAGATAGAAATCCTTTCAGAGGTTAGCAATGAATTCATCCCTTTCCAATTTCCCTTTGCCCTGAAACATTTTTATTATTTTGTTGGCAGTGACTCAGTTAATTCTCTCAGTGGTAAAAATGCTTTCATTTAAAAAAAAATAACAGTTGTGGACAGAAGATGGAAAGGTTGAGAATTTTTGTGGAAAACAATAATTTTAAAGAAGAAATCTCATTACTTGTGAACTTGGCAAAGGGTACTGTTGTGAACCAATTCAAATATTGAAAAGTATTTCTCCCATGTTAAAAACAAAACGCCATGAAACTCTACTTTAAAAATGGAAATTTGTTTTCATACGTTTGACATGAAGGAAATGTTACTGATTTTATTTGGATTATAGGAACAGGTTTTCATCTGTGAGCACTAGTAATAGATGGAGGGTGAAATAGAAGGACTAGGAGACGTGATATTTTCTCTTTCCTCCCATACTCCCAGAAATGTGATTCTTTTCTCACAGCTCTACACACTCTCACTTTTTCATCTGGTCCCCTCAGACTTCTTAACACTTACAGATCACTTGCAAGACTAAAAATTTCCCTTACTAAACAATGCCTTCTTACTTTTTTTTTTTTTGAATTTTCACAGGTGAGAAACAATCCATTTTCATTAATTTTAATGAGTATTTAATATATCACAAGGATTGAGAGTGATTATTTTTTTTAAAACAAAGACTAAATTGTTGACAAGTGTGTCAGCCTTGGTATATATCAAGCTTCTCTTAGTTCTTTAATGTGGTTCAGTTAGGCAGAGAAGTGAAGGACACTCTTACATTGTCTGCTTCTTTCTTTTCTAAAAATAAGAAAATCAACATTGACTAATCATAGTGAGAATAGTTCCTCCCCTGAGCTCTTTAGGTCTGTTCAGCAAAACAAAGGGGAGGAACTGGCCTAGAAAGAAAATAGTCATTTTACCAAAAGAGTTCCATTGCTATCACCATCTTAATATATTTACTTTTGTTACATGTTATTTTTCTGGGGCAACCTTTTATCAGGGGTTAAGCGATAAGGGGTGGGGAATCATAAAGCACTTTCAAAAAGTTCAAAATAGTTATTTTTTTTTTTTGGCCATTGAATATAGTTGATGGAGGTAAAATTTTCTCCCCAGTATCCTTATCCCACAGTAGTCAACTTCATGTCAAAGTAGCCCTTTATTGTGGGTAGATCCCATTTATGGATCTACTGTTGTGGGAAGAGTCTGTTTATCATTGACTCATTGCAATCTTTTTCCCTTCTGTCCCATCCTGGAGTCTTCTGAGTAATTTTTGGATGAAAAATTTTGGCTAGCACTGTCCTAAAACAATAATATATTTTAGAATATCACACTGAAACAATGGAAGTACCTTCTTCCTCTTTCCCTCCCTTTCTCCTTCCCTTCTTCCTTATTTCCTGGAACTTTTCCTCTCCTCATCTCTGTCCATTCTATAGGATGCCAGAATCTCTAAGTGAAAAAATCCAGTCCTTCATCCAGATGGCTTCTGTACTTTCTCAAGAATCCAAATATTTCCAAATATACATCCATGCAATAGGGCCTTAGACACCTCTTAACAATTATAATTCATTCCATTTACATTTCCTAGGATGTGTTTAAAACACTAGCATTTATCGGATCAACATAAACAGCAATTTTTTTTTTAGTTCCCTTTGTGGTCCATTTAAGTTCTTATTAACATTGGTAGGGTTTATTAGTCAATCAACTCCTTAATTACAAAAAACTTTCTTAAATTATGCAGCTGGAGTCAGTACCTATATATTAGATCATTCCAACTTGATTAAATTTGCTTTTATGTATCTCCATTGGCAGTCATTTCCATAGATAAAATAAAGACCTTTGAATTATCTTCCTGTTTGATCAAGATCTTCTTTATTTCCTCCTCCACCCTTCCCAACCCCTCTTTGGATCAAGGTTTAGTCATCCTAATTAGGAAAGGTTCAAACCACAGACAAAACTTAAATCAAGTTAGCAGTCCCAACATTTAAAATAGTTCCCAATGTCTATATAGGAGAGAGACCTTCCTTTATTGCCATTCACTACTTGTGGACTGAAGCACAGTAATTACCATTGCAGAGTCATTTTATACTGTTTTATTAACATGGTCTTTCATCTTGGTAAGTAGTTCTGGGATTCATGAGGATGTCCATTTCCTATGAAATACTATCCCATTTAAGGAGATTAAATCATAATCTATAGCCACATTATAAAAACATAAAAGAATAAAAATGAACTGAAATCTGGACACAGAATGAAATGGAAGAATCAATTAACCTGCATCCTTTTAAAAAATGTAAGCATATTATTGCTTGTGATAATTAAACATGTTTCCTCTATTACTCAGCTGCTACTGCTATTTTTTACTTCGGATTCTTGACTCTTGGACTAGGGAAGTGAAATCAAATCTTGAAAAATAGTTCTAGACATATGATAGTTTCAATAATCCAAATAAAATATATGTTATAAATGAAGGTAGTCGCAGTAGATAGCACTTTCTGAATGTAAAATAACAGTTTATTTGCACTACTCAATGAATATTCCAGATGAAAAATTATTTAAACCTTTTAAAAAAAGAAATTTAGATGAAATATAAAATGGGAACAGGATGCAGTGAATGAGCTACCCTCAGGATGTGGAAGACTTTGTTTAAAGCCACACGTGTGACACACAGTAGTTCTACATTACCTCTTGGTACTGAGGCAGTTCTGTAAGACTACACATTTCAGAAGACATAGGTGGCCTGAATTGGCAGAGGGAGTTTTCGCACTTGAACATTCCCACCAAGCACAGGTCCAATCTCTATCACTCTATATAAAATCACAAAATTTTTACACAGAGGTGATAGAAGGCTAGATAGAACAGTGGATACAGAGCAATGGTTGGAATCAGGAGCACCTGCGTTCAAATCTGGCCTCAGGCACTAGCTATCCATGGACAAATCACTTAACCTCTATCTGCCTTGGTTTCCTCAGTTGTGAAATGGGATAATGGGGATCAAATAAAATGATATTTTAAAAAGTGCTTAGCACAGTGTCTGCCACATAGGAGGTTCTATATAAATGCTTATTCCATTCTCCTTCTCTTGATAGTCATAAGAAAATAAATTACCTTTCATATTGTAGCAGCAACTATTATTTCCAGTTTAAAGACCAAAAGAAATCAGAAATTTGAAGCAATTTGCCTAAAATTTCATGGGCGAAAACAAAATGATGTTGAATATGTGGATTATGATTTTTTAAAATGGTAATGTTTAGCTGCTGATCAGAGATGAAAGAACTCCCATGAGAGTTGGCTAAAAAATACTTAAAAAAAAGACCAGGAAATTGGTGACAAGAAAGTAAACAATAAAGCCATTATCTTCACACGTCTATATGAATACGAGTAATGAAGTTCATCACTACACCTAAGTAAACTCTATAGGTCAGCAAATAAGAGAACTTGTGTATGTAATTACCTTGCTTCTCAATGATCTTTGGGGGAAAATACATTGATTATGAAAAAAGTGCTACAAGATTTGAGAAGGGCAAACATTATTACTTTAGTGTAGTTTTTAAAGGAGGTGCTTTAAGTTATATGTTGGGAAGATTGGCTACACACAATCCTGGAATTTTTATTAAAGGGATTGTTTGAGAATATTTATAAAGGAAAGAGGTGATTCATAGAGAACAGTTCATGCTAGGCTAACCTAATTTTCTTTCTTTTTTTGATAGACTTATTAGATTTGTAAATCATAAGAATGTTCCTGGACATAATATATTTAGATTTCAACAAAACATCTGGCAAAGGCTAAAATGTGATCTTAGTAAATGTTATCTTAGTAAAAAAGATGAAGCAATATGGATAAGGTGATAGTTGAGTTAAATGGATTTGTAGCTGGTTAACTGGATGGATTCAGAGAGTGGTAATTATGGTTTATGTCAGGTTGGAGGGAGCTTTCTAGCAAAAATATCTTCCTTTGGTCTTGTTTTATTCATCATTTATTATTTATTAATGACTTGGAGAAAGTCAGATAAAAACGGCAGGCTATCAGATAAGAAGATGATAAATACATGGTAGAGATAGCTGACACATTGGTTGTGAGATAGAATTTAAGAAAATTCATGAAAGGCCAAAGTAGCAAGATAAATGAAACATCCTACATCTTGACTCCAATGTTTGATGCCCAAGTACAGGATGAGAGACACATGGCTAGATATTTCTGTATGTAAATGGCATAGGACATTTAGTGAACTTCAAGCTTAATATATATGAGGCAACAATGTAAAATGGCTGCCAAAATTGCTAATGGGATTTTTGGCTTCATTAAGAGATGTATAATGTCCAGAAACACAGAATTTCTAAATTGAAAGGTTCTTAGATGGAGTAGGGAGGGAGGAGAGAGTCAAGATGACAAAGAAAAGGCAGGGACTCACCTTAACTCTTCCCAATTCTCCTACATACAACTTTAAATTATACCTCAAAATGAATCCTGGAATATCAGAACGCACAAAATGGCAGGGTGAAACAATTTTTACAGCCTAAGACAAACCTAGAGTGTCAAAAGGAAAGGTCTGTTGTACTAGAATGAAAATTCAGCAAAGCCCAGGACAAGTTGCTCAGTGTAGGTTGCTCCCCCAAACCAACAGCAGGCCTTGGAGATAGCTGAATCAACCAAGGCAGCAGTGGCTTCTCAGTCCACAGATAGTAAGAAGGTCAGATAGAGATTATAAGAGACCCTAGGCATAGAACTCTGTTGCATTGTCTATATGTGGACTTGGATCACAATTCTGTGAGAGGAGGAGCATTAACACACAAGAACTTGTGGCTGCAGGAAAGCAGGGACCCTAGTTACAGTTTCAGAGTGGAAAAGCGTGCTTGTGGTCACTCATAGACCAGAGCACATGACTGGGGAGCAGTGACTACACCTCCCTGGTCAGTGCCCCTTCTATCCCAGGAGAAGAGCCCTACTTTGACATAGAGGTAAAAGTCAAGAAATAAGCTGAAAAAATGAACAAACAACTAAAATAACCTGAACATAGAAAGTTAGTATGGTGACAGGGAAGAAAAAAACACAAAAGAGAATAAAATAGAGTCAAAACTGTTATATACAAAACCTCAAAGAAAAATGTAGATTGGTCTCAGGCAAAAAAAAAAAAGAATTCCTGGAAGAGCTGAAAAAGAATTCAAAAATCAAATAAGAGAGGTAAAGAAAATAAGTGGGAAGAGAATTGAGATTGATATAAGAAAATAATGAAAAAAGTCAGTAGTTTGGTAAAAGTGGTACCAAAAATACTGAGGAAAATAACATCTTAAAAACAGAATGGGAAAAATGACAAAAAAGGCATAAAAATCCTCTGAAGATAAGAATTCCTTAAAAAGCAGAATTGTCCAAATAGAGAAAAGAGGCACAAAAATTCACTAAGAAAGCTACTCCTTAAAAAGTAGAAATGGACGAAAGGAAGAGGAGGTACAAAAACTCACTGAAGAAAACAATGCCTTAAAATTTAGTTTTGGGCAAGTGGAAACAAATGAACTCCACGAGACATAGAAAAACAATTTAAACAAAATCTGAAGAAGAAAAAAATTGAAGAAAATGTGAAATATCTAGTTGGAAAAATCAATTGACCTAGAAAATAGATTGAGGAGAGATAATTTAAGAATTACTAAATTATCTGAAAGGTATGATCAAAAAAGAACCTAGGCATCATCTTTCAGGAAATTATCAAGGAAAACTACCCTAATATTCTAGAACCAGAGGATAAAGTAGAAATGGAAAGAATCCACCAATCACCTTCTGAGAGTGATCCCAAAATGAAATCTCCAAATTCCAGAGCATCCAGGTCTGGGGAAAATATGACAGTCAGAAAGCAACAACTCAAATATCATGGAGTCACAGTCAGGATAACACAAAATTTAGCAACTTCTGCATTAAAGATTCACAGGGCTTAGAATATGATATTCTGGAGGGCAAAGAGGCTAGGATTATGTATCGCCAAGACAATATTCACAACACTGGTGATGACTATGTATATGCAAGCGTAGTTCTCAGTCACAAAGTATAAAAGACTCTCCATATAGAAGGCAGAAGAAAAACATTTATTTAGACACCAGAAAGTAAAATTTGAGAACCAGAAAGCTAAATCTGTTATGGTGACCAAGAAGTTAATAAACTTGATGACTGCAGGAGCAAAGCCATTCCCAAATACCCCTCCTCCCTTAACACAAGCAAACACTCACAAGCCCGAGCCTTGCCACTGTGCCTGCCTGTGTCCTCTCCCCTCTGCCTCCAACCATGTTAACTTCTCTGGGTTCTGCTCCACCTTTCCTATTCTACCTGTTCAGCAAGCGCCTCCTACCACATATGACTTAGGCCTCCAGGTGATTCAAGCAGGTTAAAGGGAAAGGTTTCCATTTAAATTACTATTACAGATACTCACCAAACCTGAGTATAATCCTTTAAGGAAAAAAAATGGAAATTCTATGAAATAGAAGGCTTTCAAACATTCCTGATGAAAAGATCAGAGCTAAATAAAGATTTGACTTTCAATTATTATACTCAAACATAAAATGGTAAACAGAAAAGAGAAAACAAAGGGATTTAATTTAACTGTTTGCATTCCTATATGGGAAGATAAAACTTCTAAAACCCTAAGAACTTTCTTATTGTTAGGGCAGTTACAAAGAATACTGACTGGTTGGTTGGTTGGTTGATTGTTGTCCTTTGTTCTCAAAGAGGACCAAAATGACATCACTAATGTAGAGTCAAGTTACAGTGTGTCCAGCTGTGGCTGATCAGACCAGTATGAGCTTGGAATGTTCTATTACATGTTGGGCACAAATAGTCCATGTGAACCGTTGAGGTGGATTCTTTAAATTTGCACATCTTCACTTCTTTGAAGTACTTCCATTCTGCTTGGCTCATAGAGAACAGCACCTTCTCTGATGAGGGTACAACATGGTGGTCGGTCCTGTGCCAGTGTCTCCCATGTCACACAATCGATTCCAAAGTTCTTAAAAGAGACCTTGTATCACTTGTATCACTTTTTTTGACTTCCATGTGAACACTTCATAAAAGTCTTTTTGGCAATACATTTGGTGTTCAAACAATGTGGTCAGCCCACTGGAGTTGCACTCTCTGCACTAGAGTTTGAATGCTTGGCAGTTTAGTTTGAGAAAGAATGTCAGTGTCTGGTACCTTATCCTGCCAGGTGATTTTTAGAATCTCCCTAAGACAATTCAAATGGGAATGATTCAATTTCCTGGCATGGCACTAGTATACTGTCTGGGTTTCATAGGCATTCAATAATGAGGTTAGCACAATGGCTCTGTAGACCTGAAGGTAGTCCATCTAATACCTCTTCTCTCCCACACATTCCTTTGGAGCCTCCCAAGCACTGAACTGACCTGGCAATGTGTGTATCAACCTCATTATCAATGTGCACACCCCTAGATAGTACACTATCAAGGTAAGTAAACATCTACAGTATTCAAAACTTCTCCTTTTTCTGTAACTGATGTTCCATGTATGGATGGTGTGGTGGTTGGTGGCTAATGGGGCACCTTTATTTTCCTAGTATTAATTGTTAAGTCAAAATTAGTACAAACAGCTGAGAATCGACCCATACTTTGCAGCACCTCAGCTTCAGAGACTTCATTGAGTGCACAATCATATGCAAACAGAAAACTATACACCAATACTCCCTTACTCTGGAGGTACATACCTAGAAATAAGACATGGGTGTGAATTGATTCTGATGGGATGCTATCTAAAAAAAAATTAAGGCTAAGAAAGAGGAATACCCTGGGAGAAGGGAGAAGGTAGAAGTAGAGTGGGGTAAAAAAGAGAGGTAAAAGACCTTTTACAGTGGATTGGGAAGATGAAATTGGCTCAAAGAGGGGATAACATTCACACCCAGTGGGGTATAGAAATCCATCTTATCCTATAGGAAAGTGAGAATGGAATGGGCTAAGAGAAGGTGGGTGGAGGGAGCTGATGGAAGAAAGGGTGGATTTGCAGAGGCAGGGGTTGTTGTCCTTTGTCCTCGAAGAGGACCAAAATGACATCACCACAATAAAGGAAATTTCAGTGTGTCCTGTCCAACTGTGCCTAATCAGACCAATATGGGCTTGGAATGTTCTACCTCAGGTTGGGCACAGACAGTCTGTGTAAATATTTGGGGTGGATATCCCAAATTTGTACATCCTGCATTTACTTTGTGCTGTCTCAGTTCTGCTTTGCTCAAAGAGCACAGCACTCTTTCTGATGCGGGCATGCCATGCTGAGCAGTCCTGTCAGTCCTGTGCCAGTGTCTCCCCTGTTGCACAGTCAAATCCAAAGTTCTTGAGAGCAGTAGTCAGAAGAAAAACACTTGAAGATGGCCAGGATGAAAGGAGACAGACAGAGAGAGAGAGAGAGAGAGAGAGAGAGAGAGAGAGAGAGAGAGAGAGAGGGAGAGAGAAACAAGAGCGGAAAGAGGCTGGAAGGAAATACACAGTTACTAGTCATAAAAGTGAATTTATTTTTTAAAGCTCAACCATATCACAATGTTGATTTTATTTGAAATAGCTCTTCAATAACCCTTTCACCCCTATTTTTTTCAGATGAATTGCTTTTTCATCAGGTCTTATTTATCTTGTAATTGTGAAGTTGATTTTTTGAACCCAAATATAAGACTTTACATTTATTCGTATTAAATTTTATATGATTAGATTTCACCCACTATTGTAGCTTATTGAGATTTTCTTAGAATCCTGACTGACAGCCAATATGTTAGTTATCTCTTAGATCTTGGTTACATTTGAAAATTTAGGAATGACATTTATTTATCCCTTTATCTAAGTGATTAATAAAAAATGTTAAATGTCATTGGGTTATTCACAAATCCTAGAATATGCCACTAGAGACCTCCTATCAAACTGACACTGAAGTACTAATGACTGCACCTGGAGTTCAGGCATTCCACCAGGCCTTAATTCATCTATTTCTATTGCAACCCAGTTCATGTCTTCCCATAGGTATTTTCCATAGCAATAGTAAGAGAAACTTGATTAAATACTTTACTGAAATTGAGGTAAATTATATCTACAACCTTCTCTTGATGTACTAGTTTATCAACCCATTAAAAAAGGAAATAAGGTGTGTTTGTCACAACCTCTAATTGAAGAAATTAGAGGGGAACAGCTCCAGTGTCATTTAAAATCATTCCATTTAACTTATCCCCTTTGTGACACTTCTCTTTCCCTAAATATAGCAGGAAAAATACACTTTTTGTTATCTTTAGCTATCTACACTAATTCCAGCTCATTCAGAGGCAGAGTTCAGACCCTCCCAACACTAATCTTATAGGATAATACATGCTTTTGTATTCATCCTCTGTTACTTGCTGTACATCTTCCTTCTGTATGTCTTTTAAGAAGATTAATGAATTCTCTGTTCATCCATAGCAGTCTCTTTATACAACTCCCCCTTTTTCTCCTTATTAGAATTGTTTCTCTTTATGTACTGAGAATTTTATTCTTCGAAGTTTCCCACTTTTCCCTATTCAGTTTTAGAATTCTACTTGTCCTTTCTTTCAGTTCTTTGAAGTCTATTCCTGTAAACTCTTAGATAAAAATCTGACTGGTCCTGATTTTTCTTTCCTTTGTTATTATTAATTCTCAATTGAAGTAGTTGCTCTCCACCAAAATTACCTTGATTTCCAACCAGCAACTATTTCTTCCTTGTTGATGATCAGATCCAAAATAAAATTCTCCTTCTGGGTTACCCTACTGTTTGAAGAATTAAAAAGAGAGATAAACATTTTGCAGTACCCTTACCTTGATTAGAGCACATCTGAAAGGCTGAGTTTACTTTTTGGTGCCATACATCAGAAAGGACATTGGCAAGCTAGATGGTCCGAACGAGGGACAAAATGGTAAAGAACTGGGAATATTTATATTTGGGAAAGAGAGTTGAGAGACATAATAAAAGCCTTATAGAATTTGAAAGACTATGATGTGGAAGAAGGGTTTATTTTTCAGTTTGTTTTTCCTAGAAGTAGTTAGTATAAAAAGGAGAGTGCTGGCCTTGGAGTTAGGCGAAAGCTCATGTTGAATCCCATCTCTGACACTTAGCAGCTGTGGGATTATGGGCAAATCACTTTACCTCTCTGAGCCTCAATTTCTTTATTTATTAAATGAAGATAGTAACATTGTATTAGCCATCTCATAAAGCTGTCATGAGGAGTTAGTGAGATAATACATGTAAAGTGTTTTAGAAACAAAATAAAGCATTTTAAAGTCCTAAATAAATTTCTGTTGTTATTGCCAGAGGGAAGAAGTACGAAGGATGGATAAAGTTTCAGAGAGGCAAATTTTGGCTAACTGTTAGATCTCTTAATAGGTAGAATGGGTTCCTTTGGGAGTTAATGGGGGGTGGAGACAAAGTAGAAGAGTAGAGGGAACATTAAATCCAAATTTTTCCAATATTCATCTCCAAATAACTTTAAAATAACATGTCAAATCAAATTCTGGAGCATCATGGACAATAAAAAGTCAGAGAGAGAAATTTTTCAAGCCCAAGACAACTTAGGAGGTTGGAAGAAAAGGTCAATAATCCTGGGGTAGGGACTATACTGAAGTGTGGTAATATAGCAATAGTAGCTGTGGGTCTTAGAGGCTATGACGACAACAACAGCAGCAATGGTTCTAGGAACTCTCTCCACACAAAAACAGTAAGGGGATTGGGTTATTGATCAGGAAGGGATCATGAAGGACCTCTGTGCTGCCATTAGGTGTAAACTTGGAACCATCTGGCAGCTCCATTGACCATTGCTTAGTTCTGGGTTTCAGTTCCAGGATAGAGAAGCACTTGAAGTCGCTAGAGAGCCAAGGCCCTGGCTGAGGTTCAAGAACAGAGAGAGAGAGAGAGAGAGAGAGCAGGAGCTCTAGTTCCAAATCATAGGTCCATGGTGAAAAAGAACACTAGAACTTGAGGTTGCAAGGGAGAAGAGACCCTAGCTGAATAAGGATCAAATTATAGACCTAGATCACACTACCTTGGAACCACTGAAACTTACAAATCCCCTAGTACTAGGTATGAAAATATCAGGGCAAAAAAGCCTGAATCCTGGAACATTCCCTTGTCTTCCTCACCCCACCCCTGCTCAGGTAAGAAGAGTCAGATTTTAACCTAAAGTTCAAAGTAAAAAAATAGGATAGAAAAGTGAGCAAACAACTAAAAAAGAATCTGACAATAAAAATCTACAATGGTGACAGAGAAGCTCAAGACACAAACTCATAAGAAGACAATCATTTGTAAACATCTAAAATACTTAAAGGAAAAATGCAGATTGGCTACAAGCCTAATAAGAATTCCTAGAAAAGTTAAGCAAAGGGATAAAGAGAAGCAAAAATGCATGGAATAAGAGTGGTACAGGAAAACTTGGGGAAAGAAATGGGAGCTAATGAATTTCCTTTTCACAGAAGGTGAATTTTGGAGGAAATTGCTGAAGTATGGATTGAACTGTGTGTCCTATAAAGTTTTTTTCTCCAACTTTTACTTTATTTATGGTTTAATATGACTATATCTTAGTAGGAAAGAAGTAAGAGTCAAAGATATTTTAGTAGTATTGGAATCAGCTATCTGTCTGCAGGCATCATCACCAAAATAACAGGACAAAGATGAAAAATTGCCTCTCCATTTGATTTCATTAGCTCCAACTGAATCTGTTTTAACAAGCTGGTGACTGAAAAAAAGTGGAAAATGGATACAACCAGGTAAGCACAATGACTCTAACTTATCATTTATCAAGAAAGAAATGGGAGGAGAAAACCTTTCACCAACAAATACTTAATCTCCTTACTAAGTTATATAGTTGGACATCCACAGCTAAGAGAAATGTCAGAAAAGAAGCTTGTTTGGAAAGCACCATGGAAGAGAAGGATGGAAAATAATAAGCTGTCTCATTTCATGAAGGAGCAAAATCAGTGAAGGAGAAAGTAAATGTGTGGAGACCTTGGCAAGAGATTCAACAGTCAGATTATTCTAAGTACTAAATTAAAAAAAAATATGAACTGAAGAAACATCAAATAAAGAGGACTTTTCTACAGTGATTTATTTTCTTTAGCAACAAGAGTAGGGACCCTCATATTTAAAATTCTACCACCTTTAAATCCTGATGTCCAATTGTAATGAAGAAGGGAGTAATATCAATCGACAAGATGAAGGAGTGAAAAGCATTCAAGACTGAAAAGGTGATATATTGTGCCTGGCACATAGTGAGACTTAAAAAATCTTACTGATAGATGCAATATTAAAGGAATAGAAGAATCAATTATCAAGGTATCTCAAGGAGGGGAATATTAAAAAAAAAATGAAAAAGATCTTAGTGTTTTACTGGGGGAAAAGGTATCCAGAAGACATTAATACTGACCTACATGTTTGTTTTCTTTCTCTATAAAATCTTTATGAAAATTGTCTATCAACAAACTGATGGAACTTGATAAAAATAGGAAAAAGGAAGAGATGTGATTTTTCAGTCAATCAATCATCAAATATTTGTTAAATACCTACTCTGTGATAGGCACTATGGTGGGCATTGAGCATACAAAGACAAATGAAACAGTTCTTGCCTTTAAGAGTTTATATTTTTCTTGGGGACACAATATAAAAACATATATAATATATACACACATATGTATGTATACACATATGTGTGCACATTCATCAATGTGTATATATATATGTACACGTATGCATATGTATGTACACACATATGATAAAAGCAAAAGATACAAAGTTAGTTTAGGGGCAATCACTAGCAGGTGGAAGACCAGGAAAGGTCTTATATAAAAGGTAGTGTTTGAAATGACTTTTGAAGGAGAATTGAAATTCTATGAGGAGAGAGCACATGAAGGCCAGTACAAAGTTAGGGAGGCAGGAACTGGAGTGTCACATGTGAAAGGGCCAGTTGAGCTGGACCATATTGTGCATGAGGCAGAGTAACATATAACAATTCTGGAAAGGTAGATTGGGAGAAGTTATGGCAAGCTTTAAATGACCCACAAGGGAATTTACATCTGATCCTAATTGTAATAGGAATTTATTAGGGTTTATTGAGAAGGTGAGTGACAAAGTGAGATCTGCACTTAAAGAAAGTCTCTTTGGAAGCTGTGTAGAAGATGAAAGAGGTGGGACAATATTCTTTGCAAGGAGGCCAACTAGGAGTCTATTAAAACACTCTAGATGAAAGATACTGATAGAATGAAGTAGGGTGGTGGGTATTTAGGTAGAGAAGAGGGGACAGGTGTCCTTATACAAATGCAGAAGTAAGCACAAGATCTGGGAACCAACTGATCAATGAGAGTGAAGGTTTTAGGATGACACTGAGGCTGTAAACCTAGATAACAGAAAGTATGGTGAACTAGGGAAGTTCACAAGTGGGAGCTGGGGAAAAAGATAATGAATTTTTAAAAAGCATATCAAGTTTGAGATAACTATAGGATATCTAATTCAAAATAGGTAGTTCAAAATGAGGATCTCGAGCTTAGGAGAGGGACTAGGGCTGGATACACAGATCTTTATGGATTATTTAATTAATTACCATAAAGATGGCAATTAAATCTATGGGAATTGGTGAGGTAATCATGTGAGATGGTGTAAAGAGAAAAAATAAAGCCCAAGACAGAGTCTCAGAGAACTCTCACTGTTAGGAGGAATATTTTGCTGATAATTTTCTATACTAGGGCCACATTTTATGATTACATAACTGATTGATAAGTCCCTTTCTATTCATTGTTTATTGAGTTTAAGAAAGCATTTGCCATTTTGGAACAAAATACAACTGTGAAAGCTCTCCTTAGGAAGATGTCTCATATCTATCATCTATGTATCTATGTATCTATCTATTTATCTGTCTATGTATGTATGTAGGTCTATAGGTATGCATGTATCTATAATATGATTCCATGCAAGAGATGATTATGTTATATATGTATTTATTCAAGAGCCTAGCAAGTATTAACATTAAGGATGGGTAGAAATAGAGCCTCATCAAGAGATTTGACCGGTGCCATGCTGGGTATCCAATGGAAAAAGAATTTCCTTTTGGACTCAAGGTTCTCCTAATGCTCCTAGTAGATGTATCATATTAATTGTGTATTTGGGATTTGGTGCATGCCTAAAAACCATATACAAAGATACCACCTATGTCAAAGACACTGGGAGATCTGCTTTTGGGAGACAAGAGAACTGACCTATGTATGGGCATTATGCATTGGCCTACCATGTAGCTGCATGTAGCTTTTTTCAATTTAACTGTTCAATCAGAATTGTCTGCATTTTAAAAACCACTTGACTGAGCACAATCTGGGATTTTCCTGCATTTGGTTCTGATGGTGAGGGACTCTCATTCACAGCAGGTGATGCCATATGATAAATGGCCATGTCCTGATACTGAAAGAGTTTGATTTAACCATCAAAAGCAGAAAAGTAAAGTGGATAAAAAACACACAGTATGACAGGCAGCTTTGATGTACAAGTTGTTGAATTAATCCTTTAATGTGCATTTATTGGGAAAGTGCTACTGATGGATAATGAAATGGACACAGAACTGAGTATACTTAATGAGTCAATGTAATATGAATCTAATAAACTCAGTATAAGCCAATAGGATGATTTGGGATCCCCCAAAGTAATGCCACCTTAGACTTCATAAAGAAAGGTGTAGTATCTGCAATGAAGGCAATAGTTTCATTATACTTCCCCTGGTCAGTTCACTTCTGGAATACTGTGCTCAGTTCTAGGCATTGCACTCTAAGAAAGACATTGACAAGATGCAACATTCCCAGAAGAGAATAAATAGGTTGATGAGAAGGCTGGAGAATATACCAAGGAAGATCAGTTAAAAGTACTGTATATTTTAGCCTGGAGGAAAGATTTAGATAGGTGAGGGCAAGTGAACTATGAGACTCCCTAGGTGGTATACTAGTACCTTACTGTTTTGATATTAAAGTCAGACTCCTTACTAAATAGGTTTACCTGTGAAGGATTCATTGAGAAATATGGGCAAGGATCACAAGGGATAAAAAGGCACAGAAGATTTATCACCTATATCAATGGAGGGAATTTCCCTCCCCCCCAATAAAATCACACTTCTGTCAAAGTATCATGCTTTCAGAGTAACTCAGTGTAGTCCTCAAACTGTGAGTGAGCCCTTCATCTGCATGACATCAATCATATTTTTTTTTTGGTACAAGTACACACAGAGGAAAACCAGCACTAAAAATTGGCAGTTTAAGTATGCAGATGTAATGTATCTATTCTACTCCCTCCTTATTTCTTCAAGCAGCCTATGGATCCTCACCTGGTATTCCTTTTCTTCAATTCCATTGCCTTTCCTTCTCTCCTAGTCATTCCTAAGTGCCTTTCCTTTCTCTATCTCTTCTTTCCTACTACTTATTTCCTAGGGTCTGGGAAATGTACCATAGAATTGTGAGCTCTGGTTATAGTCCACAGAAAGAGTGTGAAAAGAAATGAGCAATCTTTGTTTCATGTTTCAGTATGGCACAGTGAAGAGTGCTAGATTTTGAGTCAGAGGACTTGGGTTTAATTTTTGACACTACCTACAGCATATGGTATTACTTGTGTGCCTTTAAATAAGTCTTTTAACGGTTCAAGGTCTCAGGTTTTTAATCAATAAAATGAGGGATTTGGATTAGATCACTTCCAGCTCTAAATCTATCATCATATCTCTCAGTGAGTGAGACTAGAAGTCATATTAGCTTTTCTGTTGTCAAGGAGAGCTAGAGACTCTAGTCTGGCTATATAGCACAAAGAACACTGACTGGAAAATATGTATCTGCTTACCTGATTGTTTTATGTCCATGATGCAATGTTCCACACCTTAAATCCTGATTTATCTTAATATTTTGGGTTGAATTGATTGGTTGTTTTTCAATCTTATAAATAGTCTAAATCTTGACTGGTAAAAGTTTGGCATATCTCCATTTAATGAGAGGATGTGGAAGGCTAGAGAATAAAAGGTATATCTATATACATGGAGAAAAAGAACATCTTTCAGTTCAAAAAATCAGTTAGGGGCAGGTGAGAGAAGACTAGAGCTGGATGTATCTGAATGATCAATCAGTGTAGAAATGTCCTCTTTGAATTCTCAGGTTGGGAACTTTGTCTAATTTTGGTTAATTATTCCTTCTGCATTCTTCTTCCTCTTCTCTTTCTTTTCTAATAATCCAATGCAAATCTTCTGGGGGAAGGGAATAATGAAATGAGTTTTCTTTTGCTGCTTGCTAGGTTATTGAGAGTTAGGAGGGAGAGTTCATCCCTATTTAGATTTTTATTGCAACAAGGAGGAAAGGTCCCAGTATCTTCACTGTCAGACCATCCTTAAAGTAGATGTGAGTGCTAATGAACGCAGTCACATTGAATGAGATCTTGTTGGCCTTTGTTGTGATTGACCCAGAGATAGTTCCACTGGAACATGGAGAATTCTGCTACCCACCTCTGCAAATGGTGTTGACCAATTGGCTATAAATACCTTTCACATCTTTTACCTGGTAATTATATGCTAAAAGACATGAAGTGAAAGTGACCATTGTAAAAGGTCATCATTGGAAATGTAAATGTCAACAAAGTAGCAATTGTTACTACAAATCAGTTTAGTTTAGATAATTACACATTTTTGGTACAAGGAGCCTGCTTTTGAGAGAAGGCTGGGGTGGGCTGCTTCATTCTCAGTCCCCTTTTCCTTCTGTGGTTGCATTCATAAAGTATCCATAAGTGAATTCATATCTGGGAAATTAGAGGGGCAGTCAAAGGTTTCCATGGCAGAGGCAATTTCATAAGAAGAAAGAACGTTTATTAAGAAAGCTCTACAGCCTTTGTGAAGATGATTTATTTCATATCCCCAGATATTAGTTATTCCAAAAGGAGTTAGTGTCTAATGTTTAGGACGGAACATTCTAGTGACTTCCAAGAGAGGAGCAGGTTAATTAAAGATTCAACATCTTCACTTCCAATCTCAGGATAAGTCTAGCCAATCACAATTCAGTTTTATAGCTAAGCTTAATGATTTAACCATCATTCATCTGGAGGTTTTGCCAGTTATGAAATGATTTGAATAGAAGACAGGAGATTGGCTAGGAGAGAAAGAAAATAAAGACTGAATAACTATACTTTTCATAAAGTGGAATAAGCTGTCATGGAGGATACTGAGTTTCTCTTCATTGGAGCTATTTAAACATAGGTTGGCATGTTATAGAAGGGATTCTTGTTCATTGTTAGATGCACTTAGTTTATATTGAATAAACCCTGAAGTATTTTCTAGTTCTGAGAGTCTGTGAAAACTTTTGGTTAAGTACTCATTGTTCTGAAGAAAAAATGAAAAGTATGTGCTGAGTACCCTAGAAAGGGACCTACACTGGTTAGAGTAAAAAAATCTTAGGAAAGGCAACTATGTAAGTTCAAACAGAGAGTTCTTTTTCTTGATCTCCACTAATTTGGTAAGTAATTCCAAACATGTCTCATTGATCAATTAACAAACATCTATTAGGCACTTGTCATGTGTCAGGAACTGTACTTAGTACTAGTGATACTGATGTGGATACAAAGGTTCCTTAAGGGTTAATACTAAGGGTTGCTTTTTCGGTACCTTATAAGGCCCCTTCTGAGCTTGAGGGCATCCTAAAGTCTCTTCCCCTTATCTTGAAATACCATAAAACTTCCTCCTTATCCTGGCCCATAGAATTCCTTGTCTCCCCCATCCTGGATCATAAAATTTACCCTCTGTCCCTTATCTTGTGTCATCTATCTTTCTCATCCTGTCCCTAAATCTCCAAACCTCCCATTAGAAACCTAAAAATTATATCATCATTATACAAGGCTAAATAGCTTTCTGTCTCTATAACTCTGATTCTTCTCCTGTGTCAGTGCCTTTGTTTAGCTTTTTGCTAAATCTCAGGTCCGTGTGCTTTTGTGTCAAGAAAGCTCCCGTGGGCTAAAGAGGAAGTCTAAATTAATCCTTTCAAATCTGAACCTGCTCTGACCTCAACCACACAAAGACAAAAATAAAACAATTCCTTTCTTGAGGAGCTTTTAGAAAATTGATTTTATTGGTATCTTTTTTTATTTTTACAGCACTCATTTTCCCCTGTATCCCTCCCTCTCACAGAAATAACACTTTATAGAACACTCTTTTTAAAGGAAAATATTCATTAAAATCAATCAACTCATTGAAAAAAATATGACATTCTGTCTTAATATACTGGTATTTATAAGCAAAGTCTTTAATTCCTGCTTTCTATCTTACAGAATCAGAGAATTGGAAGAGACCATTGACAACATGGAATCCAATTAATACCATCTGGACAAGGAAATTTCTTCATGGTGTTATTGATAAATGATGACTTCCAATGATGGACAACCCACAAATTACTAGGGCAGCTCATTCCACTTTAGGATAGATCTGATTGTGAGAATGTTGTCCCTTATATTAGTTAAGGCTAAGTCTATGTCTGCAACTTCCTTCTACTTCTTTAATTCCACCGTATGGGCAAAACAGGACAAATATGTCTAGCCTCCTCTTCCACCAGATATTTGGAAGATTAATTGTTTGATCTATGATTTTAAAACAAGACTGTTGGGAATGTAGGACAATGCCCTTTTTTCATACAAAACAGTAAAGACCTGGGCAATGTTCTTAAGGAAACCTTATAATATAGTTCAAGTAAACACCCAGTCTTGTATATATCCATTATTCAAAGTCTTTGATTCTGGTTCCTGCTACCCATTCTTTTCTGCCATTTGCCCCTGGCAGGTTTCTGGAACTAAACTGGTTTCTTGGGTTTGGGTCAGAATATTTTTGGTTTGATATTTTTTGCCTGATTGCTGTAGTGCTATTATTAAGAGAGTAGTTAGTGGACAATTGAAGTAGGTATAGGAAAGGAAATACATGTGCGTGTTTATGTGATCATGTATGTGACAGACAGAGACAGATAGAAAGACATAGACAGAAATTGAGCCAGAAGGAAACAAAAGGAGAAAGAGAGAAATGACTTTAGGGCTTCTGTATATTCTGGAAGTCATACAATGACAGGAGAGGGACAGTAGCATTCCACTGGATAACAGAAATCTCTACAATGATAACAGGCATTTTTGAGATGAGTCTTAATGGAAATGAGAGAGAAAGAGATGCAGACAGAAGGACCCCATATAAAACTGAAGGACTTTAACAAATGAGGGATCAACGTTTTCCATTTTTCACCTATAGGATCAACTTCTTAGCTCTGCTGACCATTTCTTGGCTTTTGGAGATTCAGGGAATGTTGGATTCATTTGGACAGTTCTATTCTAAACACAATAAAGAGATATAACTATTAGCAGCAGACAGTCCCCATGAAAACAAGGTATATTAGTTGCAAGGGGACCTGGAACGATTTACTTCCACATAATAGCTTTATGATGGACCTTGGTGCTTGCAATGATTCATCTGCCTCCTTTAACAGTTACCATTCAAATTGCATTTGAGCCTGTAAACAAAAGTCCTTTTATTGTATGCTTGGAACCGTAAGACAGCTGCAGACTTCCAGAGGAAAATGCTGCAATGCAGCTCTTCTTTCCTGTTTTCATAACAAATCTCTGTTGGCATGTACCATACTGGGGCGGAGCTAGCACACAAGCAGACTGCTTTTTGCTCCTGCCTGCAGACCCTCTGCCTCCGGAATCCACATGGCTTAACTTCCTTGTGGGGGTGTGAAAGAGAAAAATAGGAGATGCTCACACAGGAATTAACTCCTTTTATTTGTTCAAAAAGCATTTTGTTGGCTTCTATCAAGCAGTTTCTCAATTTGACCTTGTCCCCTTTTACAAAGACAGTCAAATGTATAGTGTGGTTCTCCTTACTTTTTTTTTGAAAAACCATTTGTCGGGATTTGAGATCTAGGATATGGGTGTTGGAAAAGAATTTGGTTCAAAGGGTGTGGTTAAGAGGTCAGAGTGAATTAGGCTTGCAGTGGCCATTGAGATGCATGGCCATACTAGAGGCGTGGAGGACTTTGCAAATCACTGTAATTGCTTGGTCTAGAATAAACTCAAACAGATGATTAATAACAGATAGGAAATAATCAAGATCTTTCCATCTAATGGAATGTTGTTGCAGAAATCATTGACCCCTCTCTTAAAATTTGAAATTCAACTGCAAAGTAACAAGGAATTCTGCAGATAGAAAGACAGGAAACCTACATTTCAACAAATATGTATTAAGCACCTGCTAGAGCCGTTGCCCCTGACCTCATGCAGTTTAAAGTCTAGTAGGTTTAAAGGACATATTTTATGGCAAATGAATTAGAGAATAGTAAAATGAACTATATATATATATGAGGCATGAGAAGATACTTTGTTACGTACTGGGTGACAAAGGAAGCTTTGTGGAGTAGGTAGCACCTGAGATAGGCTTTTAAGGATAGATAGGAAACTAATAGTTAAAGAGGAAAAAGATTTGGGAAGGGGAAAGTGTTTAGAGATCCTCTTGTTCAGCTGGCTCATGTTTGCAGAGGAAAATTGAGACCTCAAGAGGGCATACCATTAAAAAGTAGCAGGCTCAGGGACTGGAGTTAGGTCTTCTAACACCAGACAGAGGGCACTCTTCACCATACTGTGCTGGCCTGTTCCCCTAAGGGTTTACAAGCAGAGCACTATTTTCTTGGGTATTTGCTGTCTGCAGAAGCTGGTTTTCCACTTCACCTGTTCTGAGTAGGCAATGACCTCCAATAGTTTGTGTTATTAACCAACTACTCCCTGAAATATTTATATTTGTCCTTCCCCATTGATTCATGGGAGATTGTTTAACATAAAGAGCATTGGATTGGAATTCAGAGGACCTGAGTTTGAAACTCAGATCTGTGTGGCCTTGGGAAAATCAGTTAATTTCTCTACATGTAAATTTCTTTATACTGTATATGTATGTATATGGAGATTATTAGACTACATAAGCACTGAAATTTCTTTTAGTTCTAAGTCTATGATGCTGTGATGAATCCCATGATTTATACTGACACAAATTCAATAATATAGGGATTTATTTTGTAAAACCAGGAACCAAAGAGAGATAGATTTGAGCTTGATATAAGGGAAAACTTCCCAATGATTACAGCAGCTCAAAGTGGAATGAATTTTCTCAGGGGCTAGTGAGCTCTTCCTCACTGGAGATCATTCATCCCAAGGCTATGAGATCAAGGAGCGCTTAGGGGAAATTTTCATGCCAGTTTGGGTAGACTAGATGACTTTTGAGGTCTCTTCTAATTGAGATTGTATGTGAAGTGGACCCCTTGGGCAGCTGAGTGGTGCAGTAGAAAACGTGTTGGGCTTAGAGTGAGGAAGATTTTTCTTTCTGAATTCAAATCAGGCTTTGGACACTTACTAGTGTGTGTGAGCCTGGGCAAGTCACTTAACCCTGTTTGTCTCAGTTCCTCATCTGTAAAATGAGTTATAAAATGAAAAATCACTCCAGTATCTTTGCTAAGAAAACCCCAAATAAGGTCATGAAGAACTGGACAAGACTGAACCATAACAGCAGGATGGTCCCCACCTTGCATTGCTCTCAATTTCATGGCTTGCATTTCACCATTCTTCTGTCCTGCTGTACTGCATATCTGAACTTTTAGGTTGATTTTATGGTATTTAAAATATAATTTTATTATCTTTAATTTTCATGGAGAAGTAAAATTATTAAATATTTTTTCTTATTCACTATTGGTCCTATTTATAAATTATTTACTGCTGAGTCCTTGATCAAAGGTATAATCCCTAATCACGACATTCTTACTATAGGGCAATACAATATTCCTTATGGTTGTTTACTTTATATCATAATTTCTAGGAGCTCATTGGAACAATAAACAGGGACTATTTATAGTACAGTTGAGGGCTAGGGTTTTTTAGATATTCACTGAAGGGCCTCTACAAACCTACAACATAAGTGTGTCATAGAGGAAGATGTTTTTTGAGAGATAGTATGTTATAATAGAAAGAGTACTAGACTTGAAGTCAAGAAGACCTGGGTTCAAATCCTTCCTCATACACTTAATAGCTGTGGGATTCTTGACAAGTCATTTCACTTCTCTGGACTTGGGTTTGCTCATTTGTAAATTGAGGGGTCAGGACTTGATGACTTCAAAGTATTCTTTTTAGCTCTATGTCTATGATGCCATGAGGGAAATAGCATGGCAGCTAGGTAGTACAGTCAGGACTGGGAATCAGGAATACCTGAGTCTGAATTTTGCCTCAGGCATTTACTGGCCATACAATTCTGGGCAAATCACTCAAATCTCTCTCTCTCCTTTAGTTATTTTAATCTATAAAATGGCCATAATAGCACTTAATAGCATTGTTGTGAGCATCGAATAAGTTAACGTATGTATAGACTTTGGAAACTTTAAGGTGTTATATAAATGCTAACTATTGATATTATTATAATGGATGTATATCTTGTTGGAAACTAAATTCTTTTAGAAATTCAGGTTGGCTTAACACTCTGTGGTGGAGGTGTTACTGGTTAGACTTGGTTAGAGAACAGAAGTCAGACAAATAAAGGGATATAATAGGGAGTCAAACTTTGCTTAGTTTAAGGGGGAAAAAAATTCCTTACAATTAGGTCTGTAGAAAAATGGAATGAACTGCATCAAGATTAATGAGTGGGGAAAGTTTGGGGGAGGAGCAATGGAAGGATGGTGGCAAGTTTCTCATCACTAGTGGTCTTTAGGCAGAGGATGGATAACCACTAGATTGTTTGTCCTTTGTTCTCAAAGAGGACCATGACATCAAGATGATGACATGAGTTGAAGTTGACTTTGCGTGAAGGAGGGCTGTGCCAGGTCTCCAACCTCACTTTCTCCTCCTGAGCCATCTGGGTCCAGTGACCAGATACTCATCAGGACCATAACCACTAGAAAGGAGTACTTCAAAGGCTATTCATGTGAGAAGGGTTAGATTTTTTAATCCCTGTCAAATGAGATTCTAATTCTATGCTTCTACAAATGCTGTAGCCAAAAGTGATTTCAAAAGCATAGGTTTGCCTGTCTGTAATAGATTAGAATAGGCCTAAGTAGCTCTGTTTAATTCAGGATATTTATTAAGCATTATAACAGGCAGCATGACACAGAAGAAAGAGCATTAGCTCTGGAGTGGGAGGCTCTGAGTTCAAATTCTGCCTCTAATGCTGTCTTCTTGTGTGATCTTGTTTAGCATGTTATTTAATTTCCTTGGACCTCACCTATGGGCTATGAGAAACACACCATTCTCATGAAAAGAACTCAAAAACAGAGTGGGCAGAGAAAGGTGGTTTATTTTATACATCCCAGGATGTAGGTGCTGTTCACAACGAGCATTCACAGAGTACAGAAACAAGAACATGCCTAAATACAGTCAGGGTGGTCAGACCTCCTCTCAGAGTCAGGATTGGTCCAGACTCCGTAGGGTTACAACCTTTCTGAAGCTACTATTACATGCATGTTTCCCCTCCCAGATCATGAAATCTGTGTTCAGAAAAATGGAGGGATAATTTTATGCAGGGTGTGTCAGTTAATATTAATAAGGCTCATGAAGTACACCTTAATCCTGGTAGCTCTTGCTTTAAGTATCCTTTGGTTAAGCCTTTGATTCTTAAGCTTCCTTCTGGTCAGAGTTCATAGCTGAAGTATGTAGTCCCTCATTGGATGGTTGGTTGTTAGGCAGATAGTGCTGGGTCAGCTCCCCATGGGGTTGGATGCTGGTTTCTTTACTATTTGCTGTGGAAGCAGAACAACAAAATTCATTTTTCTTATGGATCTACCTGTAAAATGAGTAAGTTGGACTACATGACTTCTGGAGTCCCTCCTAACTGGAAATCTATGATCCTGAATCGCAGAATCTAATATTCAGAATCTAATCTAATCCAACAGACAGCGAGATGTTGCAGGTGATAGAGGGCCAGACCTGGGGTCAAGAAGACTCATCTTTGTGAGTTCAAAGCTTGCTTCAGTTAAATCACTTAATCCTGCTTGCCTCAGTTTCCTCATCTATAAAATGAGTTGGAGAAGGACATGGCAAACACTCTAGTATGCTGTAACAGTAAGCACTCCAACATACATGGGGGACCTGCTATCACAGGTTCTTAGATCTGCATTCATAAAAGGAAAGGCAACTTTTGAGGGATCAGCAATGACTTTAATCAAGCACATGTATCATTCCTTTAAGCAAGCACATATATCAATCATTCACCTAGTTCAGGAGAGTCAGCACCCTGGACTTCAAAGAAAATACAGAGAAATCAAAAAGTCAACAGACATGACTTTCTCTGCTTGACCATAATTCAACAGACAGGTCCAACTATCTGACCACAGTCACCAGAGAGGGAAGCACTGACATCTGGGTTTTCAAAGTGGGGGTGGGGGTGGAGGGAACTCCTTAAAATAACTTCCCAGAGTTCTCCTCTGGCACTCAAATCTTCTCACAAAAACTAAGCCCCAAAGTAAAATCCCACCCTCAGAGTAGTTATACATTTTTTATAGCCCGAGGACATGATCCTCTGACCCAGTGCTGCAATAGAAAAAACAAAAGTAGAAATATAGAAAAAAATAGAAAAAACAAAAGGTATTTGGGACCCTCTTACAAAACAGCTCCCCTAATCATGCCTCCCATAATGGGCAGGCCATGAATGGGTGGGAAAGATCCTCCTTAATCACATTATTCAATCAGAGGCACTTTTAGTAAAACAAAAACAGCCAAAGATCCTAATTTAACTGCCATCACATATGCTTGAAAAGAAAACCCCAAATGGAGTCAGAGTAGGACATGAGTGAAATGACTCAACAACAACAACAACAAAAAATCCAATAGACTAGTTCAGGGAAGATGACAAAGACTGAATGAGAAAGGTTAGGTCTTTGCCCTCATGGAGTTTACAATCTAGGTATTTTCCTCCTAGTTGTACACTCTATGGATCTATTTTCCTCTTAGATCTTGCTTAGGTAAAAAACTTTAGGTCCCTCTACAATATAACAACAGATGATGGAGAGCCGATAAGAGGCTAGTTTATCAACTCTGTTTTCCCTTTTTTTTTTGCCTCCTTTCCCCTTAGTAAATAGTGTTATCAGATTTCTTTGGTTTCTTGTTTTCCCTTGCCGTGAAGTGTAGCCTCAAAGCAATTACAGATTCCCTTCTGAAATGGAACAGTTTAAATCGTTTCAAGACCCAGTGGGTTTTTCCCCCTTAATATACCACAGTGAAACACATATATTTACTGTCCAGATTGTATCCTTTCTCCTTGAAATGTGAGGCTCCCAAAACCCATGTTTCAAGTTTAAACAGAGGAGTCTTGATATTCCTCCAAAAGGAAGTTTCTCTCAGAAAAATAGATGTTTTGCCACAGAGAGCAGTTTGAAATAGGGCACTTGGTGAGCTTCTGTTCTTGCCTGTTAAACAGCTTAAGCTTTAGAAGGGCCTGTGTGAGTTCAGCTTTTGCATTTGAGTCCTAATGCTGAATCCATTAAAGGGTTCTGTTGAGCCTGCAGCGAATTTCTGGGTTCCTAAGAGGATGCTCCCAGCTCAGTTAACACGTTTGAAGCTGCATGGCCTCAGGCTACATCTTCTATAGTCTGGGGGAGAAGGGGTAGAAATCAGTACAAAGGTTGAAATTACTTTTTTCTGGCTCTTAAATTTCCTTCAGAGAGGCAGTGGTTGGCCTGCACTATTTAAAAAGCTTATAGAACCATTTCAGTTTCTGGGTAGAAACAATGTCCTTCTGTGCCCCTTTCCTGCTGTTTTTTGGGATGTTTAGGTGTTAATGGCAAAAAGAAACATAGTAGATCTCAGTCCGTTCTGATTAGGGAGAGCCTGTTCTGATTCCCTTGGGCAATGGATCTCAATTTAAAATGAAATCATGTTGGAGCTGTCCAGTAATTGTGCTGTTTTAACATTTCAGATTGTATGATTTAGAACTGGAAGATGCTGTATAGATCATTTAGTCCGGCCCCCTCCTAGCATGACTGAAGGAAATAGGAGATTCAGAGAGACTCAAAGATTTGCTCAAGGTCACCCAAGCAGTGCATAGTGGAACTATTTTGAGCCCAGGATCTTAGCTCATCTACATTTTAGACTTTTTAAAAACTGAAGCTTTTACTATTTAAATACTCAAATGGACTTGTGAAACCATGACACATAAAAAGTTTGAGAAACATAGTTTCTTTGTAATCATTTTATTAATTATGCTAACAATAATTAATAAGAGGGATCTATGGCATTCTCAAATAACACAGATTCCTCATGGAACCCATTCAGTGCTTATAGAGCTTGGAAGAGTGGGTGTTCCTGAGGGTGGCAATCAACTTTGATTGGTTAATAATTAATGAGGCAAAATATTATAATGACAGATGAATCTGTTCTAATGAAGGGCTGGGGGACTTGACCCATTATATCATTGACTTCCAGACCACCCCCAGTCTTGGGCAATCTACCCAAAGAATTTATCTTCATCCCAATCTTGGAATGCATCCTAGATAAATTCTTTGTTAGGTTCTCTAGCTGGATGATGGCAACAACTCCAAGATTTCATCTCATCATTAGGCCTGCCCTTCAGAGAACTAAGCTTTGACTTAATCTTCAAATGTGAAAGGGGAAAAATCCTGGATCTCCCCAATTATTGGTTATTTAATAATCATTTCTCTCAGATATCACCAATTTGAATACTCCTTGTAATGATGTAGAATGTAGAATACTAAAATAGATGAGGAGTTTGCTAATTTGGGCAGGGGTCCTATCCTTGATGTAGCTATGCATATATCTACTCATAATGCATACAGAAAAGTCTATGGGGGGATATATTAGCATATGATAATGACATTGTAATAAGCCTCTCCATGTCATAAGTTCACCTAAGGTCAGTTCTTGCTATTACTGCACAAGTATCCACTTAGTCTGTGATTTAGTGGTCAAACATCCTGCTCAGTATTCCATTGGTGCAGTTTTCTTATTGACTGGCTATTGTGGTCTTGTCTAAAACTAGATGGATGTGGTATGTGGTTGAGTTCATGGGCACACCAGTTCTAGTGAGGCAGTGAGGCATATGAGGAAGTTGATATATTGGGGCTGGGAGTAGTGGCTATTGGGGTGAGGTCAATGGCTTCATTTCATCAATATCAATTCCTTCATTCCCCTCTGGGTTCCACTCTTGAGTCTTTAGACCCCTTTCTCTATTTTACCATCTTCTCAGCAAATTCCTTACATTTTTATGCTTTTTCTTCCCTTACTAGAATATAAATTCTTTGAGGTAAGGAATTGTCTTTCTTTTTAATCTTATTCAAATTCAAAAACTTAGCACAGGGCTTGGCAGATAGTAAATGCTCAATAAATATTGTTGACTTGGATTTTTTCCCCTGGAAAAGTTTGGAATTAGCAAAGGAGTTTTGCAGTTTCCTAGAAATAATCCAGTCCTGTGCAAGTGTGGGCTCTTCTTACATTTAATTGCATTTTTAATAAATGAAAAGTAAGGGACAAAAATAAATTTAAAATAAATAAAAAAGTAGGGATGCAGATACAGAAAAATTGTTAACTGATATTTATGTAATTTCTCAAACTAAATTAACATACTTCTTTTCAAGGTGAAAGAAAATACCCACATGGCTCCTTGCCACTCTAATTCAGTCTCCTCTCTTCTTGCCTAGAATGATTTGAAAACTTACTACTTAGGCAGTACTTCCTAATACACTGACTCCAAACTGTCATCCACACAGTTTGAAAACTGACAATTCCCTTTTTTGTTTAGTATTTTACTTTTCCCCAATTACATGTAAAAGCAATTTTTAATAGTTTTTAAAACTTTGAGGTCCAAATTCTCTCATTTCCTCCCTCCCCACTCCTGTCATTGAGAAGGCAAGCAATTTAATATAGATTATACATGTGTAGACATGCTGAACATATTTCCAAATTAATCATTTTGTGAAAGAAAACATAGACAAAAAACTTATGAAAAATAAAGTTAAAAAAGTTTGCTTCAATTTGTTTTCATCACTTCTTTCTCTGGGGATGGATGGCATTTTTTATCATAAGCCCTTCAGAGTTGTTGTGGATCATTGTATTGCTGAAAATAAGCAAGTCATTCACAACTCACAATCTTATAATATTGCTGTTACTTTGTACCAGGACATGCACTTTTCATCAGCTTCTGTAAGTCTTTCCAGGTTTTACAAAGCATCCTGCTTATCAATTCTTACAGTACGATAATATTTCATCACAATTACATACTG
The DNA here is from genome assembly GCA_028658325.1 of Potorous gilbertii. Classification (NCBI taxonomy): domain Eukaryota; kingdom Metazoa; phylum Chordata; class Mammalia; order Diprotodontia; family Potoroidae; genus Potorous; species Potorous gilbertii. The sequence goes on along the minus strand of CM053773.1, from coordinate 22,823,538 downwards.
CAATTAGTTATTCCCTAATTGATGGGTATCACTCAGTTCCCAATTCTTTGCCATCAGGAAAGAGCTGCCATAAATATTTTGGTACATATAGGTTCTTTTCCTTTTTGTTTTTATCTCTTTTGGTATACAGACCTACTAGTGGTATTGCTAGGTCAAAGGGTATGCATGATTTTAACAGCCCTTCGGCCATAGTTTCAAATTGCTCTACAGAATGGTTGAATCAGTGCACAACTCTACCACCTGTGCATTAATCTGAATCATTTTTTCCACATCTCCTCCAACATCCATCATTTTACTTTTCTGTAATATTAGCCAATCTTATAGATATGAGGTAGAATTGTTTTAATTTGCATTTATCCAATCAATAGTGAGTTACAGTGTTCTTTTCATATGGGTATAGATAGCTTTGATTACTTCATCTGAAAACTGTTCATATCTTTTTTATCATTTATCAATTGCAGAACGACTCTTATTTTTTTATAAATTTGACCCAGTTCTCTGTAGGTTTAAGAAATGAGAACTTTATCAGAGAAAATTGCTTCAAAAATCTTTTCACAGTTACTATTGTTAAGTGTATTTCCCTCCATTCTATTTCCCCCTCTGCTTATTCTATTCTCTCTTTTACACTGCCACTTCTCAGAAGTGTTTTTCTATTGACTACCAGATTGGAAAATTATTTTTTCCTGTCCTTTTATGTGTTCTACTGCTCTAGAAATATTGTTTTATGGTGTTATTTAAAGGTATGCATAGCAGTTTTGGGGAGAATGCAGACAAGTTACTGCTTTTCTCCACGATCTTGGCTCTGCCTTCCAAATTAACATTTCTAAAGAACATTTCTGAATATGTCTTTCTCCTACTTAATAAATTCTAGTGACTCCCTGTTACCTTGTGGATCAAATATAAAGTCCTGTCTTTAGCATTAAAAGCCTTTTGCAACCTGGTTCAAATTCACCTTTTCTAAGTGAGTGCTAGAAAGGAACCCAGAACATGTGGTTGAAATCCTGACTGCTATTTATCCTGTGTGGTGACTTTAGGTGAGTCATTTATTCCCTCCGATTCAGTTTCCTCAACTATAAGATGAGAGGATTATAATAGATAACTCTTAAACTTTATTTTTTCTTTAAACCTATGAATTTATTGGATTGGAATCTAAGATTGATCAATTGAAACAGTAGAAGTTGGATCCCTACAACAAGCAAGTCAAGAAATTTAGCTGTCTACATAAAAAATTAATTGTTGAAAAATCAAGAAAGTTGATTTTCCTTTCTCTCTTAACTAATCAACGAAAAAGTATTTCTATACATAAAATATGTGCTAAGTCCTGGGAATATAAGTATAAGGAATGAAGTGATTACTGCTCAGAAAGAGCTTATATCCTAATGCAGGAGAAAATAAGGACATATAGAAGATAAATGTAAAGTTAATAAATATAAATATATGCACACATATATCTATATATAATATGTGTATGTGTATATAACACATATACGTGGTAGCAAAATTTAAATAGAAAGGAGGGAACTACCAGTTATGGGGATCAGGATGGGTTTCATGCAAATGATGATGCTTGAGCTGCATCTTAAAGGAATAGAAGGATTGCAAGTGACTTCCATAATAGTCGTGTTGTGTAAGACTTACTATATTTCCCTCCATCCTATCCTGCTCCCCATTGTTTCTATTCTCTCTTTTGATCCTGTCCCTCCCCGAGTGTTGACTTCAAATTGCTCCC
>CM053773.1:22744098-22821309 GCA_028658325.1 Potorous gilbertii | reverse complement strand
CAAAGGGGGAGAAAATTTTGGAACCCAAAATCTTGTGAAAATGAATGTAAAAAGTTAAATAAATTTATTTAAAAAAAAAAAAAAGGAATAGAAGGATTCAGTGCAGCACAGGTAGTGAGGAGTACATTCTAGGGACATGGATCGTACAAAGACAGGCAATGCAGTATTCTGTGTGAGGAGTCAAGAAGCCAGTTTGAATTGTCAAGTACAGTAGGGGGAATGATATCCAGTTATGGTGGAAAGATGGGTTGGGGAAGATTGCAAAGGACTTCAAGGACTATTTACCCTAAAGGCAATAGGGAGTCTCTGGGGTTGATTGACTAGGGCAGTCATATGAACATACACGTGCTTAAGGAAAATTACTTTTGCATCATTGTATAGAGTGGATGTTAGTTTTAAGATTATTAAAGCAAGGAGACCAATTAAGAAGCTGCTGTAATAATCTAGGCAAGAAGTGATTAGGGCTTGAATTAAGCTGTGGTAGTAGGAGAGAGAAGTTGAATATGAGGGATGTGGTTGAGGTAGAAATGGCAACATTTGGTGACTTATTGGATGTGGAGGGTAGGGGCAGGGTTGTACTGGAGCCACTTCCTACTGGCCCCTAGATGATAGTTAAATCTGCAGAGTGAACATTTAAACCCCATAGAAGGAAAAACATTACAAATCATGTATTGTCTAGACTTAAGAATGTGCTGGAGGAAATGTTAAGGACTCAGATTAAACTCAGAAGTGTCTTGTGCATATTTTTTTTTTCCTGTAGAATTAGTTGCTAAACATTATTTGCCAGCACATCACTGGGAAAGTGAAGAATCCAGGATGATGCAGAAATTATGAATCTAGTAGACCGGAAGGAGTTGGCACCTTTAATATATAGAATGTAGTTTGGAAGAAAGGAGCTTTGGAAGCTGTAAGGTTGTAGAGAATGGAACTAGCATTGGAGAAAGAGCAATATATTTGCCCTGATTTCAGGGCCCTTGAATTCTGGTGAGAATGATGAAGGATCCACGTTGGAATTTTACTTCATTATACTCACAGGTCACTTGTGAAACACAAGAGTTTTTAGATTTATAAGTATCTGTTCTCTATTGCTGCCAGCATAACTCAAAGATCTTTACTGACATCAAATGGAATTTCAAACATCTTCATTTCTTATCACCATCAAACCTATTTTTAAATCTCTTGTCTTTGTGCAATGAATACTCTCAACTAGGAGTATACTAGAGCTAGCTCCCATCAACACACACACACACACACAATACACATACGCACACAAACATGTGTGTATGTATCTTTGTATGTATGTATACGTACATATACATACATACCCATATACAAAACTATATGTATACATAATATATATGTGCACACACACACATATATATATGTGTGTATGTATGCATAATTAAGAACAATGAGTGGGAGAGGCAAAAAGGCAAATAACTATGTGTTGTTTTTCCCCATAGAAAGGAAGATTCTTCAGAGTAGGGACTGTTTAATTTTTATCTTTGTGTCATATTACCTGATATAAATGGGTGCCACATGGTAAACTTGTTAAATGATTGATTACTGGGAGGTTTTCACACTGCTGAAGACCACACAATTAATTGAATCTTTCAGTCTTCCTACTGGGCTTCCAGTTCTTTTGCATTCCATTCCTTAACACTATCCAATATAACAACATCCCATACTCCTACTTCAGCTCTAAATCACAGGATCCAACAAAACTTAGAGTTGGACGGGGTCTTGGTGGCCGTGTAGTATATCTCCTGCATCCTAAATAATAATCCATATCACAATACATTGACAAATTGTCATCCAACCTCTGCTTGAAGACTTGTCTCCTAAGGCAATTAAGTTTACATCTGGACTACTCCAGTTATCTGGAAGCCTTCCGTAGGTCCTGTTTTTATTTGTTTCTTTGCAACATGTTTCCATTCTTCCTTGGTCTCTCAGAGTCTATAATTAGGATTTCTGACACTTGGGCCAAATTCAATTGAACTGGATGACAGGTGAAATCCATAAGAAAGGGTTCTAACATATGTGTTCTTGTTCATGGTTTAGGTAGATTACACGCAAGTCATTGGAACTGAGGAATCTGAGAAACCAGGGCTAGTCTATTGAAGGGATGTATGGGGTAGAGTTCAGAAGATGTGACTTATTGGAACCATGAGATATTCCTCCACACTTGTACCCTGTTCACTTGTGTTTACCATGTATTTATGCCTCTTACCTCTCTTCACTCTGAAGATGCATGTATTTCTGTTCCCATAGGTTTCTGGGGGAAAATGAATGGTTTTATCACAATTTGTCTTACTATACCATTTTAATAAAAGCCATTGCTTTGAAAAAAAAAGAGTATAGTAACCTGGATACTGAATTTATTAGGATGGAGGGAGTCAGTTGGAGATAGCAACAAGACTCTATACATGATGGAGTCAACTTCAAAGGACAGACCATTATTGGCACTGGCCCATGTAGGATCAGAAAGTGTCAACAGTGAAGAAGTAATATTCCAACAACAGTTCTTGGTCTTCTGTGATAGGAGGACTGGTCAGCTTTGGAGAAGGAGCCAAGAGAAAACTACATTTTACTAAGCACCAGAAGATGGAAAGAAATCTTAGAGGAAGAGATTTATACCAGTAAAGGGATCTTAGAGATCATCTAGTTCAATCTTCTCATTTCATAGTTGAGGAAATCCAAGTACTCTTCAGAGAAAACTGATTTGCTGAAGATCACAGAGGTCATAAGCCTATGTTCTATGACAAAGACGCAATTTGATCCAGGTCCTCTGATTCTAAATCTGGACCTTCTTTCACTGTGCCGCAAGAGAGAGATTCTCAGAGGGTGCAGTGAAAGAGCATGGATGCAGTGATATGCTGGTAAATATTTAATAAGTGGCTCTTCAAAAACATGATATACTTTTCATTTACTCTTCATTACTGACATTTTCTTCATCACTTTGGTAATTTAGAGAATCAACAAAATGAAAATTCAGACCCTAATTTGTTCTGTTTTATGATTTACAAGGTGTAAGTGCTTGTACTGAATATTTAACAATTTGGTTTTAAGAGTCATTGGAGCTAGATCCAGCACAACCCTGGATGTCTAGCAGAAGAGGACAATGACTGTATCAGGTCTAAGGCTGAGTTTACAATGTGTGGGGGGGGAATGGCGGTGCATTTATCACATTCCCTTCACTGCTCTATAGCCTACCCAATCCAACATTGAGCCCGGGCATCCTGTACGGCCAGACCAAGCAGTTTACTTTGTGATAGTTGACTATAGTCTACTTGGGATTTGGGGAGTGGTGGTGTTAGTAGTCCAGGATAGAGAGTGGGTAGATTGGATGATGGGGGAGAGGGGAATAGACAGGAAGCTGGCTACTGGAGGGAGGAATTGTGTCCTTGGAATATTAGTACTTGGGGCATAGTTCTGCTTGCCCATTGCTGGTTCCAGCTCTTAGTTCTATCTTCTGAGGCCAAATAGAAAACATCCCATTCTTTTTCTACAACACCATCTTTCTAATGCAGCCTTCCAGAGATCTAAACTTCAGCCAGATTTTGCTGTTCAAGTTCAAACATGCATTTTTTCTGTCTGTGTATTTCTGCTCAATCCTGGAAAGCCCCTTGGTTCTAGTCTATCTTTACCCATTAAAATCTTTTTTCCTTTTTCAAAGCCCAGTTCAGATGCCTGTCCTTCAAGAAGTCTTAACTTCAGAGAGATCTGATATCTTTCTAAGGCATATATCCAGGATATTGCAGAAATCTGCCTGAGACTTGTCAAACCTGACAACTACTACCCACTCCTGTCCCATATGGGGACAAATGATACTGCCAGAAGGAACCTGGAAAGCATAATTCAGGATTATGAAGTACTGGGCAAGAAACTGAAGCCCTTAGGGAAACAGGTGGCATTTTCATCACTGCTGTGGATAGGAGGTCTGGGATTCAGCAGAGACAGGCAGTTTTGGAAAGTAAATAGCTAGTTAAGAAGATAATATCCAAGAAAGGGATTTGAATTTCTGGACCATGATTTAAAATACAGGGTATTCTAAAAGTTTTGGTGCAGTTTTAAGCTTTAGCAGTTCAAAGGTATCCTAAGACTTTTGGACCCACTTTACAATCATGGAAGGCTCTTTTTCTGGAATGTAGTGCACCTAACAAGGCCTGATCAAAATATATTTTAGTCAATAAGAATTTATTAAAACTTACTGTATACCAGACACTTTGCTTTAAGTAAAGGATGCACAAAGAAAGGCTAAAACATGGTTCCTGCTCTCAAGGAGCTCACATGCTAATGAGAGAAATATTATGCAAATAGCTATGTCAACATGATTCTCTGTGTTCCTCGTTACTTTACACACACACACATACACACACACACAATGCTCCCTATATATTGTATTCCATATATATAGATAGATAGATAGATAGATATATTACTTTCCATGTATATGTGTATATGGAAAGTAATCTCAGTGGGAATGAGGTGTGGAAGAGAGGAGAGGAAAAGCCAGGAAAGAATTACTGTAGAAGGTAGACCTGGAGCTGATTCTTGAAGGCATCCAGGGAAACTAGGAGTCATATGTGAGGAAGGAGAACATTCTAGGCATGGAGTGCCATTTTTGAGGAAGAGCAAATAGGCTATAGAATACAAGAAGGAAATAAAGCATAAAGATAAATAAATAAAATAAAATATAAAAAAGTATAAAAAGACCAGAGAGATAAGAGCAGGCCGAGTTTAAATGTCAGAGAGAAATTTATATCTATTTCTGGAGATAAAAAGGAGCTACTAGAATATATTGACTGGAGGTGGGGAGATGGTAATGTGGTGAAACCTGTACTTTAGGATAATCACTTTGGTGGTTCAGTGGAGGATAGATTAGAATAGGGGAACACTTGAGACAGGAAGATTAATTTGAAGTTTATTGCTGTATTATGACTGTGACTTAGGTACAAAGTGAAGAACACTTGAAGTAGGCTGGTGGCTCTGTGAATAAACAGAGGGAGTCATATACAATATACAAGTGACACACAAGAGATGTAAAGGTAGAAACAAAAAAAAATTGACAATAATTTGAATATGTGAAGGTAATTACAATTGAAAAATGAAGGATCGCTTCAAGGCTATGATTCAGGATGACTGGGAGTATGGTAGTACCCTGGATAGTAAAAGGGAAATTTGGAAGTGGAGAGGGTTTGGAAGGAAAGATAACAAATTCTTTTTTGGATATGGTGAGTTTGAAATGCCTATAGAACATATGATTCAAGATTTTCAAAAGATAGTTCATGAGGGACCAGATCTCAGAAAAGAGGTTAGTGATATAGGCATAGATCTGGGAATCATTTACATAGAAATGATAGCTGAAGCTGTGGGAAATGATGAAATAATCATGTGAGTCAGCTTATCTATCTATCTATCTATCTATGTATTTATTAGCATTCATTTTAAAATTTTCAGTTTCAAATTCTCTCCCTTCCTCTTACCCCTATGTTAATCACTGAGAATGCAAGCAATATGATAACAAGCGTACATGTGAAGTCATGCAAAACATATTTCCATATGAGTTATCTTGCAAAAAGCCAAGAAAAGTGAAGTGAAAAAATACTTCAGTATGTAATCAGAGTCCATAAGTTCTCTCACTGGAGATAGATAGCATCTTTTACCAGGGGTCCTTTAGATTGTCCTAGATTATGACATTGATCAGAGTAGCAGAGTTTTCATAGTTGATTATCATTACAATATTGTTGCTGTATAGAATGTTCTGATTCTGCTCCAAATGAATTCTTAAACAGGAGTCTATAGACTGCCAAGGTGTTTGTGAACTTGGGCAGTATTATAAATTTTCACTAATCTCGAAATGAAATTCAACATTTCCTTAATTTATTAAAAATATTCTGTGAAGGGTCTATAGGGTTCAGAAAACTGAACCAAAGGTTCAGGGTAAAGCATGGAGGACAGCCATGATTAGAGACATGATCTGGCTGAAGATCCAACGAAAGAAACAGAGAAAAAAGTAGTTAGACAGGTAGTAGTAGTTAGACAGGAGACAACAGTGTCGGAGGACGGAGTATTCAGAAGGAGAGGGTGATGGACAATGTCAAAGGCTAAAAGGAAGTTAAGAAGGATAAGGATTGAGAAAAGGATGTCCAAAACTTATAAAAAGATCTTCATACTGTTAACTCAGGTAGCAGAGAAAGTCACAGTCATAATACAGCAAGAAGACAAACAGTAGAGCTAATGCTAGAGTAGAGGCAACAACCCAGCCAAACACTCCTAATATTCCCCTCCAAAGAATTAAAAAATAACACATCAAACCTAATTCTGGTGTGACATAGTATAATAACAGTAAAGACCCCAGCATACACAGAAGGGCCTGCTGTACAGGTTCTTAGATCTGCTTTTCTAAAAGGAAAGCAACTTTTGTGTGGTCAACACTCTACGTTGATCAAGAACATATATCATTCACTTAGTTCAGAGAAAAAGTCAGTACCCTGAACTTCAGAGAATATACAAACAGAAAAACAAAGATCAACCAACAGACAAGGCTTCCAACTGTCTGATCATAAGCAATGCATACATCAGAGATCAGATGGATTCAACTGTCTGACCATTATATACATACATAGGTACCAAATATTGGATTTTCAAAGTGGGAATGGGGGGTTGGGAGGGTGGGATGGGGCAGGGTTCCTTAATGCTGCCCAGAGTCTTGTCTGGCCAAACAAACACTTCCAATGAATAAGCCTCCAGTACAGAGTATTTACATACTTTTCAGAGCCAGAGGGCATTACAATCCTTGAGAAACAGTATATTAGGAATTAACAAAAGATGTGGCCTCAGCTAATCAAGTTCCCTTAATGGGCAGGTCCATCAATGGGTAGGGAAGATCTTTAACTCTCTAATTAACATTACAAATAGCCAACAAAAAGTTGTGGTGAGACATTTTTCCAGGCCAAGATAACCTATAAGATTGGAATGAAAGGTCTGTGATCCCAATGACGGTGCATGCAATAGCAATATTAACAGTGTTCCTTGGTGGCAACTAAGAGAGCAGCAGCAGCAGCAGCTAGGGAATAGACCTTTCCTGGATAAAGACCAGAATGCAGACCAGGACCCTAGGGACCACACCCCTCCCTGAATCAAATTACCTTGGAAGCACTGAAAACTTACAGAACCTTCAGGACTATCTCTGTAAACAGAAGCATGAAAAAGCCTGAAGCTTGAGACTGTGCCCCTCTTCCACCCATTGAGTGGAGCTGAACTTTAATATAAAGAAATTGGCAGGAAAAATGAGCAAACAATAAAGAAATAACCAGATCATAAAATATTTCAAGCAGTTAGAAAGAAACAATTCAAATACCATGGAGTTACAATAAGGATCATACAAGATTTATTAGCCTCTACCTTAAAGGAACACAGAGTTTGGAATGAGACAAAGAAGCTATAATCACAACCAAGAATAATTTACCTAGCAAAACTGAGCATAATTTTTCAGGGAAAGAAATGAATATTTAATGAAATAAAGGTCTTTTCTGATGAAAAACTCAAAGCTAAGTAGAAAATTTGACAATGAAATAGAAGAATCAAGAAAAATAAAATGATAAGCATGAAAGAGAAATTGTAGGAAATTAATAAAGTTAAACTGTTAACATTCCTATATGGGAAGATGAAAACTATCTCACATAAAAGAGGCAGGAAGAGCTTTTACAGCAGAGGGGAAAATGAGATGAATGGCAGGCAACTTTTGAACCTCACTTTCATTATAATTGGTTCAAAGAGAGAAGATTATATATATGTGTATACACACACACACACACACACACACACACACACACACACAAACACTCAGGTACAGAAATCTATCTTGCCCAGCAGAGAAGTAGGAAGGAAAGGGGCTAAGAGAAAAGGGGAATGGTGATAAAAGGGAGAGCAAGGAAGGCAGTTATCAGAAGCAAAACAGACTTTTGAGGAGGGATAGGATAAAAAAAGAAATAGAAACAGAAGAAAACAGGATAGAGGGAAATACACAGTTAGTAGTCATAACTGTAAATATAAATGGGATGAATTCACCCATAAAATAGAAGTAGATAGCATAATAGATTAGAAACTATAATACAACAATATGATGTTTACAAGAAATATACTTGAAACAGAAACACACACACAGAGTTACATAAGGACCTGGAGCAGAATCTATTACACTTTAGCTGAGATAAAAGTGGCAATCATGATCAGAGACCAAGCAAATCAAAAATAGACCTAATTAAAAGAGATAATTAGGAAAACTATATTTTGTTTAATATACAGTGAAGTAATTACAATATCAAATGTATTGTATTGTTAAGTTAATGAGAGTTAAAGCTCTTCCCCCCCTATTAATGGGCCTACCCATTAAAGGAAGTTTGATTAGGAGAGATTTGTTTTGTTGGAAGGCCCACGCTTTTTGTTAGTTTCTAATGAGACACTGGTTCTCAGAGCCATCTGGCTCTGAAAAGTGTACATGTAGCCTGAGGTGAAGTTTTGTTTTGGGGCTTTCTCATTGGAGTTTGACCAGATGAGACTCTGAGTAGCCACTAAGGAGACCCCTGGCTTTGAAAACCCAGATGTTGATATTTCTCTCTCTGGTAACTGTGCATATATGGTCAGATAGTCGGATCTGTTTGTTGTTCTGTGATGTATGTATTGCTTATGGTCAGACAGCTGGAAGCCCTGTCTATTGGTTTTTATTTCTCTGTATTTTTTCTGAAGTTCAGGGTACTGACTTTTTCCCCCTGAACTAAGTGAATGACACATATGTCTGACAAAGTAGATTGTTAACCCCTCAAAAGTTGCTTTCCTTTTAGCGAAACAGATCTAAGAAGCTGTACACCTGGCCTTTCTGCATATGCTAGGGACCATGCTGTTAAACATATGTACACCAAACGGCAAAGTACCTAAATTCTTAAAGGCCAATGCAGCACTAAAACCCATGAGGCAGCTGGGTAGTACAGTAGATAGATCACTAGACTTCAGACACTTATTAGTTATGTAACCTTGGGCAAGTCATTTAACCTCTGTCTGCTTCTGTTTCCTCCATTATAAAATAGGGTTAATAAAAGCAACAGCTTCCCAGAGTTGTTACGTGGATCAAATATGATACTTGCAAACTCCTTAGCACAGAGCCTGGCACATAATAAGTATTTAATTAAATGTATATTTCTTTCTTTCCTTCTATGGCTTCATATTTAAATAAATAAAGTATGGTAATAAACAAGATGAGCTAGACAAATTAAAGCAAGAAGGTAAATCTGACCTGATGGGCATCACTTAGACTTGATGGAATGGTACTCATAGCTAGGATATAACCCTCCTCTATGTATTTATTCCAGAAAGAAGACTGAGTAGCAAATGTCTGAGAATGGGAGTAAAGAACTAGGGCTGGCATCAGAGAATGGAGTTATTGGGTTGGGTACTAGTATACTAGATATGGCAGTGGTAGCTTAAGGAGAGCAGTATGGATGCTGACGGCTCATAAGACCATAGAATTATAGACCTAGAAGGAATTTTTAAAGGCATTGAGTCCAACCCACTCATTTTGCTAAAGAGGAAACTGAGGCTCAGAGAAGTTACTGACTTGACCTAGACCATATTGGTAGTAATAGAATAAAATAGTATTTGGACTTAGGTTTTTTGACTCTAAGTACAGTGTACTAAAGGAAGATCATAAATATTATGGCTTCTGAATCAAGCAAGAGTGGCCATGGACAGTTGTAAAATTTAAAAAAAAATAATTAAATTTCAATTTTAATTAAAATTTAAAAAATAAACTAAATTAAAAAATTAAGAGAAAAATATTTTTATAAAGACAAAATCATGTAAATCTATATAAAAAATACTCTGATCTGCAAAGTACAGCTAATTTGGAAATAATTTCTTTGTTTAGTTGATCACAGATCAATGCCTTTTAGTGATTTATAGAGGAAAAGATGAATTTTAGGGAGGTTGTGGGAAAAAATGGCCAAATCTGGCAGTGATGTGGATGTCTTTATAAGGTGACTGAATGCATCTTTAACTCAATGAGGGCCATTAGGAATTTTATACCTATAGATAAAATTGCTAATGAGTTTGACCATTGGTTAAGGATATATCTCTAAAGACAGAATACAGGACAATGAGAAATTTTGTACCTTGGATAGGTAAAAGTGTCAATGTTAGTGTTCTGATTGCTCCACTAATGATGACTGCATTCCAGTATGTTTACCTGTAGAAAGTGTAAAAGTCTTCACTGCCAATGGGATTTTTTTAAAGCTCAAATCTGACCAGGTCACCATTCCCTTCAGTAAAGTCCTGTGATTTCCCATTACCTATAGGATCAGACATAAAGTTTGTTGACACTTAAAGCTCTTTATAACTTAGCATCATCTTACCTTTCTGCCTTTATTACACATTACTCCCTTTCACCCCTTCTATTATGCATATAAAATAGCTTTCTAGGTAATTCTTTACAAAGTATATGCCATCTCCCATTTCTGTACCTTTGCACTGGCTGTTTCTGATGCTTGGAATGTGATCGCTCTTTTCATTTGCCTTTTGAAATCCCTGCTTTCCTTCAATAGTAAGTCCATTGGAGCAGCAAGGTAGTGCAGTGGATAGAGCATTGTCTCTAAAGTCAGGAGGAGCTCAGTTCAAATTCAGTTTCAGATACTTACTAGTTGCATGACCCTGAACAAGTCACTTAACCCCAATTGCCTCCAAATAAAGTAAACAAAAACAAAAAACCCCACACCAATAATAAGCTCACAAGTTTCCTGGTAACCTTAACTCCTAGTGCCTTCTTCCAAAGTTAACTTAGTGGTTTAGGTTTGTGTATATCTATATATGTTCATGTTATCTCCTCCATCAGAATTTAAGCTTCCTAAGAGTAGTGATTCTTTTATTTTTGTCTTTGTATTTGTAGTGTAGTACTTGGCACATAGTAACTACTCAATAATTACTTTTTAGTTGCTTAATTGGCTGATTAACTAGGTGTTAAATTCCCAAGGTAACCTGGGGACATCAACTATCCCTGCATCTTTACCTGCTTTGTTGACTTGTAGGTTGTATGCATTAATACTCAGCATGCAATACTAAGACCTGATGACCTCTAAGATCCATTTCAGTGTCAGTATTTATGAGACTAGTTTAATCTCAAGAGATGTCCCTATATTTGAAACCTCCAATTTGAATTCATATCAGGTTGGAGATGGTGCTGAAATATTTAAAAAGATATATCTAAGTGACAGTTCTAGAAATAGGCCAAACTAGAAAAGAAAGGAAGATGGAGTGAGGTAGGCTTGAGAATTATCAACCCAAAATAGAAACTGTAGAAGTGAAGGGAATTGATGAGAATATGTGAGAGCATAAGTGAAGAAAGAGATATGAATAAGAAAGATATACTGAATCCAAAAGCTGACAGAACATAGGTTGCAGGTCTTATTGATAGGAAGGAAGGAAATGGAAAATGCTGCAAGTCAAGTATAGGACTTTAAGACACAGAAAGCCCCTTCTGAGTTTGTACTTAAGTGCCTAAGAAGAATGAAATTAAAAAAAAATAGCTTTAAAAGGATTATTTATTTAAAACTTTGGTATTAAAAAGTGGTGATTGTTCTCACCTGGGGCACTGGATTGTAAATGTTGGTTATGGTTACTTTTTTATGAGTTTCAGGGCTGATGATCTGTATGATTGATGACAGAATGATGGTAAGCATACAAAGGGCACAAGCAGGCCACATTTTGGACTACGTTTTGACAGTCACACATTTGACTGAAAGATTCAGAAAATAGATCCCACTGTGTTTATTGACCCTAAAAAAAACTTCTGATATGGTAGAGTCTTTGGGGTCTCCTCCATAAAGATTTCTCATGAACATGTTAAATATGTGTATGATTCCTTAAAAAATTTACAACATAGATAACTTTGTTCTATGACCCTTTGATCATTAATTTCAAATGCAGCAAAAACCAGGGAAATATATGCTTGCCAAGAGTATTTGTCACTACAATGGAAGATGTCAAGCATCAAGTCTAGATGTAAAAAGGTTTTCTTACAAATTACAAAGTCCTACACATATTCTTGTTTGTGTATTAGTCTGTGCTCATTGCATCAGACCAAAGAACATTGTAGAATCTCCTAAATGATATTCATAATTATTCTAAAGAGTTCAGCTGAATTGTCTACATAGGAAAAATCAAGTGCATGAAAATAATCATTTTCCAGAATATGGTGTAGAATTAGATGGAAAATCCATAGAGTTGGGACCACGACTTTATATTCCTGGACTGACAGACAGTATGGATGGACAATGAATTGGATGCAGGATTGAATTGAAGAAGAACGAAGGTTATATTGCCTTTGGGAAATCGCATAGTGCATTTAACAATCAATAAATCAACCAAAGAGCATTTATCAAGTACAATGTATAAGATACCATGCTAGACAGTGGAGATATAAGTGCAAATGTCATCAGTCCTCAAGGAACTTGCATCCTACTGGGGAGGAATGTAGATATAGATATATAGACAACATATACACATGTATATATGGATATATGTACACACACAAATATATACAGAACATATATAAGTTATATGTGTATGTATATATATGTGTTTAACAAAATAAATGTAAGATTGTTTTGGGAGAGAGGGCACAGCATCTGGGAAATGAGGAAAGGTTTTATGTAGAAGGCAGAGCTTAAGCTGAGTCCTGAAGAAATAAAGGGATTCTGTGAATCACAGAGGAGGAAGAAGTGTATTCTAGGCATGAAGAGACAGTCAATTTAAAGGCATGGCAATGGGAAATTAAGTGTTGTGTGAGAGAAATAGCAAGAAGGCCAGTTTGACTGGACTCTAGCATGTCATAAAGAGAATAATGTAAGTAGTTGAGTCCAGGTCATGGATGGCTTTAAAAGCCAAGAAAAAGAGTTCTAAGGAGTGGAGAGCACCTAGAGTTTGATAAGGAGAGTGTGAAACTCAGATCTGTACGTAAGAAAAAGGACTTGACCTGAGTTGTGGAAGTAGAAAGAAGATACAACATCTGATTTGATATGTGGGGCAAAGGAGACTGAGAATTTGAGGGTGATACTGAGCTTGTGAACTTTCATGACCAGAACGTTGATGATGTCTTGACAGAAATAGCAAAGTTTTGGAAAAAGGATAAATGTTGGGGGAAAGAGGATAGTTTTGATTTGGACATACTGTGTTTGAAATAGGGGAATTTTGAGAAAAGAATATTAGGAAAGACTTTTGCAGGAAGTGTGATAAAGAATCAATTATGGAGGAGTAAAAGGATTGTTCTGAAAAAGTGAAGGTCTAGTTGATGTTGAAAAGCAATTCATAGGGGACCCAAATAGCTCAGTTGCCTGATATTTTCCATCTCTGTTCCCTAGCATATAAGTAAATTTAGAGAAAGTGGATGGTGAGATTAATACAGGGCTGGTATCTTGCAAGACCTGAGAAGGCACTAAAGGGTGGAAGGATTGCTAGATTAAGTGAAAATAATAATCAAAAAATATGTAAGAGGTAAAGCAGAGAGAAGAATGAGAGGTTTTAATTAGATTTTTAGAATGTCAGTTTTTTTATAATAAAAGTGCAACATGCAAGAATAATGCTGAGATCTAGGGTCTGACCATCCTTTTGTGTGGCTAAAGCAGAACGGAAGAGTTGATCATAACATTTGAGGAGATAGGAATTGAGAGGTTAAGATGTTTGAAGGAGCATCAGCATAAGAGCAGAAGTTTTGAAGGAGAGGTAGACGATGAGCCAAGAACTCATATTTTTAGTGCCCTCAAGTTTCTCCCTGAAAGAAAAATTCATCTTTTTAACATCAACAGTCTTCTGATGATATATGACTTCAAGTCAGGAAACACTACAATCTGAAAAATTAAGGTTACAGATCACCCAAAAGTCAATAGAGAGGCTGGAGTAGTTTTTACTGGTTACTGACAAAACATTGCATAAGAGGAGTGATGGGAAGAAATTGTATAACTGGAAAAAATATTGTTGAGTCAGATAGTGAGATAAAAGGATAAACAATAGATATATTGTATGTTCCATTGATGATAATGGAGCCTCAGGAAATCTAATATAAGGCTCTAAAGCCCATGGGGTGAAGATGGACAAAGGTAGGATGAGTAAGCACGGATAGAGTGATATACCGTGAACATGAAGAATATTAGAGACCCAGTTACTCAACCAGCAAGCATTTATTAAGAGCCTACATTGCCAGATACTGAACTAGGCAATGAGGGTACAACTACAAACAATGAAACCATCACTATTCTAAAGGAGCATAATCTGAAAGGCAAAATTGGTAGATGAATTCAGTTGTGGTTCTGACCATATGGGCTACTGATGTCAGCATTGGTTCAATGGTGTCTCTTGACTAGCACTTACATACTTTAGTCTGGGTTACTGCCCCAGGGACCAGAGTTATTGGTGGTGGGAAGACTGTGGATGGGAAAAGGTAACTCTGCTGGTATATTCTCCAAAATGAGATATAGTGTCCTGAGCATATTTCTTTGGCTTGGTTCTGCTTGGTTGCATTGTAACTCACCAAACATCAATGACCTAGCCCTATCATTGAAACATTCAACAAAGCTATAGAATTTTGCCATTCTTCAGCTAGGTATACCCAGTATGATGGTCAAAAAAAATAGTTGTATTTCATGGTTAGTAATAACTTGGTTTAAGAATACATTGGGAGTGTGTGTTTGAGGTTGTTGTGGAGAACCCATGGGAAAGAAAGAATTATTTGAATGCAGCAAAGGAAGAATAAGAGGGTCAGTGGGTGTCCCATATCCATGCATCTCTAATTATATCATGTCACTTTTCCCCACTGAAATTAAAAAGGAATTCAAATATTTAAATTGCAAATACAATTATAAATGCAAAGAATATAACAATATTAAAAATGCAAAGGAATGCAAATATAAATTATGTAATTTATCTTCTTGACATACATTGTCTGTAGAGACTTGTGCTGACATAATTTCATCTTGTTTGCTTAGCAGATAAAAAGATAATCCCTGATACTATTAAAATTACATTTTAGGAAGCTCTTGTAAGCCATTGTATATGGGGAAAATAGCTGGGCTTATTACCAACAATATCTACTAGCATTATAGAGAATGACAAAAACAGTTTGACCTACCTGGGTCTATCCTCTCAATTGAGTTAGTAATTTCCTTTTCAATATATTTTTTCTTTTGACTGCTTACTTATCCATTTTAAAAGATGATGTGCTGTAGTTGCTCTTCAGAAGTCTGTTATTGGCAGCTTCTTCTTTTAAGTAACTACTTTCTGTAACCAACTTTCCACTTTCTATGATTGAAAAGTCTATGATATCAAACCCAGAAAATTGAGGTTTTGAATGGACAGGAAAACAGCTCAACTTTAACTATAGTGTAGGACTTGGGCCTTTAAGAGTCTTCAAAAGATGATTTTAAGGAATATTTTCTAACAAAAATGCACTGGTCAAGTATTCTAGGGTCTTTTTGCTTAATTCTTTTAGAAAGGAATTGTAAATATAGTATTTTTACATATGAGAGAGGGGATTTTTCTATATTTAGTTTTTGTGTATCTATATATCTTATTTATTCTTTAAGGCCCCTCTCAAACAGCATGTCCTCAATGAAGCTTTCACCAGGCACTTCAGTCCACACTGATTTCTGAACTCCTATAATGGATACAGCTAAACTTGTTATTTAATGATAGTGTCTTATGGTTTCTGATTTTCATCTCTGAATCCCTTCCAATCACATTCCCCAAAGCAGCTATTCTAAACCAGATGACCTCACTTCCTACTCTATTGAGAAAATTGATTTCTCCATTCCTGTTCTAGGACTAATGTGTTGCTGGAAAAACTCCACAAAATTGGGCTGACTTCATCCTCTAAAAATTTAGGTTTTAGAGTTCAATTGCACCCTCATCCCCAACTGATGGACTCAACAATCCTTATCGATTCCCTCTTACTTTGAGCAGCATCTGTTTCAAACCTTTCCTTCTTTCTTACTCAGAACTTAAAGTAGATAAACCTCTCATTTCATTTGGAAGAGTGATCCCATCTGGTATAAGTTACGTTAATCTGTCATAGACATCACTTAGTACTTCTCAATATCATTATTTGCGTTTTCTTTCTTTGCCACAGAAGAAGAGCTATCTCTACTTTGCACTAAGACCAATCCCAACATCCATACACTTGATGGTTTTCCCTTCCATTGTGTTCCATTTCCTTCCCTTCTTGTGCCTGTGCCCTGAAATCTTTGCAAGGATCACCTAGATCCCTGTTCATTCCCTAGGGATGTCCCCTTGTCCCCTCCACCCTGTTTTTTTTTTTTGCTTATTACCGCCAACCTAGAAATTCAAGAGAAATTTCCCAAGTCATGTTAGGTATGGCTAATGTTTAAGTCTTTCCAAATATGGGTAACAGAGTGCCCTCTCACAAATATACTTAATATATAATGTTGATATAAGAAATGTGATATCTTTTATTTTAATTTCCACAAAACTACTTATGATTCATAGGATTCAGAAGCCTGTGGATTTTAAATGTAGAAATGTAAACTACTAACATAACCTATTAAATTCTTTAGACTTCCTCAGAAGGTAAAGACTCTTTGTGGGACTACTGAACAAATATTTGATATTCATTTTATATATACATTGTCTAAGTAACTCACAGAAGTATAATGGAGGATTGACAAGGCCCAGATTTCCTGGCCCCTAGAAATATGATTTTAGTTCTTCAATTTCAGAGTTCGTGATGCATCCCATATCCTTCTTTCCCATCCCCCCCGAAACCCCCAGAGTTATTAAGGATTTTTCCCTCCTATTCCCTTATCTGGTCCCTTATTATTGAACCCAGGAATTCTTCAATTTATGAACTTTCAAACTCAGAATTACTAACATAGTATACCTCAAGGTTGGAAATGTCCATCCTCAAGATTACTAGTTTCTGACATGAATTCAGGAAAGGCCACAGAAAAAGCAGAATAAGGAAGAAAGGAACTGGAAGCCAGAAATTTTGCCTCTTATACTCTCTAGGGCGAGAATAGGCTACATGCTTCTTTTGCTCTTTTATCAGAGGGATAAAGAGAAATGCCTTCTCTCTTTCAGCTTTATCACGACATCCTCGAAGTCCAAGAGAAGGACAGCATAAAAGAGACAAGAAGGAAAAGGAATGATTAAACTTGAAGCTTTATTTTAATGAACATGGTAAAGATTGCTCCTCCAATCAGTCTGTTCCTATTGACTCTAAGTCTTCAGTCATCTCAGAGGCCATTCCAGTCACTTAGACCAATCATAAGTATCCCTTGTGTCCCTCTCAACGAGGGTCTCAGGCACTTGTCTGTTTCCATGGGAGGTGCCCCTTTTGATGAAGATCAATCCTATAGTCTAACCAGATTGTTTGATGGAGAAATATTCATCGGCTTGATTGTAGGCTCTCCTGATTACCTCTATGGCATCTTCATTGCAAAGCATTTAAGAAAAAGCCACCTACTATGTTGCAGCACTCTGCTCGATATGAGGACAGGAAAGCCAAAATGAAATAATCCCTACCCACAAAGAGCTTACATACTATTACATAGAAACAATAGCTGCATGTATAAGTAAATAAAAATATGTACAAAATTAATTTCAAGGTGAAGTGCTAGCAATTAAGGGGACCACAACAGGCTTCTTGTAGGAGTTGCCATTTTAGCCAAAATCTGAAAGAAACTAGGGATTCTATACATTGGGAATGGTAGGGAGAGAAAGGAAGTTTTAGCATAGGGCTCAGCCTGTCTAAAAGCATGGAGATGAAAGAGAATATTATGTTCGGGGGATAGTAAGCTGGAGGGTTTATTTAGAATATAGAATTATTTATAAATAATAATGTTAATAATAGTTAATTTATGTAAGATTACATACTTGAGATTTACAAAGTGCTTTACATATGTTAATTCCATTCCCATGACTACCTCTAGGTCGGTACTCTTACTATCCCCATATTAAAAATGAGGAAATTGAGACTGAGGTAAATGAAGTAATTTACCCTGAGTCAGATACCTAAGGCAAGATACTTGATTCCAAATCTGACTGGGGCCAGTTTGTGAAAGGCTTCAAGCATCACTCAGAGGAGTTTATATTTCACCCTAGAGGTAACAGCCACTAAAGTTCCGTTAAGAGAGGGATGCCGTGATTAGATCTACTTTTCAGGAATATCAATGTACCAATGTGCGGAGGACGAGTTGGAGAGGGGATAGATTAGAGTCTGGGAAGCCAGTCAGGAGGATATTGCAATAGTTTGAAGTCATAAATATCTGAAGTATGCTGATGGTTGTGTGAGAAAAGAGCAAGAGACAGATGTCAGTCAGTCAGCAAGCATTTATGAAAAACCTACTATGTGCCAAACACTGTGGAGGTACAAGTGGCAAGATTTGGAGCCTGAATACATAGGAAGGATGATGGAGCAGGAAGAGTCAAAGATGATTTGGGTTGTGAATCAGGGTGACTGAAAGCATCGTATTAATCTTGACAGAATAAGGAGAATTATGAAAATGGGAAGATTTTGAGAAAAAAAATGATGAGTTTTAGTTTGGACATGTTGCGCACAAGATAATTATGAAATATCCAATTGGAAATTTTTATTTTTTGATGTAGGTCCAGAGGTTAGGAGAGAGACTAAAGCTGGATATACAAATCTGGTAATTATTTGTATAGAAGTGAAATTTAAACCATGTGGGAGATAATGAGACTGCCAAGATAGTTTAGAGAGAGAATAGATGATCTAGAATAGAGCCCTGGGGGACACACATGCATATAGGGTGCATTTATGTTGGCTATTTCTCAAGCTTCCTCATATGTTGAAATTGTCTTATTTCTTTAAGGAAATTACTCATGTCACTCCTCCCCCCCACAAAGAAAAGGAAAAAAAAGACAAACAAAAAACACAAAACAAACAAACAAACAGACAATCTTCGCTGATTCCCCTAGCTGAAAGGGATCTCTTCATTCACAAAATTTCTTCTAGCATTTGGCTCTTACAACATACAGGCTTAGACTTCTACTTTGCCCTTATCACATTCTATCTGCCATATATCATAATACTCCCTCATGTGCGTGTCTTATCCCTTCCTATCCTCCATTGTATTACAAGATCCTTGGGAACAGGGTCTGTCATTTTTCATCTCCATAGCTTAGCATCCAGTGGGTGCTTCTTAAGAATTTGTTGGATGGAACTGAATGGAAGCAAAGCTAATGGTTTTTGTGTATATATCTTATATCATCAACAAGGCTGTAAGCTTCTTAAAGATAAGGAACAATTTTAATATTTCATTTTCTTTTCTCACAATTCAATTCAACAAATAATTATTGAGCATCCACTATATGCAAAGCAAGGTTGTGAGGAAGATCTATACACAAATTAGACTACAGTCTTAATTCTTAGGATGTTACAGCATAAGGTAACATAGAACAGTGATGAGCACAGAGTCAATTAAAAAAAGTTGTTTGAAATGAATTCTCCTAGTTGTGCCTGAGATTTCCAGTGTACTATAGACCTTAATTTTGTAGATCAATGCTCTTTACTATGGGTGTTAAACATTATCTACAATCTATTATATAAATACTCAGGAAAACTGATTCTTTACTATTTGAACTATTACCACTACTTCTAACTTCAAGGTTCATAAGTCAAATTTGACCTCAAATACATCCACATATTTACCTATTAGAGGAAGGAAGTGAAGGAATGTTGTAATCAACATTTTATTTTAGTGAGTAAAAATGACATTTCCACAAATCAACATATTTACATATTAAAAAGATTTAATATTCCTCAATTCTATCCTTTAAAACTAATGTTTTCTTGATATTAGCAAGAGAAAAAATGATCCCCCCCAAAAAATATGAAATTCGAGTAGACATAGTATATTAAATGTGGGAAATGACGAATAAAGACAACATTTACATGGATTGGAACTTGAAAATAATTACTAATGTCACAATCACCAATATGTCAGTATTTTTAATCAGCTACAACTGGTCTTTTTATTGTTTGGCAAATTAGCATGATATAAACAGATGATTTAATTAAAACTGTTAAAATAGACAGCAAAAGAAGATAAAAATAGCTCCTTCAAAATTATTTAAGGTCTCCTTGAAAGACTAGAGAAGTAGCCTTAAAAAGTGTAATTCATTATTTCTAGCCTCAGGATGGGACATGTGTTAATAGTCCTGGAAGAATCTTTTTGGCTCCAAAAGGCACTGAAAATGTTACCCTGAGGCTGTGCCATAAGAATGTAAGAACTTAATGTCTTCACAGTTCACAGAAAAGGAGGGGATTTCACAATTTTATGATTGATTTGAACATTCTCAGCAGTCAAATTTAGCAGCCTTCCCCTCCACAACCCTCCTGTCCCCCAAACCATTTTCAGATCTGATTTCTCTGGTTTGGCCATCTCTGGGGATCACATCATCTGGATTTTTGTCAAGACTCCACATCCCTTTGTCTGTACAAGCACAGCCTGAGCTGCAGAGACAGGGACTCTTCAAAATTGAGGGAGTGATGAGTGACTTCACCAGCTGAGAAAGAGGTAATGATGAAAGCAGAGATAAGTAAGACATCTTGGATTAACCTTCTGTTTAATTGTCATCTAAAGACTCTTTACATTTTGTCACTAAAGATAGGGGACATCAACAGTCTTTATTAATTTTCCCTTAGCTGTAGTCTTTGGTGTGGAAACTTTCAGTGTGAAAAAGGTTTAGGGATGGGAGACTAGAAGCTATCCAGCTGTCACAGCTAAAGTCTGACTGTGGACTATTCCATATACTGACAACACTGGCAGAAATAAAACAACTATACAATCACTTACAATACTTCATTCTTTTGGGTCTGAGGTGCATTTCTCTTTAGTATTTGAAAGAATAAGTGTCAGGTATCTGTAATTTTATAATCCATTATATCATAGATTTTTCATATTAATAAAGCTAGATAGAGTAGTAAAAATTCACTTTTGTCTTTATAGCCAATTTCTTGTCCTCATTCCTAATCCTGATATAAGAGATTATTCTATTTCTGAAAATCTTCAGAGGAAAATAGGTAACATTTTTTGGTGGCTTCTGGGAGTAATTAACAGTTTTGGTGCTTAGATAAAACCTAAATTTCATATGCTCTTTTTAACCAATCAGATATTTATTGAGTTTGAAATTACTCATATATCTCCTTTATTATTTCAGTTTGATAATCTCCAAAACAGATAATTCAGACAACTCTTCATCACTACCCTTGTATTCATTAATGCCAATTACTGTAGAGCCTTTTACTAAATACTCTTTATACCATGCGTTAACCACATATAGTTCCTGCTCTCAAGAGCAATATCGCTACAAACATGGAGAGCACATACAGATAAACTGGATAAAATATTGATCATGCAGTGGGTAGAGATGCCATGACTAGTGTCTAATTTCATTTAACAGTTGAGATCCTCCACATTATCTTACTTTATTTGGATTAGATATAGAAGCAATAAAAGCAGAAACATTAATTGCATATAACAGAGTGTATATTCTACTTATTCCTTTGACCCAGCTTCTTCCATAATTAGAAACCCTTATTAGTGATGAAGACTACCTGTCTCTTTCCTGATAATAGGAGCATGTTTTGGGGATGAGACTGATCCCCAGACATTCAATGTTTTGTTTTAGCTTTCTTGAATCCCTATGAAAGGGAACTGACTACATTAATAATAATAGCTAACATTTATATAGCACCTACTATGTACCAGGTGCTTTACAATTAGCATGTCAGTTGATTCTCATCGTAATTCTGAGAGGTAGGTGTTATTCTCTATTCCCATTTTGCAGATGAAACTGAGACAACAGGCAGTTAAGTGACTTGCCCAGGGTCATATAACTAGTAAATATCTGAGGTGGTATTTGAACTCAGATCCTGCTAACTCTAGGCACAGAACTCTGTCTACTGTGCCATCTGACAACAAATTAGCCACCTCAAGATCTGAGAACTTTGTATAAATTTTCAGTAATCTTTTTTCTTTGTGGTTATAGGAATGGTCTTAGGGAATTATACTTCAGAATTTGAGCTTTGATCTGGTTTGGCCTGTCTTTGGAATCCCAGTGTTGAAAAGTGCTCCCAGAGTCTCTTGATGATCTAGTAAGCATCTAATACTGAACATGATAAGGTAACATAAACATTCCTGGTCCCCATTATATGCTTCCAAGCCTTTCTTTGTTTCATCTGCAAAGTCAACATGCAATTTTGCATCTGATATATCACTACCCTCTGCATGCTGCCCATTTTAGTCTGAGAGTTCAAGAGGGCAAATGATCCTATATCAGAATATTCATATACTGGCAATGGGCCAATATCCCATCTTCTCAACCAAATACCCCATACCAAACATAATATCTATATTGTCCATATATCAAAACGGAATGGACAGAATGATATAGATCATAGGGGTGGGAAACCTATGGCCTTGAGGCCACATGTGACCATCTAGGTCCTTGGGTGTGACCTTTTCACTGTGTCCAAGTTTTACAGTCCTTTTATTAAGGGGATTTGTTCTGTGAAGTATGGATTCTGTTAAAGGGTTGCACTTGAGGACCTGAAGGCCACATGTGGCCTCAAGAGTGCAGGTTCCCCACTCCTGGAGGAGAACAGAGCACCAGATTTGAAGTCAAAAGTTTGGAGTTATAACTCTGGTGCTACTAATTAATACCTGTATGATCTCAGACAAATTAGTGATCTGGCCCTCAGTCTTTCTCATCTGTGAAATGAGGAAGTTAGATTGGCTGATCATTAAAGTGCTTTCTAGCTCTAAATCTCTTGAGACCCATATTCTTGAACACTTTAGCTATTCAAAGATGTATAATTTCACCCATGTGGTATTCAGTGGTACTTAATAAATGTTTATTGCTTTATCAATTGCTTCTACTGATTCAGAGAACAATCCCTGTGTAACTGTAGATATCCTGTAAATATTCTTCATTCTGCATCTTGAGGCCCTCTGAACTTATCTTGGCTAGTCCTCATGTAATCCATTGTCACACAATCCACCAACAGGTACCTGAGAGCTGGGTGGTGCAGAAGTGCTCGTCATATAAATGCACCGAAGACAGTTGTAGTTCAGGTCTTGAGAGCCAGAATGGGGAATAAGGAGAATGCCAATGGAAGGTATGTGACCTGATGGTAGAGCCCGAAGAAGATGGTACCTCCTCTCAGATTAATCCATGATGGGTTTTCAGAGAAAAAAAATGTAATTTCAAGGTCTATTTGAATGGTGGGATTGGGAAGTAGCTTGGGGATCTCAATGCGAAAGTGTTTCTAGATAATAGTCTCTTCATACATGATTTTTCTTTTTTGCTGCAAAGCTAGACAGAACAATTCCCTCACCACAATCAAACCTGAACAGCCTCTTAATTCTTTTTGAAGGAATGTGATGGACAGTACTGGAAGTGGGCTGGATTCGAATCTTGCCTCTGACATCATGAGGGTCATGGCATGGCCCTATCAATCACTTAACCCTTTTTGAGTTTCAGTTTCCTCATCTATAGTCCCAGCGGTCCCTTCCCCAAAGGGCTGCCATGAGGCTCCAATTAAATAAAAAGCTTCTAAAATGCTGAAGCACTATACGTGTCTGTAACTGATCTTTAAAAATTTATTTTATTTTCTATTCAGGGAAGAAAAGAAATACTTCTATAATACCGTACGATAAAAAACCACGATGGCACCTGAAACTGCAAGCCCGTCATGTATAACATGCTATTCCTGTCAAATATACATCAAAGTTATCATATGAATTTAACTATTCATAATTATTAGCATATTAGCAATAATTAATGTTAATTGTACCATTAATACTAGTAATAGTCACCATTGGTTGAGGCAGCTCGGTGCAAAGTGAGGAAGAGTCCTGGAGTCAGAAAGACTCATCTCCCTGAGTTTCTAATTTGACCTCAGACACTTAATAGCTGTACAACCCTGGGCAAGTCACTTAACCCTGATTGCCTCAATTTCCATATCTGTAAAAAGAGAAGGAAATGTCAAAACACTCCAGTATTTTTGCCAAGAAAACCCTGAAAGGGGTCACGAAGAGTCTGACGTGACTGAAACGACCAAGCAATAGCAAACTGTTCGTTGGTTTGCTTTCCCTTAATGCCAGGATAGAACTTACTGGCATTTATTAGGTTGTGTCCTATTCTCTATAAGAGGGGTGCCACTATAATTTGCCACAAAATACAGAGCACCTTTAGGCCTGTATGGCCTGAGCATTTAGAATTCTCAACGGGGAAACAATCAGGAAGAAGAGGTTTGACTTAATGGCATTATCTCCATTTAGCCACAAGATGGGGTTTGAAGAACACGCTCGGCTTTAGAAAGCTCCTTTCAGAAATCTCAGACTTCTTGAAGCAGAATCAATCATCCTTAGTGACTCATAAAAAGAGCCAACCCACAGGAATGTTATTCATGCACCTTGCTTTGTTGCCTGTCTATATGGAGGGAAGGAAGGGGAAGGATGCTCATTCACCTTTGGAGGGAGGGAAAGTTTCCTGCGCTGGATTACAAGCAATCTCTGGGAAAAGAAGTGAGAGACAGGAATGCCCTCCTGGGCACTGTGCCGTGATTTAGCTGTGACTTTCCTGACTGCTGAAGTGACCAGTCCCTGACTGGAGTGACTTGAATTTTGAATACAAAAAAATCAATCTGAGCTTGAAAGGGTATTCACAATGATTCATTTCTGTCAAAAAGGATCTCAGTGATGATGTAGTTTACTTTAGACATCTTCAAAAGAATGGAAAACACCATTCTCTCCCTTCCTCAACAATAGTTAGGAAATAGAATGGGGAGACAGAGACCCAGCGTTTATTCTCAGTTTGTTTACATGGCACTATAACAATTGGGCATGTTTTTGACCACACAATATCCTGGCAGATGCCCTTGAGCAAACTCCAGATGATTTCAGACAGGCTGCTTGGTCTACAATGAATCCATCCATCAGTCGATCAGCAAGCATTTATTATGTATCTATTATGTGCTAAGTTCTGTGTTAGTCAATGACGATGTGAATTCAGAAGTGAGATGTCTAGTTCCTGCCTTCAAATAACTTATATTTTCTGGGGGGTTAGGATAGGTTCATAGATAAGAAAATGCAGGATATATATAAAATTAATATAAAGTTATTGGGGGAGGGGAACTAACAATAGGGAGAAATCGGACATGGGCTTGAACTAAGGAACATTAAAGAGAGCTGGGGATTTCAAGAGGCAGAAATGAGATAGGAGAGAACATTTCCTGGCTCACAAAAAATAAAAATAATAACCAATATGGATATATTATTTATTAGATGCCAGTCACTGCTAAATGCTTTAGTATACCTCACCACAACCATAAGAGGGGTAGGAACTTAACTCTGTTATCAAATGAAGAAACTGAGCCAATAGAGGTAAAGTGACTTGCCCAGGGTCACATAGCTACTAAGAATCTGAGTTTGAATTTGAACTCAAGTTCTTTCAGGTCCAGCACTCTAACCACTGCACCACCTAGCTGCGTTCAAAGGGAAGCATTTTCCACAGGGTTCTCCCAGGAGATTCTAGATTTCCTCCTGTATCATACACTTTTGGAGTTGGTCAGGTTCAGTGACTTGCTACAGGGCATTACTCACCCAAAGTATACTTGTGTGGGAGGTTAATGAACTTGACATGACATCATGAATAGGGCACTGAACTTGGAGTCAGGAAGGGTTGGATTCAAATCCTACTTCACAAACTTACTAGCTGTATGACTATAGACAAGTCATTTATCCCCTTTAGGACTCAATTTCCTCATCTCTACAGTGAGAAGGTTGGACTCAGTAACCTTCTTAGGTTTCTACCCACAGTAAATTTATGATCATATGATCTCTAGAGGGAGAAAGCACTTATTTCCATGACCCTTGTTCTCTTCATAATTTCTAAGGCTCTTGATTATCCAGGGGGTTCTGAACTGAATGAGGTCCAGGAAACCAGCCTCTTACCTCAAACAGAGTGACTCTAAATCTTGGAAAATTCCTAGGTCAACCCAAGAAATCTATAGGCCTTTGTACAGAGGTGGAATGATGGACAGCTGTCTGCTTTGGACATAGGGCAATATGATGGCCATTTTAGTTTTCGGTACTCTGGTCTATTTAATTCTGGTATTTGTTTCATTGCATGTAAATTTGAGATACTTATAATCCCTGGCAATGAGTGTCTATACTGTGCTGTCAAGATGACAGGCTCTATGAAAGAAAGAGGAATTATTATTTTATCTTTCAACCTTTTAACTGGTTGGAATATGTAGGATAGTTCCTATTTCTGGGTGAAAAAACTGAGCATGAGATGGAGTCAAAACGTCAAAATGACTGGGTGTGCACATTGAAAAGTTTGGTCAGATTTTATGAGTCTTCAACCTGTTGAATTCCACTAAGCATCTAGTAAGAGCTTACTGCAAAATAATATTCTATTACATTCATATGCCATAACTTATGTAACTGTTCTCCAGTCAATGGGCATTTACTTTGTTTCCAGTTTTTTTTGCCACCATAAATGTTGTTCTAAATATTTGGGAGGCTATGAGAGTGTTATTTTTTTCCTCCTTGGGATATATGACTAGTAGTGTAAATTGGTGAAAATTAATATGGCAGTGGTACAAAAGATGGCTTGGATGTAAGAGAGCCAATTAGAAGTTTTCTGCAAGAAGTGAGAGATACTAAGGACTTGAAATCATTTTATGATTTTGATTATATCAAATTAAAAAGGTTTTGCATGAACAAAAGCAATGTAGCCAAGTTTAGAAGGAAGGCATGAAACTGGCAAAGAAGGTTTTACAGCAAATTTGTGAGTCAGAGGCCTCATTTTTCAAATATGTAAAGAAATGATTCAAATTTATAAGACTATGAATCATTATTCAATTGAGAAATGGTCAAAGGATATGTGTAGGTAGTTTTCAGAAGAAGAAATCAAAGCTATCTATACTCATATGACAAAATGCTCTAAATTACTATTAATCAGAGAAATGTGAATTAAAATAGCTCTGAGGTACTACCTCATACCTATCAGGTTGACAAATATGATAGAAAAGAAAAATGCAAATGTTGGAGGAGACATTGAAAAATAGAGACACTAATACACTGTTGGTAGTGTTGTGAACTGACCCAACCATTCTGAAGAGAAATGTAAAACTATGTTCAAAGGGCTTTAAAACTGTGCATACTCTTTGACTCAACAATACCACTATTAATGCTGTATCCCAAAGAGATCAAAGGAAAAAGGAAAAGGACCTATATGTACAAAAATGTTTATGGCAGTTCTTTTTATGTTGGCAAAGGATTGATGAATACCCATCAATTGGGGAATGGCAGAACAAGTTGTGGTATATAATTGTGATGCAACGCTGTTGTACTATAAGAAATGAGGAACAGGATGCTTTCAGAAAAAACTGGAAAGACCTACATGAATTGATGCAAAGTGAAACGGTCAGACCAGGAAAATATTATAACATCAATATTGTGTGATAATCAGTTGTGGATGACTTATCTCTTCTCAGCCATACTATGATCTGGTTGTTGCTGTGTTGGTCCTTCATTCTCAAAGAGGACCATGACATCAAGATACAATGGTACAATATGGTACAAGATACAATACGAAAATCCAAGACAGTTCTGAAGGACTTATAATGACAAAATGCTATACTTCTACAGAGAAAGAATTGATGGAGTCTGACTGTAGTTCGAAGCATCCTTCATTTTGCTTCTTTATTATTCTTGTTTTTTTTTCTGATTTGCATTTTCTTTTGCAACATGGTTAATATGGAAATGTTTGACATGACGCATATGTATAATCTGTATCAAATTGCTTTCATTTTCAGTGAGTGCTAGAGGTGCTGGAGAAATGGAGAGAATTTGGAATTCAATTTTTTTTAGTGTCAAAATTTTTTGTTTACATTTAATTAAGAAAAAATAAAAAAATGGTTTTTTTTGCAGCCAACTTACTATATAATTTGATGAGGACTTTGCCTTCTCTAAGACCCTATATTTCAGAGAAGATACCTGAATACATTGGTTAAGGGGGTTTTCTTGTCTGAGAGGTTCTTTATCATCAAGAAGTCACAGGTCAAGTCCCTATCCCATTATCAATTGAGATAAATTTTTGAGGAACTTAGCACAATGCCTGGCATACAGTAGGCACTTAATAAATAATTGTTTCTAATAAATAATTGTTTCTTCCTTCCCACCTTCATCTCTTATTAATGTTAGAAAAATTTAATAATTTCTATTAAAATCACTAATGAAATGCCCTAAAATTTGGGGAATAGTTTCATAAACAATTTTAGGAAAAATTTTGGATTTGAATAACCCTAGCAAAATGGAAGTACTCTTGCTAAGAGTGGTAGCAGTTGGAACAGAAGAAGATTTTGTGAAGGTAGAATAGATAGCACTCACAAGTAATTGACTATGATAGGTGAAGGTGGGAGAGTCAAAGGTGACTCTGAGATGTCAAGCACAGACGCCCAAGAGAAGTGGGCCACTACTGTGGGAACTGAAATTCAAGAGGAATTGTAGGTTTGGGGGAAATATGATGAGACAATTTTAAATGTATTGAATTTTTTTTAATATCACCAAGTAAATATAGTCATTTGGCAGTTATAAATGAGAGTTTAGTGCTCAGGAGAAAAGTCAAGACTGAAGATATAGATTTGGTAGTTATTAATATAAAGATGATAAAGCTGGAAGAACGGAATAAGATTGTTAAGGGAGAGAGGGGGAAGGAAAGAGGAGAACTAAAGCCAGAGCCTTGGGCAGTACCCACATTACAGGCTGATTTAGAGAGAGTAAATAGAGTCAGTGACAGAGACAAAGAAGAAGCAGTTAGCAACTAGGGAAAGAACAAGTGAATGAAACGTTAAGGAGGACAAGAGACCATAAAGTATCTGGAAGATACAAGAGTGTCAAATGCTACAGAGAGATCAAGGTAGATGAGAATTGAGAAAGGGCCATGAGATTTAGGGATTAGGAAGTTATTGGTGACCTTTGAAAAAACAATTTCTAGAGTTATGAGTAGGTGGTGAGAAAAGGGAAGTTGAAATTTTAAATTACTCTTTTTTTAGAAGCTTATCAGTGAAAGGGTGCAGAAATTGGACAGCAGCTCAAGGGACTGACAAGGTGGAATGAAGATTGTTAATTTTATTTTGAGGGTAGAGCAAAGCTGAGCAAGTTTGTAGTCAGAGGTGAAGGAGCCTGTGGAAAGAGAATAATTGAAGAAGCACAAGGAAGGATCATAGATCTTGAGCTGAATGTGACCTCAGAGGCTACCTAATGCAACTCTTTGACTTTGAAAATGAAGAAATTAAGGCTGTTGGAGGTTATGATTTGCCCAATATTATAACATTATCTGGGATTTGAACCAAGGTGTTCTGGCTCCAGAACCAATGATCTTTCCACTGTGTTTACTGATTGATTTGGATTCTTAGACCAGGATGAAGAAAGAATCAAGGGCAGAAATGGAGAGACATTAGGGGAGGAGGAAAGTTGGAAGGTGCTTCAGGTAAGTTTTGAAGGACACTAGGAGATACATTCCAGAAATGAGGATGGAAAGTACAAAGGTACAGATAAGAAATGGAATATTATAAAAAATGAAGTAATTTAAGATCAGATTTTGAGGAATTTTGAATACTAAACAGAAGAATTTATATCTGAAACAAGAGATGATAGGGAGTGGTTAGAGTTTACTAAGGTAAGACAGGGTCACAAAATGACTTTACCTGAAAGCATTTTCTTTCTCCTTAAATAAGCCTAGAGCACTTTGCCTGGATATGTCCTTTCCCTTCATCACTCTCTACCTTGTATTATGTTTATCTGTGTACATGTCATATCTCTCCTACACTAACAAAATATACACTCTGGAACAGTCACTTAATAAACATAGTGAGTTGAATTGTCCTGCCTGTCTTGGGAGTAGTGGAAAGCATATAAGGGCATAGAGGACTTTCACTCTCTTCTTCAGTTCTCTTTCTTTCTGCTCCCTCCCCTTTCTCTGTCTTCTCTCTATCCTCCCCCTGTCCATTCTCTCTTTCTTCTCCTTCTGTCTCTGCCTGTCTCTTCTGGAAGCCATATTGGAGGAACCATCCATACTTCTTTTCTTTGGTGGGGAGAAGAACATTTAATCTCTCATCCCTTTCTCTGAGATAATTAGTGGCCTCTTGTCAAAATACATCCAGATAGGTCTAAGACAAATATTGATTTGGAAACAAATTGTATCTATCTTGTAGGACTGGTGGTGAATCTTTTTTGTGGTGATATCCAAGCAATATCTCTAGACCTACTTCCTTCTTGTTTCATGTAGCATCTCTTCTATACTAGGTACAGAGGTTCTGTTGGGGCAATAGTCTCTACTAGGCATCTGAGTGTATGCATGTAGTTTTCCTCATCTAACCCACATCCAATTGTCATATAAGAAAAAACCCTTGATGGTTTTTGCTCCCACAAGAGTTAGATTCCTTGTCCCAGATGCCAAACATTTTGGATAGCCCTGTATAAATAATGCTTTGAGATTTACTTCTATTTTTTCATCTCAACCTGCTGATCACTGAAGATAGCCTCTCTTTCATCAGTCTGATTTAAAATTAGAAAGCCCTGCTACATTTCTTCTGGGAATCTTGGTCTCCAGAACCAATTGCAGTGGAACTTTCTATAGACCCTGCACAGGATTGTGTGGACCCAATGCACTGGAGTTCTTTGATAGCCTCCAAATACTTTGGAATTTCCATCTACGTGAATCTGAGCAAGAACTATAGTCAAGTCCAGTGGGCAAAGTCATTGTCTCCCAAATGCCTCATGTACTCCTACTCTTTCACATGTGAATGAGACTAGCAGTGAGCTTCCCTTTCATTCACTTCCCCAAATGCTCTGCTTTAGGCAATGTGAGCATTATCCTCCCCATTCCAAAATTGGGAAAATTAAGCTTGGGGAGATTAAGCAACTTGCTCAGGCTTTTATAGCTAATAAATGTTGAGATCTTCTTATGTGAAGAGCAGTTCTTAAACAGCTAAAATTAAGTTTTAGAAGTTGGAAAAATAAACTTGCTTTGTGAAGATACATCCCCTTAATCGCTGTTGTCATGAAACCAAAATGATATATTTCTATATAATAATGTGACTAAGAGCTAAATGCTGAGGTATAGCTCAATTTAATAAGAGTTCTAAGGAGAAGGAGACCAGCGATAAGTTCTGTGTAAATTAGATTTTTTTTTGTTAATGGAATAAGATTTTAAATGTAACTTGCAAGCTTGCTATTAAAAAATCCCAGTCAATCCTTTCCTAAACTGATTAGTTTCTCCTAATTTATTTTTGGTGAAGATGTGTCCTATACCAACATATTAGATTAACTTCAATCAAGTCATACTTTTCTTCCCCCTGACCAATATATACATACACACACACACACACACACACACACACACACACACACACACGTGTATATTTTATTATAGTAAAAGGAGAAAAAAATAAGATGCTTAGTATATAGAATGGGTTGAGATTCATGGGTTACATTTTCTGAAATATTTAATACTTCTGTATTTTCTCATAGTCATATTCTTTATGCTTCAGTAAAGTTTTCAATGAAGGCCTAGGAAAAAAAATCGTCTCCAAGGTAACCAGAATGCAAATTGTGTAGGATTAATTTGGACCAGGTACTCTTCGATCCAACCTTGAATTGTGTCCAAGGGGCAAACAGGAAGCAAACCAGTGGGGACCAGCCAACATTACACATGGAATGTGTTGCTTCAGGCTCACTGACTTCTGAAACTGAACTAGTACATTCTTCCCTTTCTAATTCTACTGGTTTCCTCAGGTCTAGATCTTCTCTGTCACCAGGATCCCCCTTGCTCATCTACACAAAAAACACTTCACATTTTTTTCTGTTCCTCTTAGGACATGTGCTAGTCCCCCTTTCCACTCTTATGGCTTACCTGTTTCAGAATTAGGGGTGGGGAGGAGGAATCCAGAACCCTTTCTCTTGGCTATTTACCAAATGAAAGCATGTCTGGTGCTCTAACAATTCCCTGATGTTGACAGCATCAGAGGTGTCTTCCAAATTCATTCCCATCACTTCTTTCATTAGTATGGGATCTGCTTTTCAGTGGACCAGAGGGACAGATCAGAAAAAGGGAACGAGAAAATATTTATTATTGTAGCGTCTTGTATTCCTTTTCTTTCCACAGACTTGTATAGCATACTAAATATGTTCCCTGAATTAAGTTTTTGAAACTGAAGTTGTGGTCTCCCTGTCTTTTCCTCTACTTCTAGAGCTTATTCCAAAGAATCATTAAAAACAAATAGAAAAATACTTTGATATTTTGACAGCTTCTGCATTAAATTTCACCTTAGCTCTTTAAATTATTGATTATGTTTTCTTATTTCTTCATGTTTACCTCCCTCAAGGATAGTATTTATTAAGGAATGTCACATACTGGTTGTTTTTAGTATATTTCCAGAGCCCTCATCTCACATATGGGGACCCAGAAAAGCTACCCCAAGTTTGTGGTTGAATGCTCACTCAAAACCATAGCTCATGGACCTCCCCCTCCAAGGTTTTTACTTTTACTAGCAACCAGAGAATAGATTATTTTTTGAAAAAATATTTGTCTAAATATAGTAAATAAAATGACAAAAAATATTCCACCCATACACAACGGAGTATGCTGTCCTACATGTTACCACATCAACAGTGGGGAAGGGCACACATGCAGAGAACACAGGTATGTAGGACACACATGTTAGGAAAACATGGCTAGAGAACATAGAGCTATCCCTTTGTACCAAGCTTATAAATGGGGGCAGGCAGAACTGGCAGGAGAGTAAAGAGATTCAGAGGGAGAGGGAGAGAGAGAGAGAGAGAGAGAGAGAGAGAGAGAGAGAGAGAGTTAACCCTACACTAGAAACCAGAGACAAGAGCCTGTGCAAGTATCTGAGGTAACAATGAATTTCAGATATAGGAATGTATGTATTTCACCTTACATAGAATGAAAAACAGTACAGAGACTTAGTAAAACTATTCTCTTTCCCTGGAAGGAGAGGCTAGGGACATAGGCTGAGATTATGCTTGAGTCTGTCTACTCCACTCTCAAGATTCATGTCAATATCTTGAACCATTCAGACCAATTTAAATACTGCAGTTGAATCACTCAGCATCAATGATGTGTGAACAAGTATGCTTAATTCTTTCCTCAGCATTGGGAGATAGAACCTTAGGCTCTGAGTGGTCTCATCCCTTTAACCTCATCAAGTTGACCCTGTATCCCTGGTCATCCTTAATAAACTTTAACATTACGTGAATTTGTATGAAGCAAAGTTAAAAATAATTTCCCCTCATTGTAAAACTACATACCACAATTAGTGATACCAGTTGGATTATATTTTAAGGAAGGGATTACCTTGTGAGACGTAGCAAGTGGATAGAGAACTGACCTCAGAGTCAGGTCAGGAAGACATGAATTCATATCCCATCTCTGCTACATACTGATTGTGTGACCCTGGGCAAGACATTTAACTTTTCAGTACTGCAAGCAACTCTCTAAAACTATAATTGTAGACAATGTACCAATTTCCATGGTAGAGAGAATTTCCTCATCTGAGGGTTCCCTCTGCTGAAAAAATCAAAGGTTCTAATAAAAAAAATAGTCCTATACTTCAATATCAGAATGACAAAGGGAGCCTGCTCTAATTATTCATTTTATGTGGAAATTATTACATTTTCCATTTTATTTTTCAGAGAACTCAAACTATAGGAATTATCAGAATAAAAGATAGCTTATATCTATATTTATATAATATGATTACTTTAAAGCACTTTTACAACAATTATGTCACTTGATCCTCACAAGAATCTAGTGAGACAGGAAGTACAAATATTTTTATACCCATTTCACAGATGTAAGAGTCTATTTCTCTA
Organism: Potorous gilbertii; assembly: GCA_028658325.1. Taxonomy (NCBI): domain Eukaryota; kingdom Metazoa; phylum Chordata; class Mammalia; order Diprotodontia; family Potoroidae; genus Potorous; species Potorous gilbertii. The sequence continues at coordinate 22,787,317 of CM053773.1, read as the reverse complement.
CATAGACCCTGTTTTCTCTTTGGATTACACTTCCCAAAAGCCTATATGTGGTCTCCATAGAGAGATGACTCATGTTCTCTCAGGTAGTCATACTTCTTGCGCATATCATTTAGAAGTAATAAATCTTGGAGGGATAACAAGATATTCTTTTGGAGAAATTTGGGTGCCTCTGTGAAGAGATAGGAGAGTCATGGTAATGACAGGGATAGTTGGGATTAGAAGCTTCTTGTGGTTCCTGTCAGAATCCCAGTATTCTGTAGCCAGAATTATCATGGGTTTAGGAGCTAGATGTGTAATTCTGGGCAAGTTATTTAACCTCTGTTTGCCTCAGTTTCCTCATCTAAAATGAGTAAAATAATGGCACCTATTCCTCAGGTTGCATCATATCATGAGGGAACTGATGTATCTGTTATCCATTGTGTTTCAGAAACAGAATGGGTAAATTAGGAACTGACTAGCCCTCCCAGAAGTCACTTGGATGTGACAGCAGTTTGGGAGTAGGTATTGGCAGTATCCAATTCCTTTTAAGTCTATTTTGAATTTATGTGTCATCTGACTTGATCTGATATAAAGAGATGCATCAGTGAAGTCATGACTTGAGTCAAAGATTAATTTGTGGAAAGCTTCTTAAGATTGAACCTGGTTTCTCTCAACCCAGAGATAAAGTACCAGGAAATGAGCTATATGAATAAAGAAACAGCCTTCAAGGGACTAAGGGTTATGTATCTCAAGGTCACATAGCTAGTAAGTGGTGAAACCAGGAATGGAGCACAGGTCTTATGACTCCATCTCCCATGCTCTTTTCACTAATCTGTGCTGCCCAAACTGGCCCAAATTACCACTTGGCATATTTTCACTCCAGACAGAAGAAGAATTTTGACTTTCCTCCAGTTTTTCCTTGTCACAGGACTCTTGGTTCTTGAAAGTTGCATATTTTTTTTATTCCTTCTTCCTTGGAAATTTCCTAAAATGTATTTTCTGCCTTGTCCTACAATTATCTGACAGTTGGAACACTACCGCCTTATTGTCCCAACTACATTCTACATTCTCTTTCTTACATAAAGGAAAGGAAAACCCAAGATTTTGTCTTGATTTCTCAGAAATTCTTGCATATATTATCTCCTTTTCCCTCAATGTTCTCTAAAACTCAAAATTTAGGTGCCTGTTCCTTGGGCCTGACAGAGACTAGGAATAGCATGTCCTATGAGGGAATTATTAGGAGGTGGTCCACACCAGTGAAGTACAGGTCATGATTGCTAAAACTCTGTGTATATAATAACATCAGCACTTCTTAGGGTTACTTAAGCAGATCCTTTTTAACCTCATAAGTTGCTATGACTCCAGAAGGTACGCTAACTTAAAAATTTCTTTATAAAATCTCATAGTTATGCTTTTGGAATTCATTGGTACTAAAAGGGATATTCAAAAAAAGGGAAGTGTTCACAAAAAAAGGTTTTCACCTTTTACTTTTCTAGAAATAGAAAATAGAAAAAAAAATAGCAGTAGTGGAACAGTGAATAAAATGCTAGACTGCAATCAGGAAGACTCATCTTCCTGAGTTCAAATCTGGCCTCAGATACTTACTAGCTGTCTGATCCTGAGCAAGTCACTTAACCCTGTTTGCCTCAGTTTTTCTCATCCATAAAATGAAGACAGAAGTGGCAAACCACTCAAGTATCTTTGCCAAGAAAACCCAAGTGAAGTCACAAAGAATCAGACAGCATCTGTGAAATCAAATGGAAGGCAGTGGTATTATTTAGTCAAAGTCATGATTCCCTCCATAGTTAGACAGACAGATAGAGAGATAGATGGTAGATAGAGAGATGATAGATTATACATTATATAAATACAATATATGCATCTATATATCCACATAGATAATACATATACAAGATAGAGGATAAATAGAAGGGAAAGGATAGACAAATTATAGACAAGTAATAGATGATAGATAGATGGATAGTCAAAGCATTTTTTAAGTACTCACTTATATAAGTGTGCTAAGCTCTGAGAATACAAAAACAGCAAAGCAAGATGGTCCTTGCTCTCAAGGAACTTATTTTCTAACAAAGGAAGATAAAACATTAAGGGGAACTGGAAAAAAGTGGAGGGAGGCAAAGAGATTAGGAGAACAAAACAGTTAGTTGGGAGGTCAACAGACCAGAGAGTGAGCAAGAAATGAAATGAGTACTGTGGCTGAGGTTCCTCAAGATAAGTCCCCTTCTAGATATCTGTAGCCAATCATAAGACGCTTCCTCTAAGACTCAGGACAACAACAAAAAAAAAATCAGAATAGCTAAATACTTACTTTATTATTAGCTAATGTGGAAAATTTATGGACATGAAGAAAGGGAGAATCAGGTCGATCACATACTGAAACTCAGTAATAAATGTTTGAAAATAGAATACAAAATCCATGAAAAATTGGAAGTAAAGGCAATAGAATGGAACAATAATAAACAGTAATAATAAATAAAATAAATAATAAAATAAAATAAAATAAATAATAAAATAATAAATAATGGAACAGTAATAAAAAATAATCTAAATTTACATAAATGGTAATAATAAATAAAATAAATAATAAAATAAAATAATAAATAATGGAACAATAATAAAAAATAATCTAAATTTATATGATATGTATTGTTACAAATAGCTTTACAGGTTTCATTTTACCCTCACCATTGCCCTGTGAGGTAGGTGGTATTGATAATAACTAGCATTTACATAGTACTTACTTTATGTCAAACACATTGCCAGTATTATTTCATTTGCTTCTCAAAACGATTTGGGAGTTAGGTAGCCTTATTATTCCCATATTACAGCTGAGGAAACTGAGGTTAGATGACTTGCCCAAGGTCACACAGCTACTAAGTATCTGAGGTCTGATTTGAACTCAGGTCTTCTTGATTCCAGGTGCGATCTATCCACTGCACCACCTAGCTGAATAAGTATTATTGCATTCTTTACCGATGGGCCAGTTAAGGCTAGGAGTGGTGAAGAAGTAACTTGCCCAAGGTCACGTAGTTAATTAGAGTCAGAATGTGAATCTGGATCCTCTGACTTCAAATCTACCCAGCACTGTAAGTTGAACCTACGGGTCCTTAATCTCTTTGACTCTCTTTATGACCAGGACTGAATGATAAAGCTTCATTAATTAGGCAGCCATCCATGTCTGTCATTCCAAAAGTCCAAAAGAGTCAATGACCCCACTTGCTGTCTTTATTTTACACATACTAAGTGACCTAATATAAGGCATATTGTTGTCTGCTTCCTCATTTTCCATGTCTGATTAGTCCTTTTTTTCCCTTCCATTTCTGGAGGAGGAAGTGGGGGATGCTGGTATTTGTGGGACAGTTGCGTAGTGTTTAAGAAGCAGGCCATTTTATTTGCAAATGAGCGGGCAAGGTAGCCACACAGGTAAACCTAAGGAGTGCTGCATTAGATGGGTGTAGTGGCTCTATACATGTTCAAGTGACCTATCAGGTATCGAATAGAAAAAGAATTCTGAGGTTCTTATTTACCTACCATAAAACTTATATTGTCGCTAGAGAACCATCAAAAATCTCTATCGATTATCTCCAATTTATCCTGTATATATCTTTTTGGTTCAAGGTTGTTTGCATGTTATCTCTCCCATTAGACTGTGAACTTTTTAAGACACTGGGTATAGGCAATTATTTTAGTAATTTCAAGCCGAGGAGTCAGCTTTCTGCTCTTGAGTCCTGGGACTCCCAGATGGCCAAAACCATGAAGCCTGGGATTCAGATGGGAAAAGAGAGACTGAGGAAAGGTAACATAAGTGGTCTATGGGAGTCGGAGGTAGTTATGCATCAGGCAATCTGGTGCCAGTGATTTGGATATAAGACTCCAGGATACTTTGCTAGCTAGAGGAGACAAGCCCTGCCAGTCACTTACTGGGTGAGCTCCACAATGTCTCCTTCTTAGACTCATTCTTTCATTCATTCAATCACCAAATCTTTATTGAGTACTTTCTGTGGGCAAGGCGTGGAGGCTATGGAAGGTAAATGGACATACTTTTAATTTATTTTTCTCCAAACAGATGCTTCACTTTATGGAGAAACTTCAGCTTTTGAAATTCATTTTAATTTTTTTAAATAATAAAAATGAGGTTCAAGAGTGCTTATCATTCTATTTATTTTGTTCCATGTATTGTTCTCAATATTAAAATCAGGTGCTCAAGATTCTTTTTCTATTTGATACCTGATAGGTCACTTGGACATTTATATACTATGTAATTGAGCAGAATTGTAGCATGAATCTTTTCCTTTTTGTATTTAATAACTGAAATTTAACTTTCTCTGGTTAAGCTTTTAACCAGGACAAATTAATCATTTTACCAGCGAATGCATCAATGCTTAAGTTAACATGCCAAAAAGTCTTTCAAAAGATATTGGAAAAAAAGACCTGTATTTGCCATAAATAAGGTTTCACAGAAGACAGATTTTAGGAAGCCTCCAAATGCATTTCTTAATCATTCCCAAAATTGTTCTTTCTCAGAGGCTTTTGACTAGATGTTCACTGGTTCCCTAGCATTTAGGATAATGACTTAAATTGTAGCAAAAAAGATTCAGGTTAGATCTAAACAACAATTTTTTGACCACAAATTTTTAAGAAAATCAGTGACTTTTCAAAAAAGATTGTAAAATCACTGAGGAAGTAAAAAAAAAAGATCCCCATTTGTCTGAAATGATTAAGTATGGCAGTGTCCAAAGGCAGGGCTAGCTAGGGGATAAAAATAATCTCTCCAGCTTTCCTGTAGCCCCTATGAATTTATCAACTCTGTCTTCCCTTGTGAGACAGGGAGAAATTCACGTGTAGGTAAATAACCATCACAGAACAAGCCAAGAGGGAAGATTGGGCAAGGCGACTTCATGTCTCCTGTGGTGTTCCCGACTGGGACTTGACTACTGTTACTCTTCTTAGAGATGTTGATTCCTGTACCAATGCAGATCAGAAATTCTTTCGTAATCCTAGTTTTAGACAGTTAGCTGCCTGGGCTACAGACTGTTTAAGAGACTTGCCAGGGCTAATTTTAACCAACATGTGTCAGAAGAAAGACTTTGAAGCTGCAAAGCCAGGTTTCTGTCCACTAGCGTTAGTGGACAGAATGCTTGGTTGAAGTAAAGATGTGGAGAGCTTTGCAAACTGTAAAGAGATGTTGGGAGAGGACAGAAGGGATGGAGAAGAACAGCTGATGATTCAATAAGCAACATCCTTTTCTCTCCTTCCAACAAATCTAGGAGGGATACTTAGGGCTTGTCTTTAGGTGTAGCACTTTCTATTTTTTTTTGCTTTTATGATGCTTCTGGTCCTTCTCAGACATTGTGGTGCATTGTAAAGAACACTAGCTTTGGAATGGAAAGACCTAGGTTTGGATACTAGTTTTTACTGCTGGTGTAATCTTGAGCAAGTTATTTACCCTTTCTGTGACTCAATTTCTTCATCTGCATAAAAAGGATAAGATGTCCAAGAGGGTTTTTAAAGATACCCCCTCCTCTAAAATCCGATAATTTCTGTATTTCATGGATAAAACAAAGGGCTTTCTAGAAATAATCTAATAAAAGCCCTGCAATCTGTGGCACCTTAACTGAAGGAAAATACCCAATAGTTTAAATAAAACAACAGAAAGTGCCAATTTGTGGCATAGTTTGAACTGAAAAGACTGCTGATAGAAATGTGTTCTGTAATTTCATAGGAACTGAGTCTGTGTCATTGACTGGAGCACAGTGATTTCTAAGTGTTTGTTACAAGGGGAGGAAGAGGAAGAGAACACTCATTACATTTGTCATGTTCTTGTGCCACTCTCAAGCTGATAATTATGTAGCCAGAAGTAGCACTGAGCCGTGGCAAGGCATTCTCTTTTTAATTGTGCCTACAAGGTACAGCCCAGCATCTTGATGGCCTTGCCTTCACAGGGGGTGTCCTCAAATGAATGAGCAGGGGACCATCATTTTCAGCTGAGACTCTTTTTATTCCATTAGGTGGCAATTCAGTCTAGTCAGGGTGAACCATAATACCCCATGGAAATGAGGGCTATATAAAATACACTGGGGTTTAGCTGTAACATGCCCGGCTATGGTATGGAACTCAGTGGGAAGTCTCACACATCTCCATGTTTTCTGTTTAAACTTTCCAAGGGCTCCACCATCTTTTTGAAGTTTCTCCTCTTTGTGGCTTGATCTTGAGCACTTCTCTCTGATGAATGGTCCTGGCTAGTAAGACCTTTGTCTGAATCACTTTCAGGCTTTCCGAAAGAGTCCCTAAATAGCAGACAATTCTAAGATCACTTCCTTGTGCCTTTCAAGCAATCAGTCTATCTGAAAAAAATTAATAAGTGCCTACTGTGTACCAGGTACTGTGTAAAGTAATGGGATGCAAATACAAAGAATGAAACAATCACTATTCTTAAGGAGCTTACATTTGAACTAGGTTGACAACAAGTACATCTATGAAGACATCAATACCACTAACATTTATATGGCACTTGCTATATACCAGTCTGTGCAAAGCAGTTTACAAATATTATCTCATCTGATCCTCATAATGATATTAGAAAGTAGGTGCTCTTATTTTACAGATGAGGAAACTGAGGTAGACAGAAGTAAACTGACTTGTCCAAGGAGTCAGAGTTAGAAGAAGTGCAAGGAAAATAAATATAAGTTGTTAAACATAAGGCAGTTTGGTATGATCAGGAAAGACTTCCAGTCAAAGGTGGGACAAGCTTTTCCAATATGAAAATAGTCATAGAACTCTATTTGGAAAAATTTGTTTCATTTAGTCATTCATTTAAAAAGGGTTTATTAAATATCTACTGTATAGAAATGCAAAATGAAAACTGAAAGTCTTTGCTTTCCAGGAGCCTACATTCTATTGCTGGTGATAGTGGTGAGGGTATATATATTTAAAAATAGCATTGTAAGGTTTGCACAGTATTTTGTAAATATTATTCCACCATTTCCTTACAACAAACCTATAACCCTGGGAGACAGCTGCTATTATTTACCTCTGTTTGAGACTGAGAGAGGATAAGTGACTTGTCCAAAGTTACACAGCTAGTCAGTGTGTGAAGCTGAATTTGAACTCAGGTCTTCCTGACTTCAGGTCTAGTGGTTTATTTACCGTGCCACTTAGCTTCCTAATGGACAATTAAATTCAAAATGCAGACAAAGTAGATACCAACAACTGGGGAAAGAATATGAGGGGTGTGTGTCTATGTGTGTTTAATAACTGAGGGAATCAGAAAAGATCTCAAGTCAAATGTTCAAGAAGTTGGAAATTCTAAAAGGCAGAGCTGAAAAGAGTGTGTCACCCAGGCTGGAGGGATAGTTTGTGCCAAACAAATAGCAAGGGAAGCAGTCTGAATGGAACGTAGAGTACATGAAGGTGGGCAATGTATAATAAGCTGGACAGGAAGGCAAATTGTGAAGGGTTTTCAGCACCAAATAGTTTGTATTTTATCGTAGACAAAGGGGAGCCACTGCAACTTCTTCAGGAGGAGAATGACAAGGTCTGAACTATGATTTGGGAATTTAAATTTGTCAGTTTTGCAGAGACGGGAGAGACTTGAGGCAGGAAGACTAGATTGTTGCAATATTCCCGGTAAGAAATAATGAGAACTCGCATTGTGATGCTAGTCATGTGAGTGGGGAGGAGATGGATTTGAGAGACCTTGTGCTTTAGGCAGAGGTTCAGTGACAGTATTTACTGTTTGTTTACCCAGCAGCTCAGCCCTTGGTTGTTTTCAGGAGCTGGACAGCAACCCTATTCCTTTGCTTTTCGTAGCTCAGGTCTGCAGCCCACTTTGGTTTCTGTCACTGCTCAGCCAGCTTTCATGACATGACCTCTCTGCATGGCCTCATTGCAGGAGATCATCGCGAGATGCACTGCAGTGCAATTCTCCTTATATGTATTCCAGCCACAGCATGGTCGGCAGGAGTTTGGAGGCTACATAATAGTGGAGCTCCCGTAGAGACTTGGAGCAGTGCATCCATAGACCTTATCATTTTACACAGGAGGAGGCCAAAAGCAGTTCCATCAAACATTCCCTTTTATCCCCCCAATAGTCCTAGAAATATATAAAGAATCCATTTCATCTAGATATCTATTCTTTTCTTTACCTTTGAAGATTAAGAAGTCACTTCATTGGTATGTGTATAAACCTCATAATTTGTATCCCATCAATTCAGAAAGAATGATAATCTAGACAGAAGCTAAACTGAAGATTTTCTTGGTACTGTCTATGAAAAAAAGTAAGTTTAGAAAAAAAATTAATAGGGAAGGCAAAATTTCAGGGGAGAGAATGTTCAACCTAAAGAAACCAAACCAACAAAGCTTTTAAGTAAGATTTATTTACATAGACACACACACTTATATACAAATTAATAGGCTAATTATAATTGACAATTATTAAGGTCTTTAGTAAGTTGATGAATTGCCAGGCCTGGGGTTAGAACGATTTGGTTTCAAATCCCCCATCTAATACTAACTTTATAATCCTGGACAACTCCTTGGAGCGTCAGATAACTTTATAGGGTTTAATTACTAATTAATATTAGTAATTATTTATGAATGAGGGTTAAGGAACAGGAAAACATCAATACATGTTGACATAGGATACTGGCCTAAAGAAATTTCAAGCCATAAGCTACTGTAGTTTTGGTCTACTTTGGGTGGAGTGACTGGAAGAAGATAATACATGAAACCAAAGATTAACCCTGTAGCATGAATAAAGGAGACTTTTCAATTCAATTCAATTCAGCAAGCATTTATTAATTGCCTACTAAATTCCAGGCCACATGCTAAGCACTAGGAACACAAAGCAAATAAAAACATGTCCTGATCTCAGAGACCTTACATTCCATGTGGGACACATTATTTAAATGTGTATAAAATACAAGGTAATTTTGAGGTAGGGAGACCCCTAATGGCTGGGGAATAAGGGGAAAAAAACTTCTGAATGGTTGACCACTTGAGCTGAATTTTGAGAGGAGATAAAGTGTCTAGGAGAGAAGGAGGTAAGGGGTTAGTTCACAACTCCTGGTATTGTAAATCCTTTCCTTTTTCATAGATTGCTCACATAGATTCCCTTCAACTTTCTACTGGGTGGAATGATTAGTTGGCTCCCAGGATTTGTGTCTTTTTTGAGTCTTTATGTCACCATTTTCATTGTGATAAGGTGGTCACAGTCCTGAAGTCATCCCTCCTCAAGTAACTGACTTTTCACATATGACTGTTCTCAGGGTGTAACTCTGTTTGTGATACTGTCATCACGATACTGTCAGTCATTGCTGCTCTGGAATCTGATACTACCATGCATTCAGTTCTGATCTAAAGGAGGCCTATAATTAGATCTCCAGATCTTTCTAACTCACAAGGTTCTTGGGAAATGTCCGTCTCAGGACATTTTGCACATACCTAAGAAATAACACACACACGCACACACACACAATTGAGGCAGGCATGTACTCTTGGCTTCCAAGGCCCATAGGGGCTTCCATCTGGTCTTGGGAGGCAGCTCAAATCAGTCATGCCACACTTGACATTTGGAAAAAGAAGATTCTTAAAACTCAGTGGACTGCTTTTGTATAACTATTGGATCATCAATTGTTTTGATAACAGCCAATTAATGGATTCTTCATGTACTAATCTCTTTGTTGATTTCCCTCAAATTTTTAACAAGGTGCATTCATCCTTCTTTGTTGAAGAAGACCATGCCATCAGAGAAATAATGACATGACTTGCACTGGACTTTGTTTTTTGAGTGAGGGAGGGCTGGTGGACCAGAGCTGAGTAGTGCACATCACACAACCATTATCCTGATTTTTCAAATTAGAAAGTGGAGATTTAAAGACATTGGGATTTGCCCATTGAAGACAGATTGAAGTCAGGATTTGAATCTAGGTCTTCCTGACCCCAATTCCACTGTTCTATAGTCATCAGGAAAAAAAGTCTCTAGAAGTGATTTGAAAGAAGGAAGAAAAGAGGTCGGCATCCCTTCCATGGTCCTGAATATGCCCTTCAGTTTCCTCCAGATAGTAAAGAAGAGAATGGAGCCTTCTTCATTCGGGAAAGATACATGAATTACTGTTTCTCTTTAGGGAGGTAGTTTACAGGAATTTGGAATGAGGAGATCACCATCTTTTTTTAAAATGTGATCTGAAAATCTTATTTTAAAAATCAATTCCTTCAACTGCTTCAGGAGAAATGACCTTGGAATAACATGAACGTCACTTCATTGGAAAGAATGTCTTTTCTCCCTCTTCTCCCCAACAAACCACATATGCCCCTCGAGTCCTGCTGGTCTCTTTCGAAGAGTTAGCAGTGGGATATATTCTCTTTTTGTGACCAAGAAAAGTAATTATTACAAGGTGCAGTCTGGAGTCCAGATAGAGATTATTTCATAATGACAGCAATTTAAACTTAATACTGTGCTTATCTTTTGACAAAAACAAAACAAAAAAAGGATTTAATATGTTCCATGTCTTCTTCCCTTCCTCCCCACCCCCCCACCCCAAAGGAGGTGAAATGAGGAGAGCCTTTATTATACAAGATAATGAAAATCCTTCCTGAGGTTAAAAGTGATTTTTAAAAAATCACAACATGAGATAATTAGGCCTTATTAGGCACTTTATCTGCTTCACTGGAGTCACTTTTTCTAAGATGATAAAATGTGCCTTTGTCTTTTTTTAGAAAATTTGCCACCAAATTTGGGGGGGAAAAGGATCTCTTTTTTTCCTACCTCTCAAACTCAGCACATGACTCTGCAAATGAGGATTTTGGGGAATAATTTAATGAAGGAGTTACAGCTTCCAAAAGCTAAGACTTCAGAAAATGTACTGGCTTTTTAAGAGCTTATTTAAGACCAATGCAGAATCGCATTTTGCCCTCTATTTTTAGTTGGGCAATAGAATTGATATTAACATGTGTTTGCTGTTTTTCTCCCCTTATGATGCTGAGAAAAATAAAAGATTGGTTTGGGGATATTTAGAACAGGGCTCCAGGGTATTTGGCAGAATTGTTTATTATTCTGCTACCATAGCAAGTAAGCCAAAGGTGGCCAGAATTTGTAATATCAAACGTCTAGTGTGTTTAGAGTTATGATATCAAAGTATCTGTCTTTGTGTATGAGGTAGAAGGAAACTTAGAAGCCATCAAATCCTAATCCTTCAATTTACAGATAAAGAAACTGACAGACAAACAGGTTGAATAACTTGTCCAAGGTCACACAATTAGCAAGTATCTGACGGGCAATTTGAACCCAGGACTTCGTGACTCCAGATCCCATGCCCTATATCCTACATTATATTATCCTTTCCATGAAAATATTGCTCTTTGATGACATCAAATGACATTGTACAATAGGGAATGGGTGCCCTTGAACAAAGTGCTCTTACTGAAAGTCTGTGATTTATCGCTTCATGGGGTCCAATGCCCCTGCTGCCCTCTGCCATGGGCCGATGACCTCATTGTTGCGATCCTCTACTAGAAGAAATAGTGATTTCTTCAGCGGCCTCGTGCTTCTGATGGGTTTAACAATGTCTCCATCCAACAACAATGGGAAATCAAATAAAACTGCTCAGCTCCCCTAAATCCATCTCAATATGATGCTTATCTACAAATCAAGGATTGAAAAAAATTGCTATCTTTGGTTTTAAGAAAAGGTATCATTTTTGTTGACAATCACTTGCAGCAGAAGGTTTCTAAAATGGTCGCTATTCCATCTGGGGCTCTTTTTCTCTAGGGAAAGACATACGTTCAGGTCAATACATTGAAGGCCTGAAACCTGTAGTAAAAAGCCTAAGCATATGGATCTCTCTGATTGAAAGGTAGGCACATGGGATTGTTAAGAAAATGCCTATTTTAGGTTCACAAAAAGAAAAGACTCGGAAAGAAGTATCCTGCTAGATTGAATAACTGCTTCTTTAACACTCTGTGGGGTCCATTGTAATCTTTAGAAAGGAAATTGATGCCTGGGAGAGTGAGTTAAACAGTCCATGAGAAGCGAGTGTAGCAGAAAGAACCAGCATTTGAAAAGGACTTGTACTGAAGTGAACCATTTATTAAGGGCTGCACTTTTTAAACAGGAAGCCACTAAATTTGAATCTTTTCTGCGCATCTTTAACAGTGATTATGGAGATCAAAAGGAGGTGTGTAGAGTTGACAACAAAGGCTGATATTTCTGAATCTCTTAGAGGTGCTAGGAGCTTGTGGGCAGGGAACTCAGAGGGCACTGTCAGCTTGAAAAACAGCTTTGAGGTGCCTGGAAAAGGCATAGGGAAAGCAAATCATCTGATCCCTTTTGTTCCTTTAAAGAAATCCCCATATCGTTCTCACATTGTAAACTGCCCTCAGGAATACTTCTACAGAACCACAAGGGAAGTGAGGCTTAAAAACGGTCCCTGCTTCCCAAAGCGTTTATTTAAGTCATAAGCTGAATCATAAACAAGGTCCTCACTGAGTCAAATGAAAACGGCTTATTATTGTGGAATGTGTGGCTTCAGACTCTGCCTGCTTTGCCTATGCTGTGCTCCTTGTTAAGGAAGAAGGGGTTCCTGGTAATATAGGCCTATTTACTGTTCTTCAAAGACTATGCTCCATCCCTCATCTCGTTATCTTTGTATAACTTGTCCTCCACACCTACAATGCTCTGCCACCTTACCTCCATCTCTTAAATTCCCAGGTTCCTTTCAAGATTCAGTTCCAATTCCGCTTCCTTCAGGAGGCCTTTGCTATTTCCTTAGTATCTAGTTCGTTCTGTTCCAAAATTACATTCCAACTTTTCTGTATATATACTTTATGCACTTAGTTATTTCAATGTTGCCTCCCTTATTAAAATGTTAAGTTGCTTAAAGGTAGGAACTATTTTTTTTTTGCACTTAATAAGTGCTTGTGGCCTTGACTTGGTCTGTGTTCAAGATTTTTGATACATATGGGCTGTTTGAGACCAGGGAAAGTCACTTAGTCACTCAGTGCCCCAGTCAATTCTTTAGCTGCTTTTCCCATAGCAGGCACTACTCTGTATATTAATAGGGAGAATTTTTTCTTCAGGAATTCTTTACCCCAGTGAAATTAAAGGTCTACTTTTAAAAGTACACAGACCAGGTATGTTACAGTTCATCCTTTCCCCAGGGTTCTGTAATACTCTCAAGGAAGACTGAGGTCTATGTGTCTAGGTTGTCTGCAAATAGCTTCAGGCTCCCACCACTGGTGTATCTCCAAGTATAGATGGCATCTACAGCCCAGTTCCATTTAACTGCTAAGAATGAGATTAGCTTTTACAAAGAAATGTTTCCTTCAGAAAGAATAATCATAAATGTACAAATTTACTCCCCAACATGTGGGTCTTCATCTCTCCCTTTGTTCTAGCTTAGTCTCTGGGGAGACTAAGGGGATTAGGTTTACGTTTTCACTTAGTTCCTATAAAACACAAAGTCCAAGTCACACCCTGTTCCCTCCTCCAAGGTTCAAAGCCAAGGCAACTGACTTCTCAGGGCTTCTCTGCCAGGGTGATTGACTGCAACATCCCTCCTGGCATCCTGTCTCTAAGAGAGTCAAGGTTCTAATTTCCAGGTCCAGTAATGGGGATTACTGCCCTGGCCTGAAACAAAGATGGGCAAATGATATAGAAACAATACCCTCAGGTCAAAAGAAACCTTGGAGTCAATGGGTAAGAGGGAGGGCAAGGGAAGAAAGTCCTTCCCCTCTCACTGGTTTAAATCATGACACTCACACTGTGGGTGAAATGTATGTGATCTTCACCTTTTAGAAGCAGCAGAAAAGAGTAATTATTCCAATAAGACAATTTTAATAGGCTGAACAGCCAATCAAAGGAGGCTACTCTCATCCACATAGCAGGAAGATATAGACATCTTAGACAATGCAGACATATTTCAAAACCCTATTACAAAGGTTTGAGGTGTAAAGGTACAAAGACAAGCTTACCTTGGGAATTAACCTTCTAGTAGGGGATAAAAGGCACACAGTTACTTAGATACAAGTAGATTGTAGAAGAATCACATTTAGGGTGAGGGGAAAGTTTACTAGAATGGATGGGTAGATACAGGTAGAATGTAGAAAAATTAACAAATTGAGTATTCAGGGAAGGTTTACAAGAAGGGATAGGTGGGGAGTGTTGACCCCAAATTTCAGCCCTGAAGGAAGATAACACTTCTGAGAATCAGAGATGTAGAAGAAGTGCATTCCAAACATGGCAGAAAGCCCAAAAAGCTTCAAAAAAAAAAATCAGGCTGGGAAATAGAATGCTGTGATTCAAGACATAGCTGTTAGAACACAGAATTCATGAAGATACAGATTTGGCAAGGGGAGGGGCATCAATGAGGCTGAAAAGTTTTTTGTTTTATCCAGTAGATATTAAGAAAATGATCTTTTTTAAACAGGAGTAAGCTATGACTGTGATGTGGTAGAAAGAGCTTTGTATTGGGGAATAAGAAAACCTGGGTTTGAATTCCAGCTGATTACCTAGCTACACGTTGTAGGACAGCCATTTTACCTGTCCTGTGTAAAACAAGGATAATAGTTATATTATGTAACCACAAGGTTTTTGTGAAGCATGTGTTTTGCAAATGTTAAAATGTAATTAATATCAGTGTTAAGTTGTTACCATTATGATCTAGGGTATAACTCGCATAATTGGAGTCTAATTCTTCTGTGCAAAGACTATTTGGGACTCACTACACAATGGATACGGTGCCAGGACTAGAGTTTGAAAGACGCATCTTCATGAGCTCAAATCCACTCTCAGATACTTATTAGTTGTGTGATCCTGGACAAGTCACTTAAACCTATTTGCTTTAGTTTCTTATCTGTAAAATGAATTGGAGAAAGAAATGAAAACCCACTTAAATATCTTTACTAAGAAAATCCCAAAAGGGTCACGAACAGTCAGATACAACAGAAACAACTGTACAGCAACAACCAAGAAAATCAGTTGTTTCCAGCATATTGAAAACTTATTTAAAGTTTTAAAACTTCACAAGGACTCTATCTGTCCACATCCGCCCTCAGTTCATCACACACACATACTACTTTAGGGAATAAGTTATGTTATGGGTATGAAACCATTGGAAAAAAACATCTAGTAAAACAGAGCTATTAGCAGTTTTTAAAAACTAAGTTTATAATTATGACCATGTTTACATAATAAAGAAATGGCCATAGAAATAGAAAAAGAAACTGATATGGTTAGGTCTATTTCTTGTGCAGATTATTTTGACTGTTTTGTGGAGGGTAGATTGGAGATGGCAGATTCCTGGAAGAAGGGGAACTAAGTTGAAGGTTATTATGTTAGTTAAGAAAAGAGGCAGTGAAGGTCAATCTGACCCAGGTTAGTGGTCATGTGAGCTAAAAGTATTCAAGAGATGCCATGGAGGTTGAATTAGAAAAAAAATAGTAAAAGGGTGATTGGGAGATTGGTGGTGCTTCAATAGAAAAAGAGATTTGGAGAAGCAGGTTTAAGGGGGAAGATACTCAATTTAGGATACATAGAATTCAAGATACTGACAAAACAACCAAGTAGAGACATACAACGCGCTGGAATTCAGGAGGAAGATTGGGGATGCATATGTAGAATTGGGAGTTGTCTCTGTAGAACTGGTAATTAATCTGTGGGAGAAGAAGAAATTATCAAAGAAGAGAACGTGGAGGAAGAAAATCACATTACAGAGAACAGGGGGATACCCATTTCTTGAGACCAGGAGAGGGATGATGATCCAACAAAGGAGAATGAGAATGAGTAGTCAGATAAATGGAATAAGAGCTATGAGAGGCTGGGACCACAGAAGCCAAACAGAGGAGAGAGTATCTAGAAGGATGGAGTGTTTAAAAGTGTCAAAAGCTGAAGGGAGAGCATGCAGTAATGAAGACTGAAAAAAAAAGCCTTTGAATTTAGCTTTTAAGACATCATCATTAATCTGGCAGTTTCAGTAGAAAGGAGGAGTCAGAAGTCACATTTAAATGGGTTAATATGTTAGTGGGAGCTTAGCATGATGAATTGCAAATAGTATTAAATTTGGAGTTTTTGGAACTAGATATGAATCCTCGCTTTGTCAGTTTCTTGTTTAAATGCTCTGGAACTCAGTTTGCTCTTTGATCAAATGAGACCATTGGACTATATAACATTTCATTTTCTTATCAGTTCTAAATCTCTGATCCTGTCATTAATGTAAAGAGATGGAGTTGGTGAGTATCTGGGAGTACTGGTGCTCCTTTCTAGCAGCCTTGCTTGCGACGTAAGGCGGAAACAAGAGAGGATAAAAACTGAGATTTTGGTAGGGTCAGGTATGGATTTTTCAAGAAGGGGGAAGATAGGGACATATTTACAGTATTTACAGATAAGAGGGGAAAATAATACAGAATAAAAGATTGAAGAGAAGAGGCAAGAGAGAGGGAAGGAAGAGAGGAGAGGAAGAGGGAGAGAGATGGAAAGAGAGAGACACACAGAAGAGAAGGAGAAAGAGGAGAAGGAGGAGGGGAGAGAGAGAGACAGAGAGATAGAGAGAGAGAGACAGAGAGAGAAAGAGAGACAGAGACAGACAGACAGACAGAGAGAGAGAGAGAGAGAGAGAGAGAGAGAGGGGAGGAGAGAGAGAGAGAGAGAGAGAGAGAGAGAGAGAGAGAGAGAGAGAGAGAGGGAGAATGAGTTCATGGTCAATACAAAAGACTCTCGAAGGATATGGAACAAGGATACTAGTAGAAGTGTTGGCCTTGGGGAGGATATGGACCATCCCTTCTCAAATACTGGATTAAATTAGGAGAGAATGTGTGAAAATATAGGATTATGGTATTGAGAAGGGAAAATGTGCATGGGCAGAGACAAAGTAGAAGTATAGATCATAGGAGCTTAGGGAACTGGGAGACTGGGAGGTCAGGGTATTTGAGCTGTGCATTTTTTAAACTCGATGTGTTATAGGGCCAACAAGAAATGAACTTGTCCATATATTAAAGTAACAGGTACTATTCATTTCTGTATCAGATGGTGTTTTGATTCTTCCTCCCAGGTATGGTTCTTGATGATTACATGCTTTACTATGACTAAAAATCACAACAATAACTAGCATTTAAATAACACTCCAAGGTTTACAACCCTGGGAGGTAGGTGTTATTAATAAGTCAGTTTTATAGATGAGCAGACTGAAAGAAATATTAAATGACTTCTCCAGGATCACACAGCTAATAAGTGTCTGAGGAAGGATTTGAACTCATCTTTCTGACTCCAAGTCTAGAGCCCTATAGACTACATAAACTAGCTGCCTAGCTGGTGACATAGCAACCAAATTAGCATATTATTATTTCTGCCGTAGTATCACAAATTTTATGAGAAGACACTTTAGAAAGAAATATAGCTCAGAAAGATGGAGGATGTACAAATCAACGTTTCAACTCTACAATAACAAAAGAAAAAGAAAAGACATCTAAAGAAACAAATTTGGCTTCATAGGAAGCAATCTGCTGAGCTAAGATTTGAAAAGAATGTGTACAAATGATGGAAGAAGAAGCATATAACCAAGGACAAATACAAGAGTGGCACAGCTGTGTAAAAATAGTGTTGGGAAGGCTACAACGCAGAATGAGCTGAGACATGAGAAAACTGCTACGGATAAGAAAAATGGTTTTTAAAATACATTTTTAGATCAAAGGAGCTCAGCAGATGCCTAGTAGATGATCCTGCCACCTACTTTCATAAGAAGATTGAGACCATCTGATGTGAGCTCCCTTATGCCCCCCCCCATCAAACCTTAAAACCTCTCTGTTCTTACTGAAGCTCTCTTCCTTCTCTTTAGGATGATGGAATGAGATAACACTCATCCTTCTACTTGCCACCTTGAACCTATCACCTTTTATTTTCTCTGGGACCTTAATCATCCTAACACCTTCATGCATCCCTTGATCTCTCCCTCTGTGTGTCTCTCTTTCTCTGTTTCTGTCACTGCTCTTTATGTCTCTGTCTCTTTCTGTATCTCTCTCTGTTTCTCTCTCTCTCTCTCTCTCTCTCTCTCTCTCTCTCTCTCTCTCTCTCTCTCTCTCTCTCTCTGTCTCTCTCTCCCTGCCTCTATCGCTGTCTCTCTCTCTATATTATTGTGTCTGTTTCTATCTATGTTTCTCTCTTTCTGTCTTTCTCTCTTGGCTGCTTCTCTACTTCTACTGACTGAAAGCAAGGGTTTCAGTAGGGAAAGGCATATTTATGAAATGCACATCTCTTTCAGATGATAACTGAGAAAGTGATTTAATTTTCTGGAACACAGTTTAAAATATAGGAATGACTGTCTTCTGCCCAGGGATGGAGGAGACTGTGGCAGGGCTGGATAATTTGTGGTTTCTGAGAGTCTTTCAAATTTAATTAAAAGGGATTTAAATAGAAAATGGAAAGGGAGGAAGAAAACTGCCTATCTATGTATCTATCTATCACCTAGATATCGTAGAGAGTATTTAGAATATAAGGAGAAGAATAGTAGTATTCTCATAAATTTACTGGAGAGAAAAATGCAAGAAGAGCCAATCCAAAACAATCCCATAAGCATTTATTAAGTACCTATTATATATGCCAGGCACCGTGCTAAGTGCTGGAAATGCAACTAATAAAAAGAAAGACAGGTTCTGCCCTCAAGGAGTTCACAATCTAACAAAGGTGACAGCACACAAAAGGAGGCAGGAAAGAGTGAGGGGTGTAGTACACCAAAGGGTACCCAAAATGGGAGCATCTTGTTCCATAGAGTTGAAACCAGGCAGAGAAGCAGATGCAAAGTGGAGGGAGTTTTTGCTCTCTCTAAAGGAAGACATTAGGAAAAGTTTGTTACTCTGTCCTCTAATCAGACCAGAGAGGGAGGTGGTATCAGTCAGGGCTTGAGTTAGCAGCATGGTGGTGAGTTTAGAAGTCATGAGCTTATCCCGGGAGGGGAAATCTTGTTTAGTGGAGTTTAAACCAGGCGGAGCAGCAGATGCAAAGTAGAGTGAACCAATAACAAAAACCATGTCTTACATGTCTATACACAATTGGGAAGGGATAGATAACAAGCATGGCGGATGAGGAGAGAAATATCATTACCTACAGGCTGTATGTGACCCATAACATTGCCACTCCTGAATGCCACCTGAACCCAGACTAAAATATAATTGGGAAATATTTAGCAAAATAAAAATATAATAAAATGTAGATACTACATTTTGAAACTAAGTTGATATGAGGTCCATAGGGATACTTACATGCCCTGTGACTCTGATTTCTATTTGAGTTTGACACTATTGTACTGGAGTCAAAAGCCAAAAAATTCTTCATACTCTAGATTGTACTTTGTTTGTTGAGTTGAGTCCCATAACTAGATTATAGGTCCAGATTAAAATACTTTATTCAATAGAAACAAGATAAGTAAAAGGTGAAGAATGAGGGTTAGGGTGTCACTAGAACCCTGAGATGAAGTAGTATTTTAAATTAAGAAGATATAATTATATGAAAGAATTCAGGGAGAAGTATGATGGAGAACAATTTGTAATAAACTCCAAGGAGAAAGAAACAAAATAAAAACATATTGCAAACTACATGGAAAATGAAAACAGATAAGGAATTAAGGAAACAGTTCACAAAACCATCACTGAGGCATGAAATAGTAAGTAGCAAAGGGCTTTAATTATACAGGTGTCTTCTAGAGCCTTCTTTCTGGTGAAAGCGGAAAGGCTACTAACTTTAAAAAATATTTTATTTACTTGACTTTATTCTGCAATCTTAGGAGGACTTGCCAATGAGGAAGAATTAGTTGCCAGGCTGGAAATGTTCAGATTCTTGGAATGAAATGACTGCCTTAGAATTTTATTTCAAAGGGAAAATTGGGCATGGTCTGACATGTGCTCTATCTTTTTTTTTTTTCTCCTATATAGTTGAAAAAACTGAGGAAGACAGAGGTTAGATGACTTGTCCAGGGTCAAATAGCTAGTAAGTATCTGAGATGAAATTTGAACTCAGGTCTCTTTGACTCCAGGCTGGGTTGGGTGCTCTATCACTGTAATACCTAGCTGTCTAGGAGAAATGTTAGAAGTGAAGAAGAAAAATTACTTTAGCTGAAGAAGAATTCAAGAAGAATAAAGACAAAGACAAGCAGAAAAATCTCTGAAGGAGGAGAAAAGGAGAAATAGGAATGGAACAGGAGAAGGACAAGGAATAAAAAAGAGAAGTAGAAGGTGCAAAATACTGGCATGATCCTATTAAAACCGGACAAACAAGAACAGCACCAAAAATAAATTGTTGACAGCTAGGTGGTGCAGTGGATAGAGACTTTTCTTCTGAGTTCATATCCAGTCTCAGATATTTATTAGCTGTGTGACCCTGAGCAAGTCACTTAACCCTGTTTGCCTCAGTTTCCTCATTTGAAAAATGAACTGAAGAAGGAAATGGGAACCCACTCCAGCATCTTTGCCAAGAAAACCCTAAATGGAGTCAAGAAGAAAAATGAATGAATGAAAAAAATTGTATCATTTCACAGTGGACTGAGACTGATGACGGAAGGATGATGAATATCATTGTTCCCTCCACAAATAACATTTGAAAAAACCATTTTAGGAAAAAGAAGAGGTTCAAAAAAAAGGACAGAACCCCAGCTTGAGGGGGAGGGGACAGTGCTCATGATAGAGATGACTTACTTGATGATCTCCAATTTTGCCTTGATTTTTTCCTTTACTAGGGAGAAAGAACTTTTAGCTTGGAAAAGACAGAGCAAAATGGACAATAGGGAATATTTGGTATTCAAAGTAAGTTGAGAGATAGTAAGAGAACTGCAAACCTGATGCATCCATTTTACCAGGTCCAGGTGACCTCTGTCCTCATATAATGAAAGGAGAGGCAGATGTAATTACTGAGGTCTTTTCAATGATCTTTGAAAGACTGTGTGGAATGGATGAGAGGAGTGGGGGCCAATGTTGAGCTAATTTTGAAAATGAAAAGATAATAGAAGATGTGAACTATAGGCCAATGAGGTTGATTTGGATTTCTGGCAAAGTTTAGAAAATAAAATTATAAGGAAATTTGTGAACATCTGGAATAAGGAAAGACAAGAACCAGCACAGATTCAAGACCATGGCAGGCAAATCTCATTCCTTTCTGTGCTAAAGTAATGTAACTGATGAGTTAGAATAGGGAATAGTATAAATACAGTTTCCCAGGATTAAGCACTTGCAGCATCTGGAAAAGCTGGAAAGTCATATGCAAGATACCTCCTTAATTTCAATGAATTGCACATGAACTTGGTTGAAAGAGGTCACCAAGCCTTAGAAACAAACTTGAACATGAACTCAGACACTTTACTAGCTGTGTGATTCTGGGAAAGTCACTTTACCTCTGTATGCCTCAGTTTACTCAACTATAAAAAAAGTTCCTAGGGTTTCTGTGAAGATGAAATGAGATGGTATTTGTAAAGTGCCTGGCATGTAGCTTAACCTTCAGCATCACTCTGGATGCCACATCCAACACATCTGGGGCGCTGACTTTAGCTTTACAGAAGCTACAGAACCAGACGTATTTCAAAGACAGGAAGTTTCTGGGTGAAAGGGGAGTGAACAGGAGTTGTGACCTCCCAGAACAGATCTCCCTGTGGTGCCAGAAAGTCCAATCGGTTTCCTAATTAGAGTTATTCTCTATACCAGACCCAACAAGTGGTGATCCATTTCCTGCTTGAAAAGCTTAACTGAAAGCAACCCACGAGAGAGCTCAAACTTTGGAAAAACCTTCCTTACGTTGTTTGGTCTTCTATAAATCCCAACATTACACTTTAGGCAGGCATTAACTTGTGGGCATTGACTCCTTGCCACTGTGTGAAGAAGGTCAAGGGTGTGGTTGTTCCTGCTTCAGCACACGCCCAGGTTCCTGTTCCCTCCACCACATAGTAACCATGGCCTTGCAGCTGATCTGGGTACTCATCTCTTTCTTGGGCAAGGCCACGTGATCTTCCTGAATGTAGGGGCTGTGTTTTGCATTTTTTTGTATTCGCAGCTATGTGGGATGTGTAAACCCCAAAATAATGTCTGGCACATAGCAGACACTTAATTGTGTGTGTTTGTCCTTCGTTGCTGAAGAAGACCGTGCCATCAGAGAAATAATGATATGACTTGCATTTGACTATGTTTTGAGTGAGGGAGGGCTGTGCAGGTCACCAGCCTCACTTCTCCTCCAGACCCATCTGAATCCAGTGACCAGATATTCATCAGGATGACTGGAGATGACCCAGGATGAGGTTAAGTGACTTGCCCAAGGTCACACAGCTAGTGAGTGTTAAGTGTCTGAGGTGAGATTTGAACTCAAATCCTCCTGACTCCTGCACTGGTGCTCTATTCACTGCAACACCTAGCTGCCCCAGTAGGCACTTAATATATGTTTATTGATTGATAGAATCCTGTCTCCTATTTTACTTCCTCCTGCTCTTTCTCTTCCTCTCTTAAATTGAGAACAGTGCCTCGAGAGGCACTCTTCCTTAGTCCTCTCCTCCACTCCCTCCCCCCACCATGTGCTGGATCACATCTGTCCTAGTAACACTGGTCCTGACATAGCCTCAGTCAAGCCTCCTCTACCCTCTCCACCAACATAGCCACCTCTACCCTGCAATCCAGGTTGACCCAGGGATACTCTAGTTTGAACCACCTCCATGACATTTTTGCATCATTAAAGTAGGATCAGCACAGAGCAAACACTGTCTCAGGTATGGTCCCTAACATGTCCCTGGACACTGCCCATAGTACTAACCTTAACATCATTCTTGGCATCACACTTTTACACACCCCCAACGTAGCCCCAGGCTTTGAACTCTCCATCACCCCTGGCATTACCCCAGGCATCACACTCTCCTCCATTCTTCCTATTCTCCCCCCAAAACAATTTTCAGGGATCCCTAAGCTCCCTGAAATCATAGACCCATCCTGGAAAGTCTGACCTCTGGGAGTGGCTGCCTTTCCCTGCCTCATGGAACGTGAAAAGGCCAAGAGAAAGGTAACTGTTGCTCTGGCTGCTATGGCTCCTTCTCCTGTCCAGATCCCACCTTGACCAAGATCTTGTAGATAAAATGAGGACTTGACTCTTTCTGGGGTGAAGCCCTAGGATCATACTTCTAGATGGTAGATGGATAGGATTTGGGAAGTGGCAACAGCTGGAGTCTTTCTGGGTTTTAGAGATCTTGAAGGAAAGACATAGATCAGAGATTTCCAAATGAGTCCAGTTGACTTACTTTACAGATGTGGAGACTAAAACCCAGAATGGTGAAATGACTTGACTCAAGTCAACAAAACAGTAGGGTTAGTAGTGTGGCAGAGAGGACAGTGAACTTGGATTGAGGAACATCTTTCAGATTTCTTTTCAGATGCATATGGACAGATGCATGACCTCAAGGGAAGTTACTTAACTTCTAAGGGCCTTAGTTCTAAATCAATGATCTTTAGGAGCAAAATTTTACTGCCTTTTCTCTGTTAATTATCTCTAAGGTTGATTCTATAGAGAGTTTGCTTGTAAATTGTTTTCTTATGTTTTATCCCCATTAGATTGTCATCTTCTTGAGGTCAGACTGTTTTTTGCCTTTCTTGGATCTGCCTGTCTTGGGGTTTTTATTTGACTGCAAACTCAATATGTCAACAGTGTCAAATGGCAATGAACTAGGCTACTGCACCCTTAGTTTATAGTAAGGAATTTTTATCTTGGGAGTTACCAAGTTTTCATAGTCTTTTCATTACAATGTCTGTAATTGGCTTTCCTTTTATTTTGTGTTTTGAAAATATTGTCCTGAGAAAGGGTTCATAGATTTTGTTAGACTGTCCAAAACTTCCATGAAACTAAAAGGCATAAAAACTCATCTGCACTGATGGAATACAAAGAGTTCTTAGTCCTCCTGCCCTTGTCCTGGTTAGGCCACATCCAGAACATTGTTTCATTCTGGAGTTTTAGGGGCATTGATCAGCTGGAGAATGTCCAGAAGATAGTAACTAGAATGGCAAATGGCCTCTACAATTGCTGGAGGAACTGGGGATCTTTGGCCTAGAGAAGAGAAAAAATTGGGGGTAGGAATTTTATTAACTCTCTTCAAGTATTTAAAACTCTATTTTGTGCAAGGTAGTTTTAGACTTATTCTGCTTAATTCCTAAAAGCGTCACTGGAGGCAATATGGTACAATGGAGACTGTGTGGGATTTGAAATCAAATAGGTTTGAATCCTTATCTCTGTTACTACCTGTGTGATGATGGGCAAAAAGCCACCCATGGCCTCAGTTTCCTCATCTGTAAAAATGGGATGTGTGCAGATGTGATGACCTTTAAGGTCCCATCCAACTCTGCATCTAGGACCCTAGGAACCTATTAGTTACAGAAGCAAATTGGGTAAAACCTAAGGAAGAACTTCCTAAAAAGTAGAATTATCCAAAAGTGGAATCAGTTGTCTCAAGAAGCAGAGTGTTTCACATGACTGTAGACCTTCAAGAAAGGTCTATATGAAGAGCCTTCAGGTTCAGGTGTGGCTTGTACTAGATGTCCTTTGAGAGTCTTTCAGAGTCTGAAATTGCAATCTATAAAGCCTTCACAAAATATTTGAAGATTTTCTCATATCTCCATTAATCCTATCCCCACCCCCAACTAGCAATGGAGTAAATTGTAGAATTTTCAAGGGACTTCTGGATGAGAATAATTCAACTGGTTCTTATAACAGCATACCATCCTCTGGCCAACAAACCACATGGAAAGATGAACCAAGAGATAAACTTGCTCCTGTGTTGTCCTAATTCTTGCTGTGGCAGGACTAGATAGGAGGTCTCTCAGATTCCTTTAAGATGCCTTTCTATGGTCGAGCTTCAGACCACCTCAACATTCTGATTTTCTTGGACACTAGGCTATTAATATTTTGATGTGCCACAGATGGGCAAAGTCCTTTAAAAACTATGGTTCATCGATATGGACTAAATACTGCAGTTGTTGGTCTGACAAGGGATGAGAACACAAGGGTCATTGCATCTATCCTTCTCTATTACTATGCTTCTATAAATATTATTAGTAATAGGCAAGGAGAGCCCAACTGGGTCTATTTACTAGGGATCAATCCAATCAACTTTATTGCACTAATATCTTTTAGGAAAGCTAGCTTGTCACTGTTGTACCCTCATCACACCAGTAGAGTACATGAGAGAGTTGAAAGATTTGGCTATGTTGGTCTGGTATTTCCTTTCCAGTTTCTTTTGGTATTGTAGTGTGTGACCCTGGGTACTATAACTGGAAAAAGTCAGAGGCCAATGTGGTTAAGTCTGTGTCTCCTTTTGTCCCATAAATGGCCCAAAAATGAGCTCTCTGATAGGATTATGTCTGAGAGAAACTGGATCAGTTTCTATCTCTCTGATTCCTTGATTGTACCATAAGTGAACTCCTTGGACATTTTGTTTTTTACCATGGTATACATCTCTTCATACTCTAACTTAAGCATACCCTCAGTTATACATTTAGGATAATGTGAAGAAGTGATTATTTAAAAAAAAGACTATTCCTACAGAAAGAGAGAGAGAGAGAGAGAGAGAGAGAGAGAGAGAGAGAGAGAGAGAGAGAGAGAGAGAGAGAGAACTCTGGCTCATTCTAAAGCAAATTCTAAGTCAAATAATAGAGGCATCCAGCACTGATAGTATCAGAGAAAGGAGGGCTGGACTCTATTGCAGAAATCTGAAAGGGCTTCCAGAAGAGATTAGTTCAGCTAGTTCTCACACATCCACACAAAAAAATGGCCAACAGCCAGATGGAAAGGTGAATCAAGAGATAAAGTAGCTCTTGGGCAGTCCTAATGTTTATCCACCGCAGTACTAGATGTGATATGTGCCCATCTTTGAATTGGTCTGCAATAACACTAGACATTCAGTGCTGGGTAATCCTTATTGTAGGGGTGTGTGTGTGTGTGTGTGTGTGTGTGCGCGCGTGTGTTTACACTCTGACACTTTTTAATAGATATTCCAGAAATGCAGCAATTACTTTCCCAGTGGCTTGGGAATAATCCTACTTATAAGAGAGGGATTCTATGCAATACAATAGGTCCCAGAGTGAATGATAGGTATGGATCAGATGCCAGGGGGATTGATTGAGAGGCAGCATTTCTTTATTAGAACCAAGCTAGACCACAGGTATTTACTAGCATGAAAATCCTCTTGGGTCCTTAATGAGCTTTAGATTACATATGAAACA
This sequence comes from Potorous gilbertii, assembly GCA_028658325.1. Classification (NCBI taxonomy): domain Eukaryota; kingdom Metazoa; phylum Chordata; class Mammalia; order Diprotodontia; family Potoroidae; genus Potorous; species Potorous gilbertii. Next base: position 22,761,103 of record CM053773.1, on the reverse strand, counting down.
GGGACATCTATCTATGGCTTAGAAAGTTACCTTTGTAAACTATGTCTTTTAATAAAGGTAGAACATCAACCAAATACTTCAAACAATTGGAGTGATCAGTAGTCATTCATGCTGGGTCATAGGATGAGGGAAATTTTAAACCACATGTAATAAAAGCACACTGCTATTGTCTGATATCTGTATGATGTCTACAGCCAGACCTGGGAATAGGCGTAGTGAGTGTAGTATTCCAACATTAGATAGCCACCTTCCCCACAAACACCTAAATTAAATCAATCAAAAAATTATTAAGCACTGACTATGGGCCAGACACTGTTCTAGGTAGGCAAAGATTATACAGACTCTGCTCTCAAGAAGATTATGGTCTCTCTTCTTCATCCTAGACTCTGTTCCTGAGCCCAATAGCCCAGATAGGTGGGCTTTTGTTTTATCCTCCCAAGAGTTGAATGCTATTTCTTTGCCTTCTCCACAGCATGATGTCCCTTCCCATATGTTGTTTTCTTCCATTATAATGTAAGTTCCTTGAGGACATGAAAAGTCACATTTGCTCGCATTTGCATCCCTAGTACATATAGTGGCGTGTTCAGGGAGGACTAGCACACTGTCTAGTATGAGGCTTGCTGAGTCCTTTTCAGGGTTGCTCATTCACCTTTGGTGTACATATGCAGTGGCTACACCCTGGTAAAACTGTCTTGGCAGATGGACTCAACTAGGTTGAGGGTAACCAACACCTCACACCTATAGGTGACTTAGAAGGATGTTTACTCCTAGCATGTGAAGACTTCCTCCCATGAAATGAGTAGAGAAGGACAATTTGTTCCAATGGCCATGAAGATAGCTGAAGAAGGCATTGTGGAGTGCTTAGAGCTTGGTTAGACACTGAAGACACCTAGGTCATCCATTATGTTCCAGGCCATAGCTACTTGTCTTGACTTTTGCTTTGCCACTGGACTTCAATGACTCTGGAAGAGAGAACAAGACTGACAAGACTGCGCAACTCTGCCTCACATATCTAATTCACACTTAAGTCAAGACATCAACCTGTGATATCATTGCACTTGTTTGAAACAAAAGATAACAATGCTTAGCATGGTGCCTGACATATAGAAAATGCTTATTAATTGTTTCATCTATCCATCTACCCCTCTATATATTGATCTATCCTCTGTCTCATTCTCTAGCCATAATAACTTTATCAATTGAGGACACTGTGTCTGAGTCAATCAGTTAATAAAGGATTTTAAACTAGCACTTGCCCTGTCATTCCCTATGGGTGTGTTATTAAAAAAAACCCAGAAGTCAGTTCAGAACCTGACCTTTGTGTATTTGACAGCTTAGAGGGAAAAAGCAGCTCCAACCTAGCCTGGAGAAATAATTGTTCTGGAAGGGTAAATGCAGTGCCCCTGTCTTCTAAAAATAAAACAAAACAAAATGAAAAACAAATGATCAAAAACTTGCTTCTTTAGATTGCCCAGAGGATGACCTTGTGAACTTTGGAGGGTCCAAATATTTAGATTTTTTCATTAGACTCTGAACAATATTCCTAGAATAGCAGTGACTGGTAACAGTGTCTCACGTAGGAGCTGAGGACAAACTATATACCCAGAGGTAACAGACCGCTTCAGGACTCTATAAAGAGGCCAGCAGAAAGCTACAATGCATCTAAGGGGAACATCTTGAAGACTCCAGCAGAAACCCTCTCAGAAACTCTATTACCCCTTTGCCACAGGTGCTCTGATCTTGAATCCATTTTTCCTTGGACTTCCTATACTTGTGGAGAGTGTGGCAGTGGTTTGGGGGGGGGCGTGTTTTAGACCAAGTGTACTATCACGATAAATACCTGTTTACAAAAACTAATTAAATCTGGTTAACTAAGTGATATCAATTGATAATCAACAGGGGAGACATCCACTGGTGAGTATGAAGTATAATATTAGAGAAAGAACCCTAACCCTTCATCATCCTGTAGGACTCTGGGGAAAGAAGTAGTAGTTTTCCTATGAAGAACCAGGCTGCCAATGCAAATGAAAGCTTGGGATAGTGGTACCAGAACATGAGCTACAGCTATATATGGGATGTACCAAGAGTCTTAGTATGGTTATAAGCTTTAATATCTTAGCGCATTTTAAGTTTCAACAGCTTAAAACCACACTAAGATTTTTGGGATACCCTCCCTCCTATTAACTCATCAACTCCTTGAGAGCAGGGATTGTTCAACTTTTGTCTTTGTATCCCCAACTGCCTAGTATAGTTAGGGTAACATGGAGATAGGGACTAGGCCTATGATTTCACTGCTATAGTAAACTCCTGCTGAGGAATTCCTTCTGCCAAAACAGATAGGTACCTGCTTGCTTCTTCTGGTCTTAAGAGAGTTCCTCACAGTAGTAAGAGATTTTGCACCATGCCCAGGATCAGGCAGCCATGGTAGCTCAGAGGTTGGCTATCAACCCAAGTCTCCCTAGGTTAAAGGCTGACTACCCATAATGCCAGCAATGGCAGGTCCTTGATAAATGTTTGTTCACAGATTGTCTTGAGTTTTAATTTTTTGTAAGTTAAAAAATACTTCCCACATGAAGATCTTTCTCCTTGGTAGAGGAGTTGTGTTGAAGAGCTGAGCAATAGGTCAGTCATTCTCTCTTCTCGTTTCCTATTATTTTCCCAAGCAAAGGTCTATTCTTCTTTTTCCTTTCAGAAACAGAGAAAAAATCCATTTAATACTATCTTTAGCATTTTTTGCCAGCCTCAGCTTTTACCGATTTTTTCTTTCCTGACACAGAACCTTTCTACTCTTTTCATTTACCTCCACTTGCAGTAGTTTCCCCTCATATTCATGTCTTCCACAGGTCTCTTTTCAGTCTAAGTTGGCCTGTGAACCTCTTGTTCAACCACAGTGATCTTTTAGACACTGCGCATTTTTTCTTCTCGTTAGGATCAGTAGTGACTATGATGAGAGAATTTCATTCTTAAGCGTTTTCCTTTCCTTTTCAGTCCACTCCTCATTTAGACTCCCAGACTAGGAGTCTTACCTTTCTTTCTCTCAACAATGAAATTGTCCACTTTCAGTCCATTTTGGAATCCTTTCATTTCTACTCTACCAATTGTTTTCCACTTAGAGGTTAGAATCAGATCCAGAAGAGCAGTATTCTTCATTACTTTCTCCATCTTCTGAAAGAAAGAGTTTGATGAAGTTTCTTATATATTCTTTTGGAAAAGATGGAGAAATGTAGGATAGACAATTAGATGAGGTCAGAAAGTAATCTTTTATTTGATAGCTACGCTCATGTAGATGGTGACAGAGGAGATAAAGTAGTGGAGCTGGAGTCAGGAAGACTTCAGTTTAAATCCAACCTCAGGCATTTACTGCCTGTGACTGGGGGAAAATCAGTTAAACTCTTTTGGCCTCAGTTTCTTCATCTGTAAAATAAAGATATTAATATCACCTATTTCATAGGATTTTTTGTGGGCAACAAATGAGATAATATTTGTAAACGGCTTTGAAAATGTTAAATCCTTATATAAAGGCTAGCTGATATTGTTATTAATAAAATGAGATATTTATAAAATGTTTTACAAACTTAAATGCTACATAAGTGTTATTGATGATGATGATGATGATGATGATGTCACTTCCTTGGTTAAAAAGCAAACCTTTAGCGGCTCTTAAACATTATTATAAGACAAAAGTCAAACTCTTTAGCTTGGCATTTGAGGTCCTCTATAATCTAGTTCTAGTCTAGCTTTTCAGGCTTATTTCACATTGTTACCATTTACACAAAAACTTCATTTAAATCTAGACTACTAGTCATCCTTCAGTATTCTGTCCTTTGCACCTTCTTGTATTTACACAGGTCAGTTTCTACATCTAAGATGAATTTCTCCCTCAATGCCTCCAAGCATAGAAACTTTTTGGCTTTAGTAGAAGACCAATTCAGGAACCACTTCTTACATGAATTCCCCCTGAACACAAATCTAGATATGATCACATCCTTCCTCAACCTCTTATTCTTCTCTGTTTTTACTTTCTCATGGTTTTATTACATTGTAATTAGGCTTATGCCTTCCTGTGTCCAAACCCTCTACTACACTGTAAGTTCTTTGAGACCATGACTCTGCCTCTTTTCCTCTTTGATTCCCTACCACTTAACTTAGCACTGTGTATTAAATACTTAATAAGTATTATTAAGTATTAATGAATACTTAATAAGTTTTCATTGATTTGACTAAGGTTCATGCCCACTATTTGGAGTTAATCAATCTCTAATATTTATTAACTGCTTGTCATATGCCAGGCACCATGCTAACTGCTGAGGATACAAAGAAAACAAAAGACAGTACTTTCTCTAAGGGTAGCAGTCAAATGAGGGAAACAACGTGCAAATAACTATTTACAAACAAGACATAGGGATCAAGTAATACTAGCAAATGACAAACATAATTTAGAAACTAAAGTACTATTTTGCTTCTGGCCTGGTCTGTCCTTTGAAGATAATAGTTTTCAAACTGGAAAGGGTAGAACATCTTTAAGAAATTTTGAAGCCTATTAATAGTGATGAGATTATAACAGAGTACCAAGCTGCTTTCATTTCAAGTCCTGAGCCCTAAAATTATAGACCAAAATAATGAAGGAACTTGAAGTTCCAATGACAGAACCATTGTTTTTTCTAAGTTTTATTTATATTTTTTGTTTTTGTTTCACATTTATATCAGATGCCTCACCCTGCTCCATGTCTTTCCCTACCCAGGGAAACTTCTCTTGTAACAAGGATTAAAAAATAATATTTCAGCAAAGCCAATCCATACACTGACCATAATGGATACAATGTGAAACATTTTCCACCCATAGTTCCCCATGAAAAGGATGATTATGTATGTTGTCATATCTTCTCTAAGACTATTGATGAACTATTAGGTGTTGGAAAAGGAAGAGGTGCCAGAAAATTACAAATGAGGGAAAAGTGCATTTTTTTCACACATTCTCTTGGACCATTAATGAAACTATGGTGCTTTGAAAAATGGAACAAGAAAAGGGAAAATAATGATAAAATTACATACAAGGACATATTGTCTTATTTTTTTTCGGTGATGGAAAAGGTAGATTATAGGTCAATTTAATTCAATAAATCTTTACTGAGAGCCTACTGTGTGCAAAGAATGATGTTAAGTTCTGGGAATACGGGGACAAAAATGAATCAATATTTGAACTCAATGTAATCAATATTGATCTTTAGCAAAACTTGAGAACAGACTAAAATAAATATTTTTTGGTTGGAAGACAAAGAAGAGACAGCATATATTCTCTAAGAATATTATCCTGCCTAATTTAATTTTCCTTTCTTTGATTAGAGTTTTCAATCAATGAAATATTACATAGTGTTTCTTAATTTCAGTAAAAATATTTGATAAATTCTCTCAAAGCTACAAACAAACTGAGAGACTGTGAGGAGCAGAGTTGAAAGAAATAATGTATTTAATAACATGTGGGCTCAAAATTCTCACTGAAACAAGATGCTAACCAATCTGCCATAGGTGGGTGTGTATGTATGAGAGGGATTTGAAGACAAGAAAAGAGATATGCGATTTCATCAGAGCATCATACATTAGGATATATAGGGTATATTACACTTTTTAAATTGCAACACCTTTGTACCTTAATGCAGGATTTAACGAGCTACTATGATTTAAAAAAAAATCACCAATAGTCACTCTTCAGGTGATGAATATCTTCAATACTGTGCAATCCCAAGACTATACTTGCAACATTTCTAGTTATAAGAGGTCTGCCAAAAATTTCATTCTGCTAGTACTTCTTTGAGAACATAGGATCCTAATAGCCATTCCATAGTAAGAAAGGTGTTAAAGAATTTTTTAAGGTTGAAATTGAAAGTTTTTTCTCAATTTATAGAAATTACTTTTGATTTATATGCATATTTGTATTTAGCTATGAAGTTCATGAATGAGTTAAATGATACTAGAACTGGTAAAATATCATTATCTTTCAAGGAAAGTTTTGCGTATGTTTTTATTAAGATTCAATCCTTTCTTATTGATAATACAAAACATTCCAAGTAGAATTGTCTGAGAAAGAGAGTGAAATGAATTCTGAAATTAAAGCTACTCATTTAGCCATCAACTAAGGCTTGGAGGGGCTGCTACTTGTGTAACAGCTGTTTGGGTGCCCCTGATCAGCTTGATGAGCTCTCTATCCAATTCCCCTTATAATCAGTTTGGTGAGATTCTAAGATGTGGAACTTTGTACAAGTATCTGAAGGGCACCTCCCATGAAGGTAGGCTTGTACACAGACACTCTACTCAGTGGATCCCAGAGCTTAGGGCTGTTTGAGGTTTGAAAGGATGAACTCTCTTGACAGAGGAGCATTTGTCATCCACAAAAGTGAACTGTGAAATAGTTTGCTCCTTCTGATAATTTTTTCTTGTACTTTGTCTCCCTTGGATTTCCATACTAGACAGAAGAAAAGGTGGGTGGGCTTTCTTTTTCCAGGAGCAGAAAATGGCAACTTGAAGGAGAATCCCATGATAAATGGTCTATATCTTGCCTAGGCAAACTTGAAAGGGAAATTCGTTGGGTTCCATTTCTAAGCTCCATGCTTTATTTCATGGTGACTTGTTTCACTTCAACAGTACTGATCCTTTTAAAGGAATAAACCAACTTAGATCAAGGGATTCCTACCCTGTCAGAAAGCTGGCTTTTTCATTTCGTCACAGAGCTCATCAATGACCCTTTCTATGCTAACTATATTTCTGAAGTGAGTTGGTAGGGATGAATCGATATTTCCCCATTCAAAGCAGCCAGAAGGTAATGATGTGCCATATAGTCATAGTTGGAAAGGACTTTAGAGATAATCAATTCACTGATGAGGAAACTGAATATCAGAGGCATTAAATAACTTGTCTAAGATCCCAGTTAGTAAGAAAGAGAGCTAGGAATGGACATTGATGCATTAGACATCTACTCATTGTTGCTGGCATTTTTTAGAAAAGCTTCATCTGTATATCCATCAGGTGTGAATTTGACTAGATAATCTCTGGGGTCCATTACAGTCAATCAATACTGTTGCGTCTATGAACTGATGAAACCAATTTTGTTGCATAGCAGAAAGAACACTGGATCTTCGCTAAGAAGACTTGATTTAAAAAACTACTTCTGACATTTATTTTCTGTGTGACTTCGGTCAAGTCACTTTACTTTTCTGGAACTCAACTTACTTATTTATAAAATGATGAAGTTGGATGAGGTTGTCTCTGAAATCCCTCCAAAATCTAAGAATTCTAACACATATTAAAAAGTGCCTGTAACCAAAGTAGTCTCTATGAAACGCTATAAACACAGTTCAGTGATGCTGTCTTTCCTCAACATTTCTTGAAGTTCTCATTTTGAATTTCACTTAAGTCACAGAAGAAAATCAGTCTCAGTTTGTTTTTGACACCCCACAATTATTAAATATATTTGACACGTCTTACCTGAGGCAGCTTGGCACATTGGTTAGAACACTTTATTCAGAGTCAGGAAGACCTGAAATCAAATATGACTGCAAACATTTACTAGCTGAGTGATCCTGAGCAAGTCATTTAACCTTTTGAGGCTCAAATTCCTCCTGTGTAAAATATGGATAGTACTTGTACCCATCTTATAAGGTTGTGAAGATTGCTGCATAAATGCCGGGTATATAAATGCCACAATTATCATTTGTTATATGACTTTGGGCTCTTTCCAAGATTAAAATGCACACCAATTGGCCACAAAAGAGGATATTTCTAAGAATGTACTATAGTCTCAAAGATAGCTGTGACAAAAGAGCTACAGAAAGGTTCTGAGTATTGGTGACGTGTCTGGGTTCCCAAGCCAGATATGGCAAAGGGACAGTAGTCATTTGCATTATGTTGTATTATACTCTGCATTACAAGTTTTAGTGTGTTCGTTAATAAATTATAATAAATTATAGACATATCATGATTATTCTTATGCACTCCCATCCCCAGTATCCTGTGTGAATTACAGTTATCCTCTATAATAGAGGATAAATTAACACATCATTTTAGTCTTTCATTTAGATTGTTTGCTATAAAACATTGCATTGTCAAAATGTGTCTTTATTGTCCCTTGCTTATTTAAATGTAGTATTAAGAGGAATTACAAATAAAAGGAAACCTTACCTCAAATCCTTCTTATCTTCAGTTTTAGAACAAAGCCATAAGCAGAGACCATTGGCCTGATCTTGTAAATACTGCCTTGGGGAAATCCAAGTACCAAGTACCTCCTCCAATACTATTGTATCCTGTCAGGAAAATACTTCTTCAGGGACTTGTGAGAATGCACATGACAGACTCAATTGTTTAAATACATGCTTAGTGAGTTTCTCAAAGGCTTGGATTGGATCTGCGACAATTCACACCCTGGCATATTAAATTATGTTTACTCCCCTATCAATCCTTTGGAAAGCTTTGTCATGAAGTTGCCATTTTGGTTACAATTGGGGCTCCAGTTTTCCCCATATTAGACTCAGATAAAACCTGAATTCAGACTTTAACAGCATGCTATTTTTAAGTGTAAAATTATGAATTATTTTCCTTTTGAAGAAGTCTCATTTTAAGGATGGAGCTATATTTGAGATGACCTATACTTAAACTAATATGACAAATGATAATTATTCTCTCCATTCTCTTATAGTATTAGGGTAATGTCCTAGTAAAATTTATCTACATCTATAGCTACATGTTTATAATATATGTGTGTGTATCTATATGCATATGTGTGTATGTATGTATGTGTGTGTTACATAATCTTCATCCTTTAATTTAGTTATGTCATTTGCCCCCACGGATGTGAATTTCCTGTTCCTTACCCTCTGCATTGGTAGATATACAAGAAGATCCTTGCTAATTCTTATTTAGGACAAATAAGATAAATTCCCTTGGCCTGCAATGAATTGGATCTTGAGTAGGTATGTTGCACTCAGTACTATTCAATTATATAATTTGTCTTTAAGTTGCTGTGGCTCTTGAGAGACTGGTTGATCAGATATAACGTAGTCTTGAAGCCCCTGACTACAAAAGTCCTAAGACCTCTGCCATAGGTAACCTCAGAAAGTGTTGACAGAGATATAGCTGTTGCTGGCCTTATGACACAGATTTATCATTGCTCAGCCCTTTGGTGCCTATGAAGGTAATAGACACTGGTGGGAGGACAATGTGACATAGAGAGTATGTGAAGAGATGAAACAAGTGGGGAACATAACATAGACAAAGAAATGCAGGCATGAGGACAAGACTTCAAGCACAGTAATGAGGCAAAGCAAGAGGAATCACTTGGAGAAGTGTGAGAACTAGGAAAGTATCATCATTGTGGAATCCAGTCAACAGTGTGAAGCTGTGAGTTACTGAGAATGAAGACCATTGGATCTGGCCAGAAGAAGGAGGTCAGTGATAGCCTCTAAAAGAGTAGTTGCTATAGAACGTAGGCTAGATCCCTGTGGAATAGGAAAGGCGTGGATTCTAGAATGTAGCTCTGGAAAGGACCTTAGAAATCACTATATCTTAGCAGTTAAGTCAGACCACCCCTCACTTTACAGATGAGCAAGCTGAGGTCCATAGGGATAAAGTGACTTGCTCAAGGTGACAAAGGTGGAAATACTTATAATAATTAGTAGTTGCAGAGCTCTTTTACTATCAGAGATCTTTACATGAAGACTGTTTGTGAACTTGTTTGTGAAGTTGTAGAGGGAATTCAATCAGTCAGTTAATAAGCATTTATTAATCACTTATATACCAGGCACTGTGCTGAGCCCTGAGGATACAAAGGTTTGCTAAGTGCTTTAATTAACCCTCACAATAGCCTTATTATGAAGTAGGTATTATTATTTTAATTATTTATTTTATTATTACATATTTTTATTATATTTATTTCATTACATTTTAATTTATTTTTATTATTTTACATTCCATGACAAAACAGAGGCCAAAAGAAGTTAAGTGACTTGCCCAGGGTCTTACAGTTCTTAGATATAGAAGACAACATTTGAACTTAGGTCTGCTGACTCCAAGTCTCTTGCTCTATCTACTACAATATCAAATTGTAAAATTGTACAATGACAAATTCAACGTTTTCTGCTGACCCATGCTACGTCTTGATAGAAATGTAGCAAGGGAGACAGCTGGTAATCAAACACCCTGGACATTGGATCATGATGGAAAAAGAGAATAGATTCTTTTGACTGGTTGAATGCAATCTCAGTGTGAGTGAATGAGACAAGGCAGTCAAAAACTAGAACAACCAATGATGTCTTTGGCTTCATTAACAGAAGTGCTCTTCTAGTAAAAGGCAGGTGTTTTACTGTACTCTATCCAAATCAGATCACATCTGTATCTGATTATTCAGATCACATCTGCATTGTCTATGTCCAATAGTTCTGGTTACCACATTTAAGGACCAACTGAAGCAGATCCAGAAGACAGACCAGGCTCATAAGAGGACTGGACACCCTGCTAAACAGGGATTTGTCAAAAAGCTTATGATGGTTATCCTGGAGAAAATTGAGGATAGGGAATGGGGAGAATGACTGCTATCTTCAAGTATTTAATGGATTATCACATGAAAGAAGGTCCAGATTTTTTTGCTTGTTTGTTTCATACCATAGAACAGAAGTCAGGTGACAAAAGCTAAGCAGAGAATTTGACTTTATGCTCAATATAAGGAAAGTATTCCTAATGATGAGAGATTTCCAAAAATGAAGTGAGTTTCCCCAAGTGAGTTACTTGTCACTGGAGGTTTTCAAATGAAGACTGGACGCCACTTGTTGGAGATATTGAAGAGGAAATTCATTCACTTAACAAGCATTTATTAAGTACAAACTAGGTGTGAGGTATTATATTGTGATAAGACCTGAGGATGAAAATAAAGGGAAAAGCAGAACCTGCTTACAAGGAGCTCACTTCTAATGAGAGAAGCAATGTGTATATGACTTAGTACATACAGGATAGATGCAAAAAAGGTCTCCTACTTGGAAGTTGATATTTGAGTTGAGTCTTGGAGGAAGTTGAGGAAACTAAAAGGTGTGGGTACGGAAGAAGAGCATTCTTGGTGTGGGAGAGAACCAGTGCAAAGGCACTATGGAGATGGAATATTATGTAAGAGTCATAGTAGACAGACCAGTGTAACTAGACTGTGAAGTATGGAGGAGACAAAATGGAAGAAGATTGGAAAGGGAGGATCGCAGAATGTTAATACTATCTTTAAATTCCAAGGGACTTTATATGTGATCCTGGAAGTAATAGAAAGTTACTGAGGTTCATCAAGTAGGTGGCGGATAGGGGAGCTTGAGTAAACCGGAGCTTCAGGAAAGTCACTTTGATAAGGGATGAAAGTAGGCTTGCATGGGGAAGAGACTTGAAGTAAGGACCAATTAAAAGTTTATTGTAACAGTTTTGTTGACAGGTGATTGGTAGGTGTGAATGGAGAGAAGAAGCTGTATAGAGACTTGTAATGGGAGTGAACTCATTGTAGTGAAGGTGATTACTTAATTACAGTGGCAGAAAGATATGAAAATGGCGGGAAGGATCAAGGAGGATACCACATGCACATCTGCAATGGGAGAGAAAGAGTAGCCTACCTTACAGAATTTGACAAGAGATACATCTTCAACAGAAAACTAAGTTTCAGTGCTCATTAGAAGTTGGAAAAAAAAGGTGAGAGGAAGACATTTCTGTACTTTGACTCCTTCACCTCTTTATTAGGAGATGGATAACATGTTTCATCATTAGGCCTCTGGAATAGTGGTTGCTGATCAGAGTTGCCCAATTTTTCAAAGTTCTTAATGTTGATAATATTGCAATCACTTGAAAAAATTATTCTTTTATTTCTGTTTACTTCACCCTATATCAGTAAATAGAAGTCTTCCCAGGTTTCAATTAACCTTGCATTATCTCTTAAAGCATAACAGTGTTCCATCCCATTTATATACTACAACTTGTTCAGCCTTTCTCCAATTTATGAGGAGATTCATTCATTTAACAAGCATTTATTAAAGACCAACTAAGTACCAGATTTTGTGATAAGACATGAGGATAAAAAGAAAGGGATTTTTTGCCACCACAGAAAGAGCTATATTATAAATATTTTTAGATGCTTTTGGACTTTCTTCCTAGGACTATTTTCTTCCTTAAACTACTATTCCCCTTTACCTTCCATTTCCCTTTGTGTAAAATACATTTTTGTAACCAAGTGTGCATATGTTTTCTTTCCTCTTTTGATTAGTTCAAATGAAAGTGAAGTTCTCCCATCCCTTCCTCCTGGTTTGTATAGACTTCCACTTCTACACACTGATTATGTGAAATAATTTTCCCTAACCTTCCTCCCACCCCCTCCAATACCTAGTGTAGTCCCTTTCCCATCCTTTTCCATTTTTCTTCTAAGGTAATCAAGACATAATAGAACTCAGGTTTTCTGTGTCATTAGACCCCCTCTATAACTTTTCAAAATAGAAGCCAAGTGGGATATGTTATCATCTCTCCATATTAAAATGTAAGCAGATAAGCCTTGTTTGGTTCCTTATGATTGCTCACGTTTTTCTTGACTCCTACATTTATACTTTATTCTATGCAGCTCTGCTCTTTTCATTGGGAAATCTTGGAGGATCTCTCATCAAAACTCCATTTTTCCTTTCTAGGATCATACTTAGTTTTTCTAGGTTAAGTTATTCTTGATTGTAAAACCTATATCCTTTGTCTTTTGGACTATCATATTCCAAGCCTTCCACTCCTTTCCAGTGGTAACTGTTAAATCATGTGTGATCCTGACTCGAGTTTCTTGGTACTTGAATGATTCTTGGCTGCTTGGACATTATCTTGTGCATCTCCATGACCACAACAGCTCATTGTGGTGCAATTCTTTTTGTGTTTACTTATTCTTTCAGCTATTTCCGACTTAAGACTTAAGCCTAGGCTCTAGAGGAAATATCTAGGTTATTTTCTTGGTATATTTAGTGCTACTGTTATTTTGAGATCTCAGGGACAGTTCAGGTTGGGGCTTGCAAGTTTTCAGTGCTGCCAAAGTATCTGGTATGGGGCAAAATCTGAGTGCTGCTTTCCTGCTCTGAGATCTGCAAATTTTTGACATGGGCTTAGGTCTTAGCAACAGACCTGCTTGGAGGAGCAATACACTGCTGTTGGACTCAGTTACTATCAGCTACCTGGAAAACTCTGGCTCAGAGGGACAGTACTGCAAACTCCTCTTGGCTCTGGGGTTTGTGCCATACTCTAATTACTTCTGAACTTGCTCTGTACTTGGTACACGGCCTAAGGTCAGTGACTATTCCTCATTCTGGATAATCACACCTAACCACATGTCCCCTCCTCTGTCCACTCCAGATCTGTGACCTGGAACTTCATAGTGAGTGACAGAACTACTAATTGGTACTTGTTCCTGTGTACTATACAAGCATAGTCCTCTCTGTGCTGGGTCTAGAACCTCTCCTTGCCCTGGTATATGACCTGTCACTGCACTGAAATACTCCAGCATGTTTCTGGCCAGACTGCATTTCCAGTACTAATATACTTCTCTGTCTGCCTCCCTTTGCTGACTGGGGCTGGAGGAAACAATTCACTTCAATTTTCTCCTGGATTTCCTGATCAGGATTTGATGTGGCACGTTTTCTAGGTTTGTTTTGGAGGAGTTTTCTCGAGGTGGGTAGAGGCGGAAGGGTGGTGCTCACTACACTTTTTCCTGCTACTCACACACATCATGGTTTTACCTAGGAGAGTTGTTAATAGCGGAGTGAGGTCGCCACAGCAGAAAATGAGGGCAGAAGAGTGCAGAGATTGTGTTAGGTTAGGGTTTGGTTTCCGGGACAGTGCTATGAACTCATGCTCCCTGGTGCCTAGGAAGATAGGGAAGTTTGTCAGGCTGGTGACAATCTGCCTTGATGAAGGCAAACCTTGGAAAGAAGGATAATTCTCATGGGGCCCTGGGATGGTGATGGCAGGGATTGTGTTGAGAGAAATGATTGGTGCTCTGGGCAGAAAATGAGAGAACACACTCTTTCCTATGTGTTGGCATCTTGGAAGGAGTCCCAGGTGCCCCATGAGAGTTAAAGTTTTGAGAGAGTCAAAGATGCTAGAGAAGAACACAGTTATATGGAGCAGATTGCAGAGGAGACAAAAAAGGATGAAGTCCAGAACTCAGATGCTTTAGACTGGAGAAGACAAACGACTTTCTCAACAGAAGAGGAAAGATAAGGAGAAAGGTACAGATACTATACCATGTTAAGATGAAGATGGTCAGTAAATTATGGAGCTCCTACTAAATGGTCTCAACCTTTTGAGCAATGTAGGAGAGGAAGTCATCTACTAATGAGTGGAGGAGAGGAGGACCTGGGAGCTTAAGGAGAGAGATTTCAGGACATCTACAGAAGTGAGTTTGCTGCAGTCAAAGAGAGATGAATAAAGGGATTAACCAGTCACAGCAGTGATGGTCTGCTTGAAGTTAGACATTATGAATTTGTAATGGACTCAAGTCAGCATGGTTCTGAGTTTTCCTCCAGCAGTGTTCTGAGGCCTGGAAGCAGGAGTAGAGAAAGCAGACGGTGGGGGTGATACAGGGTTGGGGATTCATGTGGTGAGACTGTCAAAAGGTCAAGTGAAGAAGAGTGCCTTGGCTGCTGGGAAAGGCCAGCACTGAATTATAGAATCATAAGAATGATAATCTTTCAGAATTACAAGGGACCTTATGGGACATATGAGTCCATCTCAAGTTCATCAAGAATGCCCTTTGTGACATCCCCAGCATATGATCATCTAACTTCTGTTTGAACATTTCCAGTGACAGGGACCTTTCTATGAAACCATCCATTACATTTTAGACAGAACTAATTGTTGAAAAAATATTTTTAATATTTTCAAATGTATCTCCTTGTTAATTTCCACTCATGAAACTAACTCTCCTGTCTAGATCTACATGGAAAAAGTTCAATTCTTTTTTCCCCATAGGAAAGTTCATTGAATATCTTAAAATTGCTATAATATCTCCAAGAAGTAAAGGGTTTAGAAAGTTTCTCCTGTAAAGATAGCACATAAATAATGAACTTGGTAAAGTAGGGAAGATCCAGTGATCAAAAGTTTTCCATAAGGCACAGAGCAGGTTGATGGATCTGGTGTAATAGAGGAAAAGAGAATTGTTAGACAGGATTTGGTTAAAGAAAAATGCTGAACTGGGAATTTAGTGGAAGAAGAGCTAGCTCTCTGTGAGGCCCAATGCTCAAAGAAGATCTTATGGAGAAGTTAATGAGACTTGAGCCAGACTGTGAAGAACACAGGAAGACGAAGATATTCTAAAATGATACAGACAAAGATTCATAAACCAAAAGGTTAAAGCATGTTTGGTAAGGAGAGGAAGAATTTCACTGGAGGGGAGAGTTTATTTAGGAAAACATTAGCAGATAAAGTTAAAAGATTATGTTAGGACTAGGTTATGGAGAGTTTCAAATAACAGTAGTCTATCTAGACTTGGTCTAGACGGCATCATACAGAAAATCTTCCTATAATTCCCTCAGTTGTCAGTTTCTCCTTTACATTATACTACATTTATTTATCAGCGTAAACCTTGCATCCCTCAATATGGAGTAAGTTCTTAAGGGGCAGGTTATATTTTCATTTGTCTTTGCATATCCTTCATCTGGTGCAGTGATAGAATTTGCATAGCACTTTAAAATTTGCAAAACATTTCATAAATATCTCATTTTATCCTCACAAAATCTCTGTAAGGGAGGGGCTATTATAATTTCTACTTTGTTGCTGTCATTGTTTATTTGTTTGGTATTGTCTGATTCTTTGTGACTCCATAAATTTCATGGATCAAAACACACCACTATCTCCTGGTCTGTCATTCATTGCTTCCATGATGCTATCTATCCATCTTGTCCTCTACAGACTTCTTATTTTTTTCCTTTCAATTTTCCCCAACAGTAGGGTCTTTCCCAGTGAGTCCTGTCTTATTATGCGGCCAAAGTATTTAAGCTTGAGCTTCAGTATTTGTCTTTCCAAAGAGTAGTCTGAATTTATATCTTTAAGTACTGTTTATTTGATCTCCTTGATGTCCAAGGGACTCTCAAAAGTCTTCTCCAGTACACAATTCAAGGGTTGATTCTGTGACACTCACTTTCCTCATAGTCTAGCTCTTATAGTCATATACAACTACTGGGAAAAAAAAGTCATAGCTTTGATTATGTGGACCTTTGTCAACAAGACGAAGTCTCTGCTTTTTAGTATGCAGTCCAGATTTTCCACAGTTTTCCTTCCAAGAAATTAGTATCTCTTAATTTTATGGTTGTAGTTGCCATTTGCAGTGATCTTTGAGACTAAGAATATAAAATCTGACACTGCTTTCATTTTTCTCCCCATATTTGTCAAGAAGTGATGGGACCAGTTGCCAAAAGCATAGTTTTTTCATCTTAAGCTTCAAGTCAACTTTTACACTTTCCTTTTTCACCCTCATCAAGAGGCTTCTTAACTCTTCTGCACTTTGTGCTATCAGAGTGCTATCATCTGTGTATTTGAGAAGCATATTTCTCCTAATAGCCTTAATTCTGGCTTTTGATTATCCAGACTGGCATTTTCCATGATGTACTCTGAATATAAGTTAAATAAATAAAGGGACAACATGTAACATTGTTGTATTCCTTTTCCCATCTTAAATCAATCAGTCATTCCATGTTCATTACTAACTGTTGCTTCTTGACCCACATATAGGTTCCTCAAGAGACAAGTCAGATGATCCAGTACACTCATCTCTTTGAGGACTGGCTACATTTCATTGTGATCCACACAGTCCAAGGCTTTAGTGTAGTCAATGAAGCAGAAGTAGATGTTTCTCTGTAACTCCCTTGCTTTTCCCATAATTCAGCGAATGTTGACAATTTGGTCTCTCCCTCTTTGAAAACCAAGCTGCTCTTCTGGTAATTCCTATTCACATATTGCTGAAACCTAGCTTGCAGAATCT
>CM053773.1:22707561-22741275 GCA_028658325.1 Potorous gilbertii | reverse complement strand
ATATATATATATATATATATATATATATATATATATATATATATATATATATATATATGTAAAATTATTCTATGCATGTTTCTATTTATCACTTCTTTCTCTGGATGCAGAGTCTTTCTTCATATGTCCTTTATAGTTAATTACAGTATTTATAATATACAAAATAACTTATTCTCTCAAAGTAATTTTTAACACAATATTGCTGTTACTGTATACAGTGTTCTTTTGATTCTGCTCATTTCACTCTTCATTATTTCATTCAAGTCTTTCCATGTTTTTCAAAAATTATTGAGTTCATTTCCTATAGCACAGTAGTATTTCATTCCAATCATGTACCACAACCTGTTCAGTCATTCTCAAATTGATGAGTCCCTTCAATTTCCAGTTCTTTGCTCCCACAAAGAGAGTTGCTATAAACATTTTAGAACTTACAGGTTCTTTGGAGAACATTGTACACAGTAACAGCAATGCTGTGTGATGACTAACTCTGTTAGATTTAGCTCTTCTCTGCAGTACAGTGATGTAAGACAATTCCAAAAGACTCAAGATGGAATATGCTATCCACATCCAGAGAAAGAACCATGGGGCCTGAATGCAGATCAAAACACACTATTTTCTCTTTTTTTTCCTCAAAGTTTTCCCCTTTTGTTCTGATTCTTCTTGCATAATATGACTAATATGGAAATATGTTTAATAGATTGTACATGTATGGCCTATATCAAACTGCATGCCTTCTTGGAGAGTGAGGAGGAGAGGTAGAAAAAAACATTTGGAACTCAAAATCTTATAAAAGTGAATGCTGAAAACTAAGAAAAAGATTTAAAAAAAATGTACAAGTTCTTTTCCTTTTTCCCTAATCATCTTTGGAAATAGACCAAATAGTGATATTGCTGGGTCAAAGATAGTTAGCTTAATAATTTTTTTGGTGTAATTCCAGATTGTTCTACAAAATGGTGGGATCATTTTGCAATTCCATCAACAATGAATTAATGTCCCAATTTTTCCACATCTTCTTCAACAATTTGTCACTTTTTTGTTCTATCATTTTAGCCAACTTGGGAGGTATAAAATGATATCTCAAGGTTGTTTTAATCAGCATTTCTCTAATCAATAATTATTTACAGTGTTTTTGTATGATTATGAATTGTTTTGATTTCTTCATTGGAAAACTGGCTGTTTATATCCTTTCACCATTTAACAATTGAGGAATGACTCATATGTTACTGTTATTCTTAAGTTGATCTTTTGCAATCCAGTGGCCACTGCTGAGTTTTCCGAATTTTCTGGCATATTGAGAGTAGCACTTTAACAGTATCATCTTTTGGATTTTAAATAGTTCAGCTAGAATTCTGTCACCTCCACTAGCTTTACTGTTAGCAGTGCTTCCTAAGGCCCACTTGACTTCACTCTCCTGGATGCCTGAATCTAGTTTATTAACCACAACATCCTATTGGGATTGTTGGTGATGTTAAAATCTTTTTTGTATAGGTCTTCTGTATATTCTTGGCATTTCTTAATCTTTTATACTTCCATTAAGCCTCTACCATTTTTTGTCTTTTATCAAGTCCATTTTTGCTTGAAATGCTCTATTGACATCTCTAATTTTCTTGAAGAGATCTCTTGTTTTTTCCCATTCTATTATTTTCTGTTATTTCTTTGCATTGCTCATTTAAGAATATCTTATCTTTCCTTACTACACTGGAATTCATTCATTTAGGTATACCTTTCCCTTTATCCTTTCCCTTTCCTCTTTTCCTCAGTTATTTTCAAAATAAATAATTCATATAGAGGGTTCAAACTCTACCCTTTACATAAATTATTTCTTTTGAGTTTTACCATAATCTTTTGAGGTAATTGTTGTGGTTACTATTTTTCCTGCGTTTCAAAATTCTTACTCAGTTCTAGTTGCTTCATCAAAAATGCTTCAAAGAGTTTTCTATTTCATCAAAGGTGAATTAATCTCTCCCATTAAAAATGACACTAAACTTCTCAGGGTAAGTTCTTCTTGGTTGTAAGCCTATATCTTTTTCCTTTTGGAATATTGTATTCCAAGATCTCTTGTTTATGTTAGAAACTACTAGGTCTTGTGTGATCTGGACTGTGGTGATTTAGGACTTGAACGGCTTCTTTTTGGATTTGTGCAATATTATTTTCCCTGTGTGATGAGAACTCTGGATTTTGGCTTTCCTAGGACTTTGACTTTGGAGTTCCTTTGAAAAGGTTATTGTTGAATTTTTCCAATTTTCACCTTACTTCCTGTTTCTAATAGATCTGGGCATTTTCATTTGTGCTTCTTGAAATAAAGTGTCCACTCTTTAAAAAAAAAATCATTGTTTGTAGAGTATACAACAATTCTTAAATTATTTTTCCTTGTCCTGTTCCAGGTCAGTGGTTTATGATATCAGATATCTTATATTTTCTTCTATTTTTTCTAATCTTTTGATTTTGTTCTAATATTTCTTGTTGTCTCCTGGAATTATTGATTTTTATTTTGGTCTATGTTATTTTTCAGTAAGTTCATTACTTGCGTCAGGCTTATCATTTTTTTTCTAAGCTATTTATTTTCCCAGTTTTTTCCTAAAAGTTTTTATTTAAATTTTTTTTTTTAACTTTTGCTTCACTTCTTTTTCAGGGCATTCATGTAGGTCTTGTAGAAAATCCATTTCCCAACTGCTTGCAGCTGTCCATAGCTACTTTTCCATTTTAGATTTATAATGTTTGATATGGTTTGATATTTTATTTTCTTTATCTCTCCAGTATTAGTTAAGTGGGGTTTTGTGCCAATGCTAACTCTATCATTCCCTTTGGGGTAGGAGTCAAATCTACTTGGTCTCACTCTGGGTTCCTATACTGACTCCTGTCTCTTAAAGTGACACTCCCTTCCTTCTGTCTTCTCCCCCACTTCCCAAAAGATATTTGAGGTCTAGAGTGGTGGTACTTCAGAGTCCTCTCTGTCATTTCAAGACAATCATTGGGATTATAAAGGTTAGGGGTCTGGTGTACCCTATACTGAGAGCTGCTGAACTGTGTGTTAGTTGCTGCAGCTGTTGATTACCGCTTCTCAACCCTTCTAAGGTTTCTACCCTGGGCTTTTTGACCTTACTGGTATTTTTCTGAAGAGTTTTCTCTTGTGTCTTCTCCAGACACACACAAAAATATGTTCTAATGGGAGAGAACAATGCATAAAGATGTTCTGGAAATTGAGGGTGGGGTTTGGGAAACAGAGACATGGGGCTTAGTAAGATAGGGTAATAGCTAATCTGATAAGACTGTAAGTCCCTACCAATTTTGTCTTTTATCATGCACATTTTTCCATGAAATGTTTCCTCGACATTTCTAATTTTCTTGAAGAGATCTCATTTTTCCCAATAGACTCAGCGGCATAGTCCATGGGATGGAGTAAGTAGAAGACCAGGTATAGTAAGGGAACAGAGTTTGGTGGTCTGGGAATTGACAACACAAAGCAAAAACTCACTGTATTGGGGGAAGGGAGCCCAGGTATATAGTTCTAGTAGCTTAAACATTACTTGAAAGCCAGGGTTTCAGGAGACTTTTAGATGTTCTTAGAAAGGGTGACATTTAAATATAAGCAACAGGGTGAATAGCCAAGCCCCATACTGAGGCACAGTGTCCTTTGCCTGGAATCTTACTTATGTCATTTAGCAGGTTAAGAAGATAACAATCAACTCTAATGTGTATACCATGGAAAAACATTAAACTGCTGAACTTGGCCACTTTTTTGAGGAGGCTGAAAAAGAAGTGAATTTGTGGGTGATAAGGAGAAGCATTTTATAAACACAAATAAAACCCACATTGTAACAGAGCATAGCTAACTGAGAGCAAGGCTTCGGGAGGAAATTTGTGCATGGTTGTGATAACATCAGAAAACATTTTTTTATTGGACTGATGAATTTTGCAAGTAGTCTATGCCATATCATTGAAGGAAAAAATTCCACATGCAAAAAGAAATCTGTTTTGATTTTAGACATTTTTGGAGGGGTATTTTAATTTAATTAATGAGAAATCATAGGTTAATTGCCTCCTGCTTTAATATGAGGGTATTATGCATGCAGGCATATTTTATTTATATCTTGACTGTTTGATGTACACAATCCATTCCAAAAGGGATAATGAAGAGATATTTTGCCCTGTGTGGAATAGTAATTAGGGACTCCAGTAATAGGGACTATTGTTATTAATAGTACAGTTCTGTAAACATGTTTGACATAATGCTGAGAAAGGCATTTGTCACATTTTGGCATTCTTTTGTTTCATCTCTCCTTTTATCTCCCTTTTTTTATTTTTCTATTATTTACTTAGCATCCATGTTGTAGTATTTCTTCCATCTCCTCGAGCTAAGAATAAAAAAAATACTCAGAATGTTGAAGAGAGAAAGGAACTACAGAGATCATCCAGTCAAACCTCTTTATTATACAGATAAGGCAGCAAAAGTCCAGAGAAAGTGAAGAACTTGCCGAAGTTACTGTGTCAAATCTGAGACTAAAATCCAGGTCTCCTGACTCCCAGTCAGCTATTTTCAATTTTGATTTAGAAAGGACCCTGGCCGTCATTTCATCCAGCCACTCACTTTATGGATGAAGAAAAAGATCTTTATTCAGGAAAGTTCAGGGACTTCCCCAAAGACAAGCAGGCAGTATATAAGTATAAGGGCTACTCTCCTCAAAATGACCATTCTTTCCATTATTCCTCCTTTGATTTCTCCTCTTCTGTGCATTCTCACATAGTAGGAGTTTTGAGAGCAACTTCCATGTCAGAAGTCACTAGGCATTTGCCATGCACCAAGTCAAAGTCAAGTTTCAGTGTGGTCCTGGAGAGGATCCCTTATATTAACAGACCAATGGGATACTGATGTTTTGTTTTTGTTTCTTCATGAGCAGGAATAGCCTATCCTAGTCTTCAAAGGTAGAAAAAAGACTGTGTTCTGTCTGTGATTTTCTAATTTACTTGTAGATTTAGAGCATGATGCCTAGCCCCACTGGGAATACTATTTTCAGGCCAAGAACTTACATTTGATATCAGTCTGATTTTATTGTTTTTGTATCCCCTAGTGCCTAACACAGCGTAAGGCACACAGTAGGTACTTAATAGATGCTTGTTCAGTTTAATTATTTCAACTCCTTCCTGTCGTAGAGGGAGTTTGGCTAGAGGGCTGGCCTTGGAGTTAGGGACATTGGGGTTCAGATCTTGCCTTTGACATATAATCACTCTGCCTCCATGGGCATACTCCAGGAAACTATAATTTTCAGACTGATGGCCTGTCCTAGATCAAAGGAATAGAGGTATTCTTAAGTTGATATTCATGGCTATTTTTAAAAAATACTTTGTTAACTGTATTTAATATGATGAGTTTCCATTTAATCCTCTAAATTATGCTTTGCATATTCAACAACATTATTCTGAGAAAGAATCCCCAAGTCCAAGGTATCTATGACACAAAGAAAGGTTAGGGATGCCTGCTAGAGAAAATTCCTTACACTAATTAAATCTTTACTCTAGAATAAAATAAAAGAAAACAACCTTCCCCACTCACATCCCATAATACCTCAGCCTCCGTCCTTCTAAATGGTATCCATCAAGTCTTCTTGGTTCTAAGTGAAAATGACACTCCCCAGAATTATGAAGATGTTCCCTTTATGATCTTTCTGTTGGTGGTGGGGCAGTTTTTAGCATTTAGCCAGTTTTATAGAACCTTTTGAAACTGTTTCGGACTTTTAATTTTCTGTCATCTTAATCACCGAAAGATCCAGTAATCTCTTGGACTCCTTCCCTTGAACATGTGTATACTTATGAGCAAGCTTCAAAAACTAAGTTAATTTGGGACTCTTGCCAAAAAAGCTTTTGTGCCCTGGCCCTTCCTATTGCCTTGACACTTTTTATTTTTGCCATCAATTCCTACCCTTCACCTTCCTCACTTTCACATTATTTCAGTCCTTCATGTAGCTAGTTTTCCCACATTTCCCTCTTGCTTGTCTTCCATAAGGGTATCTCAGCAGGTAATATACATATATATGTATATACATATACATACACACATATGTGTGTATGGGTGTATATATCTATTTATTCACATATACATATAGTTAACTGACTTTAATTGCCACATGCTAGAGATTTCTTCTGGGAAGGAGAGATCAGGAATGATTCTTTAACCCAGAAGAAGTCATAGCAAAGGAGGTTTAAAGAGAGCTGGGCTATGTGTGGTATTAGTTATTTGGGACTTCTATCTTTTCTGCTTAGGGTCCAATTGAAATATAGCTTAGGTTGAGAGTGACTGAATGTAGCAGGAATGTCCATATGCTGTCACCATCTGGTGCCTGTTTGGTGGCCTGTGTTCTATGAGCAGGTGGTCCCAGTGTATCTTTGAGTGGCCAGCTGTCCACGTCACAAAAAACACCATCACATTGAGTGCTAATTGGTTTCCTGGTTTGAAATAACCTGCAGAAAGAGAACCCAAGACTTGAATAAGCATGGTTATGGAATTCCTTGCTTTATCCAGAGAACTGTGGGTCAAGACTGATAAGCCACATGTCAGGGAGAGGGATGTGTTTGTATGTGTGCATATGTGTGTATGTGTGTGTTTAAACAAGCCTTCTACGGTTCCATGTGAATTCTACCTACAAAAAAATTCTCTGCAGATTCCAACATATTTTATAGGTTTTAATTGGTTCATATATATATATATTTATATAAGATTTATAGAGTATAGATGGGAGCTAATCTCGTAAAGCAGTATCAGCAAGTGGGGAGGAGGGAACTGGAAGATTCTTCCTATAGAAAGTGATATTCAAGCTACTTCTTGAAGAAAGTAAAGGAAGCCAGGAGGCAGAGGTGAGGAGGGAGAGCATTCCAACCATGGATAATAGCCATTAAAAATGTACATATTCTGGAGATGGAGTGTCCATTTTAAGGAACAAGAAGAAAGCAAGTGTTGATTTATAAAGTTCATGGAGGGAAGAAAAGTTTAAGAACAACATAAACATAGAAAGGGACAAGTTTAAGAAGGTCTTTAAATGCCAAACAGGACTTTTTACTTGATCCTGGAGGTATAGCGAGTCACAGAATGTGATTCAGTGGAAAATTTGCCAAATTTAAGAGATTGAACTCGAAATTTCAGGACCTGAGTTAAAGTTCTGTTTCTGCCACTTCCTATTTGTGTGACCTTGGGCAAGTCACTAAAGTTCTCTAAGGCTCAGTTTTCTTATCTGAAAAATCATCTGGAATATGTGGCTTTGAAAGTCCTTTCCAGCTCTACATCTGGTCCTGGAAATAAAACAGGCTATATGTCCTCTAGGCACATGTCATTTAAGTGGGGTGTCATTTCAACTGAACAAGCATTTATTCAGTACTTATTTTGTTCAAGGCACTATGCTAGATACTGAGGATATAAGATAGATATAATGCAAACTCCATAATAAATAAGTTTACAATCTAATTAGGTGAAGGGGGAGAAGTCTGTGTACACAGATTATGATAAAATGGAGGGTGAGACACGTGCAAGGGAGAGATTTCAGGGAAAATGCATTTGATGGTAGGTAAGAGGAAGAAAGGGAGGGCATGAGGAAAGAAATGGCATTCTGAATTGAACCTTGAAGGAAGGAGAATATTGCTAGAGATGATGATGAGGGAGTTTGAGGAGGAAGGAGGTGTTTATTGCAGGAAAAAAATAAAGGTGTGAAGCTACAGAAATAGAAAGGGGTCTGCTTATTTGTGTATAGATATTCTGACTATTGTAACTTTTAGAGTAGGACAATTATTTCATTATTCATACCTTTTTATAGACTACTTTACTAAATGTCTCAATCCTCAAAGAGTTGCATTGATGGGCTGATGAGAACTTTTTAGAGGGGTACAAAGAGAAAGAAACTGAACCAAGGTCTTTGAGGGTAATATATTCCATTTCTTTCAAGAAATCCATTGGTAAGAGTCCCTTTCAATCCAGTTGGAGAAGCTCTTTACTAGAGGACAACTTGCAACCCAGTCACATGGCATTCATGCTATTAATAAAGAGGCAAAAAATAGTATGAGAAAATTAACCTATGGATGGACCTTTGATTACATTGTTATAGAATACAACCAAAGTTGATGTCTTCCTTTTACTTTAGGTATGATTCCACTCTCCTCATTATTTCATCATCTGGATATCTATTTGTCTATCTATGTCTGTGTGTCTATCTATCTATTTAACAATTGCTTCTTAGAACTTATTTTGACCCTTTAATATTACCATCAACTCCTCCTCCTCCTCCTTCTTCTTTGTCTTCTCTTCTTTTCCTTCTTTTCTTCTTCTTCTTCTCCTCCTTCTCTTTTTTCTTCTTCTCCTCCCCCTTCTTCTCCTCATCTTCTTCCTCCTCCTCTTCCTCCTTCTACTTCTTCTTGTGCAGCTGCTGGACTTTCTCTTCCATTGAAAATTAGCATTTTCTCTGCAATTTATGATTTTTTGCCACAGGCACCAACAAATCAGATGACTCATCAGAGTCACACATGCCAATATGTGTTAGGACAGAGACTTGAACCAAGGTCTTTCTGACTTTGACTATTTATAATACCACACTGCCACTCACAAATATCTTTTAAGGCCAGGATCAGTTTGGAATGACCTGTGGACAGTTTTCCTCCTTCAGTCAGGCCTACTGCAATTGGACATACACTGACAGTGATTAGTTTTCAACCATGGCCTATACCTTAAACTGAAAATCCAGACTATTATTATGATGAAGATGTAAGCTGATAGAATACTTTGGTCATCTGAATGAGCATTAATTAAATAGCCAAATGAAAAAACTTTCCTTGATGTGACAGAATAAAATAGTTCCTTCAAAATAGTTTGAGACAACATTTGAGTGGCTATGGTTCTGTTGTACACCATGAGATCAATTTTATATACCTATATATATCTATATATACAGTTTTTCCTCACACTATTATTGAAGTGTCATATAGATAATCAATCGAAAACTAGATTGCTTTGGGGCAATTGCGAAGTTCTCCTAATGAAGCCAACCTTCTCCCTGAAACAAAGATCTACTTTTTAATAGCAATATTCTATCAGTGCTGTATGGCTCCATGTCATGGAACAACACATACTGAAGAATTAAACATGAAATATCACAAAGAAGATGATGGAAAGTTATGTGTTATATGTGAGCAGACTGTAAAACATTACAAACAGGGAGACACAAAAGGAGACCTAGAGTAGGGAAGAGATGGGAAAGGAACAAGCAATTATTAAACACCTATATTACATCAGATACTGTGCTATAAGCATTTTACAAATATAATCTCATATGATCCTCACAAAAATCTCCTCGGAGGTAGGTGTTGTTGTTCTATTTTACAGTTGAGGAAAATGAGACAGAGAAGTTAAGTGACTTGGTAAAGGATACCTTCATATGGTTAAAAATAATGAGTTGGTTATATGGCAAGAATGAAGGAGGGGTAAGATAGCCCTTATGCTCCAATGGTATCCTCATAATATTCAGAGAAATTGAGAAAAACCTCTAATATTTTAAGTGAACTCTCTCTGGTTAACTTACAGGAATATGTTGACAAGAGTTGGACAGGATGAGCAGCCATGAGTGGGTTGCTATCTATATCTTTGGAGAGAACATATACATCAATGAGATCACAGATACTTTTGAACAGTTGTTTGAGTATTTAAAGACACATACTATAGTACTATGTGGCTATATTTATAAGGCCTATATCCTTTTATATATGTATAGGAGTTAAATCTTTGATGTTAAAATACTGTACTATTTCAAAGATCTCTGATTTAAATGGTCTGGGTACTCTTAGAACTGATTCAGATCTCAACATCTCTTTGTAGGTGGACTTTGAACCAACTTTGGCCAGTCCTTGGAAGACATATGATATATTCCCACACTGGAATAGTTGAAGCCTTTGGAGCTTGGCAAAATATGCTAGATTTTTCTTTCCACAGGAATGGACTTTGAAAACTCAAGATCATCTTCAGACTCTGGTGAGAGATTAGAGAAGTATTTGGAAGAGTCATTTAAAATCTCCTCGAAGGTCAAAGAGCTATGATTTTGTGTCATATATGGAACTCCTATCATGGGAACCCTTTCACTGAGATGAGATCAGCAAGTGCTATGAATATATGTGAAGCACACTAAATAAAAGTGACTTACCCATGATCACAGAACTGTAGTACTCTATTAATTAACTGGGACAAAATAAAACAATCAAACCTACTGACTTAATAAATAAATCTTTTAACTTTTTACATGAAAAAATTTCAATATATGACATTAATATGCATAATTTTCTGTAATCCCTTATTTTATGATTGGCATTGAGCTCACAAGATTTTTACACATATTCTTTAATTTTTTATTGCAAACCACATTTAAAAAATCATATTTATATTAGTCACATTTCTTGATGAACAGCTCAATTTTTTAAAACCAGAACTGATCATATACTATAGATTTTCCATGAGGTTGGAATCAGACTGGTTCTAGGGTATACCAGTATGTTTATATCAATCTCTTGTGTATATTTCTTAACTTTTCATGCCATATGGCATGGTACAAGGTCATGATATGATCTCTATTTGTAAATTTCTGTACTTTTGGAACAATTCTGCTTCTCAGCATGTCAATGTATTTATTAGATTTCATCATTCCCTCAATGGGGACAAGACTTCCAAACCTACTAGGAGAGAAAAGAAATGCCCAAATTATTTCTTTGGGTAGATAATTTTCAATTAAGTCTTAATTTTAAAATTATCAGACATGTATTTCCTTCTGTCACACTCACTTTCTTACATTCAGAAACACACAAAGGAAAAATATAACCCTTGCAACAAATATTCATAGTCATGCAAAAGAAGTTCCCTCATTGGTCATATTTGGGTGACCTTTACAGTTGATTAAGATGCCTAGATCTGACAAACTCACCTGGACTTTATGACATTGTTTTTAGTATAGTTTGCAAGAAAAGTGAATTTTATTAGTAAAAAAATCTTTTTTCCCCTAATTTGCAATTCTCTAGACTTTTGTATTGTCTTTCCATGACAAGCATTTAATGTTTGTTTAGTTTTAGTTTTCAACATTCATTTCCACAAAATTTTGAGTTCCAAATTTTCTCCCCATCACCCCCCTCCCCCACCCCAAAACATCATGTGTTCTGATTACCACTTCCCCCAATCTGCCCTCCTTTTTATCACACTCCTCACTTCCCTTATCCCCATCATCTCTCTTCTCTTGTAGGGCAAGAAAGATTTCTATACCCCATTACCTGTATTTCTTATTTCCCAGTTGCATGTAAGAACAATTCTTAACGTTCATTCCATAATAGTCATGTGTAAGACTAACTACATTTCCCTCCATCCTATCCTGCCCCCAATTAGTCCTATTCTCTCTTTTGACTTTGTCCCTACCCAAAAGTGTTCACTTCTAATTACTCCTTCCTCCCATTTGCCCTCTCTTCTATCATGCCCCCACCTCATTTATTCCCTTCTCCCCTACTTTCTTAGTGTAAGATAAATTGTGCATGCTATTCCCTCCTTAAGCCAAATGTGATAATAGTAAGCTTCATTTTTTTCCCTCTCACCTCCCCCCTTTTCTCCTCCATTGAAAAAGCTTTTTCTTACCTCTTTTATGAGAGATGGTTTGCCCATTCCATTTCTCCCTTTCTCCTTTTAATATATTCCTCTCTCACTCCTTAATTTTGTGTTTTTAGATATCATCCCTTCCTATTCAATACACCCTGTGCCCTCAGTCTATATATATATATATATATATATATATAGACTATATGTGTGTATGTGTGTATGTGTGTGTGTGTGTGTATTATACACATATTATGTATGTGTATATTGATATTGATAAAAGTTTCAAGAGTTACAGATATGATCTTCCCATGTAGGAATGTAAACAGTTCAACTTTAGTTAGTCCCTTATAACTTCTCTTTCCTATTTACCTTTTCATGCTTCTCTTGATAATTGTGTTTGAAAGTCAAATTTTCTCTTCAACTCTGATCTTTTCATCAAGAATGCTTCAAAGTTCTTTATTTCATTTAATGACTCTTTTTACCCCTGAAGCATTATACTCAGTTTTGCTGGATAGGTGATTCTTGATTTTAATGCTAGTTCCTTTGACTTCTTGAATATCATATTTCAAGCCCTTTGATCCTTAATGTAGAAGTTGCTAGATCTTGTGTTATACTGATTGTATTTTCACAATACTCAGATTGTTTCATTCTAGTTGCTTGTAATATTTTCTTCTTGACCTGGGAACTCTGGAATTTGGCTATAATATTCCTAAGGAGTTATTCTTTTTGGATCTCTTTCAGGAGGTGATTGATGGATTCTTTCAATTTTTACCTCTGGTTCTAGAATATCAGGGAAATTTTCTTTGATAATTTTATAAAATTGTCTAGGCTCTTTTTTTGATCATGGTTTTCAGGTAGTCCCATAATTTTTAAATTGTCTCTCCTGGATCTATTTTTCAAGTCACTTGTTTTTCCAAGGAGATATTTCACATTGTCTTCTATTTTTTCATTCTTTTGGTTTTGTTTTATAATTTTTTGGTTTCTCTTAAAATCATTAGCTTCCATCTGCTCCATTCTAATTTTTAAAGAACTATTCCCTTCAGTGAGTTTTTGAATCTCCTTTTCCATTTACCTAATTCTACTTTTTAAAGCATTCTTCTCCTCATTGGCTATTTGCACCTCTTTTACCATTTGAGTTAGTCTATTTTTAAGAGTGTTATTATTTTCCTTAGCATTTTTGGGGTATCCTTTAGTAATTTGTTGACTCATTTTTCATGATTTTCTTGCATCACTCTCATTTCTCTTCCCAATTTTTCCTCCATCTCTCTTACTTGCTTTTCAAAATCCCCTTTGAGCTCTTCCATGTCCTGAGATGATTACATATTTATTTTGGAGATTTTGGATGCAGAAATCTTGACTTTTAGGTCTTCCTCTAATGGTATGCGTTGTTCTTCTTCCTCTGAAAGGATGGAAGAAAATACCTGTTCACCAAAAAAGTAACCTTCTATACTCTTATTTTTCCTCCCTCTTTTGGGCATTTTCCAGTCAGTTACTTGACTTTTGATTCCTTTGTCAAGAGGAGAGTATACTTCAGGGACCTGTAAGTTCTCAGTTCCTCCAAGGTGTCACAATAAAGGGAGAGAATTTGCTCCTCTTCTGGCCTGTGCTCTGGTCTGGGAGCCCCTGCAAGCTTTTCTGCCTAGGATCTGCAAGTAAAATTCCTTCTCCAGAGTCCCCACCAACTCCACCACATCAGTACCCTTCCTCAACCCAGGACTGCCACTCAGGGCTGAGATTCAGATCAGTGCCTCAATTCCCCCAGGATCTTTATAAGGAGGGCTCCAAAATGGATGCTACTGCTGCAGTGGTTGCTGCTGGCAGGGCCAGACCTCATTCCATTCTCACCCAGGTGAAAGAGTTTTCTCACTGATCTTTGAAGATGTCTTTGGAATTTGTGGGTTGAACAATCTGGGAACCACAGCTGCTGTTGGGGATACTGCAGGCCCTGAGACCTGCTCTGGTCCTGATCCTGCTGGCACCATGGCCAAGACTGTACTGTGCTCTGTTCTATACCTGGTGCAATAGACATTTGCTGGCACCCTTCCAGGCTGTCTTGATCTGGAAATCTCTTTCACTCTGTTTTGTTGTGACTTCTGCTGCTCTAGAATTTGTTTAGAGTCATTTTTTACAGATATTTTAAGGGCTATGGGGAAGACCCTTTTCAAGTCCATCCCATCCTTCTATTCTGATATCTTGGCTCCTCTTCTACAACCATTTTTCATTCAAAACAATGGATGAAGATTTTATTTAAAGCCTTCTAATTGTTCTTTCAACTTCAAGAGGCCCATATCACATTCTGGAGGAATTAATAATAACCCCTTGAGATTCCAGCCTCTTCTAAACATCTTTTCCTCTTTTCTGAGGATGTTTTAGGCAGTTTCTCATGAAAAGTTGTCTTGATGTTTTTATATTTTCAATTCCACATTCCTATGTGCTTTGGTGTAACTGATCCTATTTCATTTGGAACTTGAATGAACCTTGAAATTCATACTTTTTCCTTACCAACAGGCACTGAAATTTCTCTAACAGTCTTTGAAGTATGCTTTTTAAGATATATGTCTTCTTCCTATTTTCTTGGAATAAAATTAACTCTTGAAATCAGAGGATTATAAACACAACAGAAGAGAGCAATGAAACACATATTTATGGAATGAAATCTATCATTCTTCTGATGTAACAAACTAAAGGCTGAGAATCTAGCTCAATCTGAATTCATCTGGTTGAAGTCAGATGTTCTGAATCAGTAGAAGCACACATGTATTATCATTGCTGTCCCAAAATGAAACATATAAAAATGATTACTTGTTCTAAGTAATTCTCATACCACTATAGTAAATGTGAGTGACAGGAACAGAATCCAGGCATTCTTGATTCAAAGACCAACATTCTACTACACCATGTTTTGTAACCTAATTAATTAGGAAATACTAAAAGTGAAGTATTATGCACATATCTATCTATCTCATTAGACAATAAAACGTCCTTCTTTAATTCAAATAGGGTAACTAAATTAGGGTTTGAATTGAGAACAACAAATACAGTAACAGGTTGTCAATACCAACAAAGAGTACATTTCTAGGATCTTATTTTTGAATTAATGAGATAAGTTCATTGAGATTGGAAACCAATAATATCATCTTTGAGTAAAGTTCTGGATAAGAATAAAGGAATGCATTTCCCAGAAAACCTGAATTAATTAACTTGCAGTTTTACTCTCTCTATTTTATCTTCTCTCTCTACCTATCCCCCTCCACACAACCATATACACATATATTTGAGAACAATGAGAAAATGACCACCAAGTGACAAACTTTCATCAAGGTCAGCTATGTGTAAATGGAACAGGGGCCATGTTTGGAGAGGAACCATGGAAAGATTCATTCATCTTAATGACCTTTTCTTAATGAGAGTCCCAAATTCAAATTCATTACAGAACCTGAAATTCTACCTTTAAAGGTTTATTCCTTTGCATGAGGACTCTGTTTTCTAGGAGTCCTGTGCTAAAATGAAACAAGTCTTGACTGAGATTTATTCAGAGGTGTCCTGGCTACTCTCCAAAAAAAAGTATGCGTGATATACTTTTAAGTTTAATATCCATTATTAACACTTTCTCCATTACTTTCTTAAGTCTAGATAATTGTTGAAACAATAAACTATGCCTTGATTTCTGGTAGTCAATTTCTTTTTTTTTAAATTTTTATTAATTTTATTTATTTTTAGTATTCCACAATCACTACCATATAGTTTAGATTTCTTTTCCCTCCCTCTCCCTTCCCTTCCCCCTCCCTCCCAAAGATGGCATGCAACTTTACAAAGGTTCTAAATATACATTCCTATTAAATGCATTTTCACCACAGTCGTACTGCATAGAAAAATTGAAATGAATAGGAGAAATCATTTAACAAACCAAAACATAATACAAAAGAAAATGATCTGCTACATTCTGCAGTTGAATTCCATAGTTCTTTCTCTGGATATGGAAGGCATTTTGCCTTAAAAGACCACTGGGAATTTTTTTTTAAGTCTTTGCATTGCAGTGAAGTTCCCCATCTACCAGAAAAAACTCTGGCACACTGTGGTTGTTGCTGTGTACAAAGTTCTCCTGGTTCTGTTCCTTTTGCTTAGCATCAGATCATACAAGTCTTTCCATGTCTCTCTGAAGTCTTCCTGTTCATCATTTCTTATAGTATAATAATATTCCATTACATCCATATTTCATAATTTATTCAGCCAATCCCCAATTGATGGGCATCCCCTTGATTTCCAGTTCTTGGCCACCACAAAGAGTTCTGCTATAAATTTGTTTGCACATGGACGTGTAGGACCCTTTCCCATTTTTATGATCTCTTGGAGATACAGTCCTAGAAGTGTTATTGCAGGGTCAAAGGGTATGCATATTTTCATAGCCCTTTGGGCATAGTTCCAAACTGCCCCTCGTAGCCAATTTCTGAAGTATAAATGCTCACACTGAACATTTTGCAATCATCTCTCCTGAGTTGGGTCAAGCTGACTCCAAAACTACCCTAGATACACTAAATTTTCATTTATGTGATTTTAAAATCACAGATTTAGATCTGAAAGGATTATACATTATAACATCTGAAAGGGTATCTCAGAGATGATCATAGTGCAGTCTTCCTTTTATAGTTGATGAAGCTGAAATCTAAATAGTTTAATTTGGGTTGAACTATCTTGAAGATTTTTTCATTTCCAAATCAATGAGCCCATTGTCCTGATATTTACTGAAGACCACACTGGTAGTGTCAGAAATAGAATAATAACCTAGGTCCTTTGATTTCCAATCTAGACCTCCTTTCACACTTTAATGTGACCCATTAAATTATAGTAGAATACAATTATCAACTTGGTTAAACATATGTTTAACATAAGAGCTGAGGAAAAAGAAATATACACTATCTAGGTATGAGTAGAAAAAAGGATGAAGAGAAATGGTCTAGGTCAGACACTGAGTATTATCTAGTGAAGGCAAGTTTGAGGTAGAATACTATGGTGGGCATCCAGGGGATGCCTCATAAGGGCACTGGGCACCTGGGAATGAAGTGCCAATAGGTGATTGAAGGATGCCCAAAGAGGCATCTGGAAAGGGGTAAAAATAAATTCCATCAATTTCATAATTTTTGTTCATGGTTTTCTATATGATGTATTGGAAAGAATGTTGAACCTGGAGTCAGGAGGGATAAAAGTTCAAATGCATCCTCTGATACTAGTTCCATGATCATAGAGAATGTCATTAAATTTTACTCAGATTCCTCTTCTATATAATGGGTATAATGGTATCTATGGTAGTTATTTTACACTCGTCAAAAAGGTAAAATAGATAATGAGGGTAATGTGCTCCGTAAACTATAAAGCATCATAGTGCCTTTTCAGGTAATATTATTAGTGTGATTGCTCTTTATATTGATAGATTGATAATTTTGCCATCAGATAAAGTGAAAATAATATGACATCGTGAGAAAATGCATGGATTTCCAAGTACCTTCTTTTTCAGTATGTTTCCTTATGATCTTGCCTTTGCCCAGAAAGTCCCATAAGAAGTTCGACTCTTTAATCCTATAGTTCCATAGGACATCTTTGAAGTTTTTGACTAGAACTGAAAAAAAGCTAATACCTTAAAGAAAAATAATGAAACTTGGTTGATTCAAAATTTATAAAGCTATAATATTGGCAAAGCTCTTTAGATGCCATAAACAAAAGCTTCTTTTTGGTTTAGAATTTCTATATGTAAGTACATCTCTAAAATACTTTTCAATCAGAGCCAAACCCTGAGAAACATTTGAATATTGTTATTTCATGGCAGATTGATTGCTTTGTCCTGTGAATAAAACCAAATGTGTTATACTGAATTAACATTTACATTATGGCACTGAAACACATTACTGAGATTGAAGTGAGTTTTCATTTTAAAAGCTCATAATCATTGTATCATTGAAATACAGATTTTTTTAAACTGGGAGGTATCATGAGGTCATCTAGGCAGACATCCCTTTTATGGAAGATTCAGGAAAAGACCTATTAAAGGGGGAAGAAATTAAGACTTGAAGGGAGCTGGGCATAATAAGAGGATGAAATCAGAAGGGAGATCATTCTAGCTTTGAGGAGCAGCCTGAACAAACCCATGGAATGTTCTTTATGGTAAATAGCACATGACCAACTTGCCTGTAATATACAGTTTGTTAATGAATGAATGAAAAATACTTAATAAGTGCCCTCTATGTGCCACTCACTGTGCTAGTCACTGGGGATACAAATACAAAAATGAGACAGTGCCTGCCTTCAAGGAACTTATATTCTAATTGACAAAGAGAACATATATAAGGAAATGATGACCAGGAAAGGGAATTTGATCTGCAAAATAATGGAAATGGTGAGGGGAGTCATAGGTCAGTCAATTGTCACACCTTTTCCAGAAGCAATGCTAGTATTTATTTAATTATGGTTACCAGAACGAGAGGTTGAGGGGTGGGGTAGGAGTGCATGTATGATGATAGGACAGATGACAAGATGTCTGGGATAGATGGATAAGAAGCATGGACTAGATACAGATTAAATGATTTTGTACATGGTCATTCATTAGTTAGCAGGACAGGTTAGCTCCAGGGCAGACTGTGAAGTTGAGTAGATTATCTCTTCCCAAAAGTCTTTGAAGAGCTGACTTTTAGAGGGTGCTGTTCTGGAGGTGTGGGTGGTTGTGGGGAAGGAAAAAGAGGCAAAGCAGATGGCAAGCTATTGGTGATGGTTAATGAGGGAGAATAATATGAATTCAACTTGGAGAAATATTCTGTAGCTGAATTGTGAAGGACTTTCAAATGTCAAATGGAGAAATTTGTATTTTATCCAAAAGGCAAAGGGTGGTAATGGTATTCTTTGAAAAGGAAAGTGGCATTGTGAAATTTGTGTTTTAGGAATATCAATTGGGCAGCTATGTGAAGGAAATATTGGAAAGGGAAGAGATTTGAAGCAGCAAGACTCATGCAAGAGATGATAAAGGCCTGTTGTGGGGTGTGTAAAGAGAAGATACAAGAGATATTGAAGAGTTGGGATTCACATCAGTGAGGGTGAAAAGTCAAGGTCAATTCTTGGGTTTCAAACCTGGTTCAGTGGGAAAATGGTGATGTCCTTGACAGAAATAGAAGAAGTAAAAGGAAGAATAGGTTTAGGAGGAAAGATAATGAGATCTGTTTTGGACAAGTTGTACTAACTATAGGACATCCATGCCAAATAACTAGGAGGAGAATGAAAATTGAACAACAAAATGAAAAACTCAAGGAGGAAAAAGATTATCTAGAAGAAGTGGGTGTCAATGGTGTCAAATGTTGTACAACAGTCAAGAAAGACAAGGCTCAAGACAAAGTCACTGGATAGGGCAATAAAGGTATCAATGGTGACTAGAGAGAGGAAGGGTTCAAGAAATTGGTAGGAACAGAAGTCAGATTATGAGAAGACCTGAGACTTGAGGGAGAAACTCTTCTCTACCCTCCAATAAGAAGTTTGAGTTTCTGTGGACTGATGAAAAAACTCTTTTTGATTGGTACAGTTGCAGCTCCCAGGATTCATGTAGAGCAAAGTTTAACTAAATTGGAAATCTGTCATTGAACTCCTTTGCAGCCACTTACTTGATATGGCACAGTTAAAGTTAAATTTCCAGGTTCCTGTCGCTCATTCCTTATTTGGTAATTTAAAAAAAGGGTTAGTTAATAAGATAAAAGCAGCTTGGGCCTGGAGTCAGGAAGACTCATCTTTCTAAGTTGAAATCTCAGACTCTATTAGGTTGGTGACCCTAGGCAAGTCACTTAACCCTGTTTGCCTCAGTTCCTCATCTGTAAAATAAGCTGGAGAAGGAACTGGCAAACCACTCCAGTATCTTTGCTAGGAAAACCCCAAATGAGGTCACAAAGAATTGGACACAACTGAAAAATGGCCAAACAATAAGAAATATCCCAAAATATCCTGACTTTACATTTCATATTGTCCATTGACTTTACTAACACTGTACACCAGAGGTTAATTATTAATGGACCCATGCCAGCTTGGAGAAAGATCTCTAGTGAATTGCCTGAGTGATATTTGCTGGATATTTTTATGACTCACTTGGATTGAAGTTATATGGAAATGACAATAAGTAGTGGAAAGACTGATGAATATTTATTTGGGGGATCTGGATTCAAATCTTCATTCTAATTCTTACTGTATATGAGATCTTGGAAGAGTGATTTCACATCTTTTGAATGTCATTTGATCAAAGCACATTATTTGGGACTTTATAAAATGAGAGTTGGGACATGATGAGTTCTATGGTTCTTTACAGTTTTAAGTGTATGATCCTAGGGCATGCTTATGAAGTTCAGAGATTACATGAAGGAGAGAGAGACAGAAAGACACACACATACACACACACACACAGGTAGAGACAGAAAGAGACAGAGAATCAGAAAGACAGAGAGACAGAAAGACAGAGAGAGACAGAGACACAGACACACATAGAGGCAAAGAAACATAAAGACAGAGACAGAGAAACACACAGAGCGAGAAAGAGAGAAAAATGCAAAAATAGATCTCAAACAAGGTTAGACCTGGATGAGACAACTTAATAGAAATATAGTAAAATCTAAGAATCAGTTACACATATATGATATAGGAGAGGTATAACTAGAAAAAGATCAAGGGTTTTAGTAGCCTGTAAGGTCAGGATGACTCAACATTGTGACAACACAGTCTAAAAAGCTAACATTTAGTATGGTGAATTCAATTATCCTCTCTATGTAGATGATTTTCAGATCCACTTATTCAATCCTAACCTCTCTCCTGACCAGTCTCATATCTCCAGTTGCTTATTGGACAGCATGAACTGGATATCCCACACACATCTTAAATTCAGCATATCCATAACTGAACTAATTATCTCCCTCCAAACCCTCTTTGTGTCTTAAGTTTCCTATTACTCACCATGGTACCATCATCCACTTTATCATGCAACCGAGGTGTCATCCTTGACTCCTCACTCCCTTTTGACTCCCATATTTAATATACCAAGTTCTGTTAACTTCATTTGTTCGTGTTGTTGAGTCATGTGCAACCTTTGTGACCCCATCTGGGGTTTTCTTGGCAGAGACACTGGAGTGGTTTGCCATTTTCTTCTCAAGCTCATTTTACAGATGAGGAAACTAAGGCAAACAGGGTTAAGTGACTTACCCAGGTTCACAAAGCTAGTAGGTATCTGAGGCTAGACTTAAATTCAGGAAGATGAGTCTTGACACCAGTCCTGGCTCTCTATCTACCTTGTCATTCAGCTGCCTTAGCTTGATAGCATTTTTCATATATGCCCCTCCTCTCCTCAGACTCTATCACCACTGTGGTCTAGGCTCTCATCACCTCAATTCTGGACTATTGCCATAACTTTCTGTTTATTCTTCTTGCTTCAAGTTTCTCTCATTTTATTCCAACTTTCATGCATCTAAATAAGTGATCTTCATAAAGTATGAATTTTTACCATGTCACTCAGGGGGCTCCCCCCTAGTCTCTCATGGATCAACTCCAGAGATTCCCTATTATCACCAGGATGAAGACATAGTCCTGTATCTTTTAAAGCCCTTCATAACCTAACCATTCCCTTCATAACAGGTCTTCTTGGAACAATTGACTCTTTCATCTCACATAGCTTTCATTTCTGATTTCTTGAAACATAGTCTGAAAAAACAGGCTTTTAAAAAGCTCATTGTGATTCAAATGAAGCTGTTTGACCATGCCTTTAAACCCAAATCATTCTCACTGTCATTGATTGACCAGCAATAGGTCCTAGCCTAAGTCTCACTTGCTCATAGTTTGGGTTTCGATGGCTCAGAAAAAATGTAAATGGAACTGTTTCTGTTCTGGTCAGAACCTTTGAAGGTCTTCACCTCCCAAACTGATTCTTCTGAAAAGACAAACCAGGCCATCTTTTGCCTTAGTTCTTACTTAGCCTTTAATTACTGAATGGGCTTTGCTTCAGATGAACTGAGGCCTGGGAAAGACCTTAGCTTAAAAAGGTCAAGGTCTCCCATTGCATCTGGGGCCATCTTCTGTTGTCTGACATGTCTCGCCATTGTACTCCAAAGATTCTGGAGGAGAGAGTGAGGCTGATGACTTTGCACAGGTCTGCTTCACTTAAATCTAATTCACTTGCAAGTCAAGACTCCCATAATATCATTGGTCCTCTTCTAGAAGGGTGAATGAACAACCACTGGTGGAGCTGTGAGCTGATCCAAACATTCTGGAGAGCAATATGGAAGTATACCCAAAGGGCTATAAAAATGTGCATACCCTTTGACTCAGTAATATCTCTTCTAGGACTGTATCCCCAAGAGATCATAAAAATGGGGAAGGTCTCATATGTACAAAAATATTTATAGCAGCTCTCTTTGTGGTGGGCAAGAACTGGAAATCAAGGGGATACCCATCAATTGGGGACTGGCTGAATAAGTTATGGAATGTGAATGTAATGGAATACTATTGTGCTGTAAGAAATGACAAACAGGAGGACTTCAGAAAACCTTGAAAAGACTTAAATGAATTGATGCTAAGTGAAATGAGCAGAGCCAGGAAAACATTATACATAGTAACAGCCACAGTGTGCAAGGATTGTTTCTGATAGACAGCCCTTCATAGCAATGCAAGGATCTAAAATATTCCCAAAGAACTCTTGAGACAAAATACCATCCATATCTAGAAAAAGAACTATGGAGTCAGAATGCAGAATGAAGCAGACTATTTTCTCTTGTGTTATGTTTCATTTTTTTCCTAATGCTTTCTCCCATTCAAATTCTACTATGTAACATGACTAATATGAAAATGTGTTTAACAAGAATGTACGTGTAGAACCCATGTAAGATCGCATGCCATCTTGGGGAGGGAAAAGGAGGAGAAAATTTATAAGTTATACAAGTGATTATTGAAAACTGAAAACAAATTAAATTAAAAATAAAACATAAAAAATAAAGAATGAACAACTCCAATCCCTTCTTCTTACATTTCATTCATTATTGCTCTGTGATTTAATGATCCTGGCCTCTTTGCTGCTTCTTGAACTAGATCTACCATCTGACTATCTATGTACATTTTCACTGGCTGTTCCCTATGCCTGGAATTCTCTTTCTCCTCATCTCTGCCTCCTGACTCCCTTCAAATCTCAGACAATAACCCATCTTCTACAACAAGCCTTTTCTGATTCCCCTTAATCCATCTCCCTAAGATTATCTCAAATTTATCCTGTATATACCTTGTTTGTACATAGCTGTTTGCATATTACCTCCCCCATTAAGCTGTGAGGTCCTTGAGAGTCAGAACTGATTTTTGCCTTTTTTTCATGTACTCAGGACTTAGCATGGTGCCTGGCATATTGTAGGTACTTAATAAAAACTTATTGACTTGACTGGACTTGATGGTGCCTAGAATGATGGAGGTACAATGATGATTAAAGTTCAGACTGTATCTATAGTGTAGTATTCAGTCCTGGGTATCACATTTGGGAAAGAATATTGACATATTGGAGCATGCCCAGAGTACAGAAAAATAAATAGTGAAGGTACTAGAAAAACATGATGCACAAGTATCAGTTTAAGGAACTGGGCATGTTTAGCTTGGAGAAGAGAAGATTTAGGGGGCAAATGATGCTTCTCTTCTAGTATTTAAAGAATGGTCATGGGGAAGATAGATGAGACCTCTTCTTGGCTTCAGAGGATTGCATTAGGAATGATGGATGTATGCTGAAGTTTTAGTCTGACTATAAGGGACACTTTCATAAAAGTTAGAACTGAGGAAAAAAGCGATGAAATGGAGAATTTCAGAAGGCAGAGGCTACAGCAGTATATAAGGAGGCAGTACATTTTAGAGCACATTTTGGAGGCAATTAATGGTCAGTTATAGTTTAGACTTTATGGATATTCTCATCACTCCCAGCTCTAAAACTTTGGTGATTCTGTTGGGTGGAGGGACTTCCCATGGAATAAAAGGCCCAGATACTCTTGAATCTGTGTTAATTAGTATAGATGCCTAAGAGATAGCAAGGCTTTACAAGTGCCTAGCTCATATAATTTTCTATGACTCATTCATTGGGTTATACGATTTAGAATTAAAAGTTGACCAGAGTTCATCTAGGCCAGTCATATTATTTTTAGATGAAGAAAATGAATCCTGCAAGAGGTGAAATGATTTACCCAGGGTCATAGAGCTAGGGACCAGCAGAACCAGTGTTCTAAACAAGGTCTTATCAGAGATCTCTCCATTATACCATTCTCTTCCATTTGTTCTAACTTTGAAAGCCCAGATCTTACCACCAAAGTTAAAGGGAACCCTTGCCTATTTCTCTGACAGAAATAAAACAGTATTATGTGATTGATGGGGATCTATTAGGTAAGTGCTATTCTTATTCATCCCTAGGTGGAGTAGATGGAGTGCTGGGCCTGGAGTCATGAAAACTTGAGTTCAAATCTAGCTTCATACACTTACTTACTGTACAGTCTTGGGCAGGTTACTGTTTGCCTCATTTCCTCATCTATAAAACAGGCATAATAATAGAACCTACCTCCAAGGATTGTTATAATATCAAATGAGGCAACAATTATAAAGTTCTCAGCACAGTGCCTGACATATAGTAAGCACTATATAAATGCTGTCCTTGCTGTTCTTCTATATAGGAGAAAACCAAGTCTCAGAAAGGTTAGACAGTGGACCTGTTCCTGTGCCTATCAAATTTTAATTCTTTCCAGTGCTATCTTGTAATGTGAAGAAATCGCTGGTACTACCTTAACAAATGGAGGTAATGATGCTGAACTTTCCCCAAATACTGTATTTAGCAATAGAAAGTAAAAAAAGGAACTTTTAAAAAAATTAGAATATACAAATGAAAAGGAATTTTTAAAAATGTTATTTTTGACTAATCACATTATTTGAGAGGCCGTATAATGCGAAGAAAGAAGCATGAGACTTCTAATCAGGATGACCTATTTTCAAATTTTTTCAGACGATAGCTGAGGATACCTTCCATCTACTCTGAATGTATCCTGAATTTAAATTATTATATGCATGTTGTCTCCCCATTAGAATATAAGATTTTTGAGGGAAAGCCTTATTTTTACTTTTAAAAAAATTTTAGATCCAGAGTTTAGCACAATGCCTGACAATACTACTTAATAAATGTTTCTTAATTCACTGACTGTTTAAATCTGGGCAAGAAAGAAAAAACAGAACAAAACAAACAACCAAAAAAAAAAACCCAAACCTCTCTGAGCCTCAGTTTCCTTATTGGTAAAATAGAATTGTTATTGTTGATGTTAGTTATGCTAACAACTGAAACAACTACCTCATATAGGGTTCAAGTGTGAATACAAAATGGTTTGCAAACTAAAGACATTATATAAATGGTCGTTATTCATATAATCCACACCCCACCCATTTAGAGTCTTTGGTACAAGGCTATATAAGTAGAGAAGAAAACTGAAAGGTGTTTTCAGTTTTGAATTTTTAAGGCTGGATGGACAAAGATGGGGAGGAGAAACTTATAGAATTCTAAGAGAAGAAAGAGAAGAAATTGATGGAATTCTAAGAGAAGAGAAATAGTGGCTTCTCTCTAGGGGCTAGAGAGCTAGAGAGGAAAGGAAAAAGAGGATGGAGAAAGTCAGGGTCACAGGGTACCGTTGTCTTTGCCTGTCTGGTTGTTCGTGGCTTTCAAAATGTCCTTGTTAATGAGAGCATTTGAAAAATGACTTGTAGGGTGATAATCTATAGAATTTGATGTAATTATTGCTCACTGCAGGGCTGTGCTGGCAAATGACAAGGGCCCATATTGAAATGGCGTGTGGAGAGGACTGAAGCACTATACCAGCTGCATTTCCCTGGCTTTGTCCCAAGTAGGCCTGAAGGGATATTTGACGTGATTTCTAAGACCACCTGGGGTTATTAGTCCCTTGAGAACCTCCACAAGACCGGTTATTATCTTTTCCTTTACTCCCCAGGTGCCTTAACCCAGAGCCTTCTTGGAAAAATGCACATGTGCCGGTCTTGTGTTAAGCAGCAATGAAATGCTGTTACCGTTGAGATCACTGAAAGGAAGTGATCCAGTGAAAGCTGGGTTTTGTCCTGGGTGAGTCTGATATCTGTGTAGTCAAGATGCTTGAATATGCTGATACTTTGGCTAACTCAGGGAATAGAGTTTAAAAATTGTATCACCTTGGCAATTTAAACCTGAGATATTTATGTCACATTCTATCAGTTATGTTCACTATCACCATTAAAAAAATTAATTGGATGCTTTTTGTGCTCATTAAAACAAAAAAAAAATTAAACAAGGTAAGAAATACTTGAGGATTCGACGAGTGACGTGATGTATCATATATCATTCTTCTGAATCTAATTCATACTTTTTTATATTTTATTTGTTCTTATCTCCTGATCCTGCAGAGCAGAGTATCCACAGGAATATCCAAATGCTCTTGTTGAAAATATAATGAAGGTGCATCTTTGGGGCAGTGACCTGAAAAGCAAGAGATGGAGAGGTTGAGTGAAATTAAATCTTCACCAAGGCATAATTTTAAAAAAAAAGATAATTTTAAAGTTCAGATTCTAAAGCTCTCCAGCAAGGGTAGAAGTAGTATAATAATTGATCAAAGATATGAACATTTTTTTTCCTCATTGAGCTAACAATGAGTTTTGAGGATGAGGATACACTTTCAAACTATTATTAATGTCGATGCATTATACAATAAATAGAAGTCTTTAAAATAAGGATAAAAATGGATGGTTCTGCACTTAAAACAAAACATAACAAAAACATAACATTGTCTTCCATAGACATTAAAGTGAGTAAAATGATTGGAATCAGCAACATTTTTAAAAGGAAATTGGCATAACTTATCACTGAGACTGGTTAAGCAAGCCAAGGGCTATTTTCAGGGTTACATTATAATACATGACATATTTACAGCCTCTTGCCATGTATTTGCATATATTTTAGAGAAGCAACATGGAATTCTCCTGAAGCCAGAATATATTCATTCACTATAAAAAAACTTAAAGTAGAGAGTGGAGTAGTGAAGAAATTGACAGAGGGTAAAATAACCTAGAGTTCAAAAATCATATTAATAAAATGGAAATAAAGCACAACTTTGGGCTATACCTAAATATTGGTGTTTTATTCAGAAAGAGTTGTGTATATATTAATTATTATATAATATATTGAGAGACAATATAGCTTACAGTTTGACTTAAAACCAGGGAGACCTGGATTTTAAATCCTACCTCAGACACATATTGGTTGTCTGGCCTTGTGCAAGTCACCTAACTTTTTAGTACTCTGGGCAACTCATTTGGAGTTGCAGAGAAGTTATTGACCATCACTGGTAAATGTAGTTTCCTTACCTGGGAGTTCTTAATACCAATGAAATCATAGATCCAATCTTTATCAATATCTATCTATCATCTACCTATATCTATATATCTATAGATATAGAGACATATATACACATATATGTATGTATGTGTGTATGTACATATATATCTATATACATATATATATATATATATGTATATATATATATATATATATATATATATATATATATATATTTGTACCTGCAATGTTTTAAACTGGGTCACAGGGACCCAGTTCTATAGCCCTTGGGCCCATTTACCCATAGGAGTGGGCTGTGTTGCAGGAATATATTTGGAAAGATAAGGTATGGAACGCCTCATTGCATTTGTCCAAGGAGACTGCAGTTTTTGGGGGCAGAATAGGAGAAAGACTGCAGCTAGGTACTCATTCTCTAACTATCCCATCTCCAACATGGGTAGTGGGTTGGAATTACATCCATCTAATACACACAATGCAGTTACAGTCTAGGGTT
The DNA here is from genome assembly GCA_028658325.1 of Potorous gilbertii. Classification (NCBI taxonomy): domain Eukaryota; kingdom Metazoa; phylum Chordata; class Mammalia; order Diprotodontia; family Potoroidae; genus Potorous; species Potorous gilbertii. The sequence goes on along the minus strand of CM053773.1, from coordinate 22,713,783 downwards.
ATGATGTTCTTTTTGGGATATAGGATAAATATAAATTTCCCTGTTTACTCTAAATGGGAAAGTAATAGTTGTTTTACTTTTGGCTACCTTAGCCAACTCCCACCAAATGTTTGTTTCTTAAAAGACAATCATGGATAATAAACAAACATATTTATTTAAGCAAGCATCACACAGAAATCAGAAAAAGCATACGTATAGGAAACAGTAAATAATAGAATGCACAAAATTAAATGTGCTTTTTGGCACAGGAGAGAAATAAAATCTCAGCTCAACTGAGGTGAGATCAACCTCATCAGAGATACTTACTCTTAACAGTCTCAGGGGATACAGCGACATGATGGAAATTAATAAAAATGTTGGTAGGGTAGCTTTTGCTACATGCTGACTGTGGGGACTCCCAATAGTCACTTGAAAGTTCATGTTTTTGCTTTTGTCTCCTCTCTGTTGAACTCTATTTCCCTATTTCTAGTCTTCCCAAAACCTTTCCACTATTTAGAAATATCTTCCTCATATAGGCCACACACAATGTCATAAACTCAGGACTCCCTCAGCTAATCAGAGGTCACATCTCCCTATGTGTATTCCACATAGCAGGCAGCGTCCCAAGTTTTTCCTCCAAAGAATTGCGAAACCTGCAGATGATGTTTATAGAACACATGTACCTACAAACATGTATATATGCATATGTAATACATTATATGCATATATATGATATGTGTAATATCTATGTACAAATATATGTATATATATAGCTATAACCATATATCTGCATATGTGTGTGGCCATATACATTCATATAATGACGGAGGCATAGCTAAGCTACAGTCAGGAAAAAAATGATTGTAAGAATTCTAAATTCATGAATCTGCTTTGTTTCATTATTGCAATGAATCATGTGATTTAAGTAAGGCCTTATGCCGTATTAAGAGCCCTCAGTACATGACCACAATTGGCTGAGCTTTGTTCCTTGGTACAAAATGTAAGGCTTGTGCAATTCAAATATACTTGTGAAATCCAAACTCTGGTCTCATTTACTCATGATTGCTAATGGTCTAATTACAGACGCGCTTCTTCATGCAAATAAAAATTGGACGGAATAGAAATATAAGGAGATAGAGTGGCTGAATTATCTCAAATCCATTATGAAATCAGAATTACTTGGATTAAAAAAACAGCAGCTCAGATTTCACAACACAGAGACATCGTTAACGAACTGGGTAATTCTTCCCTGCTGTAGAGATTTTTTCTGAGCTATAAGGGAATTTTTCCTTAGCTATAAATTCAGTCAGATATAAGAAATTGGAAAATTTGTGGATGTTTGGGCAAATGCATGGGTCATTTGCCAATTTTTTTTTAATCTTTCATCATGATGTTCAAAATTGTATTAACAGGGTTATGAAGATAAGATTTGTGGCCTGTAGCTCTATGGGGACCAGTGAGTTTTACCCTGTTCCATAATCCATAGGGCTTCTAAATAAATTGTCCAGCTTTTAAAATGACAATTTTCTGGTTATAGAACAGATTAGCAAGAGAATGTGGATGGGTTATTTGAGAGACAGTGTTATAACAAGGCACAGATCCTGCAGAACCTGATATTGAATCTCAGCTCTACTGATTTCCTGTGTGGCCCCCTGGGGCTTCAAGTGTCTCCATATAAAGGTTTTGGACCAGATGACCTCAAATGTCCCTGACGGAACCAGGCCTATGTTTCTAAAAATATCACCACTGCAAGGGAATACAAAAGCTCATTCACTATGCTATCTTCATATGTGAAGGTAGCATTGTTATACTTCAAGTAAGTAGATAATTACAATATGTCTCCCATGTCATTTTGAGCTCTAAGCTGTCAACAAGCCATTATTGAGTGTCTCTGAAAAGTAACAGTTCTATGCATATTTCTGGTTTTAAGAATGTGTGAGCCAAAACCCAGGGAGTCTATTGTGAAATACGTACATAGGATCAGACTCATAGCTGTATCAATATGGTTAAGTTTTTATAAAAAGGTAAAATGTGGACACTAGCTAAGTTTAATAGGACAAACCATGACTCTATAGGGCATTGGTAAGCATCATAAGCAGTTATCTGAGAGTATTGAACAATTCTGTGCATTTATTACCAAGCATCTGTCAGAAAGGTCTTCAGAAGGTTAAGCTATTTATAAATGCCTTTTGGCTGAGCTGTCAATGACATAAGGAGTTGCTTACAAACATCCAGATTGTATCTAAGAGAAGGTGGTATAGGACTGGAATTGTATCAGTCTAAATTAGTAATGCCTTCTTGATTTCTGCAAAAACAAAACAAACCACTCACATCAATGACTATTTATAACTAGGGATCGGAATGAATATGGATCCAAAACTGAATTTCCTTTCCCCAGAGTATGATTTGAGGTGCTACTCTTTTCACTAGAGTAGTGGCATTGGTCTGTCCAGACTTCAAGGAGTTTTAGAGATCAGAACCTAACCTGGTTTTTTTGATAACTTCAACACATTAAATTCAATTCTTAGTGAATGACTGACCATAATCTAGTGTGCCCTACTTTGTATCCCATTTGCACCATATTTCTCATCAACCTCTCTCTGTTGTCTCCTTGTCATTGTTTCTCTTTAATCCTAAGTTTGGATGAGTCATCCAATAACTCCTGGACTCAATCATCTCCCATGTAAAAGAGGAATAATTTTGCTTGCTCTTTCAGCATGACAGATTTGTAATTCTACCTTGTGTCATATTGTTTATACTTTAGATTTTCTTGCTTTGTCCTAACCTCCCTTCTTCCCAGCAGACAAGTTCTCTTTCTTTTCACCATTGTCTATCTACCTAACACAAGACATTGCATGTCATACATGTTTGTGGCCAGATAAATGTAAGCTGAAAGGCAGTTTGTTACTATTGCTCCTTTGTCCTCGAAGGGGACCAATTGCAGCAGAAGGGTGATGTCTTGATTTGCCTGTGAATTGGATTTAAGTGAGGCAGGGCTGTGTGAAGCCATCAGCCTCACTATCTCCTCCAATTGAATGGAATTGATTATATTTGATAGTGTTTTGTAACATTTCTAGATAAATGTAAAAAATAGAGTGGAAATAGAGCTCAAACCAGATTCAGGAAGATATGGGTTTAAGCCTCCTCTCTTCTCACACATCTGACATGACTGGGAGATCTCAAAGACAATTCATTGTGATAATGAAATGGGAGATTCATGAATTTAGAGTTCATAGCATCATTTTTTTCATAGCTATAGTTTTAGCTGGTAATCTATGGTTTAGTTATTATATGTATGTATGCACTCATAAACACATGCATGTTTATATTTATACACACTTCATGCTTCAGTGCAGCAGGTCAACTCAATAAGACTATAGGTTGCAAGCAAAACAGATGCCAATCTGCATTGGCATAGCTAAGTAGCATAGTCAATAAAGTGCAGGGCTTGTGTTCAGGAAGATCTGAGCTCAAATTCAGCCTCAGATACTTCCTAGCTGTGTCAAGTCAACTAACCTCCATTTGCCTCAGTTTCCTTATCTGCAAAATAAGCATAATAATTGCACCTTCCTCCCAGGGTTGTTGTGAGGAACAAATGAGATGACAACTGTAAATCACTTTATATAGTGACTGGCACATAGTAGATTCTATGTAAATGTTAGCTATTATTACTATAGAGGGGATTTTGCACTGGTAGGTGAAGTTGCAGGTACATTGTAAAAATGAGAACTACTTGCAGGATTATATATTAATCCTTGTATACAATACTCTTTCTCTCGCCTTAGAAGCCTGTATGGAAGAGTCCTGAGCCTGCATTTAGAGGATCTACATTCAAAACCTCTGTCATTTATTACCTATTTAACCTAGGGAAGGCATGTCATTTCTCTTGCCTTCAGTTTTCTCATCTATAAAATGTGGGGATTGAACCATATCACTTCTAAAGGCTTTTCCAGCTCTATATTCCCTATTTGTGCTTTATTTATTCATTCTTCAATTTCAATTTATTTATTCATTTATTTCTGTGTTCGTCTGTCTTTCTGTCTCTTTGTATCTCTGTCTCTGTCCCTCTGTCTCTGTGTTTTTTTCTCTCTGTCTCTGTCTCTCTCTGGATCTCTTTATCTGTCTGTCTTTCTCTATCTCTTTGTATCTCTGTCTGCCTCTGTTTCTGTTGCTTTGTCTCTGTCTCTCTCTCTGCCTCCCTCTTGATGCTCTCTCTCTTCACTTCTACTTCCAGTAATCCCTACCTTCAGGCTCAGCTCAAGTGAATTTTTTGATTTAGCCCCCTCCTTATCACTGCTCTTTTGAGATTATTGTGTATTTTATAATTACCTTTCTTTGTACATATTATTTCTTTCCTGAAGAAGGTAAACTCCTTGAGAGCTCTTTAATAGTTATCTTCTGAGAGTAGACCAGTGTGACTTGCACACAGGAGGTGCTTAATAATTGTTGAAAAGAAAAGCTATTGTTCTTCACAAGATGCTAGACTTTATACGTATCTGTCTTTTTCTCTGCATCAGTGTTTTCTGTCTTTACTTTATTAACATGATTTTTCTGATTTTAGTGGGAAATAACGGATGGTTAGATTTCTCATGATGAGCTCTCAGATTTCAGACACTCCACCTAATGTGGAATCTGCACTTTAAGTCTTTCCAGGTGGGTAATTCCTGCCAGAGCTGATGTTCTGGAGTAACCCTTGAGAAATAGGGACAAGCAAACACCACTGGAAGGAACTTCAGTGGAGGAAGCTGGTATTCCTATAGTTATTGTTAGATAATACCTTGGGTTCTAACCTGATCATTTCTGAAACAAGCTAAACAACTTGCAATTGTTTTGTAGACAGTGGTAGTGGTAGGGAAGTAAGTTTACGGTGGAGACATTATGGTGGAGACAAGACTCTGGAGTAGGTTGGGGTGAAGGAGGATTACTATTGTATTTATGTATTTGAGATTTTGTATTAGAACTTGCGTGGCCTGAGCTCATCCCTGGGAGTGACTGACCAGGTCAGGGTGCTAGATGGACAGAGCTACAGATATACAATATATATTCTTTCCTTAACATACCTTCTGTTGCTATCTTCCAGGCTTTGGAGATAGGAAATGGATGGAAATCCACCTTTACTCCATGCCTCCTCACCTTGTAAGTATAACCAAGAATTTTGGCTAGTGGGGCCTTTGGGAGGATACCCAATCCAATCCAGTCCAATCTAATCCAACCCAAAGCAATGCAACTCAGTCCAGCAAGCATTTACGAAGCACGTTACTATGTGCAAGGTACTGTGCTATATGCAAAGGATGTGGAGGTAGGTGGAGAAATATACAAAATGGGAAAAGTAAAACACAGGCCTTACCTTTTAGGAGCTTATGTGCTATTGCAAAATATAACCTGTAAAGAGGTAAGTGTGTTCATTATCATTTAAAGAAGAGAATATTCACTACTAACCAGGCAGGGTTGGGAACCCTGTGTCTTGCCTTAGATGCCTATATGGAAGAGTCCTGAACCTGCATTTAGAGGATCTACATTCAAAACCCACCACTGTCACTTATTACCTATTTGACCTGGGGAAGGCAGGTTCTCTAGGTCCTCGTGACCCTTTGACTGAATTCAGACTTCACAGAACAAATCCCGTTAATAAAAGGATTTGTTTTGTAAAACTTGGACTTAGTCAAAAGGCCAAACCCAAGGTAATTCAAGGTCACAGGTTCCTCCTGCCCCCTTCTCCAGACTCTTCCCCAGTCTAATTAGAGCCACATATAAAATACCTCAACACATTAAACTATCCAGTTTTTAAAGTGCCTCAGAGGGCTTTAGGGACATTGAAGAAGAAGACACATTATTGATCTTCACTGTTTCATCTTGTGGTACAATAGAAAAAGCCTACTAGTTCTGGGAGTCAGAGGACCTGGGTTCAAATCCCTCTTCTCTTACTGCCATTGAAAACTTGGATAAGTCTCTTCATTTCCTGGGCCTTAGTTGGATGATCTATAAAATGAGGGGAATTGGATTGGATGGTAACTCTGCCTTCCCTTCTAGATGTAAGACATTAACCTTGATGGATCAGAAACAAATGCTCCAGGACTAACAAATAAGCAAATGTAAACAATCATGACTGGGGAGAAAAAGATATTGTGTCTCGGAGTCCGGATTCACAAACCACTGAACACCTCCACAGGTTCCAGCCTAGGCTTTGATCTCCAGTGACCTGCTATAATCCAAGTGGGATCCAAACTGAGGCTTAAAGGAAAA
>CM053773.1:22623958-22706458 GCA_028658325.1 Potorous gilbertii | reverse complement strand
CTAATAATAACCAAGATGTACAGCACCTTAAAGATTGCAAAGAGCTTTATGGACATTATCTCATCTGAACCTTACAATAACTCTGTGAAGTAGATACTCAGATGTTATTCTCATTTTACAGAGAGAAATTAACACATTCTTTGTCCCATGAAAATGTAAGCTCCTGGAGGACAGTAATTGTCTTTTGGTTTCTCTTTCTCTCCCCAGTATCTTTCACAGAATTAGCCCATAGTAATCCTTTAATAAAATGTTTGTTGACTATTGGCCCGTGATCATATAGGTGATAAGGGTCAAAGGCAGAGATTGGACACAAGTCTCTCCTTAACTCTAAGGCCAACATTCATTCTACCACTAGTCCAGTAATGTCAAAATCAAATACAAATAGTGACCACTAAGCATACACAAGTATCATGGTGCGCTGCATATTGACTTAGAAAACCACTGATGTTCATACATTCCTTTTTAAAATTAATATAACAATGCCCTAAAATCAGATAGGAATTACATTTAAATATGGTTTAAGTTTAAATTCAGCCACATTCAAATCTGGTTTGGGCCACACATGGGAGAGTTGTGGGGCTATGGGCTGTGTTTAACCTTTCTGCAGTAGACCACCCTCCTTTCCACTCTTCTTTTTAGTCCCTTTTCCATTTTCATTTCTACATAAGCACCACTTCATAACCGCAGCTTCTGACAGAGTGGAGCACTTGAAATTAAGAGGATGAAGGAGCCTGGAAATAGTAATATTATGTCTTCCATAACAATCATGTCTGTAAGACAGAAAAGCAGCAAGGAATTTATGAGTTTAGGATAGAATTTTGAAAACTTTAGAACAGTTCTTCAAGGAAGATCATCCTTAAAGCCTAAAGAACCAAAAATAAAGCTTTTTTTTTAGTATCCACTATTTTTCCATTTAAAAAAAAAAAACTTCCTCAAGTACTTTCTGCTTGTTTCAATAACCCTTACTCATTCCCTCTCTTCTTTGTGCCTTTTCTCTCTCAATTATTTGTTTCCAGACATCCATTGGCCTCTTGGAGCCCTATTTCTTTTTTATGATACTAGATAATCTAATATCTGCTCACTATTTTAAACAACTCTGACTCTGATAGAGTTTTTTTCTCTCTTTGATCCTTTCATCCTTTTTTTCAGATCTTGCCCTTTCACTGGCTGAGTTTAGTTATTCTAACAAATAGGCCAAAAGGACAGGTGAACTCTAGAACTAAGTCATCTTCATGATCCATTCTGAAAACAGTCATATTGATTTCGCTGCAGGATATCCATCCAGATAGATGGAAAGGGTGAATAGTGGTGAAATAAATTCAATAGTTTTTTCCTGGTGTTCTCTGCTTACTCTGCTGTTAAGACAGTCATTTTAACATGACTGTTTCTGCATGCTTATGTGCACTCTTTGTAGAAAGTGGGAAGGTTCAGGGGGCAGAATCTCCTGTCTTTTTCCTGATTCACTTCTCCTTTCTAGCTGATATCAACTGTGCCAACATTATAGCTTCTAATTCACATTAATTCACTAAAGTCTTGTCTCAATGTTTCATTTTGATGGGCAGGGTTCATCAAGGCTATGACAGGATTATAAGCTTTGACAGGCCCTACCATTCTGGAAAAAAAACCTTGTGTTTCTATTAGGGGATCGATGGCTGCTTGTCTTTCAAGGATCAGCTTAACTAAGTTCGTAGAAGCTCTGAACCAGAAGTTGGCCAACAGATGATGATAAATTTATTTTGGCTACAAGAACTTAGAAAACTGCTCACAAAGGCCGAGAGATTTTGACTTGGAACTGGGAGGGGAATACCAACATTCATGAAATCAGAACCTTGAGGCATTAAAGTATACATTTTTTAAAAATCCCTTTTATTAAACTTACTATGAAACTTTATCAAATTATTAAACTTTACTTGAAAGAATTTGATATCAACAAAAGTGAATATTTTCTTATACAAAGAAAAGATGATTGTATATGACCAAGTTACATACAGTTTCTAAAGAAACAAAAACGAAAGAATTCCTAAAATTTAACTTGGCATTTCCAGTATCACCAACCTTGTCTCTGTCCCCTTCTGAACTTCCTTTTCTCTTTTCTGTGTATTTTTAAGTTGTTTTATTGATTCTTTTTTTAAAAAATATCCTTCTGTATGGGGTTTTTGTGTATTTATCTAGATCACCTAAAATGGTGTTATCCACATGGAAGACTCTGAGGAACTCCTTCCAAGAAATGAGTGAATCGAAGTAAGCTTGGGAATCTTGCATTGGTCCTACACTTGATTGGGAGTAAGCTTTATAATTGTCTGTGTAGCTAGAAGGTTTGGAATCTTTAAAATGAATTGACTCAGAAACTGTGAAACTTTTGCTGCATTTTGTCTAGTAAGCAGGGAGTTCTGCTCTCGACTCTATCCCCCTTAAGTTATATGACCTTGAGAAAGGGACCTAGGTCTTAGACCTTTTAATGATATTTTCATTTTAGATGCAGGGGTTGGAGTTTCCGATCTGGACCAAAAGCCTAAGTGATAGAGACTTAAAGGTTTAGGAATCCATCCCAGATGCTTTCAGCTCACCACCAAAACCCTGAAGAGGGCAGGTTGAGGCCCCAGCACAGCTGATGCCCACACTGTGAGCTTTAGACTTAAACCTGATAGGAACTAAACTAAACTATAAACCTAATACCTTCCCTTTTCTTCTCCTCCCTCCCAGATTTAGTTGATATAGTGGGGATCAGATCCTCCAAGGTATTGGGGGAAATATTTATTTTTCCTGCATCTTTGAGAAAAATATCTCTTTGTAAAAACTAATCTGATATTACAAGATGAAGTGGAACCGAGTTACTAGTCACTAGGTCCCTAAAATGGGGAAATGTTGATGGCAGAAAATAGTGACCTGCCCTTCCCCACACCCCCAAATCCATAAACCTTCAGAGTACTAGAACATTCTGAGCAGGTAAAACATGTAACAGGCCTGCTTCTGAGAGAGGGAGGCCAGAGTCAACCATGTGAAATTCCTTTGGTACCACTATCCCTATCTCCCTCTTCCTCCCATAACCCCCTATCACAACCTCTCCTTGAATTAAAAACTTCCCTTGTTACAGATAAGGATGATGTAGCAAACCTATAGTGTTACTTGTAACATTTTTATCCAAGAGGTAGCAAGACAAAGAGAAGAGACAAGTCTTACAGTTAGGAAGACCTAAATTCAAAGTCTGACATCCTAGCTGTGTTGTCACATACAAGCTACTTAACCGGTCAGTGTACTAAACAATTCTTTAAAATGCTAAGTTATAGATGACTTAACAACAACAACAATATCCAGTATTTATATAAGACTTTAAGGTTTACAAGTATTTTACAAATACCATCTCATTTTATACTCACAACAACCCTGGGAGGTAGGTTCAGTTATCTTCCCCATTTTATAGGTAACGAAATTGAGGCAGACAAAGACCAAGTGCCTTGTTCATTGTCTTATGTCTACTAAGTAACTGAGACACATTTGAACTCAGGTTTTCTTAACTCCGGGTCCAACACCCTATACCCTCTACCACCCAGCTACTTTGATTTGCATTAGAGGAGGGAGTTACCATGTTGGGAAGTACTCTCACCTATCAATACCTCTTCTTATTTTTTTTATTTCCTTTTCCTTTTTATTTGTTTTTTTTCCATTTAATATTTGTAAAGCATTGTTTGTTGTTACAGGCTTTGTGCCATGTAGGATTATGACATTATTTTTACTTTTTAGATGAGGAGCCTCAAGGACATAAATATTACATTTGTTGGCTAGTGACCCTTCGAAACACAGAGAAGTCATTCTCTGAGCATGTTCCTAGCCTACTGGATTATGCTATATTCATTTCTTTTATATTGAGTTGAAAGACCATGTGATAAAAATGGGAAGAATATAGGTCTTGGACCCAGACTATCCACCTTAGAATCCTAGGACATTTCATCTAATTTCTATGACCCCTAACTTCCTCAATCATAAAATAGGATGATGATATTTCCACTACTTATCTCCGAGTACCGTATGAATGATAGCTCTTACCACTTTGAGCTATTGGGTCAATTTTTTGTAAAAAGTTTTACAAAACTACAGAAACACAGAAAACTATACTATACTATGATATGATAATATAACAAAACATAGTAAAACATAGAAAAATAATATATAGGATATCTTATGATAGAAGACAGTGTGATATGATACATTATAATATTACAGTATTGCCTGGTATGATATAAGGTATAACATAATAATATAATATAGGATAAATATAATATACTATATAAAATATAATATACAAGTAAGATATATCATATTACACTAAACTAGTACACTATACAATGTAATATAATATGATAAAAACTATTTAAAATGTACCAATTCTCACAAAAACTTTTGAACACCAGAGTCAGTGGCACACAGATTTTTTTTTTAGAAAAACTAAACATGGGATCAATAACTTAGAACTGAAAAGTGACCTTGTGGGTCATCTATTCCAATCTTTTTATTGATGAGGAAATTGCCCAGAGATGACATGCACATCAAGTAGCAGAGCTAAAATTATAACTCAGGTTCTCTGATTCTGTATCAGATTCTCTTTCCATTACATGACAAACCTTCCCACCAAAGGCTTTGCCTCTCAAATGAAAGTAGCTCACTGAGGAATAAATATTTTCCTGCTTCTATTTTGTATGATTCTCTGCCAACAAGTGAACACCCACCTTTTCATCTCTTCCAGTAGATTATCCCCTCTATCTTTCCCACTCTTTCAATCATATTCAATATTTCCCTATCTATTGACAGCTTCCCTACTGACTACAAACTTGCCCAAGTCTCCTTAATCCTCAAAGAACGCTCCTTTGATCCATCAATCTCTCCTAGTTATATCTCTTCTTTTGTCAGTCAAATTCCTTTAAAAGGTCATCTATAATTAATGTTCTACTTACTTTCCTCTCAGTCTTTTAAACTCTGGAGTCTGGCCTCTAACTTCCTTACTCAACTGAAGCTGTTTTCTCCACTTACCACTGATCTGTTAATCAGCAAATATAATGACTTTTCCCCAATTCTCATCTTTCTTGACCACTCTGCAACCTTTAAGTACACTATCAATCACTCTCTTCTCCTTGATGCTTTTCTCTTTCTAGGTTTTCAAGACATTACTCTATCCTGGTTTTATTTCCTGCCCACCTGACTACTCAAGTGTCTTTGGTTGGAATTTTATCCAGGTCATCATCCAGGTTAACTGTGAATGTCCCCTAGGGTCCTGGGCTGGACCCTCTTCTCTTTTCTTTCCTTATTATTTCACTTTGTTATCTCACACACTCCCTGGATTCTACTATTATCTCTTTCTAGTGGTTTTGTCCAGCCGTCGTCTCTCCTAACTCCTCCTTTTTTATCTCCAACTACCTTTTAGAAATCTCAAACTGGAGGTCCCATAGGGATCTTAAACTTAACATGAATTCTTTCTTCCTTGCCCCGCCCTCCATTAAAAAACATACATTTACCTCTTCTTAACTCCCTCATTACTGTCAAAGGCACCAATGTCCTTACAGCCAGCTAAGTTCACAACCTAGCAACCATCCTCATCTTCTCACTCTCTAACCCTCTATATCCAAACAGGGGCTGAATCCTGTTAATTCCATCTTCCTTACCTCTCTTGTCTATGCCCTCTTCTCTCTTCTGACAGTCCCTACCCTATTACAGCCCTACTACTAGTCCAAATCTTCATTATCTCATCCCTTGACAATTGAAATATTCTACTCATTGGTCTCTCTGTGTCATCTCTTTCTATTCCAATCCACTTGCCCTTCAAGCTGTCAGCTTGATCTTCCTAAAGGACTAAGTCACTGCCCTTTTCAATTAATTTCAGTGGCTCCCTATTGCCTCCATTATCAAATGTAAAATAATGTTTGAATTTTAAAACTCTCCATAACTTGACCATTTTCCTTTTTCAATCTCCTTACACTGTCCCCTCAACTCTATTCCTATACTCTATGATCTTGTAACACTTGCCTTCTTGTTGGTTCTTCATCATGACTCTCCATCTCCTGACTCCAAGCATTTTTATTAGCTTTACCCCTGTGCCTGGGACTCTCTCTCTCTCCTTCTCTCTCTCTCTCTCTTTCTCTCTCTCTCTCTCTTTCTCTCTCTGTCTCTGTGTCTATCTCTGTCTCTTTCCCTCTCCTTCTGTCTCTGTCTGTTTGTTTCTCTCCCTCCCTACTCATCTCTGCCTCCTATCTTCCTTCAAGGCTCAGCTAAAGTACCACCTTCTGCAAGAAGCCTTTCCTGCAAGAATACCTTCCCTCCTGTATAGGTTTTCTTTGTACAAAGTAATTTGCATGTTTTCCCCACAACATGTTGTAAGCTCTTTGACAACAGAGACTATTTTTACCTTTCTTTGTATCCCCAATGCTTAACACAGTGACTGGTCACATCCTGTGTGCTTAATAAATGGTTGTTGATTGAGTATTTTATTTCATATTTTAAAGAACAAATCAGTAAGAAAAGCCAACCGTTGAATAAAAGGAAGGTCTAAATTAGCGTAGACCTGAGGATTCAGGAAAGCAGGCCAGGACAAAAGTCAATCAAGCTGAGGGAGGTTAAAGGGAAGATGTAACTATTGACCCTCAGTGGCAGTATCATGCTTCTCTCATCGATGAATGCTCTCTGAACTAGAATATATCACCTCAATAACACTGAGTAAGAATAAGAAAATTGCTAACAATTCTACTTAGCTTAATATAAGATTGAAAAAATATTTACTAGAAAGATTCCCCTTGTCTGCCTACCTTTGTACATACTTCTACATTCATAATTCCATCTACTCTTCTGGTCTCTAGTTGTTTTCCACCAATTCAAGTTTATCATCTTAAAAACCCTAAGTAAAATTTACCATTTATGTGGATACACTACTAACTTTCATGTAGCCATAGATAAGTCATTGAACCCCTTTGTGTCTCAGTTTTTTCATATGAAAAATGGAAATCTACTTTAAGAAGCAACATAGCATGGAGTATAGGAGGTAATCCTTGGAATCAGGAAGACCTAGGATCCAGTCCTGCCTCTGACAAATTCTAGCTGCATGACCATGGACAAATAAATTCCTCAACCTTTCAAGACTTAGGCAACTCTCATAATATATATGTATATACATATAAAATTATGAATCTTATATATAATATATTATATATAATAAATAATATATAATAACATATAGATTACAGATTAAAAATAAATCAATAATCTACATTAGCTGAAAGATTTTCAAAGAGAGGATTGCCCTGCTTTCACTTTCTTTCCAAAGTTACCAAAACTCTACTAATGCCAAATGTAATTAATTGTATTTTCTCAGCATTCATTCTTCTTCATCTCTCTAATACGTATGATACTGTTGATCATGCTGTCCAGCTGTATATACTTCCTCCTATCTGAGTTTTCATGACACTAAATTCTCCTGGTTCTTCTACATGTCAGACTTTTCCTTATGAGTCTCCTTTTCTGATCCATCACTAATTTCATTACCTGAAGCTGTGGTCTCCATGCCTTATATCTTGAAACTCCAATCAGTTCTCCACACAGGTACCAAAGCAATTTACCCTGAATGTGGATCTGATCATATCTCTCACCTCACTGGCTCACTACTACCTGTGGATTAAAATACAAACTCCTCTGTTTGGTTTCTCAAGTACTGTGCAGCCTGGTCTCAACCCATCTTTCCAATCTTATACATCATGCCCTTTCCCTCACTCTACTGTTTAACTGAACTGCCCTTCTCTCTGTTCCTCCTCCATCCCTAGCCTCTGTACTTTCACTGTAAACTGATTATTTCTCATGTCTGAAATGCAGCTTCACTTCATAAAATCCTTGACTTCTTTCAAGACACAAATCTAGCATCAACTTCTCCATAAACCTTTACTGATCTCCCCTCCACCCCAACTACTTGTCCAATTCTTCCCTACTTTGCATTTAATTACTTTGTATTTCACTTTTCTGCATTTAATCTAAAGAAACATATCTCTATATATTGTCTCCTTCAGTAGATTGCAGGCTCCTTGAATGTGTGCATTATTTCATTTTTGTCTTTGTATCCACAGCTTCTAGCATAATATCTGGCACCTAGAAGATGTCTAATAAATGCATATTGATTGACTGGTAATGAGCACAAGCAAAATTTATAAGAGAATATAGACTATCTTACCAATTTAAGTGAATTTGAAGTTTTAACAAAAGAAAGTAGTTCTCTCTCAAACCTCCTCCTTCATTTAAACACGGTAAAATAGCAGAAAGATACTAAAACTACCCAAGTATGTATACCTTTTTTCTCTTGTATTTCATTTCAATGAAAAAAAAAGACAGATCATGACACTTGGTATTTGTAATGAGAGAGATGTTGATTTTTGCCTACCATGGCCTAGGCAAGTTGGAAATAGGAGAGCGCTAGAAAAACATGGGACTGTTCAATCATACATATAGACCTGGATGAGACTTTGAAAGTCAATGAGTCCAGTCCCTTCATACAAGGAAACTGAAGTAGAAATTAAGTGATTTCTCCAGGGTTGTAGAGCTAGCAAGTAACTGAGGTAGGTCTTGAACTTAGACTTTCCTGACTCTTAAGTCCAGTCTCCAAAAACCATGGTGATGATGGTTATTCGGTTTTCCTCCACATACCTAGACTTAACAGCAGATAAGAACAGGAGACATGAGCAGAAATTATGGTAAGGCAGAGTTTAGTTTTGTGTATTGAAATAAAAAAAACCCTGCTAATAACTAGAAGTATCTCAATGTTGCTCTCTCATTAGAGACCTTCAGACAATCACTGCTCAGATATGTCAGAGAGGTCAGATATAGGTTTAACTAGTTAACTCTGAGATCCTTTCCAACTTGTAGATTCTGACATTCTGATTCTCTGATTTTTCTGAATTAATAGGAAATGGCAGGGGTGACCTCACAGCTGAAGTGAGCTGTCACCTCAGGCTAGAATTCTATCTGTCTCCTTCCTTAAATATTGTTAGTCTAAGGGGAAAGACCTTTAAGATTCAAGAGAAACTTCTGATTACTATTCCTCAGAAGAATTCTTGCTCCCTTACTTTTCATTCTA
This sequence comes from Potorous gilbertii, assembly GCA_028658325.1. Classification (NCBI taxonomy): domain Eukaryota; kingdom Metazoa; phylum Chordata; class Mammalia; order Diprotodontia; family Potoroidae; genus Potorous; species Potorous gilbertii. The sequence goes on along the minus strand of CM053773.1, from coordinate 22,697,358 downwards.
TTGAGGGAGCTATTGGATGTTGCGGAGATGATAAAATATGTAGTAGAAAGTACAAAAATGATTTGGAGAAGTCACGTCTGCAAAAAGTGACCCTTGTTCATCTGGCATACCTGTTAGTTGTCTATGTAGTTGCCAGATATGCAGTGCAGGACAAATCTAAATAAGAGGCCAGATAGTTAAACATTTTGCTGCTCTTCTGAAAAAAAAAATTCGCATATTGGCCAAACTCTCTTGTAAACAAATGGAAAATGGTGTAACGATTATTTTGAGTTGGATCTAGTAAGTGAATATTTGATCAGTCAAAGAATGCATGTCCTCTGGCATAGGAAATTCAAACTCTGGAGCAAGGTCAGCATTGCTCATTGCACCTCAGGACCTTCTGGCCTTACTGGGAGGGGAACCCAAGGCTTCCAAGGCACAATTCCAAAAGCTCAGCACAGTGTATCCGCACTCCCAGCTGAGACCAGAGCTCATTGCTCCAGAGAGCAGAAGGTCAGTGCACTAAAGTGGATGCATTAGAGTTAAGCCTCAGGCTGGCGGCTGTCACAAAGCTTCCTATAAATATTACACCCATGGCTAGAAGACACTTGATGTTTGGTTTCTGAACCTATTAATATATAATGAGGATATGGTGTAATTAATACCATTTGTTTTGATTTTCCTTTAAATCCACTTTAGTAATAAGAATGCAAAGTAATTATTCCAAAAGCTTTTCCAACAAATGTCAGTTTTTATTGATTAAAAATCAAGTCAGTGCTTCATTCTAAGTGATATTTACAAGTATGCTTTAAACTAAAATGAATAATTATCAGGTTATTGAATTGTAAGATACCTACAAAGAAATGAATACATTTGTAATATGTGCCTTGAACTCAAAAGCCAGAGATTGAGTTGGGATTGGATGAAGAGATGTTTTAAGTTTTTTGACTTTGGGAAATTTCACTTTCTTTATACAGCAGTGAAGTTATTTGTGTTCTTTTTTCTTCATTGAAGTATCCACAGAAAATTGTAATGGCTGGAGCTCAGTGTGACAGTCAGTCTGAGGCTAGGGTGAGTGGGAGGTTTGGGAGGAGACATGGAACTAGTTCCTCAATTTGTGATTCAGAATGACTGATTAAAGCTGATAATCACCTGCATAGGAAAGTGGTTATTCTTTAAGGTAAGAAAACTTGGGCTTTTATTTTCATGATATAATGTGGCTCTCTCATTGTGGGTCCCAAGGAGGTAAGAATAGACATCTCTAGTGTTTTCTGTCCCTGCTCTTCTGCAGGAGAGATTTTAATTCCTTCCAGTAGTGGTGGCAAGAGATTAGGGTCAGATACTGGCTACTCTGCTCGCCTGGGAGAGAGGGGATGTCGGGCTGGAATTATACCTATCTGCTTCCTTCAATGTTATGACTCTCAGAGAAGTAATTTCAAGATTCAAACTAAACTCTTTATTACAATGAAATGATGGGGACAGGAGGACCCTAAACTTTTTATCTGAGGCTGTACCTTCTTCCTACCAATAGCCAGCTCCACAATAAAAACATGTAGCTAATAAACCAATTCAACCAGCTCATGGCAAAACAGAAATCAGAGAAAGTATATATAAGAGAATATATATCAGATGATATAGATTGAAGTAGCTCTCCTAATAGGAGCACAGTAGCTCAGCTTTAGAGAGAAAGACAGAGACAGACAGAGAGAGATACAGAGACAGAGAGACAGAAAGAGAGACAGAGAAGGACAGAAAGACAGAGAGAGACAGAGACAGACACACAGACACAGAGAGACAGAGACAGACACACAGAGACAGAAACAAAGGCAGAGAGTCTCCTAGAAGTCACCAAAAGGGAAAAATTTCCCAGAGTCTCTCATGTATCAAACTGAGGATAGGGACATGAAAGAGACTTCCAACTCCTTTCATTTTGATTTCTTTCCAGCATCTTTCTCTTCTTTCAATGACTTGAAGAGAGCTCTTGTCTCTAGAAGGTAGAAACCAGAAAGAAGAACCCCAGATCTCTCTCCTTTGTTATTCTTGATGACTCTGTCCACCCTTTACACAGGCACAGGCCACTGAATAATCAATTTTCACCAAAGAGAAAAGAGTCCCATACAAACCCTTTGAGGCTTTGGTTACAATGATAAAATAGATATCATTTCCACTTCTACTAGGAAGAAAATGAAGGTCATAAGTCCAGGGAAATAGGATTTGGAGCAGCAAGAAAATTCATAGATCATCAAGTTAAAACCTTTCATTTTACAGATCAGCACCAGGAGATAAAATGACTTCTTCATGGTTATACAGGCAGTAAGGAATATTAGACCTATAACTAGAATAATGTAATTGGAACTTTGTCCTGAGTCACTAAAATTTAAAGGGCTCAAAAATTTAACACAATAATACTCCAAAGGTTTAGAAGCCACTGCAATAGTTAATTTCTCCTCTCATATAACTTCTTTTTAAATTTTTTTTTATTATTTTCACACCATGTATTAGAAAGTTGATAAAGGTACATTTTATATGGTTTGCTCCAGGCACATGACATGGACCTAAGTATCAAAATTCCTGGATGAAAGTAACAAAGCCAAGATTCCAATTCATGTCCTCTGACTATAAAACCAATTCTTCTGCTACTCTATGCTGGTGCCAGTATAATATAAATAGTGTAAATATAGAATATGTCTGATGTAAGTAATTTCTTTTCAGAATCCAAGGAAAAGTGTGAATGTTAACATATTTCAAATAACTTCTATTGAATATTAAACTGTAAGCATTATAACACGATAAGGATTGTATCTTATCACACACAGATGCTTAATGGAATCTGGTGAAATAGGCTTATATGCATTAGTAAGAATACATATTATGATAACTATAAAATAACATTCATAAATAGCTATAGCTTTAAGTATTCCAACAGAATAACAAAATCTGTCAATAGTCCTCATTGCCCCTAGGTCTTCCTCTGTGAACATCTTAGTCACTCTACTACTATCATTAACTCTTGAAAGGCCAATGATTCTGTTTCTCTAGTTGACAAAACCCTTTAGAAATTAATGCCAGGCCAGGATCTCTGTGAAATATTGTATTACTGCTGAGTTACTTGGTTATACCATGGCTACAAGGGAGATTATATTGAAGAAGTGAAGCAAGTGTTCTGGATGTATTTCTGAATTTTGCTCATAATAGATTCTGCCTTAGGAATAGGAAATTCTTTCTATAGGAAATAGATAATGTACTTTAAACTGATACTGGAAATGTCAGAATGGCCCATCTTTTCTCTCTCCTCAAGTTCTGACTAATTGAAATGAGAAATTTTGAACATTCTTAATGACCCTCAAGTTAATTCGAGTAGTTCAACACAAAAAACAGATTCTTTGAGTCTATAACATACCAAAAGAAAGGACATCTCAGAGTGAAGCAGTAAATAGTTGGAAATGTTAGCAAGGTCAGGTTCTGCACAGCACTGCCCCACTCCCATTCCCTTTGATGATGAGGAAGGAGATGGGGCTATATGTATGTATCAAGATAACCAGTTTAATATTTCATTGATTATTATATGTGAGCTCATTGGAAGATTGTTTCATGATTTACATCATATTACAGAGAGTACTGGTAAGAGCTTATGGGCTTTTTATTGGGTTACTCATTTAGAGCCTAACAAAGTTCATGTAAAACCTAAAAACATCCAAGTACCCAACATTGAATGATCTAAAAGTTCACAGTTAAGGAGGATGAAAACCTGGAAAATGTGGAGACCCTCAATAATTTCATGGCATCAGAAAATTAAATTTCTGCAGTAACGAATTACGATATAATGAGGTCACATTAGTGAAATAAGAGACCCAGATGCCTCAAAGATTTAATCTCTCTCTTCTTGTAGGCTTGCACCTAATTTTAATGAGTATTTTGATAGATAACATATTTAGTTCAAAATAGGTCTTTGAAGACAGTTGTGAGAGTATTACATTTTAAAGATGCTATGATAGAAATTCATTTCATTAAGTTGCTGATAAGAAAAAATGACTCTACAAACGTACTGGTATCAGACACGCTGTTATGGCCCATCTGCTCTAATTGAGTAAAGTGACAGTAATATATCTTTATTGGTCTATTCTTTGAACACTATAGGGGCTCATTTTCCTTATCTAATAAAAAGCCAAGTGACACCAATGAAACAGGTACAGTAAATGCCTTAACTTTGGGAAAGGAGAACTTCAAGTAATAACTTCCTAAATTAAAAATAAATAAATAAATAAACTACTGAATACAGATTCACTAGTATATTCTTCTATAGGCAAAAATCACAGGGGCCAAAGAAGTCTATGTCTAAATGAGTGGATTTAGAAATCGTAGGCATAGAATTCTTAGTATAGTACTCTCATTGTCTCTCTGTCTCTTTCCTGTCTCTGTCTCTGTTTGTCTGTCTGTCTCTTTCCTCATTCCTCCTTCTCTCAGCTTTTCTTTCTCTTTCTTCCTCTTTGATTCACTCCTAACTGCTCTACCCTGTGATTCTGTCAACATTTAACAGCTGTCTCTACAGGAAGAAGAAAAGTATGGGTGACACATTTCTAAGTTTAACTTCTATTATTTACATTTTCTTGGGAGGTGGAGCCAAGATTAAAGGCAGGGACTTTCCCCCAAACTCTTCCAAACATCTTTAAAAAAATGACTCTAAACAAATTCTAGAGCAAGAGAACCCACAAAAATGCAGAATGAAACAAATTTCCAGCCCAAGTCAACTTGGAAGGTTGGCAGGAAAGATCTGTTGCATCATGGTAAGAGAGGAGTGCCTTCCAGCATAGGCTGTGCCAGCATAGCCCTGCCCATAGCAAACCTGGAGCAGGCCTTGGGGTGACTGAACCAGTGGCAGCAGTGGCTGCCTCTGGAGCTCTCAGCCCACAGACAATAAGGAGATCAAATTCATAAAGTCTAGACCAGAGGTAGGGAACCTGCAATCTAGAGGTCACAAGGACTCTTTAGGTCTTCAAGCGTGGCCATTTGACTATTTAGTCTGCACTTGAGGATCTAGAAGGCTACATGTGGTCTCAAGGCTGCAGGTTTCCCACCCCTGGTCTAGACAATCAACAAAACAATGTCCAGCCCTGTTTGTAGTGTTGGCGAATTTCTGGGTTGTAAATGCTCCCACTGAAAATTTAATCATCAGTTCTTTGAACTGACTCCAGAACACCCTTGCCCTTAGTCATTTTCAAGACTCAACTCAAATGCCACTTTCTGTAAAGGGGCCTAAAAGGATTTTCTAAGAGATCTAGAAGTGGTCTCTCCCGAGTTCTCTAGACTGCCTATTTTCTGTTTATTTTGCTATTTACTTTATTTTGTATTTGTGTACATGTTGTTTCCCCTGGCAGTCAGCACTATATAAACTCCTAGTGGGCAGGGAATCTTGATTTTTCTATTCTCAGCACCTAGCACAGAGTCTGGCATATGGTAGGAGCTTAATGAATGCTTTTGAATGAATAAATGAAAATCTGCTTCCCTAAAATGTCCACATATTGGTCTTAATTTTCCTCTCTGGAGCCAAGTAGAATTAGTCTTTTCCCCTATTAGGAATGCACAGTATATTTCATCAAGGGTGTCTACCCAGGGAGTTTTATTTTGTTTTTAAGGCTAATATTTATTGAATATGCAGTCATAAAGGACAGTATTTTATTTATCAAACTAAAGAAACAAATTTCACTGAACTAACTTAAAAATGAACAATAAAACTTTACTTAAAAATTGAGATGTGGAACATGAAAAATATTTTTTAGGGTTTCCCTGAGAACACTCTATTCGTTCACAATTCTATGCTATACTATTATTAGCCAATTTGTTTTATATTTAAAAACAGCAGTATTGTTTAGAATGGTCAATCATTTCCAAAATCTTCGACTATTCCTCATGGGGCATGAAAAGACCCAATCTCTTATAAGTGGGCATAAGTTTTTATAGACTTAACACTTCCATATCACCATCCAACTGGAAGCTGAGAGTTGGTTAGTTCCCTAGGTTTCTCACCCCCCTTGCCAGCCTGAAGCACTATCCTATTTATTCTTCTAGTGCACCTCTGAGGGTTCTGCTTCTTTCTTTTTTCCTTGCTTCCTATTTATCTCTTTGTGGTACCACTGCTATAGTTGGGAGTATGGCTAAGAAGATGTCAGTTGATATTGCATGAAATAAATCATCATTTCTCCACATGTAGGCTCATTATTTTTTCCTTTCTGGTATTTTTGCCACTTTATTCTATATGATTTTGGACTTCTTCTTGGATTCAGACTAGACTCACTTGCTTGAGATCATAGAACTTAGAGATCATCTAGTGCAATTTAAACCCAAAGTGGAAATTCTGATGGTACAGTGGATACAGCTCTGGACTTGGAAGGTCTGAGTTCACAATCCAGTCTCAGATGCTTAATCGCTGTGTGACCCTGTGCAAGTCCCTTCATCATTTTCTGTTTCCTCATCAGTAAAATAGGAATAGTAATAGAACCTATCTCCAAGAGTTGTATCACATGAGATGACATTTTAAAAGCATTTACCTTAGAATACTGTGTGTTGTCTGTTATCATTATTCTATCATCTAATTGTTGATAAGAGAGACCTTCAGTGACAAGGGAAATTATCCCAGACTGGTTTCAGACAAGGTGTAATGGATTACTCAGTCCTAGAGTTCAAATAAATAATTCCTTTAATAAAAATATATCTAATGATCCCTATGTAAAAGCGATCCACAAGGTGTTAAAAATAGAAAAAAGTCACTGTTTAGGTGACAAAAGTTGTCTTGAAGAAGGTTCCCTGGGTTTCCAGGATTTCCCAAAGTTCCTAAGCTATCTTTTTTATACTTTTTGACAAAGGGCCTATAGCTATATCTAATGTCAATCTCACTAAGTCAAGAGGTATCTATATTTTAGTCACTAAGAATGAAATTTGAAAGACACAACAAAAAGTAATGCTGATGAAGAGGGACAAAGGAAATCGTTTGAATTTGTAAGAACCTCACCAATCAATTTATTTTGATTGCAAGATCAACATTAGTCAACTGCATGATGTGAGTCAACAGGATGGTCTGGTTGCCAAGAAAGCTAATGTAACCTTGAACTACATTAAAAAAGGTATAATTTGCATTCTACTGGGTTGTGGTCTGTGTCCACTAAGTGTGTGTTCATCCTTTATTGACAAAGAGGACCATTCCATCAGAGAAATGATGATATGATTTGCACTTGACTTTGTTTTGAGTGATGGAGGGCTATGCAGGTCACCAGCCTCACTTCTCCTCCAGAGTCATCTGGATCCAGTGACCAGATGTTCATCAGGATGACTGGAGATGACCCAGGATGAGGCAATTGGGGTTAAGTGACTTGCCCAAGGTCACGTGGCTAGTGAGTGTCAAGTGTCTGAGGTGAGATTTGAGCTCAGGTCCTCCTGACTCCTGCACTGGTGCTCTATCCACTGCACAAGCTACCTGCCCCTGTCCACTAACTACACATTTAAGTAAATACGAGTTCATTTGAGGATGTAGGCAACACATAAATTGAGGAGTTCAGGAAAGGTTTTTAGGTAAGAGGCTGGCTCTTGAAGGTAACTAAGAAATCTTAAAGAAAGACAGGTGAGAGGGAATGAATTTCAGGCCTTTGTCAAGATATGAAGAAGGGAATGATAAGTTTGGTTAATAACTGGCTACCTTGGCAGGAATTGACTGTGCAAAGGAGAGTTAAATGAAATGCCTAAAAAAAGTGAAAGTTGGAGCTGAATTTTAGAGGACTTTAGATACCAGGTTAGAGGCAATGGGAAGCCATTGGAGATTTTAAAACAAAGAATGGCATGGCTAGTTCTATGCTTTAGGAAGATGATTTTGGCAGGTAGATGGACAGTGGATTGAAGAAGAGAGAGACTCAGAATATGGTGAATATGAGGCAAATGTAATAATCCAGGTGAAGGATGATGACAGACTGCAATCCCCCTGTATCATCTCTATATCAGAGTGGTTAGAGAATGAAGGTGGTGGATGTAAGTTACTGGGTCACTAAAATGGACAAAACTTGGCAACTTAATGAAAATGAGGAAGACTTCAAGGATAATTCAGAGGCTGTGAATCTAAATGATTAGTAGGATAGTTGTCTACTCAGTAGATTCAAGGAAGTTTAGTGGAAGGACAAATTTAAGGGGGAATACAATAGCTTATGGCTTCAGTATGTTGATCTTGAGATGATAATGGAACAGCAAAGTTGAGATATATGGCATGTAATTGGTGATATCAGAATGGAATACAGAGGAAAGATCAGGAACTCATATATAAATTTTGGATTCATTTTTGTAGATATGATCATTGAATCCATGGAGTTGATGAGAGATCACTGTGGGAGACCATATGGAGAGTAGAATGTCCAGCATGGTGCTTTGGGGGACTTCCATGGGAGAGGGAGTTGGATGATGTTTCAGGAAAAGAGACCGGGTAGTGATCAGGGAGGGAGAAGAAGGATTAGGGAGGAACTACCAAGGGAGGAGAGTGACCAGAAGTAAATAAGGATCAGCAATATCAAGGGCTTCAGAGAAGTCAAGTAGAGTTAATGCTGAGAAAAGGCTGAGGTATTTAGCAGTTACGAAATTGTTGGCAACATTAAAGAGAACACTTGCCGCTGAATGATGGGAAGAGAAGCCTGATTGCTAGTTAGCCAGTGGCAAGGAAGAGGCAGGAATGAGTGCAGATGACTTGTTCTGAGATTTTGGCTGTGAACGTGACATGAGCTATAGTTTAAAGGAATAGAAGGATATATGAGAGTTTTTAAAGGATGAGAATAATGTAGATATGTTTGTAGGCAGGGATGGAAGAAATTATATAACAAATTTGTCATGTAACTACTCATCATGGCTGTATGATGTAGCCATGAAATTTACTTTATTTTATTTTATCTTCCTGTTCCTCAATTAGTAACAGCATTTTCTAATATTCTGATTTTAATTGTATTTTATTTTTCAATTACATGTGAAGACAATTTTAACATTTGTTTTTATATATAATTTTGAGTTTCAAATTTCTTCCCTCTCTTCTTCTAGCTCCTCCCTAACATGGTAAGCAACTTGATATGTTATATACATGCCATAATGTAAAGCATATTTTAAGATTAGTCAAGTAGAAACAGAATAAAAGAAAAAAAGACACAAAAAATAAAGTGAAAATAGTATGTTCTGTTATGTAATCAGACTCCATCAGTTCTTCCTCTGGTTGTCTTTTGGACTTATCTTGGATCACTTTTTTGCCAAGAAGAGCTAAGCCAGTTGTAGTTGATCACTGCACAATGTTGCTGACACTGTGTACAGTGTTCTTCTGGTTCTGCTCATTTCACTTTGCATTGATGCATGTAAGTCTTTCCAGGTTGTTTTTTTTTAATTTACCTGCTCACCAGTTCATATAGCACAATACTATTCCCTTACATTCATGTAACATAACTTATTTAACTATTCCCCAGTTAATGAATATCCCCTCAATTTCCAATTCTCTGTAACCACAAAAAGAGCTGCTATAAATATTTTTGTACATGTGGGTCCTTTTCCCTTTTGTATGATCTCTTTGGGATACGGACCTAGTAGTGGTATTGCTGGATCAAAAAGTATACATAACCTTATAGCACTTTGGGCATAGTTCCAAGTTGATCTCCAGAATGATTGGATCAGTTCACAACTCTACTAACAGTTCATTAACATACTATTCTCCCCACATCCTCTCCAGCATTCATCATTTGCCTTTTCTGTCATATTAGCCAATCTGATAGCTATGAGATGAGACCTCAGAGTTATTTTAATTTGTGTTTATCTAATCAACAGTGATTTACAGCATTTTTTCATATGACTATAGATAGCTTTGATTATTTGGTCTGAAAATTGCTTGTTCTTATCCTTTGACCATTTATCAACCATAGAATGACTTATATTCTTATAAATTTGGTTCAGTTTTCTATATATTTGAGAAATCAGGTAGCTAAGAAATTTTAAAAGATGAAGAGTAAGGCCTCCTATATGTTGGGTAGGTTTTCTATATTTATAAGATGACATTTACAAAAGTCACACAGGATGAGAATGTGTAGAAACACACCAATCTCTTATGATAAAAAATGCACCCTCATAATGATTGTAAATATATATACGTATATTATATATATAATATACGTATATATATCATGGCTACTATGTGCCAGGCACTATGCTAGGCACTTTACAGTTATCCTCTGATTTGATTCTCACAATAATTCGGGTAGGTAGGTGCTATCACTATCCTAATTTTACAGATGAGAAAACATAGGTTAAGTAACATGCCCAGGTTGACAATGCTTGTAAGTGTATGAGGTCTGATTTGAACACAGGTTTCTTGACTCCAGGCCCAGAGATCTATCCGCTATACCCCAGAGCTTCTCCATCATAGATAATATCATGAATTCACTTAAGCATGGAAGTGAAAGATAATTTTTTTATTATCTCTTCCTCTCTTTTTTATTTTTGCTTCTGTTCAGTTGTGTTCAATTCTTTGTGATCCCATTTGGGATTTTCCTTGGCAAAGCTATTGGAGTGGTTTGCCATTTTATTCTCCAGCTCATTTTACAGAAAAGAAAACTAAGGCAAAAGAGGATTAGGTGACTTGGTGAGGGTCCCACAGCTGGTAAGTATCTGAGGCTGGATTTAAAGTCAGAAAAATGATTCTTCCTGATTCCAACCTTGCACTATATTCACTGCGCCACCTAGCCTCTCCTCATCTTTTTAGTTCCTTCTTTGTCTTTGCTCCATCCTTTCTATATTAGAGCCTCTTCTTTGTGATGGCAGACAGAAGTAAACTAGGACTTGAGTAGTTCTTCCTTCTTTTGAATCAACTTTTCCCCATATAGGCTCATTATCTAGATTTAAAGTTATATTTTTGAAAGGTTAAGGAGTGAAGGAAAATTGTTTTGGCAGAAGAAGAGATCTTTTTCCTGCTGTAGGAGAGTGGGGAGGAAGATTTTAAAAAGTGAATTTTCATTAAAGTTCCCAGGGATTCTGGTAGAAAGAAATAATTTCAGGAGAAATACAGAAACTCTTGGAACCTGGCTTCTCCATTTTAAAAACATGTAAAGGAAGAAGTCAAGCAAAGGAACTAAAATAGGTAGATTGGAAGAAAGATGAAAAAATGACCAAACTGTGCCTAGCATCCAAAGACTGCTTGAGAAGGATAAGAAAGGGCAAAGAAGCAAAAGGAGATGGGACGTTAGAGACCATTATACACTTTGATCTTGGGCTGGATGCTTAGTAGTTTTCCCTACGGCCTGCAGCTCCTACATTTCACAGTTTAAAGTTATTAGCATATTTCAGGAACGCCCCTTCCTAGTGTGTTAAATTGTGATAACATTCCAGTTGAAGAAGTGGGAATTTGACCTGCTGTTTTTCACTTCTTACCTCGTTTGCATATTGGAAGGTTCAGGACTTGAATCAAATGAACATGTTGCCCAGAATTCCTACAGTTTCTCAGATCTATGCAGTGTAAAATGTCCTAAAGAAATACAATGGAAAGTAATTTAAAAAACTACAAAAACTAGTGAGGAGGTGAAGATTACTGTCAGCCTTATATATGAATCTCTTTCATAAAAGATTTTTAATTTGGTGGGGTAATTATACTTTAGGGGATTGTGATTTGACCTGAAGTAGAAAAAAGATTACTTATATCTACATAGATATACACACATATGTATGTATTGTATGTATGCACACATGACTGGGAAGTGTTGGAACAGATTTGTACTTTCATTCTTTTTTTCTTTGTTTCTTTCATAGGTGTCTTCCAATAGGCAAAGTACTCTATTAGGTGCTAAAGGAGATACAAAGACAGAGTTTCTGCCTTTAAAAAATGCACAATTTAGCAATTGGAATATGACACACATATAAGTATGTCACAATAACCTTTAACATATAATAAATAATATATCAAATCAAACATAAAATAAGTTAAAAATTATACAAAATCTGAGTAGGGGAAGACCATTTTTGTCTGGGTGATTGGGAGGGTTACAAAGTTAAAAGTTTCAATGAGACAGTTGCAATAAAAAGTTTCAATAAGAAGGTTCCCATTGCGCAGAACTTGAAGTATAGATAACATTTCTTTTGCCTGTAAGATAAGATAAAAATATACTCAACATGGCAGTTAAAGTTCTTCACAATCTGGCTCCTACTAACCTTTCCAAACACATTTCACCCAATGGCCCTTCATGCATACTATATTTCAGCCAAACTGGTCTGTTGACTTTTTGTTGAAACTAGTGCTCCATCTTTGCCTTTGCCCTTTTTCCTTCCATATCTGGAATGCAATTTCTCCTCAGCGTCTCTACCTTCCTTTGAAAGTCATGTTAGATGTTATACCCTTAAGGACACCTTTTTTGATGTTCCCCCTCCAGTTGTTAGTGCTTTGTCCTTCTCAAAATTTTCTTGTATTTATTTATTTGCTTAAAAATTCTATCCCTCCAGTGTAAGGTAGGCTCATTGAGGATGACTATCCTCAACCTTTTGTTGAATCTTCAGAACCTAGAACAGTGCCTTGGAGAGAGTAGATATGAATTTCAGTAGGCAATGAATGACTGGAGGTGGGGGACATTGGAGGGAAGGTAGAACATTCCAGAACATCCCAGATCCAGAGATATTTTGAGTATGTTTACAATGATCAAAAATTATAGATTTAGAGCTGAAATCAACTTAGGGATTATCTAGTTCAACTCTTTGATTTTACAGATGAAGAAATTGGGGCTTATCACTCTAAGGTTGCTTTAAAAACAATAAACACTTCCTCATTAAAAAGGGGAAAGAGGACTGATAGATGTACTTAGAGCTTATATAAAACAGATTAATAATTTACAGAAATAATTTTAGAGCAAATAAATGTCATTTCATAAAGTATTGGTAAAGATTGACAATTGGTATACTCCACTGGATTTGTAAAATTTAACCAGAAGTTTTTTATATCTGAATGGAGCCTAGAAATCCACTAAGGTCCAAGAGTCGAAAGTTGATCCATGGTTAATATCCACAGGAACTCAACCAACAATAGGTCAGCAGAGAAGAGTTGAACACATAGATAAATCATGTATGTTTATTTATTAGAAATGGAAAGAATTATGACAGCAATTCAGGACCAGGCCATTAACAAACAGAAATTGTATAAAAAAAGATTGTCCTTAAAGAATCATGGCTTATGGATATAGGTTATATGATGAAATGGTGGAAACTGTACAATATTTCACTGCATGTTGCAAAAATTCAAATAAGAGGAGGGATGAGATGAGAACAAGAATTTATTGCATGCCTATTATGCACCAGGCATTGTGCTTAATGCTTAACAAGTATTCTCATTGAAACATTTGTTTAGGTAAGAAGAAATGTCATCAAGTGGCTAGAATTATATGCTAGAAACTTGATAATATTTTTTTTTAACAATGAAGACAATAAATCTCTCTGTTATAAATACAAACCCCAAGTATCCTGGAGAATTTAATAAATAAAACTTTACTGGGGAAAATAAAACATTTCATTGTAAGTTCCTTGAGAGCAGGGTCCATTTCATTTTTTTTTTTTGTCTTAATAGCCCCAATTCCTAGTATAATGCCTGGCAAATGGTAATCTCTTAATAAATGATTTTTGATTGAGTGGTGAATGAAACTATTGAACACCATCATCCAAACATAACATTGATTCATAAAAATTAAACTTACTATTTAAATATGTTTTGCTATCCTGAATTGTCATAATTTTCAACAAAATTAAATGAAACTTTTAGAACTCTAGAGATCTAGTGGAATAAATAAAAAACATGTCCTAACAGCATAAAGTTCATGTCATCCTATCATTCTGCCTATCATGGAGCTGTTCCGGAGATATTTTCAGTAATTCTACAGAAAATGAGCTTTCTTATTTCCAAATTCTTATTCAATTACAAAACAAAATCCAAAACACAGTCCTTTAATTGATACAATTAATTCTCAAACATTAAGTTTAAAGGAATAATTACAGGGGGTAGGTAGGTGCAATGGATAGAGTGCTGGACCTGGAGTCGGGAGGACCTGAGTTCAAATCAGACTTCAGATGCTTACTAGCTGTGTGACCGCGGACACAAATCACTTAATCCTTATCACTTAACTAGCCATGGGACAAGGGCAAGCCCTTACATCTCTTAAAATCTGAAAAATAGGACTCATACTTGTAGTAACTACCTTACAGGGCTTTTCCGTTGTTCAAATAGGATGAATATTAAGCATTTCACAAGCCTTAAAAGAATATGGAAATATTTGCTATTATTCCCCTCCCCTTCATTTCTCCTCTTTCTCCGAAAAAAGTAAAGAGAATAGGGTGAGCAGTTTTGACTACTGTTCATGGAGTTTTTTTGTTCAATTGACAGGCAAAAAGCTATTTGCACATTCAAGGTTGGGCAGGGACCCTTCTCTGTTCAATCCATGGGCTTCAGAGTGCACAGAGTCCAAGGCTCTAGGGGAGACAAGAAAGAAAGAAAGGAAGGGAAAGAAAAGGAAGAGAAGGGAAGGGAAGGGGAGGGAAGGGGAGAGAAGGGAAGGGGAGAAAATGTAAGGGAAGTTGAGGGAAGGTAAGAGGTGGCTAGGGAAAGGAAGGTGAGGCAAGGGAAGTGAAGTGAGGGAAGGGAAGGGAAGGGGAGGGAAAGGAATTGAAGAGAAGGGGTTACCCAGCTGGCTGAGTTAGAATGAATGTCCATAGTAAGTTCCTCTTCAAAACAATATCCCTGAGACTCTTGCCCCTCCCAGAGTGATTTATCTGTTTATTTTTTCTTTTCTATTAAAGGGGCCACCCCTAACTAGAGGCCTATTCACTGAATGGGCTTTACCTCACTTTAAGTGAGTACCTGGAAAGTACTTGGCCTAAAAGGCCAAGGTCTCCCATTGATTCCGGGTCATCTCCAGTCATCCTGATGAATATCTGGTCACTGGATCCAGATGACTCAGGAAGAGAAGTGAGGCTGGTGACCTTGTACAGCCCTCCCTCACTTAAAACAAAGTCAAATGCAAGTTGTGTCATTATTTCTCTGATGTCATGGTCCTCTTCGAAAACGAAGGACGGACACACATTTGTACATTCAATATTGTGTTAACTTTTATTTTTTAACTCACTTTTTAAATTCATATAGACAATTTATGATCACATAAAGACTAGAACACCCGACTTAGAGTCAGGAATACGTGAGTTCAAATCCTGCCTCAGCCACTAACTGTGAGTGTGGGCAAGTCACTTAACCTTTCTCAACGTCATTTCTTCATCTGTAAAATAGGGATAAAAATTGTATCTACCTCATAGGATCTTGTTAGGCTTAAGTGAGATAACATTATGCAAAGCCCTTTGTAAACTTTGAAGTGTTGTATAAATGCTAGATTTCCAGAGTTTTTAATTTTTTATAAAAAATTTAGTTAGATGTTCCCTTTCTTTTAGTTAAGTAGTTCCATTTTGGTGATCAAGTATATAATATTGTACCCTTTTCTATTCAATATCTTTTTTCAAAAAAGTAATCATTTCTTTGCTTGTCACGTTCATCTTGAATATTATGCTTATTTTCTGAAATCTTAGTAACCCTGTCCAACTTGCTGATATCTACCAATTTAGAGAGTTCAACCCAATCATTTAAGTGAGTGATTAAAATATACAGTGATACAAACCCCAGGATCCCATTAGGGGACTCCACTCAGAATTTTCTCCTGGGTTGACTTGGCATCATCAATTATTTCTTTTCTAAATGGAAGTCCATAAGTTGACTCAAACTGTGAGATGGCTTCTGTAATTTGCTCTTAAGCACTTAACTAGAGATTACTTCTTATAGTTTGAAAAAGCAAAAAGCATATCACACAAGGTAAAGGGAAGAGAACTCATCTATAAACTTATTTGGAGAGAGGAGAATGATTTAGACTCATTTCTTATTCTGACTCCGAGGAAACAAATCTACATTTTGAGAAGCTGAGAAAGAAAGCAGGAAACAATCATTTATTAAGTACTACTGATGTGCCAGGCACCTTTACAAATAATACCTCATTTGATCTGCACAGCAGCCTTGCCAGGCAGTTCTTATTACCATCCCTATTTAATAGTTGAGGAAACTGAGGCAGACGGTGGTTAAGTGACTTGTTCTGAGTCACTCAGACTAGAAATTGAGCTCAGATTTTCCTGGCTCCAGGACTAGTGATTTATCGGTTTGCCATCTAGCTACAGAAAGAATAGTGTTAAGAATAATAGTGATGGTATTTCATAGCTTATCTTTAATATAGCTTATGCTATATTTATTATAAATTACTATATAATCATATACAAGACACATATATTATATAGAGTAGAGTTTCTACTATAACATTATATTATAGTTTGACTTCTGAAATGCTTTATAAATATCATTTGATTTTATTCTTACAACTATGAAGTAGACAAAGTTGCAAATAAAAATGTAGAAATGCCCATAATAGGAAGGGATTTCTTAATTTTTCTTCCTTATAACCCACATCCAGAAAATCATGGAATTTCATTCTTTAATACCAGCATGTTGTCACCAAATCCCCATGTATGTATTGTTTTCAAAGCTTAAAGTAGGGAAAAGAATCACTCATCTCAAATATGAACACACATGTAGCTTATCTATAGGTTAAAGAAACCAAATAGAGCTCTTTTCAAACCTTGAGAAAATATCAATAACCATCAAAGAGCAACCCCACCCCAAAGAATCTGACCTTATGTTGTACTCAGCTTGTGCTCTTTATAGTTATGATATTCTATTTCATATTATTTTTATACATGTCATATTCTTCTAGTATACTGTAAATTGTATGAACTTCAGGACTATCTAATTTATCTTTGTTATCTCCCTTAGCACCTACAATATTGATCTGTATATTTTTTTTGAGGGGGGAGGCAAGAAATGGTCCTGACTTGTAATGTTATTGGTATAGAGAATTCCTGGTATGGAAAGTCCTTCTACTTATACAAGTTGATAAGTTATCTGTACCTTAATTCTTTTAGAGCAGGGATTATTTACCTGGGATCCACAAATTTTAAAATGAAATTGGCCACTCTCTCAATATCATTGGTTTCCTTCATAATGCCAAATATTTTATTTTATATAGTTAAAAAAATATTCTGAGAACAGGTTCTGACAGTAGACTTTACCAGTTTGACACGGAGGTCCATGATTAAAAAAAAAAGTGAGCACCCGTGTTTTACAGAGTTCCTTGTAGACACTGAGAGGTTAAATGGCTTGCCAATTGGCACACAGCTAGATATATAAAATACCAGCCTTGAACTCAAGTCTTCCTGATTCTGAGGTCAGTTTTCTATTTACTTAACCATGCTACTTGGAATGGAGTATGGACTTGATTAATAATTGTGGAATTGAATTGAATTGAATAAGTCAAGCATATCTTATTACCATGCATGTGTCTGCCCAAGTAATCCACTTTTGAATTTCTAAGATACTGATTGAATAGGGAATATATTGATATTCCCTTGAACTGTTAGTCTTCATCTTCACTCACATCCTTTGTCATTTGCTTCTTACTCCTGTAAGGTATAATCTGGAACTTTGCATCTTTAAAGATACAACCATCCAGCTGGCTTTTGTCATCATGAAAACATGCTTTTATCACTCTGTTTTCATTTTCAGAAGGCCCAGGGAAAACCAGGAGATGTTTTTATAGTCTACCTTATGCATATGGTTTTATGACTATTTTCCCTGGGGAGAGTAGCTGAGCTCTACACATAAAGGGTGATGGAGAAATGTGCTGGAAATAGTAGATACACCTATCCTGGGGATCACTGTGCTGACAGTCAGGGCTCCAAGGAAAACAATACATTTACTACTCTCCAAACTTGTCCAGTTCTCCTGGGACTTTGAAATGAAAATCAATTATCTTGGGGATATTTATAACAAAGGTGTACCAAAAACTGGGCATTGCAAAACAACAAATAAAAATATGAAAAATCATATATCTGCCCTCAATATCAAAGTTGAAAAGCAGGTGCAGCTAATGCTATGAAGAGGCTTTTTGCTTTTCAGTTTTCCTATATGTAGGACAAAGGAATGATACTATTTGCTTTACTAGACTGAAGATGACAAGAAAAACCACAAAAGATAAACTCATATTGCATTGAAGTACTTCTTTTCAGGATAGGATCTTAGTTCCCCTTTTGATTAGCAGTTTCTTTCTCTAGGATTAGATCTTTATGCTTTAATTGTTTTATCTTCAGCCAGTCAATAAACTTTATTAAGTACTTACTATGTATCAAGCAATGTGCTAAGCACTGAGGATAACATAGAAGGGCAAAAGACAGGCTTTGTCTTTGAGGAGTACTTGTTTTTGATTTCACTTTTGCAACACCTCTCATATACATCCCCTTCTATATGCTGATACTTCCACCACTCTGAAGTCTTTGCATGCCAAGCAGATTTGATTTGTATTTGATTCTGGAGGTTATAGGAATCTATTGGACTTTATTGAATCCAGGGCTTGGCATGATCAGACCTGAGCATTAGAGATATCAATTTATTGGTTGAATGGAGAATAGATTGGATAGTGGAGAGACTTGAGGTAAGCAGAATATTGCATTAGTCTTGGTGTGAGATGATGAGAGTTTATACCAGAGTGGTGGAAATATCAGAGAAATCAAAAGGTCTTGGTAACTGATTGCTTATGAGAGGTGAGAGATAATGAGGAGTTAAGGATGATACCTAGGTTATAAATTTGAGGGAGTAAGAGGTTGGTGTTGCTTTTGACAGAAATAGGAAAATTGTAGTAGAGAGGGTACATGGGAAAAGAGAATGGGTTAATTACTCTACATGCTGAGTTTAAGATGTCTACTCCATATCCAGTCTGAGATGTCTGAAAGGCAGTTGAAGATGTAAAAATAGAGGTCAGCAGGGAGGTTAGGGAAGGATGGGTAGATTTGAGACTCATCAAAATAGAGATGGTAATTAAATTAATGGGAACTGATGAAATCTCTAAATGATATAGTATAGAGAGAGAAAGGATGACAGTCTGGGACAGAACCCTATGGGACATTTAAAATTAGAGGGAGTGAGCTGGATGATGGATGAAGACCCAGTAAAGGAAAAGGAGAGAAAGTGGTCTGATAGGCAGGAAGAGAACCAGAAGCGAGTGGTATTATGAAAAGCTCAAGAGAAAAGAGTATCAAAAGAGGGTGATTAATAGTGTCAAAAACTATAGAGACATCAAGGAGAATGAGAACTGAGATAAGACCATCCGGTTTGGTGGTTAAGAGGTCACTGGTAACTTTGGAGAGAACTGTTTTGGAATATTGAATTTGGAAGCCAGATTGGAAGGCCAGATTGAAAAAGTGAGATGGGATAAAGTAGAGGCACTTATGGTGAATGGCATTTTTAAGAAGTTTAGCTACAAATGGTAGAAGAAATACAATGGAGATCTATGATGATGGTGATGAGGATATAATGATAAAGTGGGGGTCTTCAGGATGGGGGAGATAGGAGCACATTTGTGGGCAGTAGGGAAGGAGCCAGGGGGAGAGAGATTGAAGATCCACAAAGTGGAGAGGGCAGGAGGAAGTGAGATATAATGGCATCACTTGAGTAGGTATAAGGGTTAGCTCTTGATGTAAAGCCATCTCTTCCATGAGAATGGTGTGAAGGAGGAGAGAGTGGCAAAAAAATAATCTGAGTGATATAAAGTGAGGGAGAGCGTAGAGGAAGGAGCTCATGGTAAATGATCTCCATTATTTTTCCTGTAAAAAAGAGGCATCCTCAGTGGAAAGGATGGGGACAGAGGGAGACATGGAATGTTGGTTTGAGGAGGGATGAAAAGGTTTCAAAGAACTATTGTGGAGAGTGGGTAATGAATTAATAAGGGTGGTTTAGTTGAATTGCCAAGCAGTGGTGAGGACTTGGTTGATATTGTATAACATAAATGTATAGTCAGCCTAGTCAAAATGGTTGTGTGATGTTCTTCATCTTTATTCAACAGATTTATGTAGGAGGGAAGGTAGTAGATAGTAGGAGTGATCCAAGGTTAAGACCTGATAGCATTCATCTCTCAATATGATAAGGGGACCGGGGACGCAAGAAAGAGGAAAGTGTGAAGTTGAACTGGCTAGAGCTGAACTGGGTTACCGATGGATTTGAAATTGCAGAGATAGAGGCAAGAGTAATATATAGGATGCTGCAATAGTCCGGATGAAAGGTGACAAGGTTCTGCAGTAGTGTGACAGCTGTGTGAGTAGAGAGAATGAGATGGCTGCAAGAGACATGGATTTAGAATAAATAAAACTTAGAAACATTGGATTTGTGTCATCTAGGACATTTAAAAGTTGAGAATGACTCCAAGGTTGTGACCAAGGGTGATTGGAAGGATGGAGTGGCAACTGACAGAAACAGGGAAGCTTAGAAGAGAGATGGGTTTTTGGGGAAATAGGATAAATTCTAGTTTGGCCATGAAGATCTCCAGGGATGGAGAATGCACCACCTTATTCAGTAATCTATTTTACTTTTGGATGGTCTTAATTTTTAGGAATTTTTGTTATTTGTGGACTTCACATAAAATTTTATATACATTATTCATAGTTCTACATTTTGAGATCAAACTGAATGAATCTAATCTCCCTTCTGCATGGTCATCTTATAAATTTTTGAAGACAGTCATAGTACTTTAGGAAAGTTAGCGGGATTCAGAGGGATAGTAGCAAGCTAAGATTCTGATCCATTTGTACTGGGCATGATGATGGGCATTTGACCTTACCTGGTTTGTCTCTTCTTTTTCTAGTGATAAACAAAGACAGTGTCCATAAACCTGGACTTTGGGTATTGGCAGCAGAGGTACAACACTAGACAGTTAAAAGGAGGAAGCAGATAACAAAGACTGACAGGAAAGGAGAAGTTGAAGATACAGCCAACTGGAGGCCAAGTGTGAAAGCATATGGGGTTTTTACTTAATAGATAGGGTTGCTAGATGGCAAAGTAAAGTACCAGACCTAGGGTCAGAAGGACTTGAATTCAAATCTTTCGTCAAACACTTACTAGTGTACTAGTCACTAGGCAAGTCACTTAATCATGTTTGGCTCAGTTTCTTTATCTGTAAAATGAACTAGAGAAGGAAATAACAAACTACTCCAGTATCTTTGCCAAGAAGACCCTAAATGGGATCAGAAAGAGTTGGACATGAGAAATCAACTAAATAACAAAGGACCGGTATGCTGGTAAGGGTCAATCTTGGATATATGACTTCAGTGAAATTACGGTGGAAGGTGAATAAAACCAGGGTCGTGCGTTTAAAAACAAAACAAAACAAAAAGAGAGATTAATGGTAGAACTGAAAAATACTATGAAGTCTCCCATTTATGTTATGTACCTAGGAAATAGAGCAGAGTCTATAGTCTGAAATTTTATCTCAACACCCCACCAAACTTCTTGACATGATGGCATTTTTCTAGGCCTCTGGTTAGGATTAGAAACAGATTATAAAAGTATACATTTCCCATTGGTATCTATGCAAAATAAAGAGGATGTGAAGAAGGCCCTCAACACTTTGAGAGGAGAGGAATCTCCTGGTTGATTTAATGAGAGGATGCAGGTGAGAGATGCATGGAAGAGGCAAACACAGATGGGTTGAACCCTATACCTAATGTGATGTATCATGAGGACTCAGAGAACTGGAGAGCTATTAGGACCTAGTTTGACCTTGCCTGAGAGTGTGAATACCTTGACCTCAAGAAATACATCCTTCCTACAATAATTCAAGTTCTTCATTTATGGAATTCCAATGCTGGGCATTGTGGGACTTGTAAACATATATAAGGAACAGTTCCTGATCTTAAGGAGATCAGAAAAAAGTGAAGCTGATCAGAGATTTACACTGATTCCCTGCTCTGATTCCAGTGACTGTTGTACAGAACTAAGGAATCACCCAGAATTTTTCATAGTAACAAAATTATAGCCTCTTGTGGTGCAGAAATACAAGGCATTTGGAATAGGAACTTGTATTCAAGTCCCAAACCTGACACTTCCTAGCTGTGAGATCTCAAATAAATGTCTTCCTCTCCGGATCTCAGTGTCATCTCTAAAATGAAATGGTTGGATCAGACCATTTCCAAGGCTTCATCCATCTCTTGCAATCTGAGTTTGTGCTCCAACTAGCAAAGGATCATAAGAAAGGAGGTTAAAAAATGTCACCTACAGCCTGACATACTGGAGTCAGAAGAAAGGATATATGCACAAAAGACTGGCAAGACTGTTTTGTTAGTTATATTACGGGAAAGGGGATATAAATTTCTTTCCTCTAAGCAATTCATCTTTTTTTCATATGACTTTACACAATTTAAAAATATAAATGGGTATGCATGTACAATTATTTATTGATTGATATAACAAATGAATGTAGTGAAAAGAATGCTTGTTCTGGAGTAAAAAAAACACCTGGATTTACTTACCTGTCACTTATTAATCAGATAACCTTGGGTAATCAATCAATACGCATTTATTATTAAATTCAAGACATTTTCCTCAGATCAGGGCAGGATAACTTGTCTCTTTAGACATCATGTTTCTCACCTATAAAATGAAGTGATTGTCCTAAATTATTTCCAAGGTCATTTCCACATCTAAAAATCCTTTAATCTTATTATTTTCTCTCTATGCAAATACATTCATGTGTGTGTGTGTGTGTGTGTGTGTGTGTGTGTGTGTGTGCGCGCGTGCGTGCGCACATTATATATAGCTATATATCTTACATATACACAGAGGTTAGACTAGTCCTGCTGTTTCCTTAAGGTGGTCATGTGAAGAGAGTTCTTCTCATATGTTTCATTACAATTTGTATTACAGATTCCATTTGGGAGACCCATATCACTATAAGCCTCCCTATTCATATGTTAATGCTCGAAGTTGGAGTTGTCAAGAGAATTATACGCAGGCTTGAGTCCATGTGTGTATGTGAGTGAGTGATATTTGTGTTGGCCAAAGAGGCATGTGCTCCTAAAGGAAGAATGTGCCTTATCTCATGAGCTGTGTAGTCTCAGTTTCTCCCTTTTAGTGTGCCAGGAGGAGAATGTCTTTATCACTGAATGTTTTGTTGATGAGCAGATCACAGATTGCCCTCAAGTGGTATGAGAACCAAATTGATTTGTTTCCTTCCTCTTTTTGGTGGGGAGGCATCTTATTATTCTCTCACTTTTCCTCTTTTTTCTTCTTCTTTATTTACTTATATTCTTAGAAATCTAGAGAGATATGGATAGGTCGTTGACATTACATTTTTAGTTGGAGCCTTCCAGTGTGCTTCTCCCCATCAGATCTGCTGGATGGTAGTATATAGATAGAAGTAACAGGGACAGATAGCAACAGTAAAGGATTTTCACACCTTCATAATTTAAAAATCACTTTCATGTTTTTAAGAAAGCATGAATATGCTGTAAACCAACGAGAGGGTAATTGTCTTTGGTAGTTGTACAGGGATGGTCAATAGTCTTGTAATTTAATTGGGAGTTTGTCATTCTACCTAGTCACGCAACTTAGAATCTTAGAGTTGCTAAGAGCAACCTGGAAAGGATAAATAAATTAAAGTGAAACAGTCAATATGAGTCAGAGGTTGGACCTCTGGAGTCAAGAAGTCCTGAATTCAAATGCAGCCTCAGACACTAGCTCTGTAATCTTGGACAAGTCATACCATCATCATCATCATCATCAATAATTGTCAATGTTGTTCAGTCATTTCAGTTGTATCTGACTCTTCATGATGCCATTTGAGGTTCTCCTGGCCAAGATACTGAAGTGGTTTGACATTTCCTTCTAAAGTTCATTTTACAGATGAGGAACTGAGGCATACAGGGTTAAGTGACTTGCTCAGGGTCACACAGCTAGTGTCTGAGGCCAGATTTGAACTCTGATTATCCTGATTCCAGGTCAGGGCTCTATCCACTGAGCCATTTAGCTACATTTATTGATAATAAGTAACATTTATTAGTATGTTAAGGTTTTAAAGTGTTTTAAAATATTATCTCATTTTGTCTTCACAATATATGAGGTGCGTTTATTGTCCCTGCCTTATAGTTGAGGAAGCTGAAACAGAGAGAGGTTATATAACTTACCCAGAGTCATACAAACTAGAAAGCTTCTGAGGCTAGATTTGAACTCAGGACTTCCTGAGTCTGTGTCCAGCACTCTACCCACTAGGCCATCTTATTGACTCTGTCTGTCTCAGGTTCTTCAGATATAGAATGGAGAAAATAATCACCCCTCTCTCTGAGGGGTTTTGTGAGAATAAAATACATGACATTTATAGAATACTTTCTAAACCTTAAAGGATTGAGTAAATGCTACTTACGGTGATTATTATTAAATAATTAATTAAAAGACAATGTGATGTAGCAGAAGAAATGCCAGGCTTAGGGTTGGGGATATTAGGTAGATCCTTACTCTAATGGCTCCAGTAACTAACTTTAACTTTATGAAAGTCATTTGATCTTTCTGGGCCTCAGTTTCCTCATATGTAAAATGAAGGGGTTGTACTAGATGACATCTAAGATTCCATCCAGGTGTAAATTTATGATTCAAGATTTCATCTATAGCAATAATCATTTTTTAAAAATTTCTACAGTATTTTATTATGAACTTTAAAGTTCTTTAATGTGTATATTTCTGTTTGATTTAGTTGTCACAAGATTTTACAAATGGGAAAACTATGATCCAGAGAGATTAGAGATTTCCTCAGTGTCTTAAACCTACTAAATGGAAGAGCTAAGATATGGGCTGAGGGCTTCTGTTTAACTCTAGACTCTGTTTACTGAGTCATGAGTCCGTTTTTAAAGGAAACCATAGATATTTTCTGCTGATTTTTTTTCAATTTCAGTCCATTCAATAAATAAAAATTATTGACTCACTACTCAAAATGAGGGATATAAGTTGAAATAGAATGTGATCCCCATCTATAAGGAGCTTATACGTCAAAAGGTAACATTGAGTATGTATCTTAATAACTAATTTAGAAATAGAAGGAGGTAGCAAACAATATAGGAAACTACATGGCATAGGAGATAGAGTGCCAGACCCGGAGTTAGGAAGACCTTAGTTCAAATGTGGCCTCAGGCACTTCCTGTGTGACCCTGGGCAAATCACTTAACCTTGTTTACCTCAATTTCCTCATATGCAAAATGAGCTGGAGAAGGAAATGACAAGCCGCTCTAATATATTTGCCAGGAAAAATGCAGATGGGGTCATAGGCAGATGTGACCAAAAACAATTGAACAACTAGTAAAAAAAAAATGTGCTTTAAGAAGAGTTTTGGACAAAGTCACAGAAAAGTGCACAGCTAGTTAGAGGAATCAGATAAAACTTCTTGGGGGGTGGAAGGGAGGGAAGCACTTAAGCATAGCCTTGGAGGATGGATAGAATCCATCAGAACAGAACGAATGAATTTACAAACAAATAAAACATCCATTCTATGTTGTTCCTTCTGTTTTTGCTTTTCTCTTTTTTCTCTAAGTCCCCTTTTCTTCCTTTGTCCCTCTTTCTTCTCTCCTTCCCTCTGTCCATCTTTCCTTCTATTTCATTTTTTTTTATAATATGTGTATTTCTGGCTTACTTGATTTTGCTTTCTATCGCTATATAGATGTATTTACGTATTTTCTTGTATGCTTCCTATTTATTTTTATAATATTTTCACGTTCCGTTATATCAAAATAACAATCCGTTGAGCCATTTTCTATCTGTTGAACATGAAGTCTATTTTCAGATTTTCCTATTACAAATATGAATAATGGTCTATGACTGCTTGCTTTTTTTTTTTTTTTACAGAAAGGTCCTTTTCTCATTCTTAAAACATTTTTAGGATAAAATGCTAGTAATGGAATCTCTGTGCTGTAAGGTATCATCAGATTTGTGATTCACTACTTATTGCCATATTACCTAAACATTGGCTGCTGCACACAATGCAAAGGATATGATCAGAGATGGAGGGAGAGTGGAGGGCATTCCAGGCAGACTGAAGCCTTGAATATGAAAGTGGGAAAGCTCGTGGTATGTTCAGAGGAACAGTGAATGTTGGCTAGAGTATAGCGTACACAAAGAGGAAGCAATAAGACACTAGTATGGGAAGATAAGCGAAGGAGTTTAGACAAATCATCAGATGAGCCTGTCATATATAGCACTGTCCAAATCAAGAAGTGCTTCTACTTATGTAAGACAAGAGGAGAGGGATGTTAGAGTAAATAATACAAAGATACAAACTGGTGATTTATGAAGCTTGTACGTAGTTCAGAATTATTAACTAAGAAGTTTTGCCAATCCTAACACATGAATGAATACACTCACACACAGAGGCAGACATGGCATATATTTTTATTTAGTTCCTAGTTATCATTAGTCTAGGTGTATACGTAGACTTATGGCAGAGAGAAAAGATTAGCCTTGGAAGCAACGTGGATGAATGGAAGCATTTGATTTTTTTTCCTGCAAGAGGACAAATTCTTAGAGAGGTTCATTTCCCTGGGTCTTAATCAAGTGCCTGAATGACTTTCACAGACTTGTTAGATGAAAATTCTTCCAGAACTATTTTTTCTTGGTGCTGCTTTATTTGGTCAATATGGCTTTAGATCAATTCTATACATTTTCAGTGCTTATCAGACCCCAAATATTTTGCTCTCACCAGCATGTCCTCTGTCACAATAGTATATTCTTTTCCTCATTTGTCCTGATATTTAACATCAAAAGATGATTTTCACAGCTGACCAACATTCATTCCCTTTACATGTCCTTTGGGACACATTGCGTCCTCAAATATCTCCACTGTCTCTTAAGTCTCCAGCTCTTCTCCATCAAATTTTTCCTTCTATATATACCTTTCTCTCCCATACACAAAAATCTTTCACTAGGCTCTACTTACTCCTCAAACTTTCTTCTTGTATCTCTCCTTCCTTTCCCAGATAACTCCTTCAAAAATTCATCTGAGAGTCTTAAGAACTCCCATCAATGCAACAGTCAACAATAATTCAGGAGAATTGATAATCCAGAAGAAGGTTATTATCTACCTCTGAATGGAAGTAGGAAAAGAAGCAAATATGTATCAAGTATCTATTATACACCAGGCATTGTGTTAAGCATATTTTAAACATCTCATTCGATCCTCACAACTTCCCATCATCCTGGAAAGTAGGTACTATTATGATTTGCATTTTATAGTTGAGGACATTTAGGCAAACTGAAGTTAAGGGACTTACCTCAGGTCACACAGTTAGTAGGTTTTTGAAGTCAAATTCAAATTCAGATCCTGCAGACTATAGGTACAACATTTTATCTGTTTCACCTCCTAGGTGTCTTGAAAGAGAGATTATGGATTCAAAACACAAATTGTATTTTTTTGGACATAGACAATGTCCAAATTTGTTGCAAGGTTTTCTTTTTTTTTTTTCAGTGATTAAGGGGTGAGATGAGAGAAAATTGATTTTTGTTAATTGAGCAAAAATAATTTTAAAAAGTTGTCTACACTTGCTTCTATTTCCTCTCCTTTTATTTCTCAATTGTTTGCAATCTAGTTTTCACAATAGTCACTCAACTGAAACTTCTCTCTTCAGAGTTGCTGTGATTTGCTAGCTGCCAAATCTAATGGTCTTTCCTTAGTTTTCATTTCTCTTGAGGTATTTGCTTCCTGGAAATTCTTTCTTCTTTAGATTTTCATGACATGAGAAACTCTCTCCTGATTCGACTCCTATCTGTCTGGTTGCTCCTCGGTCTATTTTACTGGTTCATCATTCATCTTCTATCTTCTAACTATGGGTGTTTCTAAAGGTTCTGTGCTGGGCTCTATTTTCTTCTTCCTCTTTGTTCTCATATTTAGTAAGCACATCAGCTACCATTGGTTTAACTATCTTCTCTATGCAGATAATTCCCATATCTCATTCCCAAACTTTAGTTCTATATTACCAACTAATTGGTGGATGTTTCAAATTGAGTGTCTAGAAAAAATTTTAAACTCAACATTTTAAAAACTGAATTC
Organism: Potorous gilbertii; assembly: GCA_028658325.1. NCBI lineage: Eukaryota > Metazoa > Chordata > Mammalia > Diprotodontia > Potoroidae > Potorous > Potorous gilbertii. Next base: position 22,669,363 of record CM053773.1, on the reverse strand, counting down.
ATTATATTTCCATATAAAATCTCTTATCACAAATAGGAGTTGTTAAATTCTTTATAATTATACCTCTAGCACATAGAACTATTTCTGGCCCATAGTAATCAGTAAATATTTATTAATGACTAGCCTTGGCATTACTAGAGAAGGACTTTTGAAAAGATATAAAAAATGGTGTGGGTCCAGTCATTTCAGTCAGCTCTGACTTTTCATGACCCTATTTGGGATTTTCTTGGTAAAGATACTGGAGTGGTTTGTTATTTCCTTCTCCAGCTCACTTTACAGATGAGACAACTGAGGCAAATAGAGTTAATTGACTTGCCCAGGGTCATAGAGCTACTAAATAGTTGAGGTTGGATTTGAACTCAAGTCTTCCTGAGTCCAGATCTAACTTCCCATACATGCGTTTGCAGGAATTAAGATTTTACCTTCCTATTTATTGCAACAGAATGTAATTAGATTTTAACTTTCTCTTACAATTAATTACTTGTTTTATTTGACTTGAGAGAGAGGGAGAAAAGGAGCGGCATAGAGAGAGAGATTCAGGTATACTCACTATGTAACTTAAGTAAGTCATCTGACATGGCTCTAGGCCAGTGGTCATCAAATTTTTTGGTTTCAGTATCTCTTTATACTCTTAAAAATTGAGGACTTTTTTGTGGGTTTTACATACATATGTGTGTGTGCATAAATATTCACATATACATATATATAAACACACATGTATCTATTGTATTGAATATTAAAACATTTTAATATTAAAAATATTTTTGATCTATAGACCTCCCCCTGAAAGGATCTTAGGAATCCCTGGGGGTTCCCAGAACATATCTTGTGAGCTATTACTCCAGGTAATTCTGATTCTAAAGTGACTGAATATCTGGTCACTGGATCCAGATGGCTCAGGAGGAGAAAGTGAGGCTGGTGCCCTTGCATAGCCCTTCCTCATTCAAAACAAAGTCAAGTGCAAGTCATGTCATCATTTCTCTGATGTCATGGTCTTCTTCAGAAACATAGGATGAACACACAACAATGATTCTAAAGTTCAGAAAAAGTGCTAACTTATCTTGGTAAAGGGAATCTCCTTAAGTGAGAGTTCTCCATATCAATGAAGCAACTGAGCCAGTCCTTCTCTCATACATGTGAGTATGTATATGTGTATATACACAAATAAATGTTATGACATACAGCTGTATGTGTGTATATACATATATAGATGTGTGTGTATGTATGCATGCATGCATGTAAACATGCTTACAGGCAGCTAGGTGGATAGACTCATCTCTCTGAGTTCAAATTCAGTCAGACACTTACTAGCTGTGTGACCCTGGACCAGTCACTTTACCCTATTTGTCTTCGTTCCTCATCTGTAAAGTGAGCTGGAGAAGGAAATGGCAAACCACTCCAGTATCTTTAGCATGAAAACCCCAAATGGGGTCACAAAATGTTGAACACAACTGCACAATAACAATGTGTTTACACATGTATATGTACACATTGATTCCAGACTTTATCAGGAGAAATAAAGGTGGTGAGATTACTTTTTTAAAAATTGCAGGCAATCAGTGATGCCAGCTGCTCATATTTAAAAATGCAGAATTTCCTTAAAATCAGTATTTTCACTATGGTGTTCTAGCTGCAGATCATGGAATACTATGATTCCAGAAAAACTAAAATTATAGGTGACCCAAAATCACTGGAAAGTCATATGATGAGTATAAGTAGACTATAGCATATCAATGTTGACTTGAATGCAAGAAATGGAATAAAAGATGCTATCAAGAAAATGTATGGTCAAAAGAAAAGATGTAGTCATATAAAGTCATATAAAGACATCTAGAAATAAGAGATGGATAGTTCAAATATCGCATTGATATCAAAAGACTCAAAATAAAAGTCTCTAGGATGTTAATTCCTTTACAGAGAATTTGTAAAGAGGCATGGACAAGAATTAGACAGTATAATGAAGTACTGATGGTTTGTGATCTAGAATAATTGAAAAAATACCCCCATTGAGTCCATTGAAATTTAATCAAACTAGAAAGTGAACATTAATTCACTATTGCAATTATCATTAGTCTACAGTCATCTTCATTGGTGAGTTAGTTGCCTGCTTGTATTGTCTCACACATAGTCACAGAAAAATTTTGAGCAATGGAACAGTATGCAAGCTGTACTTTTTGAGGATTTGTCTAGAAAGGGCATCTAGTGTGACTTGCAGGGGGAAGAAATGAGAGACAATGAATGAAGACCTAAATTAAGGTAGCGGTAATTTGGAATGAAAAAATGGACTCAAAAAATAAGTTGGAGATGGAATGAATATAATATGAGTTATTGATTGCATATGGGAGGAGGGCACATATGACCAAGATTGTTCCTTGAGACTTTAGAATTGTGGTACCATTAACAGAGTGAAGGAAAGTAGGCAAAGAGTCAGAAGATAGAGACTGGTCTGGGAAATTTTGAGTTTGAGCTGTTGAAGGTCATTCAGTTGGAGATACAGTGTGAGCTCCAACAGAATGGTACATATTTTGAGGATTAAGACTGTTTTTTTTTTGCCTTTATGTCATAGTACTTGGTACATTATAGACACTCAATAAATTCTCATTGATTGGTTGATGTGTAAGTGAAAGTGCAAATAGGAAGTCAAGCTTGGGAGAGAGATTGGAATTGGATATAAGTTTGGAAATTATTTGTATTCAGGTAGGATTAGATTTGTTCACCAAGGAAAGGATTGTATAGTGATAAGAAGAAAGAAGGGCAAAGGACAAAAGCTTTTGAAAGCCTACATTTGGGGTGTTGAAATACGCAGAAGAGAGATATAGAAGGAGTGTTTAGAGAGATAAGAGGAGAGGCAGTATATTGGAAGTCAAAGGAAAGAGAAAGATTCGAGAAGGAGACAGTGATTATCTGGGTGAAAGAGATGTCACAGTGTGATTAAGGCTCACAAAGCCTGAGAAAAGCCCATTGGGTTTGGGGATTAGGAGGTCGTTAATGATTCTACGAGAGTAATTTTAGTACATTGGTGGCAAAAGTCAAGTTGAAAGAAGTTAAGAAAAAGAGTGTCTGGTAAGGAGATGGAGTCAGCAGGAATAGAAATAGAGGAGAGAGGCAGAATGACTATTAGAAAGGAGGTAGCAAAATAAAGGGAAGGATTTATTTGTTTTTTTTTTGTGCAGGCAGAAGGTAAAAAGAACCAGTGAAGATGGAGAAGATATAAATGATTTGGGTAATATTTGTAGATCTAAAGTCTCAGAGGATGTAGAAGAGCATGGGGCAATGACAATATTGTTACATTACACTTGCTCAGGTACTTAATAAGCATTTACCAAGTACTTATTAGGTGCCAAGAGCCATACTTAGCTCTAGGGATATAAGGAAAGGTAAATATTGTCCTTGCTTTTCAAGTTAAGGAGCTCGTATTTTAATGGGGAAGACATGTAAGTAATTAGATACATGTAAGATATATGCAAAATAGAAGTAAAGCAATCTTAGAGAGAGAGAGACATTAGAAGCTGAGAGGTGGGAAAAGTCCTTCTGCTGGAAGTATGAATTGAGTAGAGTCTTGAGGGAGAGCAAGCAAAACAAAAGGGTAAGAGAGAACTGCAGTCATGGGGACAATGAGTGTATAGGTACAGAGATGGAAGGTAGACTGTGTTTAGGAAGTAACAAGTAGTCAAGGGTAGCTCGATTATTCAATATATAGGAGAGAGTGAAAACACAGGAAGGATTCAAGTTATGAAGAGCTTTAAATGCCGAATATTGTAACTTATGTTTGATCTAGGGGGTAACTAAAATTTCTTGAGCTTTAGAAAACTGCTCTGGTAGGTGAGTGGAGGATAAATTGGAGTCAGGGAGATCAATTAAAAGGCTATTGAAGTAATCCAGATGAGATATATTGATGTAAGAGGTGATAAGGAGATGCATGTTAGAGATGTGGTGAACATAGAAAAATAAGATTTGGAAATGTATTGGATAGGAAGGGTGAGTGTGAGTAAGGAACATGGGATGACACAGGGATTTCAAACATGGGTCCCTGAACAATGATCTTATGAAAGTTAAAAGAGGCAGTGATTATAAAGAGCTTTCATAGTTTCACAAATAACAACATTCCAGACTAACTTCATTTTCTTTATTGACATGATTATTGAACTTACAAGTAAAGGGGACGGTATGGTTATGGCATACTTAGATTTGATCCAAGTTTTTATTAAAGTTATCATGTTATGCTTGTAGAGATGATGGGAATAGATATTGACTAGGCAGTAATACAACCAGGTTTGGAATGGTTAAATGGCTAGATTCAAAGATTAGTTATTAATGGTTCAATGTCATTATGACTCAGAGTGGATCTACTAATAAACATTTTTATCCAGGCTTATATACAAGCACAGATTATATCCTTTTAAAACCTGCAGATGACACAAATTGTGAAAGAAGAACTAAAATATTAGAAAAATAGAATCATGATCCAAAAACATCTTGACCAACTAAAATGTTGAACCAAACCTAATAAGATGAAATTCAAGAGGGATAGAGATGAGGTTTTGCAACAGGATGCAGAAAACAAACTTTATAAGTATAATAGAGGTGAGTCATGTTTAGGTGGTGGTTGTACTGAAAAAAGATCTGGGGGTTTCAGTGGACTGTAAGCTTAATATGTCTATAGGGTGATATGGCAGCCACAAAAACTAAAATGATATCATGTCACAGTAAGAGAGAAATGACAGTCAGGAACAGGAAGGTGGTAATCTTACTGTACTTTGCCTTCATCAGACTTCATTTAGAGTGCAGTCAGTTCTGTTATAATTTGACATTGTATACCCCCAAACCATTACCCTATGCCAAATCATGCAATAACATCAGTGGAGCTTGTAGGTAATGAGGTGACAGATAAAATAGTCAAAAGCTTCATCAGTGGCACATAAAAAATGGAACCTAATAAAAATGGTGTTTGTTTTTTACATCTTAAATTACTTTAAAAATACAGAAATACTAAAATAAATAATAACCATGAATATGATGATAAAACATCTACTTAGAATTTTGATGTACAAAGTTCTTCACAAATAACATTTCATTTGATACCCACAAAAACACTAAGAAATATTTTTATTATAACCCCCATTTTCATATTAGGAAAGTGAGACAGAAGTCAAAAAACTTTGTCAGGGTCACACACAGCTAGTTATGCATCTGAGACTGGATTCGAACTTGGGTCAGCTTGACTCCAGGTCCAAAACTCTATCCGCTGAACCAGTTAGCTGCCAGGTTGTTGTTGTTGTTTGTCCTTCAATCTCAAAGAGAACCAGTGACATCAAGAGGGTGATGTCTTGACTAGCAAGTGAATTGGATTTGAGTGAGTGAGAGCTGTACATCACCTTCTCCTCCAGAGTCATCAGGGTCTAGTAACAAGACATAGGTCAAGACAACTGGCAATGGCTCCAGACACAATTGAGACCATGATCTTTTTAAGCTAAAGTTTTCCCCAGGTCCCTGTTTGTCTGAGACAACATCAATTCAGAAGTTAAAGGCTAGGTAAAAATAGAGGCAAAAAATAGACTACTACTGGTGATGGCAACATCATCCTCCAGCTCCCAACCTAGGAGTCTTCCTGGACTCCTCACCTTCTCTTACCCTCCATATCCAAGCTATTGCCAAGCTTTGTTGATTTCACTTTTGCAACATCTCTTGACATTATGATCTTCTCTCCTCTGAGACTGCTACCTCTCTAGTGCAGGACCTTATCATCTCATATGTCATATAAAAATATGTAATGTATATATTTTCTCCATCTTTCTTCATTGTTAGTACAGAGACCATTTAATGAAATTAGCATGCATATAGAAAACACTTCTTTCCAAGTCTTGTGAGATATATTCCACCCTTAGTGAAAAGAGGATTCCTCTATTCATCACGATCCAGAAAAGTAAATCTTAGCCCCAAGTTTGTAGCCAGCTGTTCATTGCCTGTATTTTCCTTTTTTTCCCAAAAGTTCAGCTCTTACAGTGAAATAGGTGTGTAAATGCCTCCTGTGCCGAGTCCTTTAGTTTTCTAACAAGTGCTATATGCTAGGTTTCTTATGCTATTATTATTTGAATGGATATTGTTATTCATTCCCCAAGAATCGGGTCAATCAATCAATTAACCAGCTAACAGTTTTAAGTGCCTACTCTGCCGTATGTACTGTGTAAAGTATTGGAGATACAGATTGAAAAGGGAAGCAATCTCTCCTTTCATTGAATTTCTAATTGGTGGGATGTGAACACATTTATAGAATACATGGATAGAATATACATATATGGAGCATATGTAAATATATAAAATATACTTATTCGCTGTAATTATAAAGAATATTAATTAAAAATAAATACTGAATATATGGTTCTAGACAGAAGGAGTTTAGAAAAGGCCTCATGTAGAATATGGCATTTGAAATGAATCTTGAAGTAAACCTGTGATTTTAAGATTTGGTTAGCAGTAGGCAGACCTGAATTATTATTTATTTAGTTAGTTTTAGTTTTCAACAATCATTTCCACAAGATTTTGAGGTCCAAATTTTCTCTCCATCTCTCCCCTCCCCCTATCCCAAGACAGTGTGTATTCTGATTACCCCCTTATCCAATATACCCTCCCTTCTATCACAACCCTCCCTTCCCTTATCCCTATCTTCTTTCTTTTCTTGTAGGGCGAGATAGATTTCTTTACCCCATTACCTGTATTTCTTATTTCCCAGTTGCATGCAAAAACAGTTCTCAACATTTGTTCCTAAAACTTTGAGTTCCAACTTCTCTCCCTTCCTCCCTCCCCACTCATCCCCACTGAGAAGGCAAGCAATTCAATATAGACTATACATGTGTAGCTATGCAAAAGACTTTCCTAATAGTCATATTTCCTTCCATCCTATCCTGCCCCCCATTAATTCTGTTTTCTCTTCTGAACTTGTCCCTCCCCAAAAGTGTTTACTTCTAATTACTCCCTCCTCCCATTTGCCCTCCTGTCATCCCCTCCACACCTTACTTCTCCCCTACATTCCTGTAGTATAAGACTGATTTTCATATCAAATTGAGTGTGCATGTTATTCCCTCCCTAAGCCAAATGTGATGAGAGTAAGCTTCACTTTTTCACTCTCCTCCCATTCCACCTCCACTGAAAAAGCTTTTTCTTGCCTCTTTATGAGAGATAATTTATCCCACCCCATTTCTCCAATTCTCCTCCCAATATATTCTTCTATCACTCCTTAATTTTATTTTTTCAGATGTCATTCCTTCCTATCCAACTTACTCTGTGCCCTCTATCTATATATGGGTATATAATCCCTCCATCTACTCAAATATTGAGAAAAGTTTCAAGAGTTACAAACATGATCTTTCCATGTAGGAATGTAAACAGTTCAAGTTTAGTAAGTCCCTTATGATTTCTCTTTCTTATTTACCTTTTCATGCTTTACTTGATTATTGTGTTTGAAAGTCAAATTTTCTATTCATCTCTGATCTTTTCATCAACAGTACTTGAAAGTCCTCTATTTCATTGAATGATAATTTTTTTCCCCTGAAGTATTATACTCAGTTTTGCTGGGTAGGTGTTCTTGCTTTTAATCCTAGTTTCTTTGACTTCTGGAATATCATATTCCAAACCCTTTGATTCCTTAATGTAGAAGCTGCTAGATCTTGTGTTATCCGGATTGTATCCTCACAATACTTGAATTGTTTATTTCTGGCTGCTTGCAATATTTTCTCCTTGACCTGGGAACTCTGGAATTTGACTATAATATTTCTAGAAGTTTTTCTTTTTGAATCTCATTCAGGAGGTGATCAGTAGATTCTTTCAATACTTATTTTAATCTCTGATTCTAGAATATCAGGGCAGTTTTCCTTGATAATTTCATGAAAGGTGATATCTAGGCTCTTTTGTGATCATGGCTTTCAGATAGTCCCATAATTTTTAAATTGTCTCTCCTGGATCTATTTTCTAGGTCAGTTGCTTTTCCAATGAGATAGTTCACATTGTCTTCTATTTTTTCATTCTTTTGGTTTTGTTTTGTAATTTCTTGGTTTCTTATATAGTCATTAACTTTCATCTGCTCCATTCTAAGTTTTAAAGAACTATTTTCTTCAGTGAACTTTTGAACCTCTTTTTTCTATTTGGCTAATTCTACTTTTTAAAGCTTTCTTCTCCTCATTGGACCTCTTTTGTCATTTGGGTTAGTGTATTTTTAAAGGTTATTTTCTCCAGCATTTTTTTGGGGGGGTCTCCTTTAGCAAGCTGTTGACTTGCTTTTCATGATTTTCTTGCATTGTTCTCATTTCTCTTCCCATTTTTTCCTCTACCTCTCTTACTTGATTTTCAAAATCCTTTTTGAACTCTTCCTTGGCCTGAGACCATTGTATATTTATTTTGAAGGTTTTGGATGCAAAAGCTTTGACTTTTATGTCTTCCTCTGATGGAATACCTTGTTCTTCCTCATCTGAAAGAATGGAAGAAAATACCTACTCACCAAGAAAGTAACATTTTACAGTCTTATTTTTTCCCTTTTTTGGACATTTTCCCAGTCAGTTACTTGAATTTTGAGTCCTTTGTCAAGTGGAGGGTATGCTCTAGGGATCTGTAAATTCTCATTTCTTCCAAGGCGACACAATCAAGGGAGATGAGTTTACTCCTCCCCTGCCCTGCACTCTGGTCTGGGAGCAACCATAAGCTTTTCTGTCCAGGATCTGTGAGTAGAATTCCTTCTCCAGAGCCTCCACAAGCTCTACCAGACCAGAACTGACCCTCAGAACTGAGACCCAGATCAGATACTTTTGTCCCCAAGTCTTTAGGCCAAGGGTTCCAAAAACAGATGCTGTGCTTCAGTGGCTACCACCTTCCTGGACCCAGGATTAGGTCCAGACCCTGCTCCCTTCTTACTTGGGTAAAAAAAGCATTCTCATTGACCTTTGAAGCTGACTTTGATGTTTGTTGGTTGTGGGTCTAAAATTCTGAGAACTGCAGCTGCTGTTGGTGATTCTGCACCCTGAAGCCTGTTCCAGTCCTGTCCCTGCTGTGCCTTGCTATACTAGGCAGCCAAGGCTGGGCTGTGCTCCACTCTGACCCCAGTGTGATAGACCTTCCCTCTCAGCCTTCCAGGCTGCCTTGGACTGGAAATCACTTTTGCTCTGTAGTTTTGTGGCATCTACTGCTCTAGAAGTTGTTTAGAGTCATTTTTACAAGTATTTTATCGACTTTGGGGGTAGTGCTATAACATGTTCATACTTCTACTCCACCATCTTACTGTGCCTCCAATTTGAATTATATTTACAGACTTTTTGCTATGTCCTTGAATTCACTAGATCTCTAGGCCACCAGAAACCAGATCTCTTGACTCTTGGCCCAATGGCTTTTCTACCAAATTATGTTGACTTTAACTGAAAAAAATCTGATTGTTCATAAGTGACATGCTAATAATAAGTTAATGAGTGACAACATCCCTATTATATCTTTGTGGGTGTCATTGTAAAGAATATATGTAACTTAATTTGCTCCAAGCCCCCAGATCAGGTGAAAGTGGCAAGAGGAGCAGGCATTAAGATAACATGGAGTCAATAGTGGGGCTGGAATCAGAGTCTATTTTTTTATTTTTATTTTTTTTTATTTCTGTGTTACCTGAGGCTAAAGGGCTAGCAGAAAGGAAATTATAAGTCAAGACAGAATGGATAGAAAAAAGTGAAATGCTGAGATAGGGTAGTATGGCTGGTGGTCAGTCTTAAATAAGATCAGGAGCTCAACTAACAGTGGGGAGAATTAGCTTGCCTTCTACTCAGACTTTCTCTTCAATAGTAGCAGTTTTTGTTTCTTTGCTCTGAATTGTCTATCTATTTACTCAATTTTCCATTTCATTCTGTTTGTGTGCCTTAAGCTTAAAAGTGAATAGTGGTGTCTTAAAGCCAAGTTACTTATGTAGGTTTGAAGGAAAAAAAAAGTATTGACTTTATAAGAAACTAGATCATGCTTCTTGAATGATTTAACTAGGTGGTTTTGATATTGCGCATCTTATTTTTTTTCCCCTTAGAAATGAAAAAAGTTATTCTCGTGTGGACATTTTATTTATATTACAGAAAGCTTATCTGCAATATTTAATTGATCCAGTTTGTATTCTCAGTTTTCTGTCAGCTATTCAATTTGATAAAAAAAAATATCTTTTAGAATTAAGAGATAAAATTATTTAAACCTAATGAATTTTTCTTTATCAACATATTTTGTGCTTAGCGCTGAGCTAAGAGTGGTTGAAGCAGGGGTTAGAGACATTTGTGACCTATTCCTGACCATTGAACACTGTATCATCAACCTCCATATTCAATGATTAGGAAATAATAAAAGAAGAATAAATGAAATCAAAGAACTGGAGACAACAAGAAACCACTGGAGTTATTGAATGAGAGTGTATCATGGTCATATCTGCAATTTAGGAAGATTGATTGATAGTTAAATGGAAGATAGATTGGAGTGTGGAAAGATGTGAAGCAAAGAGACCAATCAGAAGGTTACTGTAATAATTCAAATGTGAGGCCATATGGGCTTACACTAGAGAGATTGTGAGATCAGAGGAGAAAAGGTGACATATTTGTGAGATACTATGAAAGCAGAAAGCCTGGGACTTGGCAACAGATTGAATGTCTTGGATCTTGAGAGAATGTATAAGATGACACTTAAGCTTGGAGGGTGGGTAATGGGAGAATGGTTATGTCCTCAACAGTAATAAAGTTCTGAAGGGAGAACAGTTAATAACAGCTAGCATGCATAAAGTGCCTACTATGTGCCAGGAATTATGCTAATTTACAATGTATCTCATTTGATCCTCTTAATAGCTATGGGAGTCAAGTGATATGATCATCACTCTTTTATAGTGGAGGAAATTGAGACAGACAGAAATGACTTGACTTGACCAGAGTCACACAGCTAGTATCTAAAACCAGATTTGAACTGAGATCGTCTGACTGCAGAAAAAGAGCTCTATCCACTTTCCTGTAGGAAAAGATAGATTTCTATACCCTAATGCCTGTATATCTTATTTACTAGTTGCATGTAAAAAACAATTTTAACATTCATTTTCAAAGATTTGAGTTGCACATTCTCTCCCTTGCCCCCTCCCTTTGAGAAGGCAAGCAATTTGATATAGGTTATATATGTGTAGTCATACAAAACAATTCCACAACAGTCATATTGTGAAAGACTAACTATATATTCCTCTGTCCTGTCCTTCCCTCCATTTTTTCTACTCTTTCCTTTGACCTGTTCCTCTACAAAAGTGTTTATTTCTGATTACCACTTCCCCCAATCTGCCCTCCCTTCTATTAGCTTCTCTCTCTTATTCTCTTCTTCTCTGCTTTCCTGTAGGTAAGATAAGCTTCCATATCCAATTGAGTGTGTGTGTCATTCCCTCCTGAAGTCAAATCTGATGAAAGGAAGGCTCACTTCTCATCCTCTCCTTCTTCCCCTCCTTTGATAAAGTTCTTTCTTACCTCTTTTATGTCTGAGCTGATTTACTACATTCTACCTTTTCCTTTCTCTTAGTACATTTCTCTCAATACTTAATTTTCTTTTTTAGGTATCATTCCTTCATATTCAGCTCACCCTGTGCCCTCTGTCTCTGTCTCTCTCTGTGTCTCTGTCTGTCTCTTTCTCCATACATATACATACACACACACACATATATATATATGTATATATATATATATATATATACATATATATATATATATATATATATATATGTATGCATATAAAAATACATACATGTATAGAGAAAGATCTCATGAGCTACAAATATCATCTTTCCATGTAGGGATGTAAACAGTTCAAATTTGGTAAGCCCCTTATGGTTTTTCTTTCCTGTTTACCATTTCATACTTCTCTTGATTCTTGCATTTGAAAATCAAATTTCTTGCTCAGCTCTGGTTTTTTCAAGAAGAAGTCCTCTATTTCATTAAAGTTCCATTTTTTTCCCTCTGAGGTATGATACTCAGTTTTTTTGGGTGGGTTATTCTTGATTTTATTCTGATCTCCTTCCACTTTGAGAATATCATATTCCGTGCCCTCCAGTTTCTTAGTGTAAAATCTGCTAAATTTTTTGTTATCCTGATTCTGTTTCCACACTACTTGAAATGTTTCTTTCAGGCTGCTTGTAATATTTTCCCCTTGACTGGAAATTCTGGAATTTGGCTACAATATTCCTAAATGTTCTCCTTTTGGTATCTCTTTCAGGTAATTGGTTGATTTTTTCAGTATCTATTTTGCCCTCTGCTTCTGGCAGTTTTCCTTGATAATTTCTTGAAAGATGATATCTAGACTTATCTCTCCTGGAGCTATTGTCCAGGTCAGTTGTTTTTCCAATGAGATACTTCACATTGTCTTCTATTTTTCAGATTTTTTGGTTTTGTTTTATAATTTCTTGATTTCTTACAAAATCATTAGATTCCATTTGCTTCATTGTGATTTTTAAGGAATTATTTTCTTCAGTGAGTTTTTGGACTTCTTTTTTCCATTTGACCCATTCTGCTTTACAGGGCATTCTTCTCCTCATTGGCTTTTTGGACTTTGTTTGCCATTTAGGCTAGTCTAATTTCAAAGCTGTTATTTTCTTTAGCATTTTTTTGCGGGGGGGGGGTGGTGGTGTTTCCTTTGGCAAGCTATCGACTCATTTTTCACGATTTTCTTGCATCACTCTCATTTCTCTTCCCAATTTTTGCTCTACTTCTCTTACTTAATTTTCAAAATCCTTTTTGAGCTCTTCCATGGCCTGAGATCAATTTATATTTTTCTTGGAGGCTCTAGATGCAGGAGCTTTGACTTTGTTGTCTTCTTCTGGATGTGTGTTTTGATCTTCCTTGTCACCAATGACCTCTTCACCAGAAAAGTGAGAATCTATGGTCTGTTTCTTTTTCCTCCATTTGCTCATTTTCCTAGTCAATTACTTGACTTTTGAGCTCTTTGTTAAGCGTAAGGCTCTAGAGCAGCCTCTGCTTCAGCAGTGACTGGGGCTGGGGCTGGGGCCAGGTCTGGAGGTGGGTCCAGAACACATTCCCTTCTCAGTCAGGTGAGAGACTCTTTATATTGACCTTCAAAGCTGTCTTTGGTATTTGTGGGTTGAGAAATCTGGAAATTGCAGTAGTTGCCAGTCCCCTAAGGCATGCTCTGGCTCTGAGAGTGTCTTGGGCTGGAAATTTGTTTCAGCCTGTCCTTTTGTGGCCTCTGTTGCTCTAGAATTTGGTTAGAGTAATTTTTTATAGGTTTTTTGATGAGTTTGAGGGGAGAGCTCTAGAAGGTCCCTGATTTTATGCCACCATCTTGGCTCTGTCCCTCTCTTTGGTTCTTTTAGGCACTTGGAGACACACAGAGACAGAGAGACAGAGACAGAGGGAGAGAGAGGCAGACAGAGATTTAATGAGAATATGTATCATTAAGAGAAATTACAGCCTTAAGATTAACAGATCTCTAAAAGGGGAAACCTATAGGAAGAAAACAGAATTTTTAACAATAATCCGAAAATTTAAGCTACACCCATATGTATGTGTGTGTGTGTGAATAGTTCATCTCTGATTATAAAGTTGTGACCATACTCTGTCATGCTTTTATGACATATGAACACATTTCTCTGGTTTAATTGAAATAGAAATTGAAAATGGAAATAGGCATTGTCTGACTGAGTATTAGACACAATCCTGGAGACCTTATAATAACTAAGTCTACTGGTGCTAGAGACAGTTTTCATTCCAGGGGAGTACAGGCAGCTTTATGGAGTATGATTCCTGTGTTATGGTGAAGTGGGAGGGAATGTCCCAGTAGAAGACACCTTACCCAAGACTTCTAGAATGAATTACTTTGAGAGAATTAGAGGCAAGGAGGTCATACTATACAAACCTTCCTGTACTCTCTGGAATTGCACTGTGGAGAGAGTACATTGCCCCTCCTCCCTCTTCCCCTGTCAGACACTTACATAAAGAGGCAATGACTTGGAAAGTGAAATGGCTTCAAAGAGTCTGACCTCTGGCAACTGTGTTCATAGTTTCAAGGACAGGTAGACCTGGCAATTAAGAGTTGAACTTTTGAGGACACTCAGGAGAGATAGGACATTAAAGCCTTGCCATAATGTAGGAATGAGTTGTATTGGCCACTTGTGTTCATCACATATGTGCCCCGCCACATTTGGCTCATTTGCTGTTAGTCTTCCTATTGAAACTATATTTTGGGGACAGACTGCCCTAGGTTTGTGGGGGAGATATTTGGTAGCTAGAGTTTTTACTATACTATCTATTATTAGTCTTTTTTATGAACTTATTGTATCTCCTGGCTGGCTGCTTAAGGAAAACCTACTAGTGGGGGCTCATAAAATATAATTTTAGGACAGCAGACCCATAACACACCATGCAACCACCTGCTGTGTACTCAACTCATGGTGAATTTTGTGTTAGGGAGGGAGCCCAGATGGTGTTTGATTTTAAAAAAAAAATTCACTGTTAAGTTTGATTTCATTGATTTGTTTGATTTGTTCATTGTTTTACTTTGTTGATTTAATTTCTCTCCCTTGTCCTTTTAATCAAGCTAGTGAAGGGTTTATCACTTTCATTACTCATTTCATAGAACTGGGTTTTAGGTTGGTTCGTTAATTATACAGTATTTTTCTTGCATCATGGTCTGTGAAGAATATGTAGTATTTTTACTTTCAGCATTAATTTACATTTTTCTATGCTATACTATAGGAGCCAGTTTTTAAAATATATCATATAAGGCTTCAAAATACAGTCAGTATTTTTTCCATTCAGAAAGTACCATAAATGTTTCAACCCTAAATTCCCAAGTATAGTTTGTTCCATTCTCTGTTTTCATTTTTGATAGTCTTTTTTTCCCTTTTAAAACATTTGTCCATATTTGAGTCAGGAATATTAGCATTTCTTATAATTACTGTTACTTTGTTTTAACAATGTAGCTTTTTGCTTATGAATTTAAATTTTCCTCTAGACAGTGCATATATTTGTGTGTAAGTGTATAAATATATATGTATGTATACCTACCTACATATACATATATGTGTTCATGTATATATACATGCCTACGCATACATGTATCTATTATATATGTATGTGTGTGTGTGTATTGCTGATGTTATATGGTTTATTTTGGTTACTTGAAGCATAATATCAGTTCCCTGCTTATTTTGCTTGTCTGATAGCATGGTTGAAATTTCTGTTTTTTCTTTTTGATTCACCAGATGCATGACAAGTTTTATTCTAGCCTCCCAGATTAATTCTTTTAAGTGTCTTTTCTGCTTCAATGCGAAAGATTGTTAGATTTTCTTTTGTTGTTCATTTTATAATTTTCTTTCATTTTGTTGAGTTGTGTAGTCCATCTACATTTAAATGCATGATTAGTGGTTATGTATTTTTCTTTGTTTAGGGTGGGACTAAAATCTATTATTCTGTGCCTCAAATTATATGGCCAAAGTCCTTCCCCTAATGACATTAATGCTTGCTATCCCTAAGAGCATGCTGTTACTCTTTTAGATTAGTATATTCTGCAAGTATATACATATGCACATGTATATGTGTGTGTGTGTATATATATATATATATATATATATATGTATATATAGATATAATTCTCCCTTGTCAATCTGAATTCTGGCTGCCTCTAAGAATTCATGCATCTTTATTTCTTGGTCAAAAATTGCTTATGGAAACTTTCTAGAGTACATATGCCATAAGGTCCACATTACAAAACATGATCTGAGACTTTTTTATGGAAAGTCTTGTTAGTGCCACCTCATCCCTTCTCTCTGGAGTGAGAATCTCACTTTGAGACCCCTAGTCTCAAACATTCCTCTTTACTGCCTTTACCCCTTTCTTGAGCAGATTGTCTCATGTTGAAAGACAAAAAGAATCATTTACCCTTCACTGTTCAACCACTGACTTAGGAAGAATGTATTCTCCTCTGTCATCTACTTTCCTTTGACTCTTTAATGAATTCACCTGCTCTGTTGTTCACTGCTACAAAAGACATTGATTCCCCTTTGGGGGTAGGGGATTTAGTTCATGCTGCTTCAGCTCAACTATTTCACTTTTTCTTCTCCTGATATCTTTAACCCTTTGGGTCCTTTAAAAAATTCCTTAATAATCTTTTTCTTTCTTTTCCACATAGGTCAATCTCCCCCCCATATCTTATCCATTGACAATAAGCTGTAAAATGAGATAATTAGTTTTATTTTTGAAAAAAATATTTTCAGTTTCTTTTACAAATTAAATTAAATTTGCATTTTGTTACATTTTAAGTTCTGAGCTATTTTTTCTTCCTCCCTCACCTCCCCAGAATAGAGAAAGCCATCATTTGATTATTTAGTATTTTCTTGGCAATTTTCTTTCCTTTTCTTATTATTTTCTTTGAGATCCTTATAAATTAAACAAATTGACTCTGCTTACCTGTTTTTGTTGAATGCCCATTTTTTTCACTGAGATTAAGCTCATTTTTTCAGGGCATATCATTTTGAGTTGCAATATGAGCCTTATTGTTTTTTGGAACAAATTATTCCATTTCTTTCTTTGATTTCTTGTAACTGCTAAATAATCATGTATTATTCAAATGGGTTTTCTTTCATGTCTGAAGGTCTTGCTCCTGGCCGTTGCAAAATTAGTTGTTTGGCATTGAAACTGTTTAATTTAACTTTGATGTGTCTTAGAGTTTGCAGTATGGGGTTTTTATCTGACAGTGACCTGTCTATTCTCTTGATTAATGCTTTCTTGTCTGCACTCATAAATTGTGGAAAATTTTCTTGTATTATTTGGTGTATTGTATACTCAGGTTTTTCATGTCATGATCTGGATGACTTACAATTTTTAAGTTATCTCTACACATCTCCTCTTTAAGGTCAGCATTCTGGCATGGATAGAATTAATGTGTGTTTTTTTAAGTTTTTGCCCTTTATTTCTCTTCTGCCAATTTTCCTCCACTTCAGCATATTTCTCTTTTAAAAATATTAATCTCTTACTTCTTTAGAGAGATTCTTCAATATGTTTCAATTTTTCATGATGTAAGTATGCTTTGTATTTGTGTGTTAAGCCTCTAATTTCTGACTTAAAATCATTCCTGACTTTTGCTTTGTGAGTTTTATTTTTGGAGACATTCTGGTTTCTTGTTGTCTACACCATTCAGTCTTTCTTCAGGTACCATTGGTTTATGTCCCTTCATAACATTTACTATTATATTTGGTTTCTCTTTGTGGTTTTGTTCTTTTTTTCCCTTCTACATTTAGTGTTCTCTCTGCTACTTAGTCATTTTATATACTGTATTTTCATTTAATTTTTTTCTCTTGATATCTTTTTGTTGGAATCTTTTTCTTATATTCCTGGCCACTCACTATCTAGCCACTCTGTTTTTCTAGTACTGTGTATTACCAGAGGCTGGACTCTAGGCATGCCTTGGTCTTCTTGATTTGTAGGTGCAGAATTCCTCAGCTTGGGTACTTGCTCTAAGAGACCTCTAGATAAAAGACTGGTCCTCACATGGTTAGTAGACCATATTTCTTTCAAGCCTGAGGTAGCAACCTGCCCAGGCATTCCAGGCTAGAGTAAGTATCTGTTTCGGTATGTGGGAGTTGAGAGGACGAGAAACTTTGGGAAATCAATGGTATTGGCCCATTTGGTCCTGGTCCATACTCTGTTCATAAGCACACACACACATACATATGCATACATACACACACATATACACTGTCTCACACACATATATGGTCTTTTGGTTGAACTGTCCTTAGCCTACAACTGGCACTGAACAACAGTATAATCTTGTGCTTGCTGCCAGGTGAGTGGACATGTTTGAGTGAGCTCTCTGAGTATTAAAGTTTGGTGGTATTAATTCAAAAGATTCATAACTTACTTGAAACTTTTGCTATCTTGAAGCCTTAGTTCTAATTACTTTACATCTGGCATCTTAATCTTCTGTTGGTGGCTGTAGAATTTAAAGGATTTTCAGAGTGACTAATTTCTCCTCTTTCTGGTCATTATGAAGAAAGAAACAACCCTGTATTTTAACAGATGGGAAAGGAATCTTTTTCTGTTGTGAAAGTCATCCCTGAATCAGCTATCTGTATAGAGTCAGTTCATTGACTTGTTATCGTCAAAATCAGAATTCACAAGAGCTAGAATAAAGAATAATAATGAGAAAAATATAAAGCATGCAATCAAAAAAATTTGTTTAAGCAAGTACTTTCTAACAACAACAAAAAAAATAGGTAACAGTAGGACACTGATAGCAGGGGAAAAAAAGCTAGATTTAATTGAGTTGGAAAGAGCCTTGACTGAAGCTATTGCACATGGGTTTATATCTCACCTCTGATGCTACCTTTGTGACCTTGAATAAGTTACTTAGATTCCCAAGACCTAAGTTTCCTTATCTGTAAATGATGGAGTAGATGGTTTCTGGGAACCTTTTTAGCACTAGATTTGTGACAATATGATTCTCTGATATAAAAAGAATGCTGGAGACAATACCATTTTGAGGTCACAGAGAGATAAATTCCCAAGGTATCTGGAGAGCAGAAAGATTCCAATGATGTTGGGGGAAAAAAGTCAGACCATTTTAATACCAAAAAAGGTGACCAAGAGAACATCAACTATCAATTACTATTGACCTGCCAATAACTACTTTTCCATTTCTACAGAATCTTTATTAGATATCTACAAACAAACATTAAAAGTATTCTTGCTGAAGATGCTTAACAGGGAACAGGTCAATTTTTATAGATGATATTCTACAATGGACCACATCTTTATCATTATATCATTGGCTCAATGACGTTGAAATGTAAGATCCATCAAAACTTATTGATCATTGACTATGAAAAATCATGACATTGAAGAAGAGCAAACTATTAACTTAAAGGTACTCTTCCAGGAAAATCTCCCAATGTCATATCAAAATCACTCAAGACTCCTTGAAAGTTATATCAGTGTTCAGTTATCCTCTGACCATAAAACCAATAAGGCTTAGGGAAACTTAGGGAAACAGGCTCTCATCAAAGGTGTTCATGACAGTAATGAAGGAGACCTAACATATAGTCCAAGTTGAAGAGAGATTATGGGTGGTGACATGCTTCTGTTTTCTCTCTGCCATTGTGCTAGTTGCAACAAATCCCAGAATATTGTAGCACTTTTTGGAAAGGATCTCCACAATCACCCAAAAACCTGACCTGACAATTCACACACAGAAGACCAAGTAGATGAAGAATGTTTATTATCCAGCTCATGTTGTGGTTAGCTGAATCAGGAACAGATCAAACAGACAGAAAATGAATTAGGCCCAGCAATAAACAGGAGGATGAGTGAGGACTGGGTTTTCCTCAGGAATTTTCAACCCTCCTTTAATAACCACAAACTTTTAATAGAAACAAAGGGCCATTTTAAAAATATTGATATTCTTCCAGAGGCAAAGAATGGAACATAACAATATCTAAACAACTGAAAGCAATTGTCATGTAGAAATCAGTGGAGAATCAAGTGGCAGGCATGAGTAGCCCACAGGATGTAAATAACCATTGAGGAACTTTGAAGAACAAAAGTAAATAATATCATCAGGAAAATATGCAATGAGAAAAGGAGTGGGGCTGGCATGTGGTGTGGGCAGGAGATACCAGAGGATAGCCAGAACTTTCCACTGGCATTTTTGCTGTCTGGAGAGAGAGGGAGGTTTCCAAAATGTCAGATGGGACTCCCTTTATTGAGCTGCATTGCTAATGTATTTTTGCTTAAGTTGAAGATCTTTCCCACCCATTAATAGGTCCATATGACCTACTTAAATCACATGGAAGTCTAAATCACATGTGGTGGGAGGAGCTTCCTGAATGGATGGAACAGGAAGGGTGGAGCAGAGATGGGAGGAAGTTGGTGAGAGCAGTTAGGGCAGAGGAGATAGAGGACATAGCTTCCATAGCACAGCTAGTCTTGTGAGCCTTTGCTTGTGGGAAGCGGGGTGAGTAGGGAATGGCATTGTCCCCTCCAGTGCTAATGTATATTGACTTCTTGGTTACCATGATGGACTTGGCTTTCTGGTATTGGGATTTAGCTTTCTGGTACCTGAATAAATGTCTTTCTTCTGCTTTGTCTATGGAGAGTCTGTTATACTTTGTGATTCAGAACTATGCTAGTATATTCATAGTTGCCATTGGTGCTGTGAATATTGTCTTGGTGATACATGAATTCAGAGGAGGACATGGATAAGCGTTCCAGGATAAACAGATCTGGTGAGTTGCATTCTGCACCATTGGAGAATACATGCAAATCTTTGGGATCACAGATCTATTTGCATATCTGAATAATCATTTTCATATAAATTAATATCACATTGGAGTCTTAAGATAGAAATTGACTAAATCAAAAGGTATCAGTGTGGATAAATGAAGGAATGATGTAAATGAGTACTGAATCAAAGGAATGATGTAAATGAGTACTGAATCACAGATACAATTTAAGGGTCTTATGTCAGATGACAATCTGTAGACATTCTGCTCATAGCAGTTAATAAATGTTTATTGAATTAACCACTTCTCTCACCTAAGCAGCATTGTTCCTCCATATTGGTGGGAGAAAGGAGCAGAAGGACTTAAATCTAGAATTTCATGGGCTCTAGCACACCTTGGCAGTTAAGGCAGGTGGACAACCTTGGGAAGGTGAGAGAACTTTCAGTCTCTTAAATTCAGTCTGGAAATCTGATGTGTAACTTGGGGCTTGAGAAGATTTTTTAGGAACTGGAAGGAAACACAGAGATTTGTATTTAGAACCATCCTACACCTGGGAAGCTACATAATTTGTAACAGGTATTTACGATGTAATTATATTTAATATTCATCCTTGTGCAAATCTAGGATCTAGTTGACAAACTAAATGAATTTCTGGATTTTTTTTATCTGTATGAACTAGAAACAAAATTTATGGACTGATTAGTGATAAATCAAAGAGATGGAAATGAATAAGAAATAGCTCTTAAAAACGTTTTCTATCTGTTCCAGCCACCAACAAACAATAAATAGCCCCAAACTGAAGATTGTAAAATACTTTTGAGTTCTGCCTCAAAAAGCACTATATAAATTGTAAGCATTATATTCATTTATGCACCTAGCAGGCAACTTTTTAGGAGAATGTAAGAGAAAGGTTGATTTGATGAATGGAAAAATGCCTGCAGAAAATAACTTTTAAAATATTTGCAACTGGAATACCATTTCAAAACCTGTCAGCAACATGGGCAAGAATTACAAAAACTTCTGCCTTGACAATGTTTCTGGTAGAGCGGGCCAGCTAAACAAACATCCTTTCAAGGAAGTAGGGAGCAGAATGCTCAGGGACATGATTTTATTCTCCTTTACAAAGATCTTTCTCCAAATTTTTCGTCTCACACAAAACAGATGCCATTTTTGAAAATGCAGAATTGCAAAACACCAAAAATCAGCATTCTTCAAGAACACTGTTGTGCTTTTTTCTTATTTGCTGGTAGAAAACATGTGTCTTGAATACCAATTATCCATTCGGCTTAGGATTTTCTTGGGAGAACAAAAAACTTTCTGGTGCAGCTGCACTGCACAAACAAAATGGTATCCCAGAAGGGGAGCCAGCACCTTGGCTCCAGATGCTAACATGAGATTATCCACATTCCCCTCCCCCTCTCCCATCTCTTTATTTGAGGCCAATTGCTTATGCTTTGGGCAAAACTTCTGTAAATGCAAGTTGAATTTTTTCAAGGTTAATCTCAAATGTCTAACTGGAATGTAAGTTCCTTGAGGGCAAAGCTATCTTTTGCACAATCCCTACCATCATGTCACACCTTAAATAGTCTTTAATTAATTGATAGCCGGATATGTCTGTGAATCATCTGTGTTTCCTTAGAAAAAATAAAAGCAACAGGGCAAGTGAATACTTTTCAAACATGTCATGCATGTCCCTTGATAGCAGGCCGATTACTATTGTCAGCCATCAGATTTCCAAAATCCCAGAATGATTGAGAGGCTCAGATGGGATGTGACAATGCTGCAGAATGTTGGGACAAAGGCTGCTTTCAGCTGAACCATGCAATTTCTGTTTTCCAAACAGAAAACTCAACTTATTTATACTACATGTTTTCCCCCATTGACCAGAATTCTGATCTTTAGTTCTTGTGACTGGTCCAGTTGACAGATGAGAAAAGAAGATGAAAAAGAAGAAATGCTTACATATGTTTTACCTTTGGTAAAATATTTTCTGATAGCCCACACTTGTAATATTCTTATTATTCTAGGTTAAAAATGATTATCATCTATGATAACTTGAAATTTTTATATCTACTAGCTTTGTATAAATGCAAGCACTAGCATAATCTTCAAGTTTTCTGTTCTCTTTGAGGCTTTTGGAATTATTTTAAATATCTGTTCATGAGGATCTGGGGGGAATCACACACCAGCCACATAACTTGAAAGCTATAATTGAGTTAGTCTTCTGTGAGGAGGGAGAAGAAAGCTAAAAGATACCTTGCAAGAAGGAAGGACACTTTCATATTAGGCCCTGATAAAAGGGACACATTTTTATTCAGCAAGCTAAACTCTCTCTCTTTCTCTCTCTCTCTCTCTCTCTCTCTCTCTCTCTCTGTCTCTGTCTCTCTCTCTGTCTCTGTCTCTGTCTGTCTGTCTGTCTCTCTCTCTCTCTATGTCTCTCTCTCTCTCTCTCTCTCTCTCTGTCTCTCTCTCTCTCAAAGTCAGAGCTGTTTAATTTGAAATTAAAATTCCTAGTAGGGTCCAAATGAGGGTTGGAAGCTGAAACCCGGATCTTCAGGGGGTGCCTCAGTGGCTGCTGACAGGGCTGAGTCATCTAATGGATTCAGTGACATTGAAGCTGATGAGGACAGGCAGACAGGGAGTGCATTCACTAGGGTGAAGGATGATGAGAAGCCAGGGGACATATTCGAGGCCAGGCAGGAGGAGGGCTGCACAAGATTGCTGCCCATGAGGAGAAGTTTCAACCTTTACCCCAGGGTAGCAGTCATATGCTTCTGTTTGATGTTCTCTTCCAGCTAAATGACATAGACCTTCTGCTCTCCTAGAAGAGAAAGTCTGTGTCTTGTTTTTTGAGGAAAGCCAAATGACCTTGCTTCCCCTTTGTTCTAACAGAGTTATGAGGAAGGCTATTTTCTGCCTCTTAGGGATTCTCAAAGGCAAGGGAAGACTTCAGTTTCCTCCAAAGTGCATTCATATGCCCTTTAGTGGCCTTGAGAAAAGTCTACACTGTTGTAGGGGAAGAGGGAAGAGTAACACACCAATTATATCTGTACTCTAACCTTTGGGATTGAGCTTAAGCCATCACTTGCCCTGAGGAATGCCCCTGCTCACAAACACCCTCCCCACAAACTCCTTCCCTATCTCCCATTATATCATGATGTCAGGACTACTGCCCACCTCCATTTGCCTCTCTGTCTACAAGACCTGTAGTTGGATGAGAAAGGAAAAATATTTGGAAAGAGGAGAGAAGAGAAAAATTAAAGATAGAACTACCACCTGAAGCTGCTCTCGGATCATTAAAAAGGGAAAGGATGAACAGAGAGCATCCCAAAAGGTGATGAGACAGTATCTCCTATCATTTATCTTGACCTCATTCAAGCTGTGCCACAGGCTCAGATTATGTTTTTCAAACCAAACATATACATATATTTTCAATTATTAATTCCATTAATTTGGGATTTGTGGCATCAGGAATCAGACTGAAGTCATTTATTGGATTAAATATGGGATGGGGGAAGGATTGATGATGCAAATTAACAGTGATAACAAAACTGTAAAGAAAATATAGAAAATTATTTATTATTTCATTTAATTGAAAAAAATTTCAGAATCATAGACTCTCATACTGAAAAGGAATTTCAGACAACAGACACCACCAAAATTGCATCAGAAATCACCAATAGAAATATCTGACCAGGCTAGCTTCTGAGTCACAAATTCCCATGAGAGGGCACCAACTGCTTCTGAAGATAGCTCAATCAATTCAATCCAATTAACATTTATTAAGTGCCAATTATGTGCCAGGTACTGAACTAGGTTCTAGAGATAAAAAGGCAAAAAGAAACACTTTCTGTCCTTAAAAAGCTTACATTCCACGAGGAGCAAACAACATGCATAGAGAAAAGTGAATCCAAAAGTAAATATTCAAAGAGGCATGGGGAGGCAGGATACAAACAACTGCCTTAGGAAGGGAAGGATCAAGGATGGTGTGAAAAGGCACTTCAATTTCTAAGAGGCATAGGTGGGAAAGGAATATATTCCAGAAATGACGAGTCAGTGGAACAGCCTGGGCAAAGTCATGGAGGTGGAATATTTTATATACATACATATATATGTACATATGTACATATATATGCATATATATGTACATATACACACAGACACACACACACATATACCTAAGGACTTATTCTTTTTTAAAGTTAATTTATTTTTAGTTTAGAACATTCAGTTCCACAAGCTTTTGAGTTTTAAATTTTCTTCCTCCTCCCCCTCCTCAAGATGAAATTGTTTCTAGTGTAATCAAGTTCTTGAACTCCCAATACCTACATCTTTACTCAGCCACACCCTTTATGTGACCTTACACAAAACTGAATAACTTCCATGATCTTGAACTTTGAAATTCTCCTGTCTGATCATATTTCCTCTCTCACCTGACTATAGAATCAAAGGCTGATAATAGATTGATGAACCCTGAAAGCATCCTTATGTTGTTCTTAAGGACTGATCTCTTAATGAGAGGAGGGAAGGAAAGGAAGGTAATAAACATTATCAAGGAAAAGGAGTAAGCTAGTCAAATGTCTACTATTTGCCAGGTGCTATACTAAGCCCTTTGTAAATATCTCATTTGATTCTCACAAAAACCTTGAGAAGTAGGTGTGGTTATAATCCCCATTTTACAGTTAAGGAAATGGAGGCAGACAGAAGTTAAATGATTTGCATAGGGTCACATATTTAGTAACTATGAGGTCAAATTTGAACTCAGGTTTCCTTGTCTCTAGATCCAGTGCTCTAATGAAATGGAACATGGCATCAAGGGTGCTTTGAGGTGGAAGAACTGAGGGTAAAAACCACTTGCTCTTCATGAAAATATCATTTTTGATAAGATACATGTTATACTCATTAAGAACTAAATCTATATTTATACTTATCTAATCAGTCAGACTATACCCTAATATATTGTAAGCCCTTGAAGGTAGGAACTATTTTGTTTTTGTCTTAGAATTTCTAGAATCTATCAGTCCCTGACACCAATAGGTACTTTATCAATGTTTGTTAAACTGAATTACAAAAGTAATTTGAGTAAATAGCGTTGCCCTCTCTGGCCACCCTGTTAGAAGAGATTCTAAGCATTCTTATCACAAGAGGTCTTCTCTTTGTTCATTTAACATTTTAAGTGATTCAGAGATAAAAAGGATAGAATCATTTATTGTCATAGATGCAGCTACGGGCCACTGGGGATGGGAAGCTGGGCTTATAGAGTCAGAAGATATGCAATCAAATCCAGCCTCAAACATGTACTTAACTTTTGTCTGCCTCGATTTATTCAACTGCAATATGGGGTGACTAGCTCCCAGAGTTATTTTGAGGCTCAAATGAAATCATATTTGTAAAGCACTCAGCACAGTGCTGGCACATAGTAGGCATTTAATAAATACTAGTTTCCCTTTCTTTCTTTCTTTCTTTCTTTCTTTCTTTCTTTCTTTCTTTCTTTCTTTCTTTTTCTTTCTTTCTTCCTTCCTTCCTTCCTTCCTTCCTTCTTTCTTTCTTTCTTTCTTTCTTTCTTTCTTTCTTTCTTTCTTTCTTTCTTTCTTTCTTTCTTCCTTCCTTCCTTCCTTCCTTCCTTTTCCAGTGATGCAGCCCCTGAAATCTACAGCATGCTAGGAGACAGCAAATGGTCTCAATAACTGAATGGAGTAAATTATTCCATTACTAGAAGAGATTACCCCTTTGGTATGACCTGACTAAGGCAAAATAGTAGGACTGTCATCTTCTTTGTTCTCCATTCCATCTATCTATGAGACCTAATAATGCATTGTATTTTCAGTGGTCTCATATAACTATTCAGAAATATTGAATGTCAGTATTTGTATTGATAATGGTATCAGTTTAATAATCAATATTCTCAGGGTCTCATCTTTTACTCAATTTTGAAGCCTGCTTGACCCATTTTATGATTTTTCATATTATCCAAAAATATTATTTTGAGAGTCTTTCTCAAATTTTTGCTGAAATCCACATATACAATGTTAGTGACAGTCTTCCAGTTGAGTGTCAAAAAAGGTAATGAGGCTAATCTGTTTTAATTTGTTCTCTTTAGATAGTCTCCTCACTTCTTTTTATCAGAAATGCTTGCATTTGAGTTGTTAGAATTTCATTCTTAATATCTACCTCTCCCTCTTGGACTGGCATACTTCTCTTGTAGAATTGAAAGCATACTATTTTTTTCCTCTGAGTCACCTGAAAACTCTTCTCCCAAAGAGAGGACACATCAGACCATGCCAATTTTGGGCTCCTCTGTCTCGAAAGATGGAATAATAAATTTCACGTCATTCATATATAAATAATGTCAGTATCAGCAATCAGTTTCTCCTTAACGATCAGAATCAAGTCCAGAAGAGCAGTTCTCTTTTTTTGTTTCTTCACTCTTTTTAAAGGATGAAATTACTAGTGAGGTAAGGTTTTTTCTTTCTTTCTTTCTCCCCTGTTCCTCATCTGCTTTGCTTTTGGAAAACAGAGAGAGCTTTATCAAATATCAGCATATATGTAGTTTCCTATCACTACCTCATGCTTTTATTCTGGGTTTGTGATCTACCCTTTGACTGAGGACCTAGAGGACCACATGTGGTTTCAAGGCCCTCAGTTCCCCACCCCTATGTCTAGTCTATAATATTTTTTTCATGATAATATTGCTTTTGTTGTTTCTTCCACTGATCCTTATCCATATAATCTCTATTATGTCTCACCCCTCCATTTTCTGAATTTTTTCATGTGTTATTCAATTACTCAGTCATGTCTGAGTCTTTGTGATTCCATGGTCCACAGCAGGCCAAGCCCTTCTATTCTCCATTACTTCTCAAAGTCTGTCCAAATTCATGTTCATTGTTCCCATGATGCTCTCTGTCCATCTCTTTTTCTGCTGTCCCCTTTTATTTTTGCTTTCAGTTTTCCCCAACATCAGGGTCTTTTCCAAGGAGTCTCATCTTCCGTTTATGTGGTCAAAGTATTTAAGTTTTAGCTTCTTGCAGAATCTTAAGCATGACCTTGCTGGTCTATGAAATGAGGGCAATGGTTTGGCAATGTGAACATTCCTAGGCATTGTCTTTCTTTAGGGCTGGGATGTAAACTGATCTTTTCCAATACAGTGGCCATTGTTGAGTTTTCTCATATATTTTTTAAAATATATAAGTGTTGTATTACCCTTGTGTTCATATTTTGAATATATTTATACTTTCTAGAACCATATGCTAGTCCTATCACATTTCACAGTCTCATATATTATCTTCTCTGAATACTGGGTCCTCGCTAAAGACACAATTCTGCTTGTGTTGTACTTGTGATTCTTTTGTATCTTGCTTAGCAGATAAATATGATACATTAAGTTCTCTCTTACCATCTTGTTATACATTGTACATTTTACTTAAAAAATTTTTTTTTTCTATACTTCTCACCCTCTCTAGTTGTAGGTTATTGTTTTACTTGCCACCATAACTCAATGACCCCTCCTCTTTCAAAGTTCTGGCTAGATGTCTGCCTATTGCACTGAACCCTGGGCCAGACAGAATAATATGGAATTTAATACTGCTAAATGAAAAGTCATACATTTGGATCTAAGAAGTCAGTTGTACACAGATGGGGGAACTCATGACTGGACAACAAAAGCCTTTATAAAAGGCTCTAAGAGTTTTAGTGAACTGTATACTCAATACGTATCACCTGTGCAACATTTGTAACAAAAAAGCTAAATAATAACTTAGTGTCCGGAAAGAAAATTGGGAGAGTCCTGCTGTACTCTGTCTGATACAAATAATTTGTGATACTTTCTTTAGGTCTTTTTCAGTTCTGATACTTTCTTCAGGTCTTTTTCAGGTCTGACTGCCATGTTTTAGAGACACTGACAAATAATTTGTGGTACTTTTTTCAGGTCTGGTTGCCATATTTTAGAGACACTGACAAACTTCCTACAGAGGAGAGATTCAAGCTTGATGAGAAAAATTATAGTATATGGAGATCAACTGAAGGAAGAGGAACTTTTTAGACTGGAGAAAAGAAGCTGAGTTAGGGGGATACATGGTAGCAATTTTTAAATGTCTGAAACACTGTCATTTGAAAGAAGGACTAAATTTATTCTTCTTGGTGCAAGAAGACAAAATGGAGAACATGGTTGAAAGTTGTAGAAAGGCTGATTATGGTTCACCAAAGAGAAAAATTGTAATTACAGTTGTCTTAAGGTTGTTTTAAGGCAGGAAGATGGCACAGTGGATGGAACTCAGGGCCCAGAGTTAGGAAGACCTGAGTTAAAAATCTAACCTCAGAAACTTACTAGCTATGTGACCCTGGGCAAGTCACTTAACCCTGAAATTTCTTTATTTGTAAAAGAAGTTGAAGAAGGAAATGGCAAATCACTCCAGTACCTTTGCCAAGAAAACCTCAAATGGGTCATGAAGAGTCAGACATGATTGAAAAACTGAACAACAGCAAAAGATTGAATGACTTCGAAGCTAATTCGATCACTTTCTTTGGTGGTATGGAAGGAATTTCTGTTGAGGTTTATGTGAACTATATGTACTTAAATTATTTCCAATTTTGATTTTTGGTGGGTCTGTGACACCTAAGTCACCAACTCTTGACTTTTATAGCTGAAACTGCATGCAGTTTCATTTAGTTAAAACATTTGCCGAATAGCTTACTGAAACTAGGAAGTCTAGCAGTTCATATGGCTGGTCAAAGTTCAGAGATATCAGAGGATCATAGATTGAGATCTGGAGAAGACTTCAGTGGCTATCTAGTCTCATGACCTAATATTATAGCTGAAGAAATTGAGGCTTGTGAGGGTTAAGTTACTTGTTCAAGATCATACAGGCAGTAATAGAGGTTGCATGGTATCCTTTACACAGTGATGCAGCATGGCTTGGACTGCAGGGTTTGGCAATTATAGCCTGCAGGCCAAATCTGGATAAATACCTGTTAATGTAGGGCCTACAAGCTAAGAATGGTTTTATACATTTTTAATATTAAAAAAAAAACCAAACCATTTTTAGCTTGATAGGAGTGTACAAAAATAGCTCAACTGGGAGCTAGCAAAATCTGAGGTCAAAATCTGTCTGTGGTTCAGTGAGTGGGACTTCGCAAGCTACTTCACCTCTTTGTGCTCTTAAACAGCCCTCTAGTTCTTATCAATTAGGTCAGGGATAGATTTGAAGAGAGACCTTCCCATGCTGAGGAAATCACAGATATTCCAAGAATTTCTGTGTCCCTGTACACAGAGGAGTATATAGACAACAATTTAAAAAATAAGTTGTGGATAGAGGTTGTTTTCCTGACAAAATGAATTGAAAAAAGTCAAGGAGTGCTCTTGTAGTGATGGGAAGTAGTTTGGGAGATTTGAAGAGTAGTTTACAGAGAGACTTCAGCTCACTAAGTGTAGAAGACTTACTGAGGAACCCATGAGTAAGGTTTTGGGTTCAACTGCTCTACTCATTTTCTTTTCTTTTTTTACTACCTCTAATTCTATGCTACATTGAACCCATCGCCTACCTTCTTTATATCTAAGTTTATTTATTTTTAAAATGGTCATGATTCTAAATAGGGTCATGGCTACATGACATGAATAAATATTGATAAAAACATAACTAAAACTACAAAGTAGAGGAAGGTCTTTCTAAATAAATTATTATTTTGTTTCTGAGAAATTGAGAGTGACCTTAGTTATTTCCTTTGTTTCTTCAATATCCTATAGCTTTTGAAGAAAATTCACTGAAACCCTGCTCCATTCTTTAAAAGGATGAATATACATGATGAAATATACATTTCTGGTGACTCTGTACAATGATTATCTGTTATAGAAGAATACTCAAGGTGTTCACTTCAAGAAACACAGAATTGCTTCCTTGATGCTAGTCACCTAGATTCATAACATTGTATGTATTCTGTTCTCCATTTTTCCTCACCCTTCCATGTCTAGTGAGTTGCCAAATGTTGTGAGTTTTACCTCTATTGCATCTCTTGTATTTGTTGCTCCCCTCACCACCACCACTCACATTCAGCTACTACCCTATTGGTGAGTCAAGAAAACCAATTACAAGGCTTTTGTGATAATCCAGATGAGAAGAGCTTTCCTTACTTCTTATTTGGATTATCTCAATAGCCTTTTAATTGGTTTCTTTGACCCAAGTGTCTCCCCATTCAAACAATCCTACTCCATATCACTATGAAAGTGACATTCCTAAAATACGGGTCAGATCATGTCATTTTCCCACTTATAAAGAATGCTGTTGTCTCTAGAACTTTATTCCCTCAAATATACACAAGTTTTAGCCTTGGGGGTAGAAAGTTGTTCACTTGTATCTGATTCTTTGTGTTCCCATTTATGATTTTCATAAGATACTAGAATAGTTTGCTATTTCGTTCTCCAGATCCTTTTACAGATGAGGAAACTGAGGCAAGCAGGGTTTAGTGACTTGGCCAGGGTCAAATCTGAGGCCAGATTTGAACTCAGGGAGATGAGTGTTTCAGACTTCAGGGCCACCTATGCTAATGAGATTCCCAGAGTCAGAAAGACCTGAGTTTGCATTCTGCCTCAGACATTTGCGTGCTGTGTTTTCCTGGAAAAGTCACCTAACCTCTCTTGTTCTTACTTTGCATTTGTAAAATGAAGGGGTTGGATATAATGACTTTCTAGCTCAGTGTCTCTGATCATATGATTAAACTATATTCACAATTTATCTTGCAGTGCCTATTACACATTATTCTCCTTTAAGTCTTTTATGGTAGGCAGAGTGACCTACTTGCTATTCCTTACACATTACACTTTATTTCCCATGTGACTTGGTATATGTTATCTCACTTTCTTGAAATGTCTTTCCCCACTTCCAACTCTTAGACTTTACTTACTTCAGAGTTTAGCCCAGGTGCTGCTTCCTACATGAAACTTTTCTGATTCTTCCACCTGCTAGTGACCCCTCACTGAAATTACCTTGCACATATTTTACTTATCTGTGTACGTTTGTCTGAATAAAATACAAACTTCTTGAAAAGGAAAACTCTTTTTCTTTTCTTTGTTTCTTCCCTTTTTCTTTCCTTCCTTTCTTTTTCCTTCCTTCGTTCTTTCCTTCCTTCCTTCCTTTTTTCCTTCCTTCCTTTTTTTATTCCTTCCTTGCTTTCCTCCTTCTTTCCTTCCTTCCTTTCTTATTCTTTTTTCTCATTCTTTTTCATTCCTGTTTCTTTCATCCCTAACACCTATCAAAATGGATGATTAATAAATGTTTGTTAATTATTTTCTTACATAGCTTTTCTGCCAAAGTATAATATGCTGAAAGTGTAAGACCTCTGTGCCTCAATAAAATGGATAATATCTTCCATATCCTTCCCAGAGGGGTTGTGAGTATAGCTCCAAGACCAATCTTAGAGTTAGGAAGACCTGGTTTTAAATCCTGCCTTTGAGTAGTGTTATGCATCATGGACATGGCACTGTATCTCTCAGTGTGCCAAGCACCATTCTGAGATCATAAATTACAGATGAATTGAATCGCAAGAATGTTCTACCTAGCTTTCCCTACACTGATGAGATCGCAGTACCAGACTCCCCTCCCCTGTGCCCCTGCAAAGAAAAATTCAATTCATAGCACAAAGCATCTTTATTTTGATTAATTCTGAATTTTTGAATTTATGAGTACCAAGGTTCACTTAGTCAGAATACTAATAAAAAAAAAAACTATGAAGGTTTTGGTTTGGTATATATATCCCAGGAGGATAAGTGTGTGTCCTTGCTGTAGGTGTTCACTTCTTAAACTCAGTTTCCAAACAATACAAATAAACTACTAAATTTTGCAAAGGTATTCTACATTGGAAATCTTTGTTGAATCTTCTCTTTTCAAATACATTTCCACATGAGAAATTATTTTGTTGCTGAATTGAGAATCAATCCATTACACAGCCTGAAAGCACATAAGTCAGGTTTGCCCCAACCATTATGCTTAGTTTGGGAAAACTTTATCTGAGTCATTCCTTTAATGGTATTCCCCTTAAGGCACTCTGGGAATATACTTGGAACAGGCCTTTTGGTTTTTATAAATCATGCCAACGGGATTCTAAAGCACATTTAATTACACATGACAGAAAAACTTCATGTGCTAATGCTCTTTTGGTTGACCCACCAAGAATTCCTGCTAAAATTTTTATGAACCTTGGAGACAATTCTCTGGAGTATCTCCCAGAGCATTTCCTGGATCCTGATGATGCAATAGCTTCCCATCCCATTGATGGTTGTCCCAGAGCACCCTAGGACACATGCTCCCATTCCCTGAAAGCTGCTCAAGTACCAGGATGCAACTATAAATGGCTGAAATGTGATGCAGTTTCCCCTGGAACTTCCTCTAGCTCAGCCTAATGGAGATTAAGAGCCATTAAGGGCTCTTTGCTGCATGTGCAGTTTTTATTGATCCAATTGACTCATTTTGTTTTAGCCAATGATCCTATTACAAAAGCAATCTCCTTCCAACGCTTTCCTGGCAAAGGGAAACCTCCAAATGCAATCTACTGTAACAGGCAAGAGGGCAGATAACACTGGATCCATTTTTGTTTCCTAACTCATGTTCCTCACAGCTGAGAGGATGTAATTCTCAAAAAAAAGTTTTTGTGAGTAATTTTCAAGTATGCTGTTACTTAGGATTTGGATAATGAATGTGAAGTATAAGTAATTTGTTTTTAAAAATGGAAACAAGTATGAAACTAATGTTAGCCAGGAGTAGTATTAAGACTGGAAATTTGGTAATATTATCACTGTTGCTTCCATGTGATGATTCTTTGAACTGTAAAACTCTTGGGGAACAGATTGAGAAACTAGAGACTTAGCTGTAAAAAGAGGCTATGTTAACTTATAGCCAGCTTCATTAAGTGCACTGGAAAGAATGAGAGGATTGAGGGTTGCTGCTTTACTTGTTTAAATTTGGAAAAATCACTCCAGCTCTGTAGATCTCAGTTTCCTCATTTGTAAAATGAGAGTTTTGATCTTGAAGAAGACTCTTTCCAGTTCTAAGTCACATTATAAAGCTGTTTTGTTTTACTTTTGGAAGTCATCCCTAGATAGTACCTTGACATACGAAAATGCTATAAAAGGACCTTCTAGAAAATATTTATGCCAAAGCCTAAGAGCAAATAGTAAAAATGGAGAGCACGGTAAATTATTATGATTAGGTGAGTAATACAGCAACACAGATATAGAGAATTCATCCCTGGCCTCCTTCAGAAGACTCAGATGATGATTTTGGAAGATAGCCAGTTTCCTGGTTAACTCTTCTCCCCTCCCCTTTCCCCCGCCCTGTCACCAACTGAAACATATAGCACTTGCCATGGAGGACTCATATTTGAAAAAGAAAAGCCCTATTAGGAAGGATGCCAGGTTTTGACCAAGAATTTGGTCTTCACATATGAAAGGTGTAGCTTCTGGGTTTCTTCTAATGTTACAGCAAAAAGAAGTCTGGTAGAAATAGTGATGTCACTGAAAATGTGCTGAATTTGGTATCGAAAGACCTGAGTTTGATTCCTGGCTCAGTTACTTATCGTATGTGATCTTGAGTAAGTCATTTAAATACTATTCCTCTCTTTTTTCCCCTTCAAAATGAGAGGGTTATTCTAGATTGATTTTAACAGCTTTTCCTGCTCTAAATGTGTGCTCCTCCAAATTCCTTTTAAAGGAATAATGTTGAAATTTTGGAAATTTGTGAAAATCATTTTACTTTTCTTTTCCCCTTTAACTCTAGGCCTTGTGTTGGAGTAGGTTCTAGGAGTGATGAAGAGAGTATGTATTAAACATCTTAAACAAAATGAAAGGAAAAACAAAACCACATCTCTGATGACACACTCATGTGGGAAGCCCCTAGAGCTGTCATTATAATGCACTGGGTTCCACAGAATGGAATTAGGTGAGAAAAACAAAAGCTGTTTTAGTTGCCTGACAGTGTCATGGGATGTGTTTTGTATATAAGTATTTGAATTTGAAAAGGAGTCAGAATGATGGCTATTTGATTTATCTTGGGGAATAGGGACTAGATCTGTGAACCCACTGGTAAAGGAAACTCCTGGATGACTGAATTCACTGTACCAATCCAGGTCTGCATCTTCTCTAAAGTCTTTGAGAGTTGCCTAGAGAACTGAGAGTTTAAATAACTTGAAGCTAGTCTGGTCAGAGGCCAGACTTGAACTTATATCTTTCTGGCCTTGAGGCCATTCCTCTGTCCTTGTATCTTGTCTCTTCCATTGATTCATATTAAGACTAAGAAATGAATACATTTAATTTTCTTGAAAACTACCCAGGCCAAATGGAGAGAGAATCTAACTGATCTAAGTTCATAACTTTCTGAAGCATGAAATAGAGTGACAGTATATCAGGCCCAAAGTATAACTGTATTACAGAGGACTGACTCTGAGCATGCCTTTAGGACAAGCCCAGAATTAATTCCAGCTCATTAAAAACCTCCACTGACAATTTCAAAGCAATCCTGAATTAAAAATAAGCTGGCAAGGGGGTGGAGCCAAGATGGTGGATTAGAGGCAACAGCCCAGTTGAATTCTCTTAGCATTCTCTTCCAAACAGCTTTAAAATAGCGCCGCAGTTCAAATTGTGGAGTGGTAGGGCCAACAAAAGATCAATTTGAGACATTTTCTAGCCTAAGAAAATGCAGGAGGTCATCAACAGAAGAGATCTGTAACACGAGGGTAGGGGCCTATCCAGAGTGTCTGCAAGTGGTGGCAATGGCAGCCCTCAACCCAGAAACAGTAAGGAAAGTGGACAACTGGTCAAAAAGAGATTACAGGGGCCCCTCTTTCTGGCACTGGATATAGCCAGCATTGATTGTTTACTCTATTGTCCATATACAATTCTGGATCATAGTTTCAGAGTCAAGAGGAATGTCACTACTTGTGGCTGCAGGAACCCATCCTGCATACAGACTATAGGGTTGATCAGAAGAAGTGACCACACCTTTCCTTGGATCATGCTACCTAGGAAACACTAAGAACTTGCAGACTCCCAAAACTGGCTCTGAAAACAATATCACAAAAAATCCTGAAGTTGGCACAGTACCTCTCTATGCCTGAATGAGCAAAGCCCAACTTTGGCCTAATGGAAAAAGAGGCACAAAAATTCAATGTAGAAAATTAAAAACTCCTTAAAAAGCAGAATTTGCCAAATGGAAAAAGATGAGCAAAAGTTCACTGAAGAAAATAATTACTCAAAATTTAAAATTAGGCAAGGGGAAACTGATGACTTCATACGACATAAAGAAACAACAAAACAAAGTTAAAAATAAAAAAAATATAAGAAAATGTGAAACATCTCATTGCAAAAACAACTGATCTGAAACACAGATAAAGGAGAGATACTTTAAGAATTATTGGACTACCTGAAAACCTTGATCAAAATATGCCTAGACATCATATTTGATGAAATTATCAAGGAAACCTGCCCTGATAGCTTAGATCCAGAGGGTAAAATAGAAATTAAAAGAGCCTGCCTGAAAGATATCACAATATGAAACTAGGAATATTATAGCCAAATTCCAGAGCACCCAAGGAGAAAATATTACAAACAGTAAGAAAGTAATTTAAATATTATGAAACCACTTTCAGCATCACACAACACTTAGTGGCTTCCACATTAAAGGAAGCAGAAGTCTTTGAATATGATATTCTGGGAGGCAGAGAATCAAAGATTATAACAAAGAATAACCTACCTAGCAAAACTTAGAAAAATCTTTCATAGGAAAAATGGATATTTGATGAAATAGAGGACTTTCAAGCATTCCTGATGAAAAGACCAGAGCTGAAAAGAATATTTGACATTCAGACGCAAAGCTAAAGCAAAGCATAAAAAGGTAGACAAGCAAAAGTAATCATGACAGACCCAGTAAAGTTAAATTGTTTACATACCTATATAGGAAGATGGTATATGTAATTCTTAAGAATTTTATCATTATTAGGAGAGTTAAAAAATTTATAAAGAAACATGGATATAAGTAGGTTAAGTTACAATGATCTCAAAAAAAATGAAGGGGTAAGAAAGAGGGATTCACGGGAAGGAGGAGGAAAGGAGAGTTAGAATAGGGAAAATTTTTCATATAAAAACGGTGCACAAGGAAGAATTTTTACACTGGAAGGGGAAATGGTGAGTGGCAGACAATGCTTGAACCTCACTTTCATAGGAATTGGTTCAAAGAGGGAAGACTATATCTGCATGCATGCATGTATGCATATATACACATATGTATATGTATGTTTTGCATATGCATGTGCATACATGTATAGGCATACATGTGTACACATGTGTATATGTGTGCGTGCATATATATGCATGTGTGTACATATGTTTACACACATATTCAATTGTAAATAGAAAGCTTTCTTACCCAACAGGGAAATAGGAGCAGAATCAGATAAGAGAGGTGCAAGTGGAGGGATGACAAAAAGGAGGATGATTTAAGGGAGGAAGTGGTTAGAAGAAAATAGACTTTTGAGGAAGTATAGGATAGAAAGAAAGAGAAAGTGAAGAATAAAGAGAAAAAAATGGGACTGAGGGAAATACATAGTAATCATAGCTGTAAGTGTGAATGAATGAGGTCACCCATAAAATGGAAGCAGATAGCAGAGTGGATTAGAAACCAGAATCCAACAACATATTGTTTACACTTGAAACAGGACACACACAGAGTTAAAATAAAGGGCTAGTGAAGACTCTATTGTATCTAGCTAAAATTTAAAAAAAGGCAAGGGTAGCAGTCATGATTTCAGACAAAGAAAAAACAAAAATAGATTAATTAAAAGAAAGAAAAAAGAAAGAAAGAAAGAAAGAAAAAGAAAGAAAAAAGAGAGAAAAAGAAAAAGGAAGAGAGGGAGGGAGGAAGGGAGGGAGGAAGGAAGGAAGAAAGAGGAAGGAAGGAAGATTTACTAGCCAGTAAACCCCAGAGACAACTGATGAACTCCAAGTCCTAACTGAAATATAATTTTCTCTCTTCAACAATTTACTATTTTGTTGAAAGTGAGACCATCTGACATTAACTTTCTCATTTCCTCTCCTCTCATCTTCCTTGTCCCTCTAGTCTCAGAGGTGATCCTCCTTTTTGCCAAGGCTACATATAATTTTGAGCTTATCCTTTCCTTCCCCACTAGGACACTTCTCCATTGAGCATCCTTCTCTCCTCTACTCCTCCTTTTCTTATCTTCAATTTCTCCCTCTCTTTTGGATTTTCTTTTCCACTCTCACATTCTCAGGTCTTTACTATCTCAAAATTAAAAAAAAAAATCCACCAGGAGCAGTAATTAAGTTTGTTCTATTTGTCTCCAGAGGGAAGAAATAGGGAAAGGGGATGGGAATTTTAAAACAAGGTGAATTTATATTTGTTTAAATTAATTATTTTTAATTTAAAATTTAAATTTAATTAAATTAAAATTTAGTTTAATTTAATTTTAAAAATTAATTAAAACAATTAATAATATATTAATATTATTAATATATTAATAACAACTAATAATTTTACACTCTCAAAAACTCAATGGAATCTCAGGAAGCATTAAATTCTCCTTTTGTTGTAAGTCTAAGAGGTTCACCTGTCATAGATATTTTGTAGAAGGAATTCTTTCCTAGTTTGTTTTAGGATAGATAGCTATTGAGAGCTTTCCAATGAAAAGTTGGTAAGATAAGGTAGTAAAAGTATTTTATTACTATTATTGTTAAGCACTGGATGTTAGGCAGGGGAGTTTAAAATTTTCTGTCGCTGTTCTTTAGAAGACCAAAGGAATTTACTGAGGTTATTTGAGTAAAGATGTGATAAGACCACATTTGTTTCATTCTTCATCTCTAAATCTCTTCAAGGGATCCTGATTTACTTTTGAATTTCCCAATACTTATTCTAAATCCTTACTTTGGCATTCAAGGACTACAATAGTGTAGCTTCAAATATGGCAGTATATATTGTAGTCAGGTAACTAGATTCTTATTCTTCCCTGAACATCACCTTGACTTTCCTTCTTCTATATCTTTGCTCATGCAGTTCTCTT
Organism: Potorous gilbertii; assembly: GCA_028658325.1. NCBI lineage: Eukaryota > Metazoa > Chordata > Mammalia > Diprotodontia > Potoroidae > Potorous > Potorous gilbertii. The sequence continues at coordinate 22,631,058 of CM053773.1, read as the reverse complement.
TGAACATCTCTATTTGTTGAAATTCTACTCCTCTGTCATAATCCTCTGTACGATTTCCCCAGGCTACATGGGATATACCTTTCCTATGAAACCTCATGGCACTTTTCCCTTACAACCTTTGCCCCACTCTATTTTGGCTTCTAGTCATTTGCTTACGTGTTCAGGGAGGATCAGTACCTTGTTGTGATGACTGCTGAGCCCTTTTTGGGGCTCTTTCCACCTTTGGTGTTCACCTGTTCCACCCAACTCTCACCTGTGACTCCAAGAAGCTGCAGCATACACAGTGGTCACACCCTGGCAAACTGTTTCGGCAGATAAGTCAAACAAGGTTGAGGGTAACCAAGGGGTCTCAAACTCACTGGTGAGTTCGGGGGTGTCTACCCCAAGCATGTGAAAACTCCCCCCGGTGGAATGGGTGAATGAGAACAATTTGCTCCAGTGGGCATGAAGACAGCAGAAGCAGGTGATATGAAGTGTTTAGAGCTTGGTTAGACACCGAGAGACACCAAGGTCATGCGCTGCAGCCTGAGCCGTCGCTGTCTTAACTCTGTCCTGTCACTGGACTATGATGGCTCTGGAGGAGAGAGTGAGACGGATGACTTCCTGCCACTCTGCCTCACTTAAATCCAATTTATGCAAGAATCACAAGACATCAAAATATCAAAAAAAAGGCATTTGGTTATGAGTCTTCTCTCCCCAATTAGGTTTTGTAAAGGTCTTAAGGGTAGGGACATGATTTTGTGTCTTTGTGTCCAGTAGGACCCTAGCACACAGTTGTGCACATGGTAGCTATTTGTTGAATTAAGTAAATATTTGTGGGATAAGTGAATGATGGATAAATTATGCCAAACATAGATTGAAATGAGCAAAGATGAATGACCAGGACAAGTTAAATGATTATGGTAATTATTGAGTCCTAATGTGGCATGACCATAGACTTAGGTGATAGCAGTGAGAATGGGAAAATGGAAGATCATGAGTGTCACACACATATACATATATGTGTGTATATGTTTGTATGTATACACACATATGTGTGTATATCTATACATATTTACACAGTATATATAATATGGCCAGTATTTAAATAGCTCTATAAGAACTGCAAAATACTTTATGAATATTATCTCATTTACCCTCACAACCCTGAGAGATAGGTATTACTATTGACTTATATATACATACAAACATATACACACATAAATGTATATGTTTGTATGTATATATGTGTGTGTGTGTGTGTGTGTGTGTGTGTGCACATCTCTATGTGTATATATACACCTGTAGGAGATACTTTATCTATACCTATAGCTCTGTCTATCTATGTATCTACATGGAAAGTTGACAAGACTGAACTTGAACTTTGCCTTTGATTGAAAACATATAAACACCAACTTCTTGTACAGAGAAGTAGATTTTCAATTTGATGATTACTTAGGTTCTACTCTAACAATAAGAATCTTAATAGCACAGATAAGACTTTGAAATTGGGTATTGACCTGACTTTACAACTTCTATTGGGAAATAGAAAGGAAAAACATCTGAGTAGATAGAATGATGCATTCTCCTTCTTATTGCCATCCATTAGCCTGGATTTTTTGGGAAAAAGAAAGTAACTTCATCAACTAAATTCTGTCTTAAAGAAAAGGGCATGGTTTTCCCAATCCCCACCCCTATCAGATGTAGGTGAGACAAATATTTCAAGTAAGCAATACATATAAGACTTATGTTGTTCCTCTTAAACGTATAGTCACTGTCTGCAGGTTGTTCCAGCTGGCATCATTTCACAATAAAAACAGAAAGACATTTTTGACAGACACCTCTGTAATGCCACTTAATACACTTTAATATCTTAAACTCATCTTTTGAGTTTCCTCCTTGTTCTACTTATACACCTATATCAGTATCACTATTCTTGCAGTTTAGGGACTTAGAAGATGCTCTCATCAGAGACCCAGAGAGGCCAATAAAACACAAAGAAACAGTCCTTTATTGTGACGTAATGAAACATCCAGGGATAGAAGAATTTGATGGGGAGGGACAAGAGAGAATGCAATTAGGGTTGGCACTAAGGAGGATCTTAGATATGACAGCCTTCATGCCAAGGCAGGAAGAGGAAAGTGGTTGACCAACAGTCCAGTGAGAGACTATTCTATGGGATTAGTCACTCGTTCTAGTCTATATGTGAGATAGTTGGGTTCTTTGCCAACTCTGCCTCAAGGTAGCAATAAAACTAATAGGTTTTTCAAGAGTGTACATGTGGTGGAGGGGAAAGAGGGGGTGAAGAAGTGGTTCTTATTTAGTCATGTATGATTGATTTCCCATTTCTAAAGCTGCTGATAAGGAGGTGCTTGAGCAGACATTCTTAACTGCTGGTTTTTCTTTTTCTTTTTTAGTCATGGATAAAAGACTTTTGGCAGTCAAAACCTATAGACTTCTTAGAATATGCAAAATTTCAGTTTGAGGTTAGAAGGGAAAAGAGAAATATAATTTCCCCCATCCAGACATATATATACACATACATACATACATATATATGCATTTGTGTATATGTATATATGTGTATATACGTATGTGTACGTGTATATGTATGTGTGTGTGTGTGTGTGTGTGTGTGTGTGTGTGTGTGTGCTTGAGTTTGGCCCGAGAGGTGCTGGCTGTTTAAACTTGATTACTGGAAGCTTCTAGGTGTCTAGTAGAGATTATGAAAGTTTGCAGAATATAGGTGGATGGGCATGGGGGTAGGGGGCAGTAGTGTGTATAAAAAGGCAGGCCTGGATCATAGACAACCTGTTTCAAGTAAGTCATCTCAGTCTCAAAGACCTTCTCTTCCCTGCCCAACACAGAAGTATTCTGGGTTACAATCCTTGCCTAACCAGCCAAATAAAAATCCAAACAACTGCAATGGAGTGGCCAACATGATAATATTATGTCTGACAAACCTGAAATTTTTGTTTTGTATTTGTGGGTGAAAGTTTGACTTGTGAAACATGTGAAGAAGCATTAAGCAATGTTCACACGGAGTGTGAAGAATGGGGGTGTTGGCTGAATGATCATGTCTAGAGACTTGCAGATGAGCAACACTTTGCAATATGTTTTTTTTAAAAAAACAAAAACAGCACCACATAACAATTACAAATAGATGTCAACAGCAGCCCCCTGGATGATTCCTATAAAAAGCTAGCATGCTGTATTTTCCTTAAGGATAATACTGTATATTTATTGCCTATCTTCACATTAATTATCTCAGGCTCATGAACTTGAACCTTAGAGATCATCTTGTCCAGTCCCTTTATTCTGGGGGACTATGATTTTCTTAAAATCACCCAGGAAGTAATGGATAGAATCTGGACCAGAACACAGATTTTTTGGTACCAAGTTCAGAGTTTTTTTCTCTGCTTTGCTACTATGTTTACTTACACTAACTTCTCTTTCTTTTTCCCAGTTCATATATCTCTATGTCATTGCAGATTGTGATGTCTAATAATAAAAATAGTTTCCATTTTTATAGCTATATAAGATTTGCAAAGTGCTTTAAAAATATCTCGTTTGATCTTTACATCAAGCCTGTGAGATAGGTACATAATTAGCTCCATTTTATTGATGAGAAAACTGAAGCCGATAGAAGTTAAGGGATTTGCTCAGAGTCACACAATTAGTGTTTGAGGCAGGATTTAAATTCAGGTCTTCTCGATTCCAGGTTCAGCAGTTTAGTCACTTTGCTACCTAGCTATCTAAAGCAGCCCCATTTTCCTACTGACAAAGGTAACATATACTGTCTTTTGGGTTTTAGGGTAGTTCAGTAGTACATCAAGGACTTTCTATGATACTTTCCCCCCAAATTGTGCCCACAGAACATCCTAACTATATGTTGTCATTTGAAGCAAACAAATTGAACTTCTTAAATATAGTAGGGTAAAATAATAGAATCATCGCAATTTTTGTGTTAATTAAAAATATTCTTTTGTCTGTGGTCCCTTAAATGTTCACTAGACTTTCTTTAAGTATGTACATTGGCTTCCAAATTTGTGATTTAAGAAATAATCAGGCCCTTAAAAGTTATCATTCTTAGCTCATTGACACAGTCAATCTTTAAAGCTTCCTTTGAATGTACTTAACAGATAAAGAGTCCTAGGCATAATTACTAGGCACCCTCAAAGTACTGAGAGATATCTGGGAACATCCTAGGGTAGAAACATGGCATAATACTGACTTGACAAAGCTGTGAATCTTAGCAGAGGGACAATCTGGAATCAAGACTTTTTACAAGGCTTAAGATCATAGGAGCATAATGTTTTCAATAAGTCATTAGAAGTTCTAGCCTTTCATTAAAATTCAGGCTCTGTCTTATTCTATTCAAATTGGTGGTACATCCATAAGAAGAAAAGAAGGATAAATTCTGAGAACTGTTAGCCCGATTAACCAAATTGCAACCATTTTTAAGTGGATAAAATCGATCTTTTACTTTCTTTGTAATGCAATATATTTGGGAAATGTTATTAAAGTATTACATTCAAATTGCAGCAAGAAAAACTGAAATTACATCTGAATGATGATGGCATCCTTTTCTGACAAAAGGTAACACAATTTCTAATCATGGAATTTCAACAAGTAGGATGCACATGTACATTGATTTAAAGGCAAAGGACTAAGTGACTCAAGGAGTCATGTTGAATTTTACCAATTTCTTGTGAGCTTGGGCTTAATTCATATTTAAAATAGTGTAAGTATAACAGAGGTGTAGATTTTGTTTCTTTTAATGTAATATTTTCTAAATGAATATTGAATTTATTTGAATTTGGATTCATTACTTATATATGGTCTATATAGAAACATAGAATTTCAGAACTGGAAGGAACCTCAAAGATCAAATAATTCAGTCCCAATCTTAGCAATAAACCTCATTGGATTTTTTAGTTTGAGAAAAGTAGCGTTTAGAGTTTTGCATTCTTAATGATTTTAATTGAAAGTAAGTAATAATTTTATCCATTGAATTATGTCTAACCAAGTTTGTCACATTTAATTTTATAAAGTTTATAAATAATTATTCATATTTTCATAGTGTTTTTGACAAAACTACATAAGAGCAATTGTACACTGTCTCTCTCCTCATTTAATAAATAAAGGAAAATGATGCTTAGATTAAGAGATTGGCTTATACATGGGAAGTATCAGAGTCAGAATTTGGCCCTAGACTCTTTCCAGGTCACTCTGCTTCCCCAAAGTACACATAGGCTTTCATACAGGTGAAATGGGGCGAGTTGATAAATACTGCTTAAAGCCCCCTGCCTTTCAGAATTCATGACAAAACAGGGTTCTATTTTCCCATATAGATCCAATGGCTCTGTTACCATCTAATTGTTACTGTCAAAACCAATTGCTATGAAACAGAATAACGACTAAATTTTGAATCTCTGACTACTTCAAAATTAATTACTAATCAAATTAGAAAAAAGTAGACCAATGGGAAAGCTGAAGGCATTCACAACTCACTTTAATGACTTCCTCTTTGTCCTGTTGGAGACATCCTCCCATTTTAATTAATTCCATGGGAATTTGGTTTTCTATTTGACCACTTCACAGGGTGATAGAGAGATGTGTGGTTTTCAGCAAGACTGACTTTTGCAGTTTGTGTGTTTCATAATTCACAGTTAAGCGCGGTTCAGGAAGCTTCTAGTCCTCAGGACTCATATTCTTGTCTTATTATAGAAATATGTAACAGTTGTAGCTTTGGCAACTTGGAAAAATAGTTTCTGATATGCAATTCAAACACTCTACCTTTTCCAAGGTAATGTGTCAGGTAAGTAGAACGAATGAGCCACTTGGCAAGCAGCAGTTCGTAATTTTACCGGTTTTTCTATGTGAATATAAATCGCAAATGATGACACTTAGGATGGGTGCATGAATGCAAGTGGTTATAAACAATCTTGAGTTACACTGGCCTCAACTATCTTTTTGTATTGTCTATATACAATGAGCTAGAGAGGATATTAAAGATAGAATTGGGTGGAAGCTGATTGGTTGAGGGAAGCTTTAAGGAACCTTATAAATTGTAAATTTCTTTATAAGTGTAAGTTGGCATTATTTTTATATATTATGCAATGTGTGTAGAAGATATGTGAATCTATTTGTGTAAATTATCATTAGCGATAGTACTTTTTTCTTTGAAAAATTGTATTCCAATTAAAAAGAAAAAGTGAAAAAAATTAGCTGATAGTCTGGAGAATCTTGAAATAATTTTATCTCATGTTTCCTTAAAAGCCAAAGAAGATGAGAAAATATGTCACTTTAAAGCTTATGGTGATTAAGTATGCACCATTAGGTAAAATGTAAAACTGAAATAAATTTAAAATCTATACAGCACACTGCCATATCATTGTGCTGACTAATGACAGTGTAAAGAATGGAATAGATGATGAGGGAGACCATGGGAAAGACATTTTGTGGCAATGTCAGTGTTAGTCCGCTGATGTGAAGAAAAGCAGCCAGGCCTGCTGCATTTTGGTCAACTCCCCAAGTCTTATGCATGTGAAAGCTACATTCAGTTAAAGTATTTGAGGAATATTGTTTACTGGTCAATTGAGACAAGTCATGATACCCTTTTGTTCTTGAACATTTATGTGCTAGGGCTGTGTGCATGTGGAGGGGGAGGGAGGGAAAGTGGGGGAAAGGAGGGAAGGAGAGGGAGAGGGAGAGAAGATTCAGATAAGATTCTGATGAGTAACAAAGTGATAGCCCCAGGATATGGATGTCTTTCTCATTTCATTGTTGTTATGGTAATACTCTGAAATGTAACCAGAGAGCAGCTATATTCTCTCTCTCTCTCTCTCTTCCTCTCTCTTTTTCTCTTTCCCTCTCTCTCTCCCTCTCTCTGTCCTATTCCCTGTATGTTCAGTGAGAAGTCATATGTAACTGAAGGTTTGCAGTGTGTTTTTTTTTCTTTTTTTTCTTTCTTTTTTCTTTTTCTTCTTCTTTTTTTCTCTTTTTTCTCTTTTTTGTTTTTTCTTTTTTTTCTTTTTTTTTATTTTTAAATAAATTTATTTAACTTTTTACATTCATTTTCACAAGATTTTGGGTTCCAAAATTTTCTCCCCCTTTGT
>CM053773.1:22604821-22623458 GCA_028658325.1 Potorous gilbertii | reverse complement strand
ACTCCTATGTCTTTACCTGATGGTAAGCATATCTCTTCATCGTCATCAGAGACGAGTGGTGGAATTAATTTCTCAAGAAAATAACCATCTATGGTCTTAGTTTTTTTCCCTTTTCTGGGCATTTTCCCAGCCAGTTACTTGACTTTTGAGAGTCTTCTCCTGCAGTGTGTTATACAGAGCAAAATAAATGTTGTTTCAATAATACCCTCTTATATCTTGTCTTAAGTGACCATCTTTGATCCATGACACAGGAATAGGGGCACAACCACATGGCAGGGACATATCTATGATGATACTGTAGCTCATTGGCAAAAGCAGGCTCTGGTTTGGATTATAATCTCTTTCAGACTTCCCTAAGGATATGACAAGAGTCAAGCAAGGGGGAGTGCCTATCTAAATCAATCTGCCTAACATCAAGAAAAAGTGCAGGTTACTGAGTTCCCTTAATAGCTTGGAATTACTACTTTTTTTAAATGAGAAGAAAATGAATAAATATAGCTGCTTGCACTTTCTTACCATTACTTTTTGTAGGATCATAGATCAGGAGTTGTAAGAAAGCTCAAAGATCTCTTGTCAAATCCCTTTATTTTATGGCTAAGCACACTGAGGCCCAGGGAAGTTAAGTTCTTTGCTCAAGTTCACATAGATAGTAAACGTTAGAGGTGAGATTTGAACCCAACAAATACCAGAGTTAGTACCTGTTCCACACTTTCATTGACTCCCCATTGCAAAAATACATCTTAATGTTTAAGCAAAGTTGAAAGTAGAGTGATAGATATTTCTACATATAGATGTGTCTATATATTACGTTTACCTTAACCACGTGCCATATACATTAAACAAAGCCACTCCTGCTCAAAATGTATGAAATCTCTACTCCCTTTGCAGGGTATCAGTGCACAGTTGACATTTTTGTTTGGTTTGATGTATTGTTTCACATGATTTTTTTTTCTCTTCATGTATTTTATTCTCAGATGATACAACAGGTCTATATGGTGAACCTGTTCTGTCCATTCCACACATAGAGAGTATTACAAACCTTAATAATTGTTAGACAGACTAAATTAGGTTTGCCTGAACATCTATTAAAAAATCAATCAGCATCTCTATAGCACTTCCAAGACAGAATGGAGTGGAACTAGATTCATTAGGTTGTTTTTTGAGTGTATGTGTATATCTATCTATGTATCTATCTATTATGCTACCTTTCACATTAAAAAAATCAAATTGACTTTACCCTTAAGATATTTATTATTCAGTTGTCTTTTGGGATAAGAGGCCACAGGGAGTCAGTTGACAATCCCAAAATGATCCTCTAGGCACTACTGCTGCCCACTGCCCACTACCTGGTCAAACTCCCTTCCCTGCTATTCATACACATTTTCTGTGGCCCGGGAGGAAAACAAGGAGAAATCACCAGGCTGAACTGTTGGCAGTGGCTTGCCCATCCCCCTTTCGTTATTTTGTTAGGCCACTGAATTCAAAGAAAAAGCCAAAAACTTGAATTTCAGGACCAAGTGGATGATAAGCATACATCCTAGTTTCAGTAACAATACAACATACCAGTCACGAAAATCAATGTTTCTAACCCTTCATAGTCTTCTGAATGTTTTCCTTTAATTACTTTTCATTCTTAGCTTCGTGGTTTGATGTTGGAAATTTCATCTTTTATAATTTATTGTAAGTCTTCAGTTTAGGCTTCAATTCTGGAAGTAGAAGTCATTCACTCATCTATCCATTCATTGACCATGAATTATAGCTAGTATTTACAGAGTACTTCCTATGCGCTAGGCATTGTGCTAAGCAATTTACAAATGTTGTATAATTTGATCTTCATAACAATTGAAGGAAGATGGTAAAGTAGGTGAAATTATTTCCATTTTACAGATGAGGAAACTGAGACACATAAGAGATAAATGACTTGCTTGAGGTCACACAGCTAATAAGTATCTGAGGCTAGGGGGATCACTGTCAATTAATCGTGATGTAAGGCAGCTTCTCATGACTAAACAAAAGACCAAATAAAAATGAATGGAAAATAATGGTTGTACAATCTGACAATTGATCTTACACTCAGCTTATACTCAAATGTCTCAAAATAGTAGGAACATAATCTCACGTTTCTATAAGATTATGCCAGTGGAAAACAAGCTTTGGCAGTTGAGTACTGGTCTGGCAATGGATTGTATATCATCTGAAAATCTTACTTCAATATGGTAACTCTTCCTTTCTTGTCAGTGGAAAGTTGGTCAGCAGGTGGTGGATTCTTTTGCCTGCACCAGTTCAAACATATTTCCTCAGAAATAAATGGATTGCAAGTTACATTTGTTGAAAGTTAAAATCTCTTTGAAATGTTAAAGTGTAATTATATGCATCAATTAAAAATTCTGTTTCTTTGTACCTATTTTTTTTTCTATATGTAGTTACTGAGTTTCTACTTCACTCATGGGTACCTTACATACTTCCTAAATATAAGACACATTGTGAATATGTATCTTACAGTGAAGACTATAGTTCATGAGCCCCCACTGATATTTCTTTTTGCAGGCAACCAGAGGACACACTAGTTCAGAGTTAAAGACAATTAAATAGTACAAAAGGATGACAAGATCCCCCAAACACATACGCTATATTATAGGTTACCACAATCGGGGCCTGGCACATGAAAAGAAGCATTTATGATAAAAGGACATTACATGGAGGTCTTACATATAGGGAACATATGTGAACAGGAACAGGTGTCAAATCACATGGCTAGTGCATACACACACTTGATGCAACTCCCACCTCTGAGACTGCTAGTTGCAAATGAAGGATCATTTCATGTGCTCCTTTCCCAGCTCAGCTAGGGCTTTCTACTACCCTGTTCTCCTCACTAGTGAGTTTCTCTCTACTGTGTATCCCTACCACTGTTGGTGATGCTTTCTGATATCATTTGCTTTGATTTTGCTCTCAAGGGCTACAAGACTCTCCTGTTCTATGGAAGATGAACCAGGTTTGAATCAGGAGTTAACACAGATGGGTTCTCTTTCCCAGATGTATTAGGAATGTCTCCACCTTGAGACACCTGTGCACTGCCTGGGTCCAGTGAGACTGCCACAGCTTTGGATGCTTTTAGTTACTATGTTTTTAGTTTTTAGGTACTATGGGGTATCTTTCTCCAGTGGAGGAGCCAACTACCTGGTATTTAGTTCTTTTATGATGTCAACCTAACCACACAGAAATTGCTAGCTTGAGAAGCCCTTAGATATTTTTATGTCTATCCTTTGAACTCTTTTCCCCTGTTACAGTCAAGGCCTTCCTTTTAAACACCTTTTATTTTTGTATGATCCAAGACTTCTTTTAACTCTTATCTTTCTTCTGGGTTACTAGTCTGATGCTCCTTCAATCATCCTTGGAGAAACCACTTAGCAAAATTGCTCAGGAACTGGAAAGAGGGCATTCTTTTCAACCTCCTACTCAACACGTCCCTGGTTGACACACCTATCACTGCATTAGGGGGACTGAAAAAATCCAGGTAGAGTTGGTGACCTTTGCCCTATTTCCACCAACAACCAAAATTGTTGTACTCCCTATTTCTGCCTATGAGTCCCTCTGATTTAGCAGGCATGATAGGTCACATTTATAAGATTGGATCATTTCCATGCATTACATTGATGATTTCCTCATGCTAACCCTATAAAGTAGACAGAATGGCATTTAACATTCCCATTTTACTGGCAAGGAAAATACTGCTCAAAGAGGTTAAGGATACATTAAAAAATAAAAAAAAGCAGTGCTCATTGTTTACCTGTGGATAGAATCCTGGATGAAAATGCAATCGTATTCCAAAATCTGCATATACAAAAAAATAAACATTTTGCTTAGAATTGACAGAATGATTGATAATTATGAATGTATCAGAACAGAACAAAATGCTAATTATTCTCCCAGCTTTTGTCTGTACAAGCAAAAAAGACATAAAGTTGAACATAACTAGATAATTTGAGCAGTGACAGTATCTTCTATATGGACCACTTGGATAAATCAAGTTCTCTCTCCATCCTGATCCACTCCTCCATCCAGGAAAGATCACAAAAATAAAAATACAAACCAGTCTTCATGATCGCTCCCAATTATTTTTTTTCAATTAAGGCAATGGATTCTCCGCTACTTCTTTTCTCATAATGGCTGCTGTTGTCAGTTAAACATGAGGATCACACCCAGAGTGTGAAAACAGCATTTGTCCCACTTTCACATCTGGGATGTGAAAGGCCTGCTAGATCAAATTTTTATAATGTGTGAAGTGTTTATTTAGTGAAGGTAAAGTATAAATAATTAAAACAGGTAAAAATCTAGTTGCACATTACATAATGGACATTATTCATATGAGCTGTACTTTTCACTAATATTAATAATTGCTATAACTAATTACTAATTTACTAATTACTAATATGTGGAAAATTTCCCAACCATACCTTACATCTGTCAGGTGAAACTTTTGAACTAGAAATTTACTGCAGGGAAACATTAACTTAAGTTTACTTTTATGAAGCTTCATTAGACCAGAGGTAAAAAGTTCAGCCTACTACAGACATCAAATTGTCTGTAGTAACTCTGTCCTAAGGCAGTCAAAACAGTGGTATGACTGAGAAGTGTCTGCTTGGAACTTTAAAAATCAATCTCCTTTGTGGAATAAACCCACATTGATAGCTGTAACTGGAACAACGTAGCACTGCACAGATGTGAAATTCATCATACTCTTAAAAGTCTTGCTTTTGAGCTTTAAGTTGCAATTACATTGGAGCTTTTCTTTTAGTCAAACTTTCATAAGGAGAAAATAGTGTAAATCACCGACTATTATGATTAACTGCTCCAGGAGTTCTCACCAGGCCCGATAACAACTCTCCACAATTCTAGTTTGAAAGAATATTCAAGTATCAGAAAATTGTCAAGGTATGTGGTCGCCTCAGGTCTAACTTTGGAATGACACATCCTGTGATATCTTCTTCACTTCATAGGAATCAATGCCACATGGTGAATCTTTTCTTTAACCTGGGACCTTTCTAAAAGCTATCTTCCTATGAAACAGGTTCTGACCCAGAACCAGAGTTTTTGGGAAAGATGTGCTACACTGATGGCCCAGATTTAAAGGGAAAAAAATGCCTTCATCTTTCTTTGTATGTATTATCATCAAAGCTCCTGAACAGAGAAATATACTCCATTAGCCCTGTGGTGTTGACCCTTTTCCATCCCACTAAATCTGACTCTTACTGCTGTCCACTTACCGCTATCTTTGTTTTTGTCCTGTTTATTATTTTATAGACTTTCTGATACTTATATGATGGTCACACCTGACCAGTATGAATTTCAAGCACAAGAGACATCCTTTAGTCAAGCTAACAAGCATTTTTTAAAATATTTGGAGGTGCCCTGCTAAATACTGGAGATACAAATAAACAAAGATAAAGACAGTCTTTATTCACAAAGAGCTTACATTTTAAATAGGGAGATAATATATCAAAGAAAGACGAAAAGTAGGGGATGGGCTGGGGAAGGGCATAGTGGGAAAAGAGTCGCAGTCAGGAAAAAAACCCAGAGAGCAATGAAGGAATGAACACGGCAGGCCTGAGCACCTTTCTTAAAATAGAAGCATTAGGAGAAACTGACCAGTCAGAGGAAAATTCCCTTTTCTTTCCCCTGCTCCATTGTGGAATGACCTTGTAGGGTGGGAAGGTTGCTGGGTTATGGCAGAAGGAAGTCCAGCGACTCAAGGTAAAACCTTGAGAGAAACGAAGCCATTAATTTCATCTTACTTCCATTTTCTTTTGATTTTTGGAAACAAACCAAGTTCACTCCTTTGTGTGTGAGCTATCTTCTCCAGGGCTTTGGGATTGGAAGCAAAAGGATGTAGCTACTTGAAGCCTAAATAAAATAATTATAGTAACAGCATTTATGTATCACCTTTAAGGTCTGCAAAATGATTTATATTTATTAGCTCATTTGTTCCTCACAACCTATAAGGAATACAGGAGGAGAGAAGTTAAATGACTTGTCCTGGGTTCCACAGCTAGTATTATTAGAGGCTGGGTTTGTACCTTGGGTTTCCTGCCTTCAAATCCAGTACTCTATCATTGGATCACCCAATCTACCAGTAATGACCAAACAAAATCTTACAGATGAAAAGACATTTAGTCAGCAGATACCTAACAAGCTTGTACACTAACATCAGGCACTGTGCTAAATGCTGAAGATGCAAAGAAGGGTAAAAGATAGTCCTTGATCTCAAGGAATTCTTGCAAAATTTTCTTACTGATTTGATGACAACTACCTATTTGAGCAGTGCTGATAGATAAAATGGTTAGAAGAGAAAAGTAACTAGGAAGCACAATGGTTATAGTACTTAGCCTAGAGTCAGAAAGACATGAGCTCAAATCTGGTCTCAGACTAGTTGGTGGGACAGAATTGTTGTGAGAATCAAATGACATCAAATGAAATTTGTAAAGTACTTAGCACAGTGTCTGGCACATAGTAGATGCTACATAAATGTTATTATTTTTTCTATTTAGACTCAGCCTCCAAGATTTTCATGTGCACCCAGACAGTAGAATGGATAGAGTGCTGGATTTGGAATTAGAAGACCTGAGTTCAAATCCTGCCTTTTACACTAAACTAACCATGTGACCTAAGGCAAATCTCTTAGCTTCTCCCAGTCATGGGCTCCTCCTTTGTAAAATGAAGGTGAAAATAAATAGTGCCTGTTTCATACAGTTTTGATGACCAAATGAAATTGCATGTGTAAAGTGCCTTTTCTTTATGTCTGTGCTAACTATTACTATTAACTGAAGTACCTTTAATATTGCAAATGGTTGTCCATCACACATCCTCAGGGGTGTGTGATTTCCATTAGTATAAATGCTTTCTCTCACAGTGCATTTTGCAATCCTTCTTCAGGTATCAAAAAGTTCATCGCTATGGAACCACCCTGGAGCATACATAGACCTCAGACAAGAAGATAATTTCCTCATCACTAAAATAATTGTGTTAGACTAGATGTCCTGTAAGGTCTCTAACTTCTCAAAGTCTATGAAGCTATGATCCATAACTGGGTTCATAATTCAATACTTGGGAGCTTGATTTTTTTTGCTAAACCATTTTTCAATCATTTCCAGCTCTCTGTGACCCCATTAGGGGTTTTCTTTGCAAAGCTACTGGAGTAGTTTGCCATTTCCTCTTTTTTATTTTATTTTTTTAAAAAAATATTTATTTTAAGTTTTTAACACTCATTTCCACAAAATTTTGAGTTCCAAATTTTCTCCCCATCTCTCCCCTTCCCCCACCCCAAAATGCCAAGCATTCTAATTACCTCTACCACAAATCTGCCCTCCCTTCTAACATCCCTCTCTTCCCTTATCCCCACCTTCTCTTTTGTCTTGTAGGGAAAGATAAATTTCTATACCTCATTACGTGTATTTCTTGTTTCCCAGTTGTATGCAAGAACAATACTCAACAGTTGTTCCTAAAACTTTGAGTTCCAACTTTTCCTCCTTCCTCCCTCCCCACCAATCCTCACTGGGAAGGCAAGCAATTCAATATAGGTTATATATGTGTAGTTTTGCAAATGACTTCCATAATAGTCATGCTGTGTAAGACTAACTATATATCCCTCCATCCTGTCCTGCCCCCTATTTCTTCTATTCTCTCTTTTGACCTTGTCCCTCTCCAAGACTGTTGACTTCTAATTGCTCCCTCCTTCCATTGCCCTCCCTTCCATAATCCCCCCTACCTTGCTTATTCCCTTCTCCCCTACTTTCCTGTGTTGTAAGATAAGTTTTCATACCAAAATGAGTATGCATTTTATTCCTTCCTTGAGTTGAATATGATAAGAGTAAGCTTCTTGTTTTCTCTCTCACCTCCCCCTTTTTCCCCTCCATTGAAAAGACTTTTTCTTGGCTCTTTTATGAGAGAGAATTTGACCCATTCCATTTTTTCCTTTCTCCTCCTAATATATTCCTCTTGCACCTGTTAATTTCATTTTTTAGATATGATCCCTTCCTATTCAACTCACCCTGTGCTCTCTCTCTCTTTCTCTCTCTGTCTCTGTGTGTGTGTCTGTGTGTGTAATCCCACCAACTACCTATATAGTAGGAATGTAAACAGTTCAACTTTAGTAAGTCCCTTATGATTTCTATTTCCTGTTTACCTTTTCATTCTTCTCTTCATCCTTGGGTTTGAAAGTCAAATTTTCTTTTCAGCTCTGGTCTTTTCATCAAGAATGCTTGAAAGTCCTCTATTTCATTGAAAGACCATTTTTCCCCCCTGAAGTATTATACTTATTTTTTCTGGGTAGGTGGTTCTTGGTTTTAGTCTTAGTTCCTTTGACTTCTGGAAATCATATTCTACACCCTGTGATCCCCTAATGTAGAAGTTGCCAGATCTTGTGTTATTCTGATTGTATTTCTACAATACTGGAATTGTTCCTTTCTAGTTGCTTGCAATATTTTCTCCTTGACCTGGGAACTCTGGAATTTGGATACAATATTCCTAGGAGTTTCTCTTTTTGGATCTCTTTCAGGAAGTGATCAGTGGATTCTTTCAATATTTATTGTGCAGCTCTGGTTCTAGAATATCAAGGTAGTTTTCCTTGATAATTTCATGAAAGATGATGTCTAGACTCTTTTTTTGGTCATGGCTTTCAGGTAATCCCAAATTTTTAAATTGTCTCTTCTGGATCTATTTTCCAGGTCAGTTGTATTTCCAATGAGATATTTCACATTATCTTCCATTTTTTCATTCTTTTGGTTTTGTTTTGTGATTTCTTGGTTTCTCATGAAGTCATTAGCCTCCATATGTTCCATTCTAATTTTTAAAGAACTATTTTCTTTAGTGAGCTTTTGAACCTCCTTTTCCAGTTGGGTAATTCTGCTTTTTAAAGCATTCTTTTCCTCATTGGCTTTTTGAACGTCTTTGCCAATTGAATTAGCCAATTTTTAAAGTGTTATTTTCTTCAGAATATTTTTGGGCAGGTTGTTGACTTACTTTTCATGATTTTCTTGCATCTCTCTCATTTGTCTTCCCAGTTTTTCCTCCACCTCTCTTACTTGATTTTCAAAAGTCCTTTTGAGCTCTTCCATGGCCTGAGATCATTGAATATTTCTTTTGCATGTTTGGGATACAGAAGCCTTGACTTTTATGTCTTTCCCTGATGGTAAGCATTGTTCTTCTTCATCCAAATGGATGGGAGAAGATATCTGTTCACCAAGAAAGTAACCTTCAATAGTCTTATTTTTTCCCTATTTTGGGCATTTCCCCAACCATTTACTTTATCAAGTAACTGGGTCCTTTGTCAAGAGTAAGGTATACTCTGGGAATCTGTAAGATCTCAGTTCCTCCAAGGTGACACAATCAAGCATGTACAGTGGTCTGGGAGCAACCAGAAACTTTTGTGTTCAGAATCTGTGAATCTCTCCACAGCCATCTGGTCTCCAGTTCCACCAGTTTAGCACTGGGGAGTGAGGTTCAGATAAGCTACTCAATTCCCCCTAGGAGCTTTTGGTGGGGACAGGGCTGCCATTCAGTGAGAGATAAAGATCAGCTGCTCAATTCCTCCAGGAGCAATAGCTGGGGGCAGGGCCACCATACAGGGCTGAGGTAAGGATCAGCTGCTCAGTTCCCCCAGGGGTTTTATGATCCAACAATGACTGCAGGCTGCCATGGGAGCTGCTGCCACCTGATATGGCCTCTGCTGCTACCACCTGAGGCCAGATCTGTGGGAAGACCCTGCTCCCTTCTTGGTCAGCTGAAAAAACCTTCTCACTGACTTTTGGCACCTGTGGGTTGAGGTACTAGCAAACCACTGCTAGTACCACTGGGGATTCTGTCCCCAAGACCTGCTCATGTCCTCCTCCTGGTGGTCCATACCACATGGCCAAGGCTTGGCTAGGCTCTGCTCCACAGTGTGACAGACCTTTCTCATTGGCCTTTCAGGTCACCCTGGGCTGGAAATATCCTCCACTCCATTGTTCTGTGGCCTCTGCTGCTACAGAATTTGTTAAGAGTCTTTCTTTACAGGTATTTTATGGGCTATAAGGGAAGAGCTGGTGTATATGCATCTTTCTACTCCGCCATCTTGGCTCCACCCCCGTGATTTTCTTTTCCAGTTCATAGCACTTATCAAAATTTGAACATTTTTGGCATAGCTTTTGATAGCCTAGGCGGGATTAGCTCCATTCCAGAATAAAGAATGAGAATAGAACTTAAATAGAATCCTTAACTTAGTTTTAATTTGAAGAAAAATGATAAAATACATGACCTTAATAAACTCTTCCTGGTCATTGTGCAAACAAAGGTGGCATGGAAAAGTTTTCATTTAAAATTAAAATTAGAATATTCAAAGAGGCAGCTTATTGGGGGATGGGGAAGAATTCACAATATCAGTCAAAAGACATGAATTCTATTATCTTCTCTGTCACTTAGTAGCAATATAACCTTATAATATCTACTTTATAAAAGCAAGGATATAAAAATAAGGCATAAAATCTCACAACTTCTATGAGGCTGCTACTGTTTTCTAATTTAAAAAAAAATATGATAATGACATTGGTTGCCTAATGGTGGAGACCTAGACTAGGTGATCTCTTGAGATTCCTCAAGATTCTAGAAATCAATCAATTCACTATTCAGTAAGTATTTGTTAACGTGTTTGGCACAGTGCTAGGTACTGAGGATTTAAAGACAAATATGTCTCGGGTGAAATGATATGCACATATATGAGTATATCTAGAATAAGACAAGATACTTAGGTATAGCGGGCATCAGTGGTTGGGAAATTCTGCAAAGGTTTCAAATGAAAGGTAGTCTTTGAGGTAAGTCTTTAAGTGAGGGATTTTTGAGTTTCAAGTGAGGATGGAATACATTCCAGGTGCTAGGTGACAGCCCATGTAAAGGAAAAGAAATGGAAAATGGAGCACATTCTGTGAGGTAAAGGGAGAAGACCAATTCAGCATAATCATAGGGTGCAGGAAGGGGAAAATGAGGCTATAAAGATAGATTTGGATGATGTTAAAAATGAAATATTGTCGTTCATATTTTAACCTTGAGTCAATAGGGAGTCACTGGATTTTATTGAGTAGGGAGATGACATTGTCATCTCAGTAACTAAGGAGAATCACTTCATCAGCTGTGTATGAGATGGATTGAAGTGCAGAGAGACTTGAGAGGGACAATTATTATATGCCTTTGCAACTAAGGGGAGAGAGGATAAAGGCCTTGAGCCAAGGTGGTAGCTATACATGAGTAGAGAGAAAGGATTAGATGTAACGGAAGTTGTGGAGATAAAAAATGGTAAGATTTGGCAACTGATTGGATACGTGGGGTGAGGAGAGAGAGGATTAACACATGATTGCAACGTTATGAACCTGGAAGCCTAGAAGAATGGTGGATGTGAATCCATGAAACTGGACTTCATACTGATGTTTCAACTTCTGTGCTTCTGGTTTTAATCAAACATCTGGCATGGCTATGGGTTTGTCTTGAGTTTAGGACCTCACAAAGAATGAGCCCTTTCCCCTTGGCCAAAGGGCCCTCTGCCTTTAAGCGTTAGCCTAATCTTCCAGGAAATACAGAGAACTGCCACATTGGGGGTAATGATTACCTTAAATATCACAGACAGAGTTCAGATCTGTTATTTCAGGCCATCATAGGGGCTCCTGAAATCTGTCTGTTTGTTCGCTCCTCCAGGAGACCCTTTCTGCTCTTGCATCTCAGTATGTTACGATAAATAATGCATTGCCTTCCCAACAGCCTTGATAAAACAGCTTCCTTAGCCATATGAGGGATACATTTTAAAAAGAGAACAAGCAGATACAGAAATGGAAATTAACCCCAGGCCTGCCAGCCCCCGTTAGGAATAATGGTATCTCATCATTCCAGGGTTAAATGAGAAGTAGGTGCCTTTTTACTGAGTTCTGCTCTTTGTTCTTGCTTTAGTGTGTCATTGTAGCAACTGTCATGTAAGGTTAATGACAGCCCCTCATTACCCTTGTCAAATATGTAATAATGTGGTCCAACAACAGGGCTGAATGGCTCCTGCTTGTCAGACCCCTATGTTTTGCCTAGCAGATGGTCACTGTGTTTGGAGAGGCCCTAGCTCAGATCCATCACAGTGATATCCTGAACACGTGTGTGAGGGAAGCATTTTCCCCTGATGGGACAGTGTGTGGCTGGAATACTAATTGAGCACAGCAAGACAACTGCAGACTTTTTCTCTCTCTAAATCCCTATTAGTTTTAGGTTAGACTCCAGGGAGAAAGGACAAAGTTAGGGCAGTTCGCCTCTTTTCTTCTATTACTTCTGATAATGTGTAACATTTTTCATCTATGATAAGCAACCATCTCCAAAACCTTTATTTGGATCATTTGGGACTCAGCACCCATAAAATTTAGACACATTGTATTTTTGGAGGTCACTGAAACAAAGGGGGAAAGCCACTGGAGAAAATGGAGAAAAGTGACATTTAAGTAAGGAGCCTAGTCAAATCCAAAAGAAGAGAGCAGGAAACTTGAATTTTAGCCTGAGAGGTTGGAACAAGTTGCTTGTTCATGTCTTTGTTTCCTTATTTTAAAAAAAATCACCAGCAAGAGAAATGAACTATGAACAAATTAGGTAATCTATAATACATACCCCCAGTCTATTCCCACAGCCACACCTGGGTTCGGTCTCTAATTGCTTTGCTCCCAGAATTATAACTGTCTCTTTACTGGCCTGTTTGCCTTCATCCTCCAAAACATATTATATATACACATACATATATATAATACATACATACATACATATATATATATATATATATATATATATATATATATATATATATAGATATATGATATATGTGTATATCAGAATGTTAGAGCCAAAAGGGATCTTCGACATCAAGTTAGCCAATGTCTTTATTTTTCAAATTAGGAAATTGATGCCAAGAGAGTCTTAAAGTATCAGTCTAAGCCAATGATTTTACCCAAGACAAGAAATGTCAGCCCTGAGATTTAAACTTAGGTTCCTTGATTTCCATTCTAAGATGTTTTTTTTTCCTCCCTCTACCATAGATGATGTCTCTCATGTCAAAACTATTAATAAGAATCTTTCACATCATCCACTAGTTTTCACCACATTCTATTCATTACTAACTTTGCACTCTGCATCTGCAGCTTTGATTGGTTTCAGCTCCATGGATTGTGTAGCAAATGAATGTTTTAGCAGATGTCCTCTGTTTTCATCTTGTCAGTTCCAGTATCATAATTTGTACCAGGACCTCATTATCAATTTCCTCCTTCTACCTAGGCATCCTATATGTATCCTAAATAATAACATTCACTTTCTCCTCCCCTTTTATCCTTCTTCATTCTTTCCCAGGTTTGTAAATGTCCATATAGGTTTCTGTCTTCTTCAATCACCTCACTACTTAGTCTCTCCTTTTATATACTTCTTTTGAGAAAGCATATCCTAGTATTGCTATGTCCTAATCATTCATCTCGTTCTATCTATGAATGTTCTTGTTACATCCTTGCATTCAAATCTCAAATTCACTTTATAATCTGTCCTTTCTATGTTGTTATATAGACATTTGAGACCAAAAGACTATTTACTGGTGTCTTCCTCATTTTTTTTCCTATGAATCATTGAGTGTTTCTACTATTGCTTCTCTTTCAATGTCATAACTTATATGCCCTTTGGTTACTAGATTTGTAGATTTAGCAGATTATATTTGCTACCTACCCTATGCCTCTATTCTCTTTGATCAGATCAGCAAATTCCTGGATCCATATTCTTGTCAGTTCTCATGAAATGCATTCTAGAGCTAGTCAGAAACCCATTATTTTACTATCTTACATGGGTAGCTAGGTGGTGCAGTGGATAGAGCACCAGTGCAGCAGTCAGGAGGATCTGAGTTCAAATATCACCTCAGACATTTGACACTCATTAGCTGTATGACCTTGGGCAAGGCACTTAACCCTAATGGCCTCATCCTGGGTCATTTCCAGTCATCCTGATGAATATCTGGTCACTGGATTCAGATGGCTCTGGAGGAGAAGTGAGGCTGGTGACCTGCACAGCCCTCCCTCACTCAAAACAAAGTCAAGTGCAAGTCATGTCATTATTTCTCTGATGGCATGGTCTCCTTTGGCAACACAGGATGAACACCCACACATTTTAGTATCTTAAGCAATGATCGAGAAAATAAAATCTCATTATTTTGAACATCACCTATATATTCAACCCTTCACTTGCCATATCCCTCTGTCTTCTAGTATCTCAAGTTTCAATTTGAGGAAGAGATAGCCCATTCTGACTATGAAATCACAGGCAGAAAAATAAGGGCATCTTTGAATATGTATATTATTGACTACGATTTCAACATTACACAAACACAAGATTTCTTCTAGCACTATCGTTTGTCACCCATGAATAACATGAGGAAGGTGGTCAATGGGTTTGATAAGTCAAAGAGTTTCTTTAGTGTCACTAATACATACTCCTGGCAGACAATATTCCTTCTAAATGATAATATTGAGTCTACATACAGTTGCTTTTGTATATGTCAGTAGGGAACTTCTAGTTTTTTTTATATCTGCTTGTTCCTTTGAATCCTTATAAATACTCCACAGAGTACAGAATACTCATTGGGCCCAGTTCTACCTTGTTCTTTTAAGGCCTTTTGTCTGGTGTAGCTCACCCATGATTCAGAGTTTCTCTTTCATTTTCTTTCCTGTGCCATTTTTTCACTTACAGAGGAAGGAAATACCTTTTCACATATATGTATAGGGGAATGGAAAGACTAAGAGGAAATAAAATTAAGTTTTGATCACATAAACTTGAAAAGTCTTTGCACAAACAAAATCAATGTAACTAAAATGAGAAAGGATGCAGTTAACTACTAAAAATGCACAGATTTTCTCTTAATAAAATTCCAGTATACAAAACTTATAGGGAACTGATTCAAATATATAATAGGAATAATAATACCAAAGCATTTATTTACTTCTCTAAGCTGGGCAAAACACTTTACACACATTATCTCATTTGATCCAAAAAATCTATGAAGTAGGGGCAATAAGTATCCCATTTTACAGAAAACTTGAATCTAAGAGAGATGAAGCGGCTTGCAAGAATCATACATGCACCTAGTAGCAACCTTAGAGCAATTTTCAAATATATAAATGGTCAAAGGATATGAAATCCTTATTTTCAGATTCAGAAGAATTCACTTACTCACTAAAAATTATTGTAAACTCCAAAGCAATATTCACAGCTCTTTGACAGTCATTTGTGGAAATGCACAATGAGTTGAAAAAAATTCTGTAGCCCACCACTCATGTTCCTAGTTGAAGTCAAACAGGGTGATTTCTGCCTTCTTATTTAAGATAAATAAGTGTCCTTTTAATTATCTATTTAATGTCATGTTCTTGACATTTTTTATGTTTTTGTTGGTCTCTCTCCATGTCTGTCTTACTGATGATGCCCTACTGTGAGATACTGAAGTAATTATGACATTAGAAGGAATTTGTTTGCCTGAAGGAGGTGTGTATGACATTACTGAACCTTACATTTATCAAATCCATAGAACACAAACTGCTGTATATCTTTGAACCAAAATCCATGACCTATCTGTCAAGAGATGGAAAGTGTACTTTATTATTGAACTTATATTTGGTCGTTGTATTAATCAGAAAATCTTCAAAAAGTTATTTTTAAATGTCAGGGGTATAGAAATTATTTATTTTTCTTCTCCGTTTGCTATAAACATCATGAAAGTTTGAGTCTTCCAACGTTTCTCTGAATTTGTTTTGTGCACTATTTCTTATAATACAGTAAGTTATTACATACATATACCTTAATTTATCAGCCATCCTCCAAATTGATGGAGAATCTTAGTTTCCAATTCTTTGTAATGACAAAAAGTATTTCTATGAATATTTTTGCACATGTGGTTTATTTCCCTCTTTCTTTAATTTCTTTGGAGTTATATCCCTACTAGTGGTTTTGGTGAGTCAAGTGGTATGGGGAGTTTAGTGAATTTTGAGGTAGAGTTCTCAATTGCGTTCCAGAACGTTTAGAATACTTCATAAGCCAACCAACAATGCTTCAGCATTCCTGTCATTTTATATCCCTTCCAACAGCTATGTTTTTCCTTTCTTAATTTTTTTGTCAGTATGATGGACTTTAAGAAATATCAGATTTGTTTTAATTTGAATTTTTCTCATTATTATTGAGGTGGAATATTTCAAAGTATGTTTGAAAAACTGCTTTTCTTCTTTGAAAACTGTTATTTCATAACCTTTGAATGTGTGTCTATTGGAGAATAGGTGCAATTCTGCTTCAGATAGGAGTGTGACCTTTCACAAGTCATTTAATATCTTTAAGTTCCAATTTTCTCATGTGTAAAATGAAGATAATTATTGCCTTTACTCCATAGGTTTGTGGAATCAAATGAGATAATGTATATTAAGTGCTTTGCCAAGCTTAAAGAACTATATAAATGTTTTATGAGTAGTATCATTATCATTTCTATATCTGTATCAGTTACCTATAAATTTTGCATATCCAAATTTTGTTGGAGAAAAATCAGTGTATTCTTCCCAGTTAACTGCTTCCTTTCTAATTTTAGCTATTTTGATTTTGTTTGAGCAAAAACTTTTCAGTTTTATATGGTTAAAACTATTTGTATTTATCTCCTGTGAGTCTCTCTGTTTTTCTGTGCATAGATGTGAAAAGTATTTTCTTCCCTGGCCCACTAATTTGCATTGTTACCTTTTACAGCTACACTATATATCTATTTGGAGTCTATTGTGGAATATGATGTGAAATGTTGGTCTAAATCTTATTTCTGTCAGATTACTTTCCAATTTATACACACATACACACACTGTATATGAATGTATACATATGTGTATAACATATATAATATATGTGTGTATAATACATATGTGTAATATATGTAGAGTTATACATACATGTGTATGTATGTATGTATAATGAGTTTTTTATCCAGTAGTTGGGGTGTTTGACTTTATTGCATATTATGCTACCTTGTTCATTTGCTTTTAGATATTTTGTTACTCTTTTTTAAAAAAAACAGCAAAATTGTAATATAGTTTGACATCTGGCACTGATAGGTCTTTTTATTTTCTACATTTCCCTCACTATTTCCTTTGAGATTTTTGACTTTTTGCTCTTCCAAAGGAATTTTGTTATTGCTCTATAAAATAATACTGTTTAATTTGGATTGATGAGGCATGAATAAATAATTTAATTGCCATTTTTCATGATTTTAGCACTACTGAAGCAGTAGCAATTAGAGTCTCTCTAATTATTTGGCTATTTCTATTTCTATAAAGTTGGTTTTTTAAAATAATTTTATTCATTCAATTCCTTGAGTTTTGGTGGGTGAACTCCCAGATATTTTCTGTGTCCTGTAGTTTTTTTAATGGATTCTGTCTGTCTCTTCCTGTTGAGTTTTGTTGGTGATACACAAAAATGCTACTGATTTATGTGGGTTTTATTTATATCCTGCTACTTTGCTGAAGTTATTTTTAAAAACTTTTAGTTGTATCTCTAGGGTTCTCATCTGCAAAAAGTGATAATTTACTTCTTCTTTGCCAATGCTTTTTCTTGCAATTTACTTTTCTTGTATTTTTATAGCCTGCATTTCTAGATAGGTATCAAATAACTGTAGTGATAACGTACATACTTGATTTATCCTTTACCTCATAGGAAAATGCCTCTGGCATTTTTCCACCACAGATAATGCTGTTTTTTGGCTTTAGATAAATACTATTTAACATGTCCTTTTTTTAAAAAATGGTGATTATATTATAATTTTATACACAGTTGATGGATGCCAATAAATATTACATTATCCTATATGTCCCAGGACTAATTTTTCTTACTTTATTTCTTGATATGTTAATTTTAGCATTCTCAAATCTTTTTCTGATGTTACCTGAAAACTTCCACTAATTTATAGGCAAACTGTTTGGTAGGTCTGCTAATTCCCAAGTAGAGTACAATGCGTACAGCACTGGGGTCTGGTGTCAGGAAGACCTGAGTTCAAGTCCAGCTTCAAATACTTACATTGTGGGATCCTGGGCTAGTCACTTAGTATCTGTCTCTCTCAGTTTCTTCAACTATAAAATGGGGATGATAACAGCGCCTACCTCCAGAGTGGTTGTGAGAATTAGAAGATAATATCTGTAAGGCCACTTGCAAAGTACCTGGCACAGAGTAGTCATTTAATAAGTCCCTCTCTCCTCCTTACCTTTTTCCTTTCTTTCCTTCCTTCCTTCTCTCCTTCCCTCCCTCCTGACTTCCCACTCTCCTCCTATGCCTTGTAGATTCTCCCAGCTAAACCCAGTTTTAATCTTGTTCTTTGATTATCTCATAGGATCAAAGAGTGGGAGGTAGAAGATACCTTAGAAGTTATGTAGTTCCTCCTCCACTGAATTTTATATTGAAAAACTGATGCTGAGCGAAAGGAGCAGAACCAGGAACACTTTGTGCACAGCAACGACCACAGTGTGCGAGAGTTTTTTCTGGTAGACTTGGAACTTTGTAATAACACAAGAACTTACTGAAAAAAAAAAAATCCCAATGTCAATTTTCT
>CM053773.1:22579198-22604321 GCA_028658325.1 Potorous gilbertii | reverse complement strand
CAATAGGAAAGTATATGTCGAACCTATACAGAATTGTACGCTGTCATGGGGAGGGAGGGAGGTAGGGGGGGAAGGTGTGGGGGTATAAAATCTTAACTTTAAGGAAGTGATTGTAGAACATTTATAAATAAATAAAATAAATAAATAAATAAATAAAAAAGAAAAACTGAGACTCAGAGAGGATAGATGAGCCATTCAGCATCATAGAGGTAGAAAACAGCAGATTTTGTATTTGGATCCAAATTCTCTGACTCTTAATCTTGTGTTTGTTTCGTCACACCAAGCTGCCCTATCTATTGTACCTAGGTCTTTCTTCTTGGGTAAAATAAATCAAGTCTAATATTTATTTTATATGACATGCTCTCAAACACTTAAAGTCAATTACCACATCCTCCTCCAAGTCTCTTATTCCCAAAGCTAAAAATATAGAATTCCTTAAACTATTTTAATATGGCCTAGGCCCTAATCTCTACTATTCTGGTTTCCTTTCTATCTGTCTATTACAGTTTGCTAATATCCTTTTAAAAATATGATATCTAATGTAGCACCTTTTTTTCCTATAATTCTTCTCTTTGAAAAGGAAAAATTTAACTGGTGTGCATGTGTGTGTGTCTGTATGTAGAGGTCCTTTCTGGAAATGACTTCTAGAGGAGGATTCTCTTCCTTGCACCACACCCCTGAAATGACTATGATGCAATAATAAAGCCCTCAATAAAACAATTTTTAAAAAATGTTTTACCTATATACTGATCATAAACCTCGAGGAAGTCAAAGATAGAAAAGTACCATTATTCCAGAATATTCTTAGCAATATCTTTTATGTTAGTAAAAAATAAAAAGAAGAAAAAGCCAAACTGGAAACAAAGGAAATGAATATTAATTTGTTAATGGCTGAACAAAATGTGTTATGTGAACATAGTGGGATATTATTGCTTTGTAAGAAGGAATATAGGCATGCACTGATGTCGAGTGAAATACGCAGAACCAGGAGAAACATTAATAATGCCTATTAAGATAGTAATGACAGCTGTTGCTAATTTTCATGGCATAAGTTTAAGTCTTTAGTACTAGTGTCCTAATCAATAGAACCAAATATCTTTCTTTTTTTTTAAAAAAAAAAGATCAGCATGGGGATTAATTGCTACAATATTTTCAATCTCATTCTGATACGGTTTAGTTTTTATTGGTTTTTTTTTGGTCTCTCTATCCTATCTATTTATCTTAAGTTAGTTCTTTAGAGCATCTTATAATATTGTTTTCCACCTTTCATTATTTCCTGTTTTCGTGTACTTATGACTCCTTAACTAGATGATAAATTTGTGAAGGGAAAGGATGTCTTACATGTTTTTCTTCTTCATAGCCATCTACCAGAGTCCCTAACAAACAGTTGGGTCCAATAAATATTCATTGATTGAGTAAATAGTTTGTTTTAATCATAATGACATCCTTATTTACTCAGCTCTCCATAGCTTAGTATATTAGACCAAATAGTTGGAAATCAGAATTCTCAGGTTCCAAGTCAGAACTCTACCACTTTTTCTTTTCCTGTCTTCTTGGGCCTCTATTTTCCAATTTGTAAAAGATTAAAACAATTTTTACCTTTTACATACAAAAGAGTTGTTTTAAAAGTTCACCCATCAAGTGATACAGCAGGACCAAGGGAGCCACATTCATCACGAAAACTGTAATACTTGAGAATATGTGTGTGTGTGTGTGTGTGTGTATATATATATATATATATATATATATATATATATATGTATGTATATATTTATTTAGCACCTTATATCAAAAACACTGAATGAATCCACATTTGAACTTCAAAACGAGTGAAGGAAGAAGTATAAATATTGTTGCCCTCATTTTACCAATTAGGAAACTCTAGATTAGAGAAACTAAGAAGTTTGCTGAAGGTCACCTAGTTAGTTAATGGCAGAATCAGGACACTACAATCCAAGGGCACTGGATCCAAGTCCAAAGCTTTTTTTTTTAACTTCCATTAAATACCCTGCTTTGACATAAATTGTTGGAGCTTCTTGGGAGAAAGACATTCAAATACAGAAGAATTATTTTTTTCAGGATCCTTGACCCTGAAATCAAACATAAAACAACACCAGCAGCATTGATCAGGCTACATTTGCCTCCGTGACTTGGGTGTCAACCTAAATCACAGTGACCCTATTTCTTCCTAGCCTTTAAAGTGTGCCTGACAGGACTGCAAAAAGATGTGTGTGCTGCGGTTTGGTTTGTAGCTGACTTCTTTTTCCCTTGTTGGAGCTGCTGGGGGAAAAAAACTAGGACAGCTGTGGAATGAGCTAGTTCAGCAATCTGTTTCTTCCCTCTCACCCTGCCCCCAATATCTGTGGGCTCCCAGGGGAAGGAGTCCTGGGGAAGAGATGGCAGGGAATCATGGGCAGTTTCTGGAGCTTCCTAGAGTCAGGGTTTGGGGATGGAGGAAGACAAATAGAAAATTAAAAGCTGTGCTGGAGCCAGTTACCCTCCTGTGATTGAGCCTATGAAGTCAGCCTACCTCCTCAGGGACCAAGGCATTTGAAAATGAATTGTTCCCTTTTAGTTCATCTACTTTATTCACAATAAAAGGACTGGAACATTCTGATGCCGCCCCAGCTTCCTCGATGAATACCTTTACAGACAGACACCAGAGGATCCAGTCGATGTCGGTAAAGGGTGGCACCAAATGCCGAGATGAGTTCATGTCAGCATCCTTCAGCTCCCAGCAGCACTTGTCCCCCCAGAACAATAGGACAGAATTTTCAAGGGTCACCACTGCTCCTGGGCTCTTGCTGGCCCTGCACTGCAGCATTCAGCCTTTGGGCTTTGCTGCACTGGCTTGTGTGTGCGTCTGTGCTTCCAATGAGCTGAATGAGAATGGAGCTCTCCTTGCCTAAATGACTTGTCCTTGGAAGGGAAAGAGACTGGCATATTCTAGAAAGAGTCAGGAAGGACAGAGAGTAGGCTACATTAATTCAGGTCAGTTTTGTTTTTGTCCCTGCCATAACCAGGGGTTATTTAGAAAATTACAGTAGTGGTTGGAGCTAGAAGAAATCCTAGAGATCATCTAGGATCAGAGATCTAAAACTGAAAGGGAGCTCAGAAGCCATTTTGTCTACCCTTGAATTTTGCAGATAAAGAAACTGAGACCAAAGGTAGTTGAGTGATTGGGCCATGATCACATAGGCAGCAAGTGAACAGTGCCAAGATTCAATCCCAGATTCTTTAGATCCAGAGCCCATATCCTTTGTTCTGAGCCACACTACCTCTTATTCCAAATTCCTCATTCTAAGATAGAGTAATTGAGGCACAGAGGTAAAATAACTTGTCCAAGTATAACAGTAAGCACTAAGACATACACAGGGGGGCCTGCTATCACATGCTCTTAGATCTGCATTTCTAAAAGGAAAGCAACTTTTGAGGGATCAACAATCACTTTAATAGAGCACATGTATCATTCACTTATCTCAGGGACAAAAATCAGCACCCTGAACTTCAGAGAAAATACAGAGAAATCTAAATCAATAGACAGAGCTTTCAAACTGTCTGACAGTAAGCAGTACATACATCACAATTCAACAGACAGATGCAATTGATTGACTATTACCAGAAAAGGAAGCACCAACATCTGAGTTTTCGAAGCCCCAGGGGCTGCTTAGTGACTTCCCAGCATCTCATCTAGAACACAAAGCTTCTTCCAAAAACTAAGTCTCAAAGTAAAACCACAGCTTCAGAGTATTTTTACATTTTTTAGAGCCACAGGGCATCACAACCCTTGAGAACCAGTGCCTCATTAGAATCTTAACAAAATGGGTGGCCTTCCTACAAATCTTTCCTGATCCACTAATAGGTAGGGAAAATGTTCTTTAATCACATTAAAATAATTAACAATACAAATATATATATATACTATTTCTAGTTAAAGAAACTCTTGTTTTTATACTTCTAGTAAAGACTATTGGCTGATAAAGATTATTGGTTGATAATGGCAAGATTCAGTCAGAGGCACTTGATTGTACTAAAACAAAAATGGCAAAAGAACTTGCTTTGCTTGCCATCACATCAAGGTCACACATTGATGACCCCAGTTCAAAATCCTCTGCTTGTTCCACCACACCATAATCTTTTGGTAAATAGAAGACAGGAAAATGTCCATCCAGGGTATCAACAAGCAATGAGTATTTAAGAAAGATAAAATAATTTATAAATAATAAATAAAAATAAGATAAATTATAAAATAAAATAGAAAATAATTTTTAAATAATTCATTAATGCTTATCCTATGCTAGTATTAGGAACTGAGGATACTAATATAGAAGTTAGATAATCCTTGCCCTCAAGGAGATTCCATTCTAGGAGAGGATGGAATACATATAGTGAAATGGTGGTCAGGGGAGGGAGTTGGATATGACTAGTCACCAGGATTGTTAATGGAGGTACAAGACAATCGACTATTATTATAATTTTTCTAGTGGCAATATTGAATATGGTTTGCTTTTTATCCTTGAAGATCATGATATCAGGGAGGCGATGACATGACTTAAAAGTAACTTTGATTTGAGGTAGGGAGAGCTATGCAAAGTCACCAAGCCTCACTTTCCTCTGCTGAGCCACCTGGGTCCAGTGGCCAGATATTGATCAGGGTGATTGTATATTGCCCAATGGCAATATTAATATTGATCTTACAGTTGTTCCAAGAGCAAGAGTAAGAGGTAGAAAGAGGGAAGAGTTTTGTATACATGCAGTGGGTGGCTATATAGTAAGATGTTAAGGTAGGCTATGATTTCATAGTAGATGATTGAATGAGACATGAAGCATGCTCTGGAATCTGCTAGATGGATTTGGTAAATTTTCCCTTTCCCTCTAATTGGGACAATTAAGTCTCAGGGTAGGGTTCCAGAACTGAGTGAATTCTTTTCCCTTGGGGTGGGGGAGATATCTGGAGGTCCTAGCTGGAGGTTTATTATTCCATGTAGGAAGAAGAAGAACAAGGTCAAGGACAATATACCTAGGTACTCTGATTTTCTGGTGGAATGGCTGTATGGAATGTGAAGGATACAAGAACAGGTAGAGATGCCTAAGGAACAAAGAGAAGGGTTCTAAGACAAATTGGTAATCAATGGGCAGCTACCCTATCTCATATCCAGAATATCTTAATCCCTAAAATACTGCAGGTTGATGTAAGGCTATTCCTTAGGTTAACCAAATGTTTTGGGGGAAAACTTCTCACAAAGAAATGAATAAGGGGCCTTGAAACAGATGTCTTGTGCAGGTAAAATGTTTTGCTGCGACAGAAACTGCCACACATAGTAGGCATGATTAATAAGTCATGAATCGAAAATAATGAATCAAATATTTTGCTTTAATTATTTTTCATCTTTATTGTTGAAATTTTATCTTGAAAACTTCAGTTTATGTAATCATGAACAGAGTTCAGTTTAGTCTTTGGTTCCAGAAGTTGAAATTCACTAAAAAAATATCTAGTGAATGCTGAGGCACTGTGCTAAGCTCTGTGGTATATTCAGGAAAAACAAGTAGCATACAATACTTGCCTTCATTGAGTTTAGAGTCTATTTAGCATGATAAGACACATAAATATACAGTATTATGTTTCATGGAATAAGACAGACCTTATCTAATGCCTCATTATGGTGTGGAGTTGAATCTGAGCTCTTAGAGGCTATACCAACAGACTACAAGATATGGGAGATTCCATCAAGCTAAAAAAGCTTTGGACATATACTCAGGGATAGACTATATATATACACCTATGATCTAAGGACCAGCATCACTAAGTAGAAGACAGTCTTTATTAGGTTTGCCACAAAGTAATAGATTGTTTTTTGGCTACAGCAACTCTTGAAAGGATCCTACTAACCAAATTTTCTTAACTTGAGACCCATGCAACACCAAGGAATCCATGAACAGATTTCAGAAGGTCTGTGAATTTGTATGTGGGGGAAAAAAGAGAAAAAGATATAGGTTTTCCCTAATCCTTGTTTTCCTCGGTAATCTAATTAATTTTATTTTATGCAAGGGGTCCATAGCCTTCACCAAACTACCAAAGGAGATCATCATGCAAAAGAAAAAAAAAAGATTAAGAACTCCTGGAGTAAGGTATACTGTGATAGTATTGTTAAAAGTGCTGCTTTAATTCAGGAAAAGTATTTCATTTGTCAGTTATTTATCAAAAATTAGTTTTCAATCAAAGAAATTGTGTGTATGTATGTGTGTGTAAATGTGTATGTGTACATATATTTCATTTTGCTTTTTTTATTAGAGGGCTTACTAGTTTAGGTTTGAGAATCAAAAACATTCCAAATACCAAAAAGAGTAATCTTGGGAGAAGAAAAATGTTCTGCCTTTTCTGGTATGTGATTTTGAAAAATTTCCTATTAAACTGTGGCTTGGCTGCATTCATTGCATTGTAGTCAACATTGATAGGTTCATGGACTGAAGCAAAACTGGATCATAATGAGTGGGAGCAGGGTATGCCACTTCAGACAGTTAAGGGTTACTTTATTTTGAGCTGAAGTTCTTGCTTCAAATTCCTTGTGAAAAAGAAAGATTATTTTTACTTCTCTTAACTAGAGCACCATTTTCCCAGGGTAATAAAGGTTAAAATGAGCTTCAGTATGTTACTCTGGAAATTCAGCCACATTCCAAGAATTTTTCCAAAGGCCTTATGGATGATTAATGAATGCTTTTCTCCTTAGAAAGAAGGCAGAAATAGATTTAAGTTATTTTCCTTGAACAAATGTTTGATATTTTTCATTTGACACTCGTCAAATTAGTTTGGAATGACTTGGTATCAAGACAATGTATGTATAAGAAGTAAAGAAAGTCTCCAACATTCAGCATTTAACAGCTGGGAAAAATTCCCATTAAAGCATTTGAACCTCCCATCCCTAAAGTTAAACTGAGTTTCAACCCACTGAAGTATGGCAGCAATGATTAGCTAATAAGAAATCTGGTTTATATAAGCACAGAGGGTACCCTGTTCAGGCCAGCTCTTCCTTTCTAAGTACTGTCAGTTTGCATAGAATTGAATTTATCAACAGATAGATTTTCCAACATCTCTAAAGTAGAGATCTTATATACTTCATAAAAGCTCAAAAGACACATTCAATTAAATTCAACAGTCATTGAGTATGTGCCTACTACAAGGAAAGTCATTTGATAGATGTGCAGGATAGCAACAAACCTTTCTCCCCAAAGGAGACTACAGCCAGTCAGAGTATGCAAATCCTGTAGGGGAAGAAAAATAGTGCCTATGTGCCAGGTACTATGCTAAGTACTTGTTATAAATATTATCTCATTTCATTTTCCCAGTGATCGTACATGATAGCTTGCTACTATTGTCTCCATCTTAGAGTTGAGGAAACAGATTAAGTGACTTTATGAGGTTCATATAGTTAGTAAGCAATTAAAGTCAGATTTGAACTCAGATTTTCTTGACTCCAGGTCTAGGATTCTGTCTACTGCATTATCACATAAATACCTCCACATCAATAATATATGTACCCAGAGATGAAGATAATATAAATTAGGATCCATTGAAGTACATTGGGGAAGTAAAAACAAAAATTCATAATCTATCCATTTGAGTTCTTTTTTAGAAATTTTCTTTTTGACATCTATTCTGAATTATTTCCTGTATACCCATTTGTTGGATTCAGCATATCTTGAGGGATAAAGATGAAAGACTCAAGTGCTTCAGTAGGAGTTAATTTTCTGCACTGGAGTGGTTAAAAATTAGAAATTTTTCATTCTTACCACCCTTCCCAGATTGTCTGCCTTTAGGATATCATTTGTTATGATTTATGATAGAGGATGATTTGAAGGATAGAATTATTTCTTGGGAACATGAAACCCAAGAAAAGTGAATTATGATACTAGTGTATCAGTGTTTACAGTGAAGGTTGAATCAGAACTTCCTTGGGGCACGCTTAATTTTCAATTATAATTCTTTGCAAGGGAAAAAAAAGAAAACATAAAAGACTTCTTAAACAATTACTTACACTTATACAGAAGCACTTCTCCGTGAGAAATGCACATCAAAATCTCAAGTTGGAAGGTCTTGACTTCAGATATCATTAAATCTTTGCCTGACGACTATGCTAGCCATTAGTTGTCTTTCTTTGCTGGGTGCGTTGTAGTCTCTACCTTCTAAACTGAGTAGTGAAATTCCATGCTTGGCAGAATTCATTTGGGAGTGGGCGGTAAGCCATCCTCATTGCACTCCATTTCATTCACATCATTGCCACACAGAAAGATTTTCTGTCCAAGTGATTTGCTTCTGAAGAGAATTTTGTAAAAAGCAAATGGTTAGGTTTGAGAAATAATGGTTTCAGGTACAACCATTTAATTAGCAGCACCCAAGCCACTGAAAAGCTTTCAGATTACGAGGATGTTTTATTTGCTTTCAGTTTTAAATTGTTCCCCTACCAGAAATGTAATCAAAATGATCCTGCTTGTCTAGAGTCACTGGCCGTGAATGCATTTTCTAACGTGAAGCCATAATCTACAAAGAATTCTTGTTCCAAGTTGTGGGGTCTGCTATATAAGGACAACTTTTAATGGTTTTTTTAAAATAAGGCTTTCAAAGTATTGGTCATTTAGAAACCTAGTTTTCAATATAGGTTTCATGGAGCCTTGCCCAACAAGAGTTTCTTGCTTTTCTCATTATCTCATATAATAGGTTCAAGATTAGCAGTGGGTGGAGATTCTTTACAGATTTTTCTGTGTGTTGATCCCAAAGAATGGTTTATGTCATACACTGAGAGGGTACTGTCATATTCCTCTGTGTTCTTGACCTTGGTAGTAGAGAGAAGAAACCTGAGAGTTTCATTCTCAGACAAGAGGCTAATTAGAAAATCATAGCATCAGATTTGGAAAAAGAAGTAGCCTTCAATCTGTATGTGAACAGGAATACACTCTAAAGTATCCTATCAAGTGACTTTCCAGTTTCCCTTTTGAAGGAATCACTTTTTATGAGATAATTTATTATGCTTTCAGACAGCTCTCATTATTTGGATTTATAATTTTAAAAAATTATCGAAGCCCCAAACCTGACTCTTTTCAATTTCCACCTTTTGCATTAAGTTTTGCCTTCTGGAGATGAGTAGTTATAAGTGGCCACCATCCCCTGCCAACAATAAAGAACAAATGCACATTTTCTCCAGTTGAAATATCTCTAGTTCCCTCACTCAGTCCTCATATGATATAATCTATATTCTTCTCATCAGCCCATTATCCTCCTTCGAATATGTTCCAACTTCTTAATGCATTTTCTAAGGGGTAGTACCCAGAACTGAATGAACAAGTCTTCAGATAAAGTCAGAAAAAATGAGAATGTGGGATGGGGATGGGTGGAAGGTGGAGAAGAATGGAGAGTAAAAGAAAGGCATCACCTTTCTCATGCTGGGCATCAGATTTTTATTAATGCAACCTGAATTTGCATTTGGATTTTGGGGACAACTTATTATACTGTTTATTCACATTGACATTACATAGTGTAGTAGAATTCCCAAGTCTTTTTTCCTATACTAATTTTCTTTTAAACTAAATATAGGGCTTCATTTTAAATTCTATTACATTTCATCTTGTTAGATTCAACTCAATAGTCTCACTCAGTGGTCTCCAAACTATTTCTTTTCTTTTTTTTATATATTTTCTTTTAAAAATATAATTAATATGTTTTTAGCTTTAAATGTTTATTTCCATAAGATTTTGAGTTCTGAAGTTTCTCCTTCCCCTCTTTTCTCCCCTCTTTCCAAGACAGCATGCAATCTGACATGGGCTGTACTTATACATTCACATTAAATATATTTTCACATTAGTCATGAGGTAAGGAAGAATTAGAACTACTGGAAGGAGTCACAAAAAAGAAACAAGACAAAACAACAAAAGAGGAAGGCAAATAGTATGCTTCCATCTACATTCAGATTCTAAAGTTCTTTCTCTGGATGTGGATAACATTTGCCATCATGAGTCTTTTGGAATTGTGTTAGATTCTTGCATTTAACTGAGAAGAGCTGAGTAGAGCTGAGTCTATCAAGGTCAGTCAAGGAACAATGTGATTGTTGCTCTGTACAATGTTCTCCTAAGTCTGCTCCAAATTATTTTGAGTAAGTATCTCATGAGAAAAAAAATTATGAGTACAATTCTCCAATGTAGGTATATTTGTTTATAAATTATATGTGTGTATATATGTATATATGTGTGTGAGTGCATGTGTGTTATACATATATATGCATGCATACATATAGTACATATACCACATACATGTATACATATATGTGTTTGTGTGTATATGTATACACATACACAGACTCATACCAATGATTATATTATAAAATGTTACTTTTATTAGTCATTTACCCTAAAGTTTTATTTGAAAAAAAATTTGCCCTTGTGTGTATCTCATTCTACCTTCTTCATATGCTAAATATAAATACAAAGGATGATATAAAAAAGAGAAAATATTTGATCCTAAAGTCAATAGGGAATTGCTGAAGTTTATTGAGTAAGGAAGTGACATGATCAGACCTGAACTTTTGCTTTGGCAGTCATGTGGAGGATGGAATGGAGTGGGATGAGAATTGAGGTAGGGAGCCCAATGGAAAAGTTATTGCAGTAGTCCAGCTTAATGGCAATCTAAATGGGAAGATCTTTCCCATTCATTAATAGGCCCATGTAATCTGCTTAAATCACCTGGAAACTTAAGTCACTTGTGGTAGGAGGAGCTTGCTGAATGGGTGTAACAAGAAAGGTGGAGCAGAACTGGGAGGAAATTAGTGGTAGCTGTTGAGGCTGAGAAGAGAGGATGCAGGCAGACATCCATAGCAAGGCTCATGTGTGTTTGCTTGTGGGAAGGCCCCAGCAGGGTGGGGAGGAAGGCTTGGGAATACCTTTATCCCCAGTGGTGCTAATGTGTATTGACTTCTTGGCTACTATGACAGATTTGGCTTTCTGGTTTGGGGATTTGGCTTTCTGGCGACTCAATAAATGTTTTTCTTCTACCTTCTATATGGAAAGCTTTTTATACTTTGTGATTTAGTACTATGCCAGCATATTCATAGCCATCCT
Organism: Potorous gilbertii; assembly: GCA_028658325.1. NCBI lineage: Eukaryota > Metazoa > Chordata > Mammalia > Diprotodontia > Potoroidae > Potorous > Potorous gilbertii. Next base: position 22,593,218 of record CM053773.1, on the reverse strand, counting down.
CAGTGCTGTGAATATTGTCTGGGTGATACATTCAGCTGAAAAATGATAAGGGTCTTCACGAGGGTAGTGGCTGTGTGAGTAGAGAGAAGGAGGCATATGTGAGATAAGGGCAGGAGAAATTAACAAATTTTGACAACTGATTGGATAAGAAGGATGAATGAAAGTGAAGAGTAAATGGTGATCCCAAGGTGTGAAGGATGTGGAAACCTGGGTGACTTGAAGAATGTTGGTGTCTTCAGTAGCAACAAAGGAATTTGGAAGATGGATAGATTTGGGGATACAGATGTTGTAGTGACATCTTTGATATTGATTACAACCTATCCTTGCCTGTTCATCCTATGTGACTCACATTGTTGTTCCCAAAACAAAAAGGGGTAGAGAGGTAAAGTTCTTGTTCACTAGTCACTGACCTCAGAGGTGTATCAGAAACAGAAGTAATCTGGGTGTTAGGCAAATGAATTTTCCCTGTGTACCTGTTGTGTATAGCAGTCAATTTAGGTTATAACTTCCCTGAGGGGCTAACATTTAGTTCAGAAAAGAGAGGTAGTTTGCACAGGGGAGAAAGAATGCAGACTGGGGAAGTTTGGGAAGATAAGGGTAACATTGGTTGTGGTGGAGATAAGCCTCAGAATTGGCTGGCATAGTGAAAGTGTGAAATGGCCTGACTTCCCACCATCCAACTAACTGATCACATATCTCTTAGGGTTAGACACGGCTCCCCATGTGCTTATATCTTCTTCTTTAGAAGGACCTGGGTCCTGCATTGGAGATCACTGTTCTAGTCTATTGAGACCTTTTTAATCAGGCTTCTGTCATTCAACCATGGACTGTTCAAGCTGAGGTCAAGTCTTATCAATGACTTTAACCCTTGGCAAACTAACCAGTTCAGGTCAGTCCTGTGGTTGCTTTCTGCTATTTTCAGTTAGACACAGACTATCTCCTCCCCACCCACTTCGTCTCTTGGGATATGCTCCTTAGTACTACCAAGATGAGATACATTGCCATTTTGCTTTAACACAGAGGGAAATACGCAAAGGCGCATAAATTCCCAGTTAAGGAAACAATTCTGGAGTTCCTTAAGGTATGAAATCCTTCCTGCATGAATATCTTACTAAATAAAGAGACTTGAGTAATAATGTGTGTTTACCCCTCATTGTTGAAGAAGACCATGACATCAGAGAAATAATGACACTTGACTTTGTTTTGAGTGAGGGAGGGCTGTGCAGGTCACCAGCCTTACTTCTCCTCCAGAGTCATCTGAATCCAGTGACCAGATATTCATCAGGATGACTGAAGATGGCCCAGGATGAGGCAATCGGGGTTAAGTGACTTGCCCAAGGTCACACAGCTAGTGAGTGTCAAGTGTCTGAGATGAGTGTTGGACTATTTCTGTTTTCAAAGTACATAATCTAACTTTGTGTGTGGAGGCCATAGCTAATGGGCAGTAAGAGTTCAGCTGCACCGTACATGAGACTGCTTCCAGTTTTGCCCTTGCTTTCTTGGACAATGTTTTTATGTCAGCTAGAGCTATTGAGGCTATTAGGAGGATAGAGAGCTAGAAGAGCCCTATCTCCTACGTTTGGCTGATATGCTACAGGATATTACTGCTGTAAATCTGCCTCATGTCTGTGCACAAACTTCAACCCACTGCCATTCAGAGAGATCCATGATCATAGCTGGAATCAATCAGTCAAATTACCCAATAAATATTACTTAGTATTCTAGATACTCTGCTCTTAGCTTGAAATGAAGCCCTCTCTGCCCTCAAGGGGTTAATATTCTATTGGGGGAAGATATTGTACATGGATAATAAACCACCGCAATGGTAGAAGGTAGGTGTTTTTGTTCATTTTGGAAGCCCATTTGCCACAAAATTCCTATTCTAATGCCTCATCCTGATGAAGTGACCCTTGATTCCTGAAAATTGTATTAGTGGAGTGCTAGACTAGAAAAGCATTGAGTAGAGTCCTGGAGATAGAGTGTATCTTCTGTCTGAAAATGTTCATTATAATTAGGTGAGGTAGTAAGTGATGAATGCTTTGGACATGACAACCCATAACGCAAAGAAAAATCCAAAAATGCATCCCCCCCTCATTGTCCCCAAGCATCCTTTTTACTATTGCTGATGGACAAAGTAAAATTGTCAGTGTAGTGGAGGAGGGAGCACACAATTTTGAAGACAAATGAACCATATGAATGATGACAATCTCTGGAAAATGTGTTTCGTGATTAAGAAATAAAAGAATCCAAAAGCTTGTAGACTCTATAGTAGCATAATACAATATTTTAATGAAAACTTTCTTCAGAAGATATTGAACATGGTGAGCATTCACAAAAAAGTTGCCTTGTTTTCTTTTTTTTTCTCCAGCCATGACAAATACCTGGACAAGTTTTGTCTTTATCTATTTCTTTTTTGGTCATCCAATGTTCTTACTTTGTGTTTTTAAGAACATGATTCTGAGAAGGGATCCATCAGCTTCACCAGACTTCTTGATCAGGGACATGAGATATAATAAAAGGCTCAGAATTCTTGATTCACATTTAAGATTGGTTGAGGTGTGGGTATAGTCTTTCATAGTAGTTCACCCTACTTGGCCTTGGTTAAGCTTTCCTTCTCCCATGTTTTCTGGAAAAATGTCTTTTCTTTTTTCCCTGAGTTCCTGTTTCACCTCTTAGATTCAGACCAAAATTGATCTTGTCCCTATTCTCCGAACTGTATTCATCAGAGATACTCTGACTGGAAACACAGCACACTAAAAGAAGACTGGGTGATGAGACCTTTAGGGCCAGTCCCAGGTCTGAAAGCAAATGACTGTAAAATCCTTGGGAAAACCCTTCCTCTCTCTATTTTCTTTTTTGATTAATTTATTTATTTTAGTCTTCAACTTTTATTTCCACAACATTTTGAGTTCTAAATTTTCTCCCCATCTCTCCCCTTCCTTCCACCCCAAGATGTCATGCATTCTGATTACTCCTTTCCCCAGTCTGTCCTACCCTCTATGACCTCCCTCCCCCTCACTTTCTTGAAGGGCAAGATAGATTTCTATAGTCCATTTCCTGTACATCTTATTTCCCAAGTACACGTAAAAACAATTTTAAACACTTGTTTTTAAAACTTTGAGTTTTTCAAATTCTCTCACTTCTTCCCTCTCTTTCCCTCTCCATCCACCCTCATGCATTGGGAAGGCAAGCAATTCAATATAGGTTATACATGTGTACAACTTCCAAAATAGTCATGTTGTGAAAGACTATATTTCCCTCCATCCTATCTCACCCCCATTTATTCTATTCTCTTTTGACCCTGTCTCTTTTCAAAAGTGTTTGATTTTTGACTATCCCTCCCCCAATCTGCCTTCCCTTCTATCATTCTCCCTCCTCCCCTTATCCTCTGCCCACTACTTTCCTGTAGGGTAAGATACCCAATTGAGTATGTATGTTATTCCCTCCTTAAGGCAAATCTGATGAGAGTAAGGTTCACTCATTCTCTCTCCCCTCCCCCCTCCTCCCCTCCATTGAAAAAATCTTTTTCTTGTCTCTTTTATATGAGATGATTTAACCTATTCTATCTCTCCCATCTTCCCATACATTTCTCACCCCTTAATTTTATTTTCATGTATCATGTCTTCATATTCAACTCACCTTGCATCCCCTGTTTCTCTCTATATATATACACATATGTATATATACATATATATGTATATGTGTGTATATATGTATATACACACATATACATGCATACAGACATACACACTTACATATATGTGTATATTATATATGTGTGTGTATATGTATGTGTGTACATATATTCTCTCCCACTACCCTAATACTGAGAAAGATTTTATGAGTTCCAAATATCATCTTTCCATGTAGGAATGTAAACAGTTTAATTTTAGTAAGTCCCTTATGATATCTCTTTCTTTTTTATCTTTTCATGCTTAATTTGATTCTTATATTTGAGATTCAAATTTTCTATTCAACTCTGGTCTTTTCATCAAGAAGGCTTGAAATTCCTCTATTTCATCGGACATCCATTTAAAAAAATTTAATTTTTAAAAAAATTTTTTTGTTTTCAGTTTTCTACAATCACTTCCATAAATCTTAGATATTTTCCCCTCTCCTTTCCCCTCTTCTTCTCCAAGATTGCATACAATCTTATATGGTATCTATACATACATTCTTATTAGGCACATTTTCACATTAGTCATATTGCATAGAGGAATTAAAATGACAAAATACAACACCCTATTGAAAACACTGAGGAGCATATAAATAAATGGAGCCTCTCTTAAAATAATAAGCAGTATCTACTTAAAACCATTAGGAAGTATTATATGCAATGGGGAGAAGCTAGATGCATTTCCAGTAAGATCAGGGGTGAAACAAGGATGTCCATTATCACCATTGTTATTCAATATGGTACTAGAAATAATTAGCTTTAGTAATAAGTGAAGAAAAAGAAATTGAAGGAATTAGAATAGGCAAAGAAGAAGCAAGGTTATCACTCTTTGCAGATTATATGATGATATATTTAAAGAATCCTAGAGAATCAAGTAAAAAAACTACTCAAAATAATAAATAACTTTGGCAAAGTTGCTGGTTACAAAATAAATAAACCCAGATAAATCATCTACAATTCTATATACTGGGAACAAAGCCCAACAGCAAGAGATAGAAAGAGAAATTCTATTTAAAGCTATGGTAGACACTCTAAAATATCTGGGAGTATACCTGCCAAAACAAACCCAGGGACTGTATGAATACAATTATGAAATAGTTTTCATACAAATAAAGTCAGATCTAAGTGACTAGAAAAAAACATCAGCTGCTCATGGGTAGGCTGAGCTAATATAAGAAAAATGACAATTCTACCTAAATTAATTTACTTATTCAGTGAATGTCCATTTTTTTCCCCTGAAGTATTATACTCATTTTTGCTGAGTAGGTGATTCTTGATTTTAATCCTAACTCTTTTGACACCCAGAATACCATACTACAAGCCCTTGGATCCATTAAAATAGAAACTAGATTTTGTGTTATCCTGATTGTGTTTCCACAATACTCAGTTTCTTTCTGACTGCTTGATTGTGTTTCCACAATACTCAGTTTCTTTCTGACTGCTTGCAATATTTTCTCCTTGACTTGAGAACTCTGGAATTTGGCTACAATATTCTTAGAAGTTTTCTTTTTGGAATTTCTTTCAGGAGGTGATCGGTGGATTCTTTCAGTATCTATTTTACCGTCTAGTTCTAGAATATCAGAACAGTTTTCCTTGATAATTTCTTGAAAGATGGTGTCTATGGTATTTTTTTGATCATGGCTTTCAGGTAGTCCAATAATTTTAAAATTATCTCTCTTGGATTTATTTTCCAAATCAGTTGTTTTTCCAATGTGATACTTCACATTGTCTTCCATTTTTCTATTCTTTTGGTTTTGTTTTATAATTTCTTGATTTCTCATAAAGTTACTAGCTTCTATTTGCTCCATTTTAATTTTTAAGGAATTACTTTCTTCAGTGAGCTTTTGGACCTTCTTTTCCATTTGACCAATTCTGTTTCTAAGGTATTCTTCTCCTCATTGACTTTTTGGACCTCTTTGGGTTAGTCTATTTTTTAAAGTGTTATTTTCTTCAGTATTTTTTGGGGGTCTTTTTTAGCAAGCTGTTTCCTCATTCTTCATCATTTTCTTGCCCCATTTTCATTTCTCTTTCCATGTTTTCCTCTCATTCTCTTGATTTTCAAAATTCTTTTTTGACTTCTTCCATAGCCTGTGAAAAATTCATATTTTTCTTGGAGGATTTTTGATGCTGGAGCTTTGACTTAATTGTCTTCTTCTGGTTGTATGTTCTGATCTTCTTTGTCACCAAAGTAAGATTGTGTAGCAGTTTTCAGTGATACTTCAGTTCTTCCAAGAAGCTTCAAAAGAGATGTGTTCAGTTCTTTCCTGGACTGTGCTCTGACTGTGAGGAGATTTCCCTCTCAGCTTAAACCATAAGCTCCACCATGCCAGAACTCCTCCTCACCCCAAGACCACCACCTACTTCTGTGACCCAGATCCAAGTACGGCAAAGCAAGAGAATCCTGCCTCAGCACCAGAAAAAGGATCCCTGCAATCCACCTCTGATCAGCCACTCAATCCCTACACTGGCTGTTGGCTGGGAGTTGTGGAAGCAACTACTGTTACTGCTACTGATTCCATGGCCTCCACTGCCCCAGGGTTGGGGCCAGACCATGCTCCTTTCTCACCCAGATCCTACAGAGATTTCCCACTGATCTTCTATGCTGTCATTGGCATTTGTGGGCCCAAAAGTCAGGAAACCATTACAGCTTCCAGTATTTCAGTTCCTTGAAGACTGCTCCAGCCCCTGTGCTGACACAGCCCACACTGGACTGTGTTCCACTCCCAGCCAAATGAGATTGACCCTTCTTGTCAACTTTCCAGTCTATCTTCTCCTGGAGATTTGTTTCACTCTGTCATTTTGTGGGTTCTTCAGCTCTGGAATTTGTTTAGTCATTTTTTACAGATATTTAGAGGGCTTTGGGGTAGCAAGTTCCTGCTTTTATTCTGCCATCTTGGGTTATATCTCTGTCTTTATTTCTTTAAAGAGTATTTTGCCTTTCTTGTTCAGTTGGCCAAGATGCCAAAAGGGAAGAAGGCCAAGGGGAAGAAGGTGGCTTGGGCCCCTGCTGTGGTAAAGAAGCAGGAGGCCAAGAAAGTGGTCAATCCTTTGTTTGAGAAGTGACCCAAGAACTTCGGCATTGGTCAGGTCATCCAGCCCAAAAGGGACCTTACTCGATTTGTCAAATGGCCTCAGTACATCAGACTGCAGCATCAAAGGTCTATGCTTATAAGTGTTAGACAGTCCCACCAGCATTTAACCAATTCATTCAAGCTTTGGACAGCTACTCAGCTGTTTAAACTGGCTCACAAGTATAGACCAGAGACAAAGCAAGATAAGAAGCAAAGGCTGCTGACTCGGGCTGAACAAAAAGCTGCAGGAAAAGATGTCCCCACTAAGAGACCACCAGTCCTCAGAGCAGGTATTAACACTATTACTACCCTGGTAGAAAACAAGAAAGCACAGCTGGTAGTGATTGCACATGACATGGACCCCATTGAGCTAGTGGTCTTCCTACCTGCCTTGTGCCGGAAAATGGGGGTTCCTTACTGTATTATCAAGGTAAAGCCAGACTGGGTTGCTTAGTTCACAGAAAGACTTGCACAAGCATTGCCTTCACACAGGTTAACCCTAAAGATAAAGGAGCTCTGGCTAAGCTGGTAGAAGCCATCAAACCAATTACAGTGACAGATATAATGAGATCCGTTGTCACTGGGGTGGCAACATTCTGAGTCCTAAATCAGTGGCTCATATTGCCAAGCTGGAAAAGGCAAAAGCTAAGGAACTAGCAACCAAATTGGGTTAAATGTATATTTGACTTTTCCCTACATAAAAATAAAAATTTAAACAAAAAATAGAGTATTTTGTAATTATATTTATTTTTCCTTTTATATATTTTTATTAATTTCATGAAATATTTTCCAATTATATATAAAAATTTTTAACAACCATTTGAAACCATTTTTGAGTCTCAAATTCTCTGCCCTCTCCTGCTTCACCCTCTGATAAGGCAAGCAATTTCATATAAATTCTACATGTGAAATCATGGCAAACATATTCCCATATTAGTTACATTGCAAAAGAAAATAGACAATACCCTTCCTCTAAAATATATCATGCTTCAATCTACATTCAGAGTTCATCATTTCTCTGTTTAGAGGTGTATAGCATTTTTCATCATAAGTCCACTGGAATTGTCTTGTATCAGTCTTGATCAGAGTAGCTAACTCTTTCACAGTTGGTCATCCTTACAGTTTTGCTATTACTATGTCCAGTGTTTTCCTAGTTCTGCTCCCTTCACTTTGTATCAGTTTGTATAAGTCTTTCCAGGTTTTTCTGAAAAAGTCCTGCTCCTTATTTCTTATAACACAATAATTTTCCATCACAATTATATATCACAACTTATTTAGCCAATTCCCCTATTGATAGACATCCCTTTGATTTCCAATTATCTGTCATCAGAAAGATAGTTGCTATAAATATTTTTGTATAAATAGATCCTTTTCCCTTTCCTTTAATCTCTTTGGAATACAGATTTAGTAGTGGTAATGTGGGGCCAAAGTGTATGCACATTGAGACAGTCTTTTAGGCAATGTTTCAAATTGCTTTCCAGAATGGTTGGACCAGTTCACAACTCCACCAATGATGAGTTAGTGTCCCAGGTTTTCCTCATTACCTCATGCATTTGTCATTTTGCTTTTCTGTCATGTAAACCAGTCTGATATGTGAGATGGTATCTCAGAGCTACTTTAATTTGTATTTCTCTAATTGATTTAAAACTTTTTCTAATGTGGCTATTGACTGCTTTGATTTCCTCTGACAACTACTCTGTTCATATCCTTTTGTTGAGATCTGGGGAACCATATGAAGTTTTGAGTGCTTGGGATCCCAAAATACCAACACTCCAGGTCCTGATGAATGAATTCGACTCAAGACTTCTTCCAGCCAAAGTATAACAAAGTTTATTAAAGGTTCACCATATTAGGTTGACTATTAAGGAGACTCTCCATTTGTGATGCCTGTATTGACAAGCAGGCCAGGTAGAATTTCAGTTAGACAGAATCTGAGTGCCTTCATGGAGGCAGATGGAACTTATATACAAAAATTCTTGGGAAAGAACTAGAGGTAGTCTGGTAGTCTGGGAGGAGGGTCTAAGGAAGATCTTGATAAGATTGAGGTACATTAGATGTAATCAAGGGTGGGAAACAGCTGGAGAAAATTTGGAGGTATCAGACAATACAGGGTTTGGGTGGGAAGCAAGAAGGACAATCAAGAGGTAACAAGACAGGGGAAGGCCAGTCCAGGCCAAAAGCAACATATTTGAGCGGGAAGATTCAAGGGGAGCTCAAGGAAGTTCCCAGAGCCTGAACCCCATTACTTTAACCACTTGTAAACTGAAGAATGGCTCTTGACTGAAAGTGCTCCTCTCCATCCAACTTTTAACCATGACTCAGAAATGGACATAACCAGTGGAGATGCAAAATAGTGTCTCTTCTTGTGTATAGGGTGCCACGGGCTTCACAAAGTCAATCAATATTATTTTAACTCTTCGGACAATGTTTCTACCCACATCATTTCCCCACTCAACCCCTAGGTAGGAGAATTCTCGTGGGGAAAAGGGGCGATGGTCATTGTCTTCAGTATCTACTCCCTGCTGGATAGGGGTGAAGAGTCCACTTCAGGCCTCAGAATAGGTTGGGGAGGAGAGTGATCAGCATGGAGTGCAGAATGCAGTGCCATCTAAGTCCAAGGTGAAGAGAGGCAAGTCACTTGGTGGCATCAAGGGAAGGGGTTGGTATCCTAAAAGTTGCTGTGGGTGAGAAGACACAAAGTGAACTGAGAGTTTAAACAAGCACGGTCCCAGTACAAGAGCAAGCAAAATGACCAATAACCGGGTCACAATGAGGGGGAAGAAGGGAGAGAAACCATGATCCCCACAGGGAGGTAGGGAGAGATATCAAATTGGAGAGTATGTCTTACATCCAGGAGGCTGCCTGTAATATCCTTTGAGTGCTCAAAAGAAAAATTCCATGCAGGGTCTTTAGGAAATGGGGGAACAACCATGGGGGGTAAGTTAACATCCTGGGCATGGTGATGACACACCCAGCAATCATGTACTCTGCCTACCCCACAGAGTCCCCTGTTTGAATTAAGGCATTAGACTTCCCATTCCAAGGAAACAGGTCTAATCCTAGGTATGGGTAGGAATCAGGAATCAGTGGGCTAAGAACAGAAGTTGTTCAAGGAGGGGCCCAGAACACAGCATAGCTAGAAAGCACACAGGCATTTCCTCAAGGTGGGGGCCTTCAATGCACAGACTTTTCTGGCTAGTCACATCCTGCATCTCATCTCACATCCTGCCTCCAGCTTGCCTCTCTGCCTCAGCACTCCTATCTGCTTCACCATCCCCCCAAATGCTTTTGGGAGAGAGACAAAGGCACTGTCTTTGCCCAAGTGGGGATGGGGAGGAGAGTAAAATGAGACTGAAGCAGAGTCCAGAAGATGAAGAAAATATAGAACAAGAATCTTTGTTGCATGACCACCTGCAGGTGGACAGCATAGTTTAGGAGACGAATCTGACAAACAAGTTCAATATGCACGCTTTAAATAGAAGGAGCATTAAAAGTGATGTCAGAAAAGAGGAATTACAAAAAAACCCCCAAGAACCCCACGATATTATTTACTTATGAACAGAGAATTTTCTGATCTTAGCTTCTCAAAAGTTTTCACTCTGATTCCAATTCTTTTTGGAGGATCATATACTGTTGAGGATCCAACTCTGTACATGTAAATATAAGTAATAACACTTTGCAGGTAGAAGCTTTCTACCCTTGAGTTCAATAATTATACAGATAAATTTACTTATAAGAGACTGAAATTTACTCCAGTTACCATAAAAGACTTGGAGGGACCAATAAATAATTAGTTCCAAAACAGTACATAGCAATAAGTTGCTTATAATAAAACGTGTCTGTGCCATAGAACACAGTATAAAGTGTAAGTGGAATTAATACCACAATAGTAATAAACTTTGAATGCAGATGACTTTTTCATTAATACAAAAATATTCCATGTTACCTCCTTCTAAGAAAACTGCACTGAAATTCTTTCCTCAAACTGAAGATGTTTCTGATCTAGTTTCAGTAATTAATTGAACAGTAGGCAGGTCCCTCAATCAGTTGTACCAATACACAATTATTCTAACATCATTTTAAAACATTTAAGGACCTTGTTCCACACAGACATATATCTAGTAATAAGCAGATCACTAGGAAAAATACCTATTTACTAAGTTCTTTAAGGATATAAAAAGGAATATAATCTTAGGTTGAATAGCCCAGATCTTCAACACGGATGTATCCCAACCTTCGTCTATGGCATAATGACTCAACATTGCATTTGTACCTTCAAAAGTAGTTTCACAAACTATTTTTCCCTTTGACCAATTATTTCTATATCATTTTGAAAGAGTATTCTATTGTAGGGATTTAATCTTTCACGTGACTATGCAGGAGTACTAATTTACCCAACTGGGGTATAGAATAATGCCCGTTTAGATTGACTACTTGCTTTGATTATAGAAATTTGCCATAAAAAAGAAAAGCAAGGACATGACTAGATCACAGTTTTACAAACATAGTATCAATTCCACCTCATAGTGAGACTCAGGAATATTCAGGTAGAAAACGTTCCTTTTCAAAAGAACACAATGGGGAAACTGAGGCAATATTCCATCCTAGGCAGAAGCTAGAATTGTCCTGTCACCCATTCCAGAGGGAGATCTCTGCCTGTCATGGTCACTTGTGGCATTTCTCTCAGTTAGTGGATTGACTATTGATGGATTTTTATGATCCATCAGATAATTCAAAACATAGTTTGTTATAGTCCTAAGAGCTTTTATGTCAGATGGCAAGTTTCAGGACTCACATCTCAAATTTTAAATTTGTCCTGGCACAAAAGCCAATTACTAGAGATCATTTCTACATATTTTCAAATTCTCACTAAACAATTTCCTTCTTTAGGAACTCCATGACTACTCAGGAATTCTGCTATACAGAAGACTTTACACAGGCTCGACTAGATGGTTTCAAAATTCTTGTTGTAGTTAACAACCTCATAATCTGAGAGTACAATTCTTAATATAACATCTAGACTATAAGAGAAATTGATTTCCTAAGACCATAGGTAATACAAAATGACAGAATAAGAAAATTCAGAAATATAACCATACTGCAAGCATGTATTTAAAAACTTGAAACAGAGCCAATTCATTACCGATCAGGTGACTTAACTGAGTTGAATGAGCCAATCGATCTGGATTTCATAATCTTTAGTGGTTGACATTTTACTTTCTAGGGCCCAATACTCTGGGCACTATTGTTATCCATAAATTCAATTTTTTTTTTTTTTTTTGCTAACCTAGGGGCAACTCTCAGGGAAATGCTGCTGAATCTCGCTGCAAGGATCTGGTGGCCAATAGACCAGGAGAAAAGGGCAATCCTGTAGGCATGGGCAAGGTGACAGGAATGTTGGGGTACAGAGGGAAGGGAGCCCCTGCAGTTCTCCCAATTCCCAGCAATGAGAAGAATCAGGGAATTGGACTTACCCTTCCAGATAAGGCTTTGGAAGGTGTGTCCAGGTCCATGGCCTCCAACCTCTGGACCCAGAGCCTTACAGTCTTGACTAGGGAGGAGCTGTAGTTCCTTGTCTCTTTTACTTTTGAGACTTAGCAGACTAGAAAATACATATCCCATAGTGGTGGGGAAGAAAAGGGTAGGGACAGAGAGAAGGCTTACATCTAGGCAGTAAACCAGGTGCAGAGGTCCACAGGGCACAGAGATCCTGAAACTGAGATGCAGGGACCCCCAAAGAAAATCAGGGGCAGAGACCCACCTATCTGTCTCCCCCAATATCCCATGGGGAAGGGGAAGGAACAACACAGGGTAAACCAAGCTGCAGGGAGAGCCACAGAGGGTAAAAAGTCTGCTCAAGCAGAGCAAGGTACCTTTTCTTTAAGTTTTGGAGACCAAATTTCTTTTCTTTTCTTTTTAAAATTTATTTATTTAACTTTTTACATTCATTTTCACAAAATTTTGGGTTCCAAATTTTCTCCCCATTTGTCCCCTCCCCTCCACCCCAATACACTGAAAATTCTAATTTTCCCTATCACCAAACTGCCCTCTCTTCTATCATCCCTCGCTTCCCTTGTCCCCATCTTTTCTTTTGTCCTGTAGGGCCAGATAACTTTCTATTCCCCATTACTTGTATTTCTTATTTCCTAGTAGCAAGAACAATACTCAACAGTTGTTCCTAAAACTTTGAGTTCCAACTTCTCCCCATCCCTCCCTCCCCACCCATTTCCTTTGGGAAGGCAGGCAATTCAATATAGGTCATATCTGTGTAGTTTTGCAAATGACTTCGATGATAGTAGTGTTGTGTAAGATGAACCGTATTTCCCTCCATCCTATCCTGCCCCCCATTGCTTCAATTCTCTCTTTTTATCCTGTCCCTCCCCAAGAGTGTTGATTTCAAACTTGAGGGCAAACTTCCATTGCCCTCCCTTCCATCATCCCCCCACCCTGTTGTCCGCTTCTCCCCCATATTGTAAGATAGGTCTTCGTGCCAAAATGAGTGTAAATTTTATTCCTTCCTTTAGTCCAATGTGATGAGAGTAAACTTCATATTTTTCTCTCAGCTCCCCTCTTTTTCCCTCCACTAAAAAGTCTCCTGCCTGCTTCTTCTATGAAGGATAATTTCCATTCCATTTCTCCCTCTCTCCTCCCAATACATTTCTCTCTCACCGCTTAACTTCATTTTTTTAAGATATGCTCCCATCCTATTCAATTCAGTCTGTGATCTCTGTCTCTGTGTGTGCATGCACATGTGTGTGTGTAATCCCACAAACTACCCAGATACTGAAAAGTTTTAGAAATCTAAACAGTTCAACTTTAGTAAGTGCCTTATGACTTCTCTTTGCTTTTCATGCTTCTCTTCATTCTTTTTTTTTGAAAGTCAAATTTTCTTTTCAGCTCTGGTCTTTCATCAAGAATGCTTGAAAGTTCTCTATTTCATTGAAAAACCATTTTTTCCCCTGAAGTATTATACTCAGTTTTGCTGGGTAGGTGATTCTTAGTTTTAGTCCTAGTTCCTCAAAGTAGAAGCTGCTAGATTTTGTGTTATCCTGATTGTATTTCCACAATACTGGAATTGTTCCTTTCTAGCTGCTTGCAATACTTTCTCCTTGACCTGGGAACTCTGGAATTTGACCACAATGTTCCTAGGAGTTTCTCTTTTTGGATCTCTTTCAGGCAGTGATCGGTGGATTCCTTGAATACTTATTTTGCCCCCTGGTTCTAGAATATCAGGGCAATTTTCCTTGACAATTTCATGAAAGATGATGCCTAG
>CM053773.1:22523169-22578698 GCA_028658325.1 Potorous gilbertii | reverse complement strand
CCATAATTTTTAAATTGTCTCTCCTGGATCTATTTTCCAGGTCAGTTGTTTTTCCAATGAGATATTTCACATTCTCTTCCATTTTGTCATTCTTTTGGTTTTGTTTTGTGATTTCTTGGTTTCTCAGAAAGTCATTAGCCTCCATCTGTTCCATTCTAATTTTGAGAGAACTATTTTCTTCAGTGAGCTTTTGAACTTCCTTTTCCATTTGGCTAATTCTGCTTTTGAAAGCATTTTTTTCCTCACTGCCTTTTTGAACCTCTTTTGTCAATTGAGTTAGCCTATCTTTCAAGGTGTTATTTTCTTCAGCATTTTTTTGGGTCTCCTTTAGCAAGGTCTTCACCTGCTTTTCATGCTTTTCTTGCATCTCTCTCATTTCTCTTCCTAGTTTTTTTTCCACCTCTCTTACTTGATTTTCAAAATCCTTTTGGAGCCCTTTCATGGCCTGAGCCCATTGAATATTTATTTTGCATGTTTGGGATACAGAAGCCTTGACTTCTATGTCTTTTCCTGATGGTAAGCATTGTTCTTCCTCATCAAAAAGGATAGGAGGAGATATCTGTTCACCAAGGAAGTAACCATCTATGGTCCTATTTTTTTTCCCTTTTCTGGGCATTTTCCTAGCCAGTTACTTGACTTCTGTGATTCCTGTCCACACCTACCTCACCTCCAGATCTGCCCAGCTGGTGCTTGAGGTCTGAGATTCAAATGTTGCTTCCCAACCTCAGGGCTTTCAGTGGGGGTGGGACTGCTATTCAGCGTGTGATCAAGTTCAGTTGCTCAGGTTGGGGCAGGGCCACTGCACAGGGCTCAGATCCCTCAGAAGGTTTAGTTGCAGGCAGGGCCGCCAAGAAGGGCTTAGTTCCCTCAGGGGGTTTATGCGGAGACCTTCAACAATGGATCTGAGCTCCTGCCTGCTTTGGGAGCCCCTGTCTGCTGCCTCCGCTGCTGCCTCCCAAGGGGCCTCAGTTATGGAGACACGCCGCTCCTCTCTCAGCCAGCCAAAAAGACTCTCTCACTGACCTTTAGCGTCTGTGGGTGGAGGGACTTGCACGGCTGCTGCAGATTCTGTCCCTGAAGCCTGCTCGGATCTGCTCCCCTCAGTGCCATGCGGCCAAGGCAGGGCTGGGCTCTGCTCTGGGTCTGGTGTGTGACAGAACTTTGGTGTTGGTTTATCAGGTCTCTCTGGAACAGAAATCTCCTTCACTCCATGTGTGGCTTCTGCTGCTCCAGAATTTGTTGAGAGTTCTTCTTTACTGTTATTTTATGGGCTGTGGGTTAGGAGCTAGCATATGTGTATCTTTCTACTCTGCCATCTTGGCTCCTCTCCCCCAAATTTCTTACTAAGTTTTTTCTATTTAGAAATTCAGTTCACAAATTACTTTTCTCGATTATGTTGAGGTCACACTGTGTTACCATGGAACACTAGCTGCTTTTTCCTAAGATCTCCCCAAATTTCCCTCCCAGTAGTCTCTAAGCAGTCTCTTGCCACTTTTCCTAGAGTCACAGGAAGAAGGGAGAAAAGAATGTGAATGACCCAGTGCAAGGGCATCCCCTTATACAAGGGTCCACGGTCCGACTGATTGCCCAGAAGTCAGTGGAGCTGCACTCCAGGGGTCTCGCTGCTAGGGAGAAGTAGGAACAGAAAGTTCTGGGCAAGAGAGCAAAGAAAAGCATGCTTACCTCTTATCCCAGTGGCTAGGAGATCATTGGAGTCCAATTAATATTTGGACTCCTGGGTTTTGGCATCATAATGTTGAAGAGAGATGAAAGAGTGGCTCAAAATGTGAATGAACTCACTTAGACCTTTTCTGTAGCCATTGGGAGTTTTATTGATGCAAAAACATGGGCCAGAGATTTAGCAAGGAGCTAAACAAAAGCAGTGATATAGGAAAAGGACCAGACTTATACAGGATGATTTTAGGGTTTTCTTGTAGGGGTTGGAGATCTAGGGTAAGTCTTATAAGATAAAGAAGTCTTGTAAGATAAAGGCTCAGGGTGAGGACTGTGAATGACACAAGATAAGAAAATCCCATTCCCTAGGATGAGGGGTGGGGATAGAGAATTTCATGGTTCCCCCCAGGATGAGGGGTGAGGACAAGGAATTATATGATCCAGGATAACTGGAAGTTTTGTGGTAAGGGGAGACTTTAGGGCCTCAAAGTCTTTACAAAGCTTATCAATATTATTTTAACTCTTAGGGCACTGTTTCTATCCATATCATTTGGGTTGGAAGACTAAAACTGACCTTTGTTGATTCTATTACTACAGAATTCAAGGCATGTTGGGAGAGGCAACCTGAATGCTTTCTCTACTCTACCATCTTAGCTTTGCCCTTAGAAATCTCTTGCAATTGTGCTTAATTTTTAAAATGTAAATATTTAATTTATTTTTATTTCTTCATTTTAAATATGTGTCTTCCACTTTTTAATCCAGATAGCCATCTTTTGTACAGAGAAGGACTAATCCTGTGGTTTTATTAATATGAGAAATTTCCTGATGAGGATTTGTTGTTCAGTCGTTTCAGTTGTCTGTAACTCTTTGTGGTTCTATTTGGGGTTTTCTTGGGAAAGATCCTGGAGTGGTTTTCTTCTCCAGTTCACTTTACAAATGAGAGAACTGAGACAAATAGGGTTAAGTGACTTACCCAGAATCAGGTAGCTAGTAAATGGCTGAGGCTGTATTTGAACTCAGGAAGATGAGTCTTTAATATTTCAGATCTGGTACTCTATCCAATACATCACCTGGCTACCCTATAAATCTATTAATACAGATGGCCATTGTCTCTTCAATTTAGAGATTTGGTGTCATAAAGTTTCCTTAAAACAGTGATCTCAAACTCAAAAAGAAATGGAGCCACTGTTTTTGTTTTAATGATGTGATGGGACCTGGGCCCTTAACTCTCCCACACAACCCAGTCCCTTATCCCAGGCCCTGGTGTTATCCTGAGGCTTCTGGTTTATCTCAGCCCACTTAGATACTCAAGAATCTCTTTAACTGTGGTTTCACTATGGTTTGCTAACCACTTAACTCTTTTCTCTGATGTGCCGTGACCATCCCAGGCTGTTTACCACCCTTAATCCTATCCAGATCAAATGAGTAGATTTGCTAGGAATCTTACCGGTGTTATAATAATACCTACCTACTCTGACTGAATAAAGGCTTGAGTGGTTGAATTCTTTTAAGACAGAGCTCCCTGTACCCTTACATTTCAGGGTTCTCAGCACCCCAAGCACAACAGTGGTTCATCCTTTATTTTGGAAGAGGATCAATGACTTCATGAGGTTAATGTCTTGACTTATGCATGAATTGGATTTAAGTGAATCAGAAGAGCCCAAAGTTTTCAGTCTCATTCTCTCCTCCTGAGTCTTAAAGTCCAGTGGCAAGACAAAAGGAAAAACAATTGTGATGGCCTGGGATTCAGTGGGTCACCTTGGCCTTTCTAAATTAAAGTCTTTCTTTGGTCTCAGTCTGTCTGAGGCAATGCACATTCAATGACTAAGGGTTAGGTAAGAATTGAGACAAAGTAGTGCTCAATTTACCATAAAAAAAATATATTGGCCCTGGAGAGAAAGACCCTCAGAGTTTCTGGTCAGAACAGAAAACAATTGCAATTTACACTCATTCTAAGCCATCAAAAGCTAAACAATGAGCCACGGAAGCTTGGACTGGGGCTATTATTGGACATTCAATGAAAGCTGCAGTGATTTGGGTTTAAAGGCTAGTCAAATGGCTCCCTTTGAAACACAACGGACTTTTTCAAAGCCTGGTTTTTTTTTAAAGCTATATTTCAAGAAATCATAAATTAAAACTGCACAGGGCAAAAACAAATTGTCCTAGTTTTTTTAGAAAATAATAAATGAATAATTTTTAAAAAAATCTAGCCCCCGTATTCCTAAATATCTTACATGTGTCAAGGAAAGAGGAAGGAGGAAGAGAAGGACAGCAGAAGGAAAATAAGAAAAACAAGAATAAGAACCAGGAAAAGAAGACCAACCTCAGAAAGAAAGAACAAGAACATACAGAAGAAAAACAAAAGCAAAAGAAGAGAACAATTTCTGCTTCAATGGGCAGATAGGGGGCAGCTATTACTAGTCTCAGAGAAAAACATCACATAAAGAATCCTTGGGGTCTATATGCTAATTTTAAAACTACCTATTAATATTATCTATGTTCTATCATGTTTTTATTTATTTCCTTAAGCATTTCCCAATTATATTTTTGTCTGATTCCCATTGGAACTCTGTAGTGTTGTCTGTAGGTTGTATATTTTACACTTCTAACTTAGAGTACTGAGAGGTGAAGGGCATTGCCCAGAGTTACACAATCAGTATGTGGAAGGTGAGAATGGATTCTAGATCATCCTGGCTCTGGTACTTGGTCCTCTATTTACTTTGCTACACTGCTCCTCCAATCCTTAGAATAAAAAATTTAAAAAAGGAAGAAGAGGGGGATTAAAAGCATTTAAGTAAAACTAATCAATATACCAACTATATTTAACATTATACATACTTTTCCACATCTTCACAAAAGGGAGATACATTTTCATATCTTCTTTCAGGTCAAGCCTAGTTATGAAAATTATACAGGGATTCTTTTTTTTGGGAGGGAGTTATAGTTGCTCTTACTGTTTACATTGTTTTGGTCATTGCATATATTGGTTTCCTTCCTGCTTCCTCTTTGTGTTCAGACAAGTCTCCCTATTCTTCTTTGTATTTTTCAAGTTAATCATTTCTTATGGCATAGTGATATTCCATTATATTTATGTAATACAATTTACTCTACCATAGTTCAGCTAATGGTCGTCTATCTTTCCCCCAGTTCTTTTCTACTATTAAAAGTGTTGCTATACAATACCACCACTAGGTCTGTATCCCAAAGAGATTTAAAAAAAATGGAATAAGACCTATTTGTGCAAAGGTATTTATAGCAGCTCTTTTCATGGTAGCTAAGAATTTTGGAGGAGTGGATGAATAAATTGTAGTATATGACATAATGGAATAATATTGTGCTATAAGAAATTATTTCAGAAAAACCTAGAAAGACTTATATGAACTGATACACAGTGAAGTGAGCAAAACCAGGAGAACAATGTACACAGAAACAGCAATATTGTATGAAGAGCAATTGTGAATAACTTGGCTATTCTCACCAATACAATGATCCAAAACAATCCCAAAAACTGTGTGATGAAAAATGCTATCCAGTTCTAGAGAAAGAACTGAAGGGAGACCAAAACACCCCATTCTTTTCTTTTCTTTTCTTCTCTTCTCTTTTCTTTTCTTCTCTTCTCTTTTCTTCTCTCTCCTTCCTTTCCTTTCCTTTCCTTTTTCTTTTGTTTCCTCTTTTCTTTTTTTCTCTTCTCTTCTTTTCTTTCTTTCTCTGTCTCTCTGTCCCTTTCTCCCTTCCTTCCTTCCTCCCTCCCTCCCCTTTTTTCCTTCCTTCTTTCTTCCTTCCTTCTTTCCTTCCTTCCTTCCTTCTTTCATTCTTTCTCTCCTTTTTCTTTCTTTCTTCCTTGTTTTCTTCCACAAATGGATAATATGGAAATATGTCTTATATGATTGCAAATGCATAACCTATGTCAGATTGCTTACCATCTAGAGAAGGGGAAGGGGAGGGAGGGATAGAATCTCAAACTCAAAATTAAAAACAATGTTAAAATTGTTTTTACATACAATTTGGGAGAAATAAATATTGTTTTTAAAAGTGTTGTTATAAATATTTTAATACATATGGGACCTTCCCTATTAATGATGTATTCATTCTGGTATATTCCTAGCAGTGAGATCTCTAGGACAATATCTTAATCAGCAAGAAATGACTGGTTTGTGTCCAGAGCTATTTCCAAATTATTTGTCTGTATTTAGTTAAACCATTGACTCATTAGAACAAGTCACTTTAAAAAACATATTGGAAAGGAGGAAATTTGTTTTTTAAAAAGGACAGTCCTATCCTGATCAATTTAAACATATTATTCAGAGTAAAAAATGGAAAACAGACTGAGGAAAAGGCATCCAATAGACTGTCACCATTTTCTATTGCAGTTTAATCGGTAGAGAAGGTCAAGAGAGATCAAAATTTTGTCATCTAGGAAAAAAAAATAGGTATCCTTGTCAACCTGAAAGATAGAAGTCAAGAGCAATACTGGTTTAGAATATAAACATATTTGCTAAATGTTACTAGAGGGTTATGGTGAAATATTATGAATAGGATCAACTAAAAAGTACAATGGAATGGAGAAGAATAAAACAAATCTACTGAAAGCTTGTTAGATTCAAATTGGATGAGCCGGAAAGCATTCATAGATGAAACTGGAAGGAGAGAACAAATAGGAACAGATATGCCAGAATTTCTATAACAAACTATTTAATTAGCAATTATAGTAAAACTATCACATTTGGTCCCTTAACACCTTTCTCCATTGTGTTGTGTAGTAAAGAACAAAGCCCTCTAAAAAAAAGATGAAGATGGAAAGGGAAGCCCAATGAGATCAAATACCCAAAGGAAAATTTGAGATAGGGGTGACACAGTTTTGAAGGTATTGAATGATCAAGTTTTAAGATTTCTGAAAGACAGGAAGAAACTAATAAATTTAAAAAAAATTCCAACAACTGTTGAATGAATTATAACCCAAAATAAGGCAATCCAGAAGTCATCAGTAACTACAGACCTATTTGCCTACCTTCTCACGTTTACAAAATCTTTGTGAGAGTCATCTACATATATATAAAGAATCTCCATGTAAAGAATGTTCAAGGCTTTGCAATAGATTTTTTTAGAGTATATTGCATTTTATAGGTACATAATTTAATGAAAAAATGTAGAGAGTGCAAGTTATTTTTCTTTATTAGCATTGCTTTTTTTTTTAATGTATAAAGTGTTTTATTCAGTAGAACAACATCCTGTCTTAAAGGCTCCCTTTTAATGAAGTGTCATTTATATGTTAAAATAATAAAAACTCTTTGGTACAGTTAAGTAAGGAGAGAACTGTATTCAAGAATCCTCTCTCAGTAACAAGTAAGGTATAAAAGAAAGTTTATATTTATATATACATATAAAAGAAAGTTTATATATATATATATATATAAAATGATTATTACAATATCCTGGAGAATATGCATTTTTTAAGCACTTACAATTTACAAGTTCAAATGGAAAAAAAGATTCTCTCTAAGTGTTGAGGTCTTCTATTTGCTCTTCTTTCCAGAAAACATGCTGATTTCATTAAACTATATCATACTAAAAAGTTTGCACAATCAGTCCCATGACTGCTTCAAAGAGATCAGTCTAACAAACCACACAGGAAAAAACAACTGGATGAAGAATGCCTATTGTGTAGATGATGGCATGCAATTGAACATAAAGTAAATTGAATTCGTTCACCAGAAGATGTGTGTGTGTGTGTGTGTGTGTGTGTGTGTGTGTGTATGTACATACATCTTGGATAGGAACTTGTAGTCAGACAATGAACTAGTCCCAAATTTTAATCAGAGATAGAAAGTTTAATGGATTATCTTTGGAAAACTATATAGTGTTTTCAAATAGCCCTCAGCACAAAAACTCATATTTTAAACACCAATATTCTTTTGTTGATACTCTGTCCTAGGAAGGTTGGCAAGCATTGTTCCGTGGTCAAATCTGGCCTACCATCATTTTTGGTACAACCTGTGAATTAATAAGGATTTTTAAAAAATGTTTACTTTCTCAGCACTATTGTTTTTGTTCAGTTATTTCTGACTCTTCATAATCCCATTTGGGGTTTTCTTGGCAAGGATACTGGAATGGTTTGTCAGTTCCTTCTCCAGTTCATTTTACAGATGAGGAAACTGAGGCAAACAGGGTTTTATAGTCACATTGCTAGTGTCTGAGGTGAGGTTTGACTGTAGGAAGATGAGTTTTCAGGCCCAGCACTTTATTCATGATACCACCTAGCCATCCTTCTTAGCTATAGGGCATACGTAACAATAGGTAGCAGACTAGAGCTGACATGCTGGCTGTGGTTTATTGTCCCCTCAAATGTGCTTGTTGATTGATTACTAATGTTGTAATAGTCAACTTGTTTACTAGATGTCTAGTAGGGCCTAGAGAGTTTGGCTCTGGCAACCTAATCCTATATAATAGCTTATATTCTAATATCCTAATAATAGCTTATATATACATCTTCCTAAATTTTACAAAGTATTTTAAACACATATCTCATTTAAGAATCATGCAACAACTTTTAAGTTAGGTCATACAGGAATTATTTTCCCTATTTACAGATATTAACTGTCAAATGCTTAGTATAGTATTTGGTATATAGTAGGTGCTTAATAAATTCTTCTTGCCCTCTCCTTCCTGTATATGAGGAAACTGGGGTTCACAAAGGTTGGGATACATCCATGGCTATGTAATTAGTTAGTGTTGGAGTTTTGACTCAAACCTATGTCTACTTGATTACAAATTTGGCACTCTATATATTACACTTCTCTACCCTCCAACACTAAAATTCATAAAGAATTTTAAAATTGTGGATTCCCTCAAAGGATTGCTAAATCTGTGCTGTGTAATGATGTATTCATATGTCCCAGACGCACTCTGTTCCTTTCTCAAGACTCTTTAGTGAAGAATAATGTCCACATTCTGAGCAAAGGTGAGCATACCGTTTAAAAAGATTATATTTTACATCACCGCCAACTGTTATGGGATTGACATCTGAGGTTGAAGAGGGGCCATCACTCACGGGACAAGAAGCACTCTATTCTGGTTATATCAATGAACGGGTAAATTATACCTGGAACAATCACTTTCAGAAACAACCAACCACTTTAGGTCATCCCAGTTATACTGCAAATCCTTCAGGTTTCAGAATTTACACTGATCAATTTCCAATTCAACCTTTTCATAAACACTAGGCTCTCTTTTGCTATTTTCTTGCATCAAAGTGCAAATTCTGCACCAAATGTCTCCTGCCTTCCTTGTCTTCTTAGGCTGTTCCCTTAATTCTTTTCTGTATAGATTTTTGCAATTTGCTCATTCTTTTGGGCTCTTCTTTTAGTCTACCCTTCATTACCCAGTATTGTCCTTATTTTCTCTTTCTCATGACAGTTTATTTGATTTACTTAAACAATCATTTATTATATGGTTATGATTGTAACTTGTTTTGTCATATTTGCACATCCATCAAACAGCTTCTCATGTCTATTCAAAACCTGTAAATTACTCAAAGTGCCCCAATTTCCTTCTTGATTTTGAAGTCAGGCAGACCTTTTCAGGATTTGTACTCTCAAAGAAACACCAGAATATATCAAATAGTTGATTAAATAACTAAAAATCAATCTTCTCTAGGTAGTAAATCAAATTAGTATAAAACATCACACAAAGACATAAAACAATAATTCAGGAATTGTGGTTAGATCTCAATTATTTATTCTCAGAATTATACAAGAAGATCCCTTTGCATAAAGGACATATACATTAACTACAAAGTTAAGTGCTGCCCAGTTGCAGTCAACATTCATTCCTGGGTTAAGAAAACAGGTTAATTACTCCCATTAGCATGCAAGATGTATTTCAGATCTTAGGAATCCCTAAATTTTATCAGTTGATGAAACTATTGAACTCACAGGGTAAAATTTTCTCAGCTTCAGGGAGAGATTCCAAGTTTTACAGGGAATGTTTATTTTTCTGGCATGTTTTTGCAGAAGTGTGACATCTGTCACTTAAGGAGCATTGTCAGTGTGTGGTTCTGACTATCTGTTGATGAGCTTGTACCATAGTCAGTGACACCATTCCCCCTGTTCTGTTTCTTGTAAACCTGAACACATAACATGTTGGGGATCATAGTTCTTCATGTTACTGTGTCCATTGGCACCTTTCAAAATGGTCCCTGAACCAGGGAATGATAAAAGGAGATAGGTGGATATTAATTCAATTCAATTAAACATTAAAAGCTAACTAAAAGTATTGCTTTATAACATAGTATTGTTATAATTTAGGGGATTCAAAAACCAGAGTCTAGGAACAATGAGTTGAAACTGCAAAGAGGCAGTTTTAGGTTTGAAGGAAGACAAATAATTTTTAGTACTATCCAACTCACTCTCCAGATCATGAAATGGCTTGCCCTGGGAAACAGGATTTAATCTTTAACACTTTAAATGAATGGAGGTAGGTTTCTATGAACACAAGAAAATGAATAGAGTGAGAGGAAGAGACCTAGGATAAAGGTAAAAGAATTTGTTAGACAGAAGAGAGCTGGACAGCAGACTCTTTACCCTTCAGTTTCCATAGTCCAGCTTTCCACCTTCATTCTTTGACCCCTTTTTTAAAGATTCACTTTTCTTCATTCCCTCAGCACGTCTTGCTCTCTCAGGTCTTTTAATGATCATTCTCAATGGTTCACAAATCTTATTTGCCTGTACTGTTAAGAACCTAGGTTTCAGATTTTCTAAACATAGTATATTAATTTATCAAGGTTAGATAGATGTTGCATAGTTTTTCTTGGATTATTATGACTACTACTGCTGCTTTTGTTCTATCCTTCCAAGTCTGAAAATCATTCCCCTTGGAAAGGATGACAAAATAAGAATTAAATTTTTCTTCTTACATTCATCTTATAGTTATCTATAATCATCATCCTCTCTTTTTGGTCCAGTGGTGCTATCCCTTCTTATTCTCTCTCTCTCTCTCTGTCTCTCTCTCTCATACTTTTTTGTCCCTAACATAGCAAAAACAAAACAAATAAGCAAAAAATCCAGCCCTTTTCATGATTAGCATTCATTGTCAGACTCAACTCATTCCGGGTTTTAGCATTTCTAGTCTTACTCTTTAAAGGGTCATGCCACTCTTTTATGTTCATCCTCACTTACT
Organism: Potorous gilbertii; assembly: GCA_028658325.1. Lineage (NCBI taxonomy): Eukaryota > Metazoa > Chordata > Mammalia > Diprotodontia > Potoroidae > Potorous > Potorous gilbertii. The sequence continues at coordinate 22,567,850 of CM053773.1, read as the reverse complement.
TGATTTTTCCTCCATCTTCTAGACAGGGGTGAAAACATGCTGCTCTGATCTCTCATGTGCTCACAGCACTCCTGTGTGAGGCTGGAACCAGATTAATATGTAATTAGGAAACATTTAACAAAGTAAACAATAAAACACATAATACTATATTCTAAAACTAAGTCAACATGTAGCCCCCAGGGATCCTTATGTATGACTTGGTGGCCCCATTTCTATTCAAGTTTGACATCACTGTTCCATACATGTCTTTTGAAGTCTGACTTGGTCAGTGAGCAACTTGTTTACTCACATCTTAATTTTTTGGTATGATCTCTTTTTTCCTTTTCATTGAAATAGTTTTTGTTTACGTTGTCAGAATTTCATCCTTAAGAGTCTCTTGGACTAAATTTCACAGTGAAATTTTTAAGTCTTTGGTATCTACCTATCCTTTTTATATTTCCTTTGAAATCTGTTCTCTCAAAACATATGGTTCATGTCAGACTATGCCCAATTTTCCTCTCTTTTTAACACATACTCTATGATGGCTACTGCTTTCCAATGTACCTGTCATTTCCACTACAGCTACTACTTCTTTTTTGTTGATGGGAATAGAATGGAGAACAATCATTTTCTCTTTGCTTCCTCCATATTTTAAAGTACGATATGATCATTAAGGTATCAGTTTGAGACCTATGTGCCTGATAATCATATCATTCTTAATACAGAAAAGATTTTATCTTAGTTGAATCTCACCGTGGCTCTATACTACTATTTTTCATCAGACAGATGTTGCTTCTTATTCTATAAGGTTAATGGAAGTCCTGATCTGTGTATTTAGACTTGTTTCAAATGGAGGGGAAGCTTTTGTGTCTTGGTTAGACTTTGAATCAAGGTGAGAAGAAAGGTCTACTTTTTTTTTCTTCTTTTCCTATTTTTGTACATGTAGTGCAATTTTTTGACATGAAAAATCCCTAACTCTGGCTCAATAAGATGTTCTGGAAATAGTTAGCCATGGGGTGTGGGTGGCATTGTTTTTTAAATAGCAATTTATATAGTAATTTCTTTTTCTTGCCTAGCACTCTAAAATTACCTCATAGAAGCCTTAAAGATTCCCTTATTCATTGGCATACATACCTCTAAGTGTATATATATATATATATATATATATATATATATATATGTATATATGTACGTATATATGTATGTATATGTATGTATATACACAGACACACACATATGTAGATATACATACATACAAACAGATAAGAGATATATGGCATATATGTATGTATGTGTATATGTATTTGTTTTTTTCTACCACTGATTTCACTTTCATTATGGGAAAAGGTTTTGGTTGAACTTTTTGCTGGTTTCATTTCCTGAGCCATGAATTACAAGACTAATGTTGAAAGCATTTCTCTAGGAAGTAAGTTTGGGAGTAATGTGAAAAAGGGTGTTATGACTGAGTAATAAAGATTTATTTGAATGATGATCCATTTTTCTTTATTGTGACAGGCAACCTTGTCTTGCACATCTTTTACTTCATAATAGGTGATAAAATTTTATTTATAACTAGAGGTAGTGTGGAATAAGCAATATGCCCAGAAATGAGCAAGTGCCCTCCAAGAACTGGGCAATCTAAGTGAGGTCCAGTAGCGTAATGGAGGAGGAGCTAGAGTTAGGACATCTGAATCTCAGCTTGGGAGTCAATGATTACGCAACACTCAACCTCTGCGAATCTCAGGTTCTTCTTTTATAAAATATGGACAATAGGAGCCCCTCCTTTCCAGAATTGTTGTGAGAATAAAATTAGATAATATTTGCTATGTTTTTCAAACTTTAAAACTATAGAAATTTTCATTACTATTCCCAGTAAGACTGGTTGGCTATTGTAATCATTCCCTTGCGAGCATCATAAAAGTCTTATTTTTTATAAGATCCACTGTCTGCTTGCGATGTACCCTCTCCATATCACTAAATACTGCCCCCCTCCAAAAAAAAATCATGAATTCATGCTGATCAACTCTAATATAAATTCAGACTCTCCAACATCAATTGGTTATCTAACATCATTGCTGTCTGATGATTTATTGTTCATCTTTTGGTGACTCTATGTTGCATTCTGCACAAAATGCTTCCAAATGTTTTTGTATCTGACTCCTAGACCAACAGCCACTCTTTTACTCACTCACTTCATTGAGTGAATGGAAGACTTCTGTTATAAACATCTATCACTATTCTCTTGTCAAGGACCTCTCTTTTCAGATAGTTAACCTCCTCTATTGATTATTCTTTCTCTTTTTAATTTCAAAATCTACCTCTCCATTGCTTCCTATCCTATATTTATAATACTTTCATGTTGTTCTTACCCTAAAATAACCCCTTCTTCCACCTTATTATCCTGCAAGTCCCCATTCCATCTCTTGTTCTTTGTCAAAATTCTTGACCAGTCTACACAAGGGGCCTAAATTTCTTTACCACACATTCACTCCTCACTTTCTTCTGATTTGGTTTTGGCCTATCTCTAACAAAATTCATTTCTTAAAGATTGTCCATCAGTAAGTTCTTAATTGCTAAATCAAATTGTTTTTTTATAGACATCATATTCCTTAAATTTTCTTCAGCATCCAACATCATCTGGCATCATCTTTTTTCCCTTGAACGTATTTCTTCCTTTTACTTCCTTGACAATGAACTCTCCTAGCTATCATTTCTCTATTTTTTATGCCTATTTCTTTTGTTCCTCTTTCCCTTCCCTCTTGTAATGCCAATTATGGCAGCACACCTGAAGACTGCTGCTGCTGTGAATGATTTTAAGGGTCTAATTGTATAGTATAATGAACTATTTATTTAGCGATAAACTACACATTGTTCAATAAAGTAAAGCATAACATTCATAGCAACATCCATAAGTGAAACATATCATCTAATACATACATGTGTCTTACAACACTCAGTATGTTATATCACACATAGCATATATTGTTGCATCCCCAAAGTTAGGGCGTCCCAGACTAGATTCTTCCCTAGCACAATGCATCCTTAAGGGGTAGCAGAAAATATCACACCATTCACCCCTAGGTCACTGTAAGAACAATATCCTTAATCAATGCACAGTGTTCAAGTAAAGTCCTTTCTCTTGACTTGACTTGACTTGAAATTGACTTCCAAACCCCATAGTTTCTCTTCCATGGCCCAACAGCTCCCAGCTCTTGCCTGGGTTCACATTCAGGTAGCTCTCTGCTCCTGCTCCTTGTCTCAGCTCATGGGAACTGTTCCACTCTGAACTCTCCCTGCTTTTGCCTAACAGCAGGTTCCAGAGGCTCCTACTGGCAGCTTCTGTTTCTAGGAAAAGAAAGCTTAACAGGGCTATAACAATATTGAAACATATTACCAGCACCATCATCTCAATTCATTCATAAAGACCAATAGACAAAGTGTTTGTTTGAGAAATTATCACATGTCAACAGATAGGACTTCCATCTGAGAAATCAACACAGACCAACAGAGCACCAACATCACAAAAATTCTTCCTGTCAGGACTTCCTACAAGCAAGTTCCTCTAGTCTGCTCATGTTCACTTTTCTCTCACAGCTCTGCTTTTTTCTTTTCTTCTCTCAATTCTGCTTCTCTCTCCAAGCAATATTATCTATACATATATATAGTTTCCACTCAAGATTCTTGATTGATTCAATCAAAGGCAAGACTTAGAAGGAACTTAATTGACTAAAACTCAAGGCAGAAAAACAGCAAAAAATCCTACTTTGCTTGCCGGTGCACCTCTCCACATTATGTCCTTTAGTGATATCAGCTTCCATAGCTTCAGCTTATAATTACAACCGTCACAAAGTAATATCAATAGGTAAATTTCCTGCTTGAAATTCTTTTCTGAGTTCCCATCCTCTATTTCTAATGACTTGTTGAATAGCTAGCTGTATAACTGGCAGCTCAAGTTCAAGATGACCAAAGAAATTGATCAACACCTTCCTAAACCAGCTCTTCCTACTGGCTTTCTTAATTTTGTTAATGTCATGAGGATTCTCCACATCCCCCAGCCTTGAAACTACCAAGTTCATTTTTGCTTCTATCTTCTTCTTTGCCTCCCATATCCAATTGAAGGTAAAATCCTATTGATTTTTATCATATGCTCCTTGATTTCCAACTCCATTACTACCACACTAGGTTAGGGCCTTGGTATTATTGTCTGGTTCCCAAATGATATTTTTATTTCCAGTTTCTCCCTCTCCTACCTCATCCTACACATTATTGCCAGTTTAATCTTCTAAAAGTATATTTGAAATCATGTTGCTCCCAAATCAGAATCCTTTGATGACTCTCCAGGTCCTATCAAAATAAATCTAAATGCCTTTGCCTGGCATTTGAGTTCCAGACTAATTTGTAAAGCTTAGATAATACTCTATCCTATTGTGGATCCAAACTGGACTACTCACTGCTTTTACAAGTATACCCTATGGAGTCTAAAATGCTTTCTTTTTGCCTCTTTACCTTCACAATCCCAGCCATCATCTAATCAAACTTTTCGTAAAACAATACTAGATCTATTTCATCATATGCAACATCTCTCACTTCTGGATCTCTCAGAGAGTTTATTGTTCCTTTCTTATGTCATGTTTTTATAAATAGTAAGCTTTCATTTATCTACAATATGTTGAATTGTATTTTCAAATTAAATATCATTTTTTTCAAATAAAAAATTCTCTCTTCCTCCTCTATCAACACTACTTGAGGGGGGCAGGGAGGAGAAAAACAAAATCCTTGTAACAAATATACACAGTCAAGTAAAACAAATAACCTTATTAATTGTGTCCAAAATATGTTTCTCATATTGAAACCATTCTAACTGAAAAAAAAAAACACAGAAGGTATTGATATCATAGCATAAGCATAATTTTAAATGAATTTTCTGGTAGAATGTTCATTCTGGTTCTGATACAATTCCTTGAATTTTGGCATGTTATATAAGGGATAGAAATAGCTCTTGAAAAACAACAAGGCGTTTCTTAGAATTCCTGTAACAATGATGGGTGTCTAGGTGGTGCAGTAGATAGACACTTCTTCCTGACTTTCTGACTTCCAATCTGACCTCCAAAACTTATGAGCTTTGTGACACTGGGCAAATCACTTCATTAACCCTATTTACTTCACTTTCTTCATTTGTAAACTTAATTAGAGAAGGAAACGCAAACCACTCTAGTGACTTTACTAACAAAATCCCAAATGGAGTCATGAAGAATTGATCATGACGGAAATGACTGTGCAACAGTAACATAACAATGAAATAAAATAGCACCCCTACTTAAAAGTCAAACAAGTCGAAAGGACTGGAGTCAAGAACTTAAGCAAGAATTTCATCATTTTACTGGTAATCCAATTTTATTTGATGAAATTATATACAGCCTCTGAGATTAAGAGTAGCAAGTAAGGTTTCAACAACTTCATCAAAAAGATAAACACACCCCAGCCCCCTCCCTGCCTTTACCCTCCCAACACTGGCCTGCTCTATTCTCAGCATTACTGTGGATGTAAGCCGTGGATGCCTGTTCCATAACACATATCACATAGATATCCTTCTAAATAGTATACTGACTCCTGGATGTGCAGGCTCAGAATACTAAAGAAGTCACATTTCCATGAAGGGACTATCAACTTTCACTGGCCATTCCATTGTCTCTCAATGCAAGCATACCAAGTATCTGTCAGTTTTTTTCTTCCGGCTGTAATGTCTGTACAAAGCAAGTCAGGAATTAATGTTCACATTTCTTTCTCAGAAGTCAAAGCAAAGCCATCCTTTCCCTACCTCATCTATCCAGGCTCCCAGCTCTGACTATAATTTGGCACTTTATCTTTAATGCCTGGGCACGGGTGAAATGAATACACTTTGTATGGGCAACACACCTGGGAGATGCTGCAATACTCTATCTAATGAAAGGGATACATAGAACAAAAGGAACGCAACAAGGTAGTCACAGAGACACTGCAGAAGCACCAGCTGTGCCTATGATGATAACATGGTGAAACTGACTCATGCTCGGCTTACCTTTGAAAGACCTGGATCAACACCCATATATTGCAGACTTTAAACATTTTTTTCATTGGTCAAAAAATGCTTTGAGGTCAAAATGGTAGTTGTGGTTCAGTTATTTCTCAGTCATGTCCAACACCTTATGACCCCGTTCAGGGTTTTCTTGGTAAACATACTAGAGTGGTCTGCCATTTTCTTTTCCAGATCATTTAACAGATGAAGAAACTGAGGCAAACAGTGTTAAGTGACGTATCCAAGGTCACACAGATAGTAAGTTTCTGAGGCCAGATATGAACACAGGAGGATGAGCCTTCCTGACTCCAGATCTGGCTCTACTTCTGTCTCTATCCACTGGGCAATCCTAGCTGCCCCAAGTTCAACCTTGCACAAGATCAAGTTAACTGAGTGAGTATTTGCATAGGGGAAGTATATACTTGTAGCAATGTTTCAAGGGGTCTTATGCAGGGAAGGCAGGGATGGTTAGAAGCACTTTGCTGATTTTTAGAAACTTTACTTAGTGGTCCAAGTTCATGACAATTTGTGCCAGGCTGTTTTGTGAGAGTAAATCCCCTCCCTGCACTCTACCAGTACAATTTGCATATACGTCAAAGGAGAAAACATCAAGAATGTACTTTTACTACCATTTTAGTCTCAACTTATTGCTGCTAAAAAAAAATCTGTATATATAGAAATAAGAATGATTAGATCCAAGGTATTAAATATCATTGCCTGGGCTTGATTTTATTCACATTTTTCATTTGCCTACAGTCTGATTTCTTTTAGGCCCACCCTAATTTCTTTTCACATCCTGGTCTATAGCCTGAGTAAATTTCCATGGCTGCTTTAAGGATGATTCATTTAGCATTTACACAATGCTTTTTGCCTTTAAAGCATCTGGTATGGTGCCCATATTTCTTGTATATGAATCCTGGATGCTGTAATGTGTTGGATGAACACATGGGGCCTAGTTCATAGACTAATTCCCCTGGGAGACGAACATATGAAAGTTGAAAGATCAGTGCCAGGTAGTTCAGAGAATGGGCCCCTGTTTATTTTCATCATAGCGTTATATTTTATGTAACTACTGAATAATTTCATTTATATATTAAAAATTGTTCCAGATGTGATTGTAACTATATACTGAGGAATTTCTCATTTGGAACTTCTAACCATTAATAATAAATAGTAATTTTCAATCTTAGAGGGTTGTTTGGAACACTGAGAAGTATCTCACTGTTTTCCCTCCAGTCCCAGCCAGGCCATATTATTGAGGAGACAGGACCATCCAAAAGATGAAAAACTGGACACACAGAGGAAAGGTAGCTTCTTTACTGTGGAGAGAAGTACAGCTCCAGGACTCTACAAGGGTCCTGACAAACCACTCCAGAAAACCCCAAATGGAGCCACAAAGAACTGGACACGACAGAAAAGCTATTCAACGACAACAAGGGCAGAGTCCAAGAAAGGTACTGGATTTATATCAGAAGAAGTCTTCCCCCTTTTTTCCAAGGTTAACCTAAATATATCCTTAATTATGACTCTTTAGGCCTCCTCTAGGATCTTTACTGCTCAATCATTCCGTCATGAAGATTCAATCTGTCCTCAGTTTACAAACTCCCTTAAGGCTCTTGAATTAAAACAATAGCAAACAACACACAAAAAAACCCTGTCTCATCCCTCCCTTACCACTAGTCAAAATTAGAGATAATACCTTGTGTGTGTAAAATTAAAAGTCAGCAATAAAACACTTAGCTCATGCTTTTATTATAGTATTTATCACATTTGCATATTTGATTTGGTCAATCAGGCAATTTTTCTGAAATATTTTTGTTTCACAATATCCTTTATCTTTCACTTTTTCCCACTGGCCAGGGCCTACCCCCAGGCTTTCACCTAAATGACTGCCATTGCCCTGATGAATTCTACAAGAACACTTTTTAACAGTGAGATGACCTATGCTGACAAATGGGTAAAACATGATGTTGGAAATGACTAAGTTGATGTTGTCATGGCTTCCAGTAGATAGATTAAAAACTCAGTTCTTAATTGACTCATTTATCTAGTAATCACTGACCTATGAGATGCTTGACTTTGAGACTTAACTTATAGAAAGGTAACTTTCAGATAGAAGGACTTCCTTTCAAAGATATGATTTTTAGTTGGGACTTAAAGGAAGCCAGGGAAATCAGTAGGAGAGAAAGAGCCTTCCAGGCATAGGGCCTGAGAAAATGGAATGATTTGTTCATAGAATACCAAGAAGACTAGCGGAGTAAGGTATAAGAAGGCATAAGGTATAAGAAGACTGGAAAGGTATGAGGAAGTCAGTTATAAAGGAATTTGAATGGTGAACAAACCATTTTGTATTTAATCCTGAAGCCAATAGGGAGCTACAGTAGTTTATTAAATAGGGGGTGACATGGTCAGACCTGTGCTTCAGGAAAATTACTTTGGTAGCTTAATGGAGGACAGATTGGAATGGAGAGAGATTTACAGCAAGAAGATCTTCCAGCAGGTTACCACAATGGTCCAAGGGAGGTGAAAAAAGTCTTGGACCAGAATAGTGGCAGTCTCCGAGAAGGAGGTGAATTTGAAAGACGTTGAAAAGATGAAATCAACAGGTCTTAGACAGATTGAATATGAGATGAGATAAGAAGTAGTAAGGACTCAAAGCCCATACCTAGGTTGTGAGCCTGAGGGACTGGGAGGATGGAATTGCCCTCTCTAGTAGTAGAATGAGTTTTATTTTGGGCATATTGAATTTAAGATGTCTACTTATCCAGTTTGAAATGTCTGAAAGGCAGTTAGAGATTTGAGACTGGAGATCAATAAAGAGGCTGGGGCAGGATAGATAGATTTATGAACAAATCCATGGAAATGATGAGATCATTAAATGAAACAGTATATAAACAGAAGAGATAAGAGTACAGGACAAAACCCTGTGGGACATCTATGTTTAGGGGTCATGATGTGGAAGAGGATACTGTAAAGGAGAATGAAATTGAACAAATAAGTAGGAGGAGAACCAGGAGAGAGTAGTGTCTCAAAAACCCAAAGAGAAGAGAATATTAATCAGGAGACAGTGATCAACAATTTCTGAGAGAAACTGGAAGGGAGAAAGAGCCAAGGCAGGAATACTTTGACCAAAGATCATACAAATAGTGTAGGAAGTTGTCAAAGAGAGAAGAACTAAGGTTGTGGCACTGGGATCAAAGTAGCAGGAATGAAAAAGGTATTGCTGTAGTTTAATCATATATCTTGGCCATTAAATTAAATATGAGAAGTGAAGAGGAAAGAAGAATTAAGAGTAATCCCCAAAGACTGAATGGTTGAATGACCATGTCAAAGAGAGAAATATTAAAGACCAACAACAGAATATTTCAGGGAAAATATTGTGTGTGGGTTGTATGTCTTTGGGTCTGTGTTTAGTTTGAGGTGCTTATGGGACAAAAGGTTATGGGCAGCTGAAGATACATTTCCAGAGCCTGAAAGGTCAGGACTGGATATATAGACTGGAGTATCTTGAATGCCAGGCTACATGGTGGGCAAGCAGAAACCACTGAATATTTCTGAGCCCACAAGTGATATGATCAAACCTATGCATAAAAATGATTATTTTGTGAATAATATTCAATCAATATTAAACATTTATTAAGCTCCTGCTATGTGCCAGGCACTATGCTAAGTACTGGAGATAGAGAAATAGGCAATAGACAGTTCTTCATGTCAAGGAACTCACAATCTAATGGAGGTGACAACAAACACATTTTGTGCAAGATAAATGGGAAATAATTCAGGCAAAGTGCTCAAGTAAGAGAGGTTGGGAAGGACTTCTTGTAGAATATGGAATTTTAGTCACTTAGCCTCTTTGAGACTCAGTTTCCTCATCTAGACAATGGGAGAAATCTGTCAGATTTCATCCGAAATCCCTTCCAGCTCAATATCTATGCTACTGTGGTACTTCTGCCCAGAATGTTCTTTCCTGTAAGGCTGCCTACTTCTTAAAGCTTATCTTTGTGGCCATGTTGTTAATCATTCATGCTCTTGTTTTGTATCTCTTTTCTTTGTAAATAACTCAGGTCTTCTTGTTTTGTATCTCTTTTCTTTGGATAACATTCCTCAGAAGCAGCTGAGCAGCAGTAGGTAGTGTTGGATGTGGAGTCACTAAGACCTGAATTTGGCCTTCTAGATGTGTGACCCTTGAGCAAGTCACTTAACTGCTCTTAGTCTTATTTCCTCATCTGTAAAATAATATAATCAACCTCATTGGGCTCTCTTGAGGGTCAAATGAGATAGCATATATATGATGTTTGCTAACCTTAAAAAATTATATAAATGGTAATTGTTACAATTTTCTCTGATGATGAAGAGCATGTAGAGGAAGGCAGCTGGAGAAGTTTCCATTTCATCTCACATGAAGATTGCTTCAAGGAAATGGGAAAAGTTTACCTCGAGTAGAAGGGGTATGAAACTGTTGAGAAAAATTATTTTTCTTGTTATATTAATGACCAAGTTTATATACAGGACCCAAATGATATTCTTTGTGATTATTAATAACCAATTATCAGTAGCTTAGTTATTAGTAGGATTTTTTTCTCTTTTTGCATCCTCATTCAAAGCCCTTTCCTCCTGAGCTGATACTGAAACATTATCCCACCCAACTGGAAGAGGTTATTTGTGATTAAAGGATAAAGAGAATCTAATCCAGGTGAATTCTGGCTCCTTGGTCAACAATTTAAGTGATCCAGATGGAAATGGATTTGTTTATCCAAATAGTTGGAGGCAGCTGAGTGCAGGCCCTCACCTAGAGGAGCTGAAGACTTTTTTTTTTTGCCTATCTCCTCATTAATATGTTCAGCTCCTCATTAATTGTTAACCAATCAGAGTTGATTTTCATCCTTAGGGACAATCCCGCTTTTCCAAAGATATTTGAACATTCAGTGGCCTCCATGTGGGGATCTTTGTTCACTTAGATGTCAGGATAATATGAGATAGTATTTGTAAACCATTTTGCAAACCTTAAAGGCAATATCTGAGTATTAGAGGTATCATTCAGTAGTGTCCAACTCTTCATGACCCTGGGGACCACAGGGACAGGGTACAGGCTCTGGGAAGCCTCATGAAACTCCTTGAATCTTTCCATTTGATCTGGCATTCACTTGAGGCTATAAGACTTTCATTGTCATTGTCTTGCCCGGTTCTGTTACCTTTAACTTAGACTAGCCCTCCATTGTCTGTTGTCTCTGGAGAGCCTTCATTAACTTCCCACCCTTAATCTTATTCTCTTTGTTCCTGGCCTCCAACCTCTAGTCACCTCAGCCTACTGGCCACTCCCATCAAGATCCTCCCTGAACCCCTCCTCTAGGCCACCCTCAGATTCCTCCCACAGACTTTCCATATATAAAATCCACCTAGGCATCCATTAAGGGGCTCAGATTTAATCTGGCCTGCTTATTTACATTAGCATTGTAAATGTTCAGATTCCTTAAGAATCTACCCAATATGGCTGATCTTTAATAAACTTTGTTTTTCTTTGGCTGAAAGAAGCCTTGAGCTAAATTCACTCTGACACTGCATGTCACTATTTTGAAGTCTCAGCATCCCTAAACTTCAACATAGGGAACCACTGACTGTAGCTTATTTGGCAATCTAATTAATAAATTGATTATTAATTACCTAGAAACTCAGTTTTTTCATTTATTTCAAAGACTTCAAGTATTTGAAGAGATTTGATGTAAAAGAAGGACTTGTTCTACTTTGTCCTCACTGGGGCAGAACTGAGAGCAGTCAGCAGAAACTGGGAAAGGACATATTTAGGCTTGATGGAAGGAAAAGTTTCCTAATAATGAGAACTATCCCCAAATGGAATAGGTTGCCTGGGGAGAGAATGAGTTCACCATCATTAGAGTTCTTTAAGTAGAGGCTAGGGGATAGAGGGGATTCTTATTCAGAGATGGCAGGTCTAAGTAGCCTTAGAGGTCTCTTCCAACGCTGAGATTCTAGCTCAAGCATCCCCTCCTTTGTAATATTCCTGACCATGCCCTTTGGAAGAGCTCTCCCCCTCCTTTGAAGACCAGAAGCTATTTCTAGCTGCACCATCCTCATTGTACTTCTAAACTGTTATGCTTTGTAGCAATTTTCCTCTTCTTGTACCAGTGCCTTACTGACCTGTGATTTGTCAGAGGGTAAGAACATAATTCATTGTTTTCCATATAATTGCTGTGCACAGCACTATCTACACATTTGCTCACTGTACTCTCACCAAATACCTAACTTCCCCCTTACAACTTGGAAGGAGTCTAGAGAGAACTGTGCCCATTTGTTGCCTTTAGGCAGGTCATTGTTCAAAACTGTAGTTGTTCATTTTTTAAATTCTTTTTTTCTTAACACTCTCCAAGAAAAGGAAAACTATAATCCCTTCTAGTGTTTTATCTCAAAGTTAGGCACAAAGTATTTCCTTATGTACATCCAAATGAAATCTTTCCTGCTTTTCAGTGTAAACTGATCTTTTTAGCCCATAAAGAACTGGCAGTAGAATGTTAAAAATGTTAATTTTACTCATACCCTTCCTTCTAATATAATAATAATACTAAAAATAGCAATATGTCATATTTAGTATGTGCCAGGCACTGTGCAAAGGGTTTGATCTCTTTGGATCCTTTTAACACCCCAAGGTAGACTGTATTATTAACATTATACCCATTTTATGTAGGAGAAAACTGAGGCAAACAGAGGTTAACTGACTTGACCAGAATCAGATAGCTAAAAAGTGTCAGGTCTTGTGACTCCAGACCCTAAGCTCTATCCACTAATCCACTTGGTCCTTAACCTTCTCTTCTCTAGGTTAACTATCCCTAGTTTCTTTCATGTTTTCTCATGGAACCCCTTTTGTATCCTTATATTTGTGAAGATATTCTGACAGTTTACATGACCTCCTTCTCCAGCCCCAACTCTGAGACCATCCTAATTTTCTGATATTATTATTTATGTATTTATCTGTCCTTATAAAAGGCCATGAATAGTAATAGCACCTTTACTTCCCAGGTTTGTTGTAAGGATAAAGTATTTGTAAAATGCTTTATTTGCCATAAAATATTAGATTTATTATTAACTAAAATGAATAACTCAAATTCAACTCCAATCATACAACTGACCTAAGTAATCCATTCCGAGAGAGGAGATTCAGGACAAGTGTGTGTGTGTGTGTGTGTGTGTGTGTGTGTGTGTGTGTGGCTAGTATACTCAGCCAGAACAGCACTTTAGCTTAGAGAGGAAGGCATCATCGCCTCACCTCCGGTGGCTGCATGCCAGCCTGGTTGGTCCATTGCTGTCATTTAATAGCTAAATTCTTTATTATGATATTTCAGAATGTCCTTGAAATGTTCAGAGGGTTTCTTTGATTCTAAAGCATACTGCAAGTTGGAGCGCTTTCCAAGTATTTTGGCTTCCTCTTCCTATAATTCTTTTTTTCTTTTCTTTAATCCTAGAAAATGTCCTGTGTCAATCCTTCAAGTGTGAACATTGGAGCCGAGTGAAAAAGTGGAAAGAAGTAACAATTCCCAGACGACAGCCAGTATTGATTTCAGAATCCAAATGATCTCTTTGTAAATATACTACTCCCTCTTGCTATAGCAGTGTACTCTGGTTCCCCAAAATTTCCATGGCTAAGCAGAGTTTTCTGACTGGCTGGACTTTTACAAACATAGAGCTTGGCATTATTAACAAATCATACATTCAGTTCAGTGACAGGTCCCTGCCTTTTCTGTGTCATTGAGTACAGAGATTTCTGGGTAATCAATTGCCTCATCCTTCTGGGACTTAGTTTCTTTACCTGTAAAATGGAATATCCAGAAATACTGTGTTTTAGAAACAAAAGTCCTTTTCCATAAAAGAACAAAGTTTTGGCAAAATACAGTACTTTGCTCCTTTGTACTGTGTTCAGAAGAGGAGAGGAGCCTGAGGTACTTTACACAATGGATTATAATTGGTATTTGGATTTGTCCTGATGTCTGAATTGCATTTCTGTCTATATTCATTGATGCTATGATCTGCTTCAATATTCTGAGGTCTTGGATTTCTCAAAGGTTAAAACTGAAAATAAAAGCAACACTGCTTTGTAATGTATATTGATCCCTACTATATAATAATGTCTTTGGCACTGTGGATCTCATTGCTTACCCTCTCAACCACAGTCTGCTTTTAGCCTTACCCACTGAGGATATTAAGTGGGCAGGTGAAATGCTCTCTGTTTCTCCTCTCTTTCCAAGTGTTTCATATTAACTACACAAAATATGTTAAAACAATAAGCCTACATGCCATAAACCCACAAAAGCAAGCAGAGAAAAAAATTCAGCCGCTCTATTCTTATCTCGCTCATGCTGACTGCAGAGGTCCCCGAGCAGTAGGGAATCATAAATGAAATTTGTCACAAGATACGTCTTCCAAAAGACTAGAGGGAAATTTTTTTCTCCAGTAGATGGTGTTTTCTGTAGGGCAGAGAGGGAAGCTCCCATATCCTAGAATCACCACATTTCTTCCTTGCTGAGCTAGGAGCAAAGAAAACAAAATGGCAAAGCATGCAGTGATATAGCAGTGTGCACTGAGATTTTTAAAATGTGCATTGACCTTTCAGAGGCCTTCATGCTGGCTAAGAATCTACCCAGGGCCTACAGGCAATTATTGAATAAAAATGCCTGGGTGCTCCTGAGAATTCAGCTCTGGGTTCTTGCTGGCTACCTCTTCTTTCCTCCCTTTGCGGGATAGCCATGTTCTGTAGTATGACTTGGGCTGCTGCAGCCTATCCGAAAAGAGAGCTTCTTAGCTCTGACGCCTGGGCTGACACCATACTGGTGTTTGATTGCAAACACCGAGTTACCATGAAATGTGGAGTCAGCTCTGCTCCTGTTCTACTTAATTTTCTTCCCTCCATGTAGTGACTTTTTTCTCTTCTGCAGTCCCAACTGTTTGTTTGATTTGAAGGTTTTTTTCCTTGACTTTCCTTTTTTCTCAGGTTGGCAAAATCTGCCTTAGGGGCTCCTGGTTCCTTTACTTTGTCCTGCAGAGCTCCCCTCTTCACCTCTGCACACTCCTCAAGCTTCCCCAAATTCAATTCCAATTATCTTCAAATACTACATTCAGAAAACAAATGACATGAATAAAACAAGAAAAGAGTCATCTTTGGTGTTTGAGAGACACAGTGCTAGGTGCTAGGACAAGGGTGGGGAGGAAAACCAGAAAATATGGATAAGACCCTGCCCTAGAAGAACTAAGAGTCCTAACCAAAAAAATGTGTTTGTCCTTTGTTGGCAAAGACCATGCAATCCGAGAAATAATGACATTACTCGTACTTGACTTTGTTTTGAGTGAGGGAGGGCTGTGCAGGTCACCAGCCTCATTTCTCCTCCAGAGCCATCTGAATCCGGTGACCAGATATTCATCAGGATGACTGGAGATGATCCAGGATGAGGCAATTGGGGTTAAGTGACTTGCCCAAGGTCACACAGCTAGTGAGTGTCAAGTGTCTGAGATGAGATTTGAACTCAGGTCCTCCTGACTCCTGCACTGGTGCTCTATCCACTGTACCACCTAGCTTCCCCTAACCAAGAAAAAGGATATCAAGGAATAACCAATGAAATCACAATAGGAGACAAGAGACTGTTAGTGTGGCATTCATACAGAGTGGCTCAGAAAGGCTGCCAGTCCACTTCTCAGAGTAGGGATGATTTGTCAGAGGAGTTCCTTGAAGATAAAGACAGAGGAGTCTAAATTATCTAATTATATTCAAGGTTTAACTCAAATGTCACCTCCTAAGTCCTCTTTAGATCCATTCTGCTGTTCTTGCTGACTCTCCGGTCACCTCTCCTTCCAATTATTTGTACATATTTTGGTCTTTCCATCCCTAGTGCCTAGAATAGTGCCTACCATGAGGCATAGTAGATGTTTAAGAAATGCTTGTTGAATGAGTGAATGAAAGAGTGGTCGAGTCAGGAAGCTGGTGGTCAGGTAGGCTTTGCAGAAGAGAAGGGGTTTGAATTGCCAAGGGTAATATGGGTCAAACTGCCTATACCCCTTGACTCAGCAACATCACTACTAGGTTTATTTCCAAAGATGACCAGGGAAAAAGGAAAGGAACCTCTATGTTCTAAAATATTTATAGTAGCCCTCTTTGTGGTAGCAAAGAACTGGAAATTACAGGGATGTCCATCAGTCAGGCACTGACTGAACAAGTTGTGGTATATGATTGTGATGGAATATTACTGTGCTATAAGAAATGATGAGCTCAATGATCTTCAAACCAAAAACACCATGGATAGACTTTCCCAGAGTAATGAAGAGTGAAATGAACAGAATTAAGAAAACATTGTATACAGTGACAGCAAAATTGTTTTAAGAGCAACTTGATGCGAATAAGTCATTTTGACTATTGTAAATGCCCAAATTAACTACAAAGAACATGTGAAGGAAGACATTATCTACATTCAGAGGAAGAACTGATAAATAGAAGTGTGTATAGAATGATTTTACATGTATATACACAAATGAGTCTAATGATAACTATCTCTAGGGTGAAGAGAGGAAAAAAGGATAAAAAAAAGAAATATACATGATTAAATTTATTATATATTTAAAAGGAATACTAAGTACATAATAGATTTACAGTCTCATGTACAATCATATTTATAACATATTCATATAATCATATTCATAACATAAACACATTATGTTATGAAAGTGCTTATTTTATTCCATAAATTAAAAATAAACTAAGAATTAAAAAAAAATTCTAGGAAGTGGAAATAGTGGGAATAGTAAATGAAAGAAACTGACAAACTAACTAAAATGTGGGCAAAATGGTGAATCCTTAGATATCCCTGGACCTATCAATAAGACAGTCTGGTAAAAACATGGAGTTTCCATAGGAGAGTCTTAGGAGATAATTGGGGACGTCATGGGGTCAGCTCTCACTAACTCTTGAGAGCTGGTTGTTAAATTTCCAATCAGCCTTTGCAACAAATTAGGGCTTAATTTATTGTTTTAGAGTTAAGAAAGAATTAAGAAAATGTGAGTAATGAAGATTAAACTAAATATATTTGTGTGTACAAACCTTTCTCTCCCTGTACCTTAACCCTCCCTTCTCACCTTTTCTCCCCTGACCCTTCCCTGATTGTTAAATGTTTGCTAGCACATCCCTATATGTAGCTGTTAAACATTGCTTGATCTGGTCAGGACTGTAGTGGAAAGGTCAGGCAATGAAATCATCACCAGACTAGAGGCACTGGATAGAAGGCTAATGATAACAAATTGCATTTATATTGTGCTTTAAGGTTTGCACAATGCATTACATCTATTTTCTCACAGGTGCCTTACATCCCTTGGGTATGCGGCTGGAAAGGTAGATGGATCCCATTATAGAAAGCTTTGAGTACTGTGTTAAGGAACTTATTTTTTAATTCAAGAAGTAATAAGAAGTGATAGGAAGGGAAGTGAAATGATCAAAGTTATGTTGAAGGAAGATGATGGACTTAGGAGTATGCAGGCTAGATGAGCAGTTCTTGGCACCTACTAGACACTTCACAGTACTGGTTGGCTAGACTGAATGGAGAGGGACTAATCCAAAAGACTGGTATACCCTTATCATCCCCTTGCTGCATCAACAACCACTTAAACCCTTTGGAGCCTCTCTCCTCTATACACTGTTCTGTCTTTTATCAGCATGTACTTCTAAAAGTATGCTGGGCTGAAGATGTTCCAGTTTTTCAATTATCCTAGAAAATTAAGGGATCTAACATGAGTATGGATAAGTCTAATGTCCAAGAATAAGATTTTGGTAGAGGGCTTTGGGCTCATACTTGTGAGAAGAATGAAAACAGTTCTTAGAACACAGAGAGAATCTATTAGACATTTGTACTGTGGAGAAACAAAAACAGCTCCCAGAGCTTTTACAATGAATCCTGGTAATGAAGTTGTTTCCTGTAATTCTGTTGCCTTGTTTGTTTTGGGTTTTTTGGATTTAGAGACCTAAGAAAGACAAGGAGAATGTTTAAATAGTAACATTTTCCTTTAAACTTTACTCATCCAAACTACAAAACAAAACAAAAAACCCACAATAACAAGAAATTTTCTTTTCTTTTGAAAGGTCAATGAGCTGATTGGATTTATATTTTATATTGATGCTTCTACCCATAGGACAAGAAAATAACTCCTCACACCCCTTCTCACCCTGCCCATCTGTCAGTCTTCAATATGATTTTAGTTAGTAATGTTTTCATTACAGAATTCATTCTTGTGTTTGATTCCTTTCTAATTATGTAATGCATTTTTTTAAACTTTGAATTTCAACTTATGATTTCATAGGTGTAAAAAAAACCTAATATTTATACAAAAAATTAAAGCACCTTACAAATATTATCTGATTTAAATCAAATCTCAGAACAACCTTGGGAGATAAGGATTTATTATTGCTTTCATTATCCCCATATTATAGATGGGGAAACTGAGTCAGATAAAAGTTAAGTACCCAGGACCCAGGACTTGCCCAGGGTCACATAACTAGTAAGTATCTAAGGCTATAGCTGAAATCAAATTTTCTTGACTTCAAGTTCATCTCTCTATTTACCGTGCCACCTGATATTTAGAGGGAAATTTTGGTGAGACCTCATCTACCAAGGCAGATGGTATCTGCTCTGTAACTTGTGAGTTTCTTAGTGATACTGAGAGGTTAGGTATATCTAACAGAGAGTCAGTCTGTGTCAGAGGCAGACGTTGGACCTGTTCTCTATTTACTATGCTCTTTCATATGTATTAATGGACATATGTATGCAGATGCTTATGTGTGTACAAACATTCCTACGTATGTGCCACATTGGCATAGTAGATAGAGTTTTAGTCCGTCTGTTAGGAAGGCCTGGCTTCACGTTCTGAGCCTGCTACATGATCCTGGGTAAATAAGTGCTCCTACAAATCACAGAGAATATGTGAGTGAATCACAGGCGTGATCAAAATTTAAAAGTTTATTCTACGTCTATGAGCATGTATGTGAGTATACACGAGAAGCAATGTTGCACAATGGCTAGAGTATTGTACTTCCAGTCAGGAAGACCTGGGTTTGAATTTTGCTTCAAATACTTCCTATCATGTTACCCTGGGTGAGTACCTTAAGATGTCAGAGCCTCAGTTTCCTGATTTGTAAAATGGGGATCATAAAAGAAGAAGAAATGAGATGATGTGTGTAAAACACACCTTTAAGTGATATATAGTATGTATGTATACACATGCTTATGTAATGGTAAAGGGGATAGGGTACTTGTCACAGAGTCACGAAGACATAGCATCAAATCTTGCTTTAGGCATTGGCTGCATTACCTTGGACATATCACTTAACCTTTCTGTGCCTTGGTTTCTTCAACTATAAAATGTAGCCAGTGGACTTGTTATCTTCTAGGATCCCTTCCAATTGTAAATACATGATCCTGTGTTCTATCCTGTACATTGGTATACATATATAATTATTTAACTGAGTTGTCAGCATTGATATCTGCATCTATATCTACTTCTATATCTATCTCTAGCTATATATGCTAGCCCAACTAACAACACTTTTTGGACCTGTTTTCTCAACTGTAAAATGAACTTGGATTATATTATCTCTAAGTCTCTTCTAGATCCCACAGTCTATATTCTTATATAATATAAGCTCTTGAATCTCAGCCATTGAGAGAAGGGAGAAGGATGATTTTTGTATTGTGTTAGTAATCTAGGAAAATTATGTGAAGTGAGAAAAGCCAGAAGCTAATCTTGACTCACTGACCTCCTTTCCTTCCTGCTCTTAAACGTTCCTTCTCCTTCTGACCAACATTAATGATTATCCACCTGTGCACATACTGTCAGTATAGCATCTAGGTGAGGATTGGGCCTGGGAATGTGTGTAACAAGAATTTATTTTGATTAGATGGTAAAGGAGGGAGCAGGAAAACACAATTTTACCAAGCTTTTAAAGAAAGAAAGAAAAAAGAAAGAAAGGAAGGAAGGAAGGAAGAAAGAAAGAAAGAAAGAAAGAAGGAAGGAAGGAAGCAAAGGATGGTAGGGGCTATTAAAAAGCCAAGGGAATTACAAAAAGTTAGGTGGCTTGTGCATTTTCTATAATTCAAAATAAACCAGTTGCTAAGAATTCTTAAAAAAAAAAAAACTGTCAAAAATTACCAGTATCCTGAAGTTTGTTCAAATTATAAAAAACTTTTTTTGTCTTCAAGTATTTTAAAGAAATCTTTTCAATGAAAGTGATCAGGCCTAGATAACCATTCGATATTCAAGAAACTGTTAACTAATTTCACAAGATGGTGGGTAAAAATTATTAAAACTTTTCTCTTTAATTGTTTTCTAAAGCTTAATAGCTATCAGAATTCCATCTATATCGTGCTCACCGAAGGTTCTCTTCTTTGTCACTTTATGCATAGATTGACAAAAGGGCTTAACTTCTTTCTTATGTGCTTTGTTGCTTTAGTAATTGAGCCTTCTCTCAAAAGATATTAATTGGGGAAACCAACTTTCTTGCATATAAGGAATATATATGAATCACCTCCTTCATGAGCTCTGTAACGACTCAGTTCTGCTGAAGATGGGGAACATTAGGCTGTCAGCCTCTGCTATTTATAGCACCAAGAGCTTTGGGGTGTGAGACAAGCTGTTTGTAACACAGTGGTGTTTTCCATGTGTGATCATTGAATAGTGTGGCTAAAAAAGTCATTACTTTAATCTCATAGGAACAAAAACCATTGTCTCATTACCTCTTCCATCTTCTAGGGTGTTTTATAGAATAAAGTCCAACCACAGATCCTTTTAAATGATGTAAATCTATTCCAATCCAATTCCAAAGAAAAAGGAAAACATGGGGTGCCAAATCAGTACTAAATAATATACAAAAGGGCAAAGTTTTCAATCTCAAAAAAAATTCTAGAAGTCACAAACCCCAGAGAATTATTTTTCTTTTACTTTCTAACTATTAGTTCTTAAACCTAGATCATAAGCTATCCAGACATCTGCAAAGATAGAAATGTTCTTGTAAGTCTCCTAAAGAAAATTATTAAATTGCTACCATGACATAGCCTTTCTGTGTAGCAGCAAGTGAAGGGGTGAAATTCGGGGTGAGCCTGGAATGATTATCTGTGGCCACCTATGAGAGGGCAATCTGCCACTGTTGTTAATTTCTATCATTTCCTCATATTCAATGCACAATGCCAGAAGATTGGGGGCAAGGTATCTATGCCAATTGATAGAGTTGGCATCTATGGTGCAACACTAAGATTTTCCTACTGGGCAGGATTTAGCTCCAGGAAGTGTTAGATTCTTCCTGTTGGTTTATGCTTTTCTTTCTGGCTCACCTGGCACGATGCCTATGGACAGCATTGGAACCCTGGGAACTTCAGTCCTGAAGTCCATGCAATCAGAAATCTAGCCACATTAAGGGTTCTAAAAAGCTACTTGGTCACATTCCCCTTAGCATCTCCAAAACTTCAGATTTATTTAGTCACTGAAGCCTTGGAATTTATTTTCAAAGATCATTGACTCCCTCCTTTTCTCTGCTAAATTGTGTTGGTTGCAAAGTTTGCACTGTTCTCTCCTTTAAGAACATATATCTACTCACAATGAGCACAATCAATAACTATTCCACAAATAGAATGCAGGAGGCAAAAGAAAAGAAGAATTGGAAGGAAAAGCAGAATTCTTCTGGTTTCAATAGGACTACTGCCTCATTTTCCTTTTTGATTCTAAGCATGGGCTTACTTTTGTGTCTGACAAAGTTAGGTCACTTGGTCTATATTTTCCCCTTTTCTTGCTTGACGATCTATATAATTTTACTTAAGATTTCTGGTAACAGGAGGAGTTTAAATCTAGCACTGGTTCTCAACACTGAATTTGTATTATTCAAGGCTCTAAAGAAAAAGAATAAGAGTTTTGTTTCTGGTTGTTTGTTTGCTTGTTTTTTAGCATGGCGTGCCATCCAACTCCTGCTTTCAGTTGGGATGGCATAATGAGAAAAATATATTCACCCTTCCTCTGAGGCTAAGAAAAATTCCTGAGTTTTTGGTGGACCAGATTAATGCTATCTTTTGTCTGGGCAGACGGTGAAATAGCAAAAACAAAAATGTAGATGGGTATCAATATATGGGAAAGAAGTAATGAGGCTGATTTTCATAAGCCATACACAAAAAATTGGTTTTATTACCTGAGAATCATCATGTGTACTTCTTTTGAGAAAAGCATTTGGAGACTTTATTATAGAATGTTCGCATAGTCTAGCTAAGTTATAGGATATGTTGCTGGGTGATCTTCAAGGTCATGTGGCAGTATGTTGTTTAAAATGATGGTAGTTCAGAGAGGATAGAGAATTCTAAAACGAAGGATTCAGATGCCCTTAGGGATTTATTACAAATAGTTTTCTACATGAGAAAAATGAAATTATAAATTCATCTAATACAGTTAGAGTAAAAAGAAGTGTGAAGGTCAAAGGCTTGGTTCTTTTTGGTCCATTCCTCTTACTTTAGATAGATGAGGAAACGGGCCTGAGAAAAGCTGAAGTATTTTACTTAAGGACAAACAGCTGGTAAGTGGAAGAGTTAGTACAGGAATGCAGGAATTCTGTCCCCAGGACACAGCAAAGTATAATGGAAAGAGGATAGATCTGGAGGCAAAATCCCTTTGTCAAATCATGCCTAGGCCTTGTTTTTCCTCATCTTTTAAAAGAGGGGCTTTGTATTAAATGGTTTCTGAGTTTCCTTTTAGCTCAAAATCCTTCACCAAATGATCCAAAGCCTTCCAATTTGATACCATCAAAGAAAGCAGCCACCTTAGTCAAGAAAGTGGCAGCTTTTTTTTTTTAGTATGTGCTCCAACAATTATTTTAAAACAATGATAAAGTAAAAAGCATGAATTTCATGTTCATAGAGCCAGAGCTGTATTGGGTCAGTGAAGAAATTGCCTTCAGGAGATGGTACTAAGCTTAGGGTAGACAAACATAAGGGTGTGTGGGAAGTGATGATAAACCTCCCACTGTTGAAACTGAAGAGGAGGTCTAGAAAATCTGAAGAAACCTGGGCAAGAACTCAGAGAGACTTTGGCAGCATATGGGGAGGCCTTGCTATCTAAACTAGACAACAATGAGATGGGGCAGTAGAGGAGAGAGTATTGGCATGCCATCAGACTTTCATTTAAAGATGACAAAAAGTATGCTGAACAAATAGTCCCAAATGTTTGCCTTTAAAAACTTAACCAAAGAGCCAGGACACTGCTTTCTATATTATTCATAATACAATAGGATATAAGGCTAAAAAAAGTCTTAGAAGCTATTGAATTTAATCCTCTCTTTCTACAGATGAGGAAACAACTACAGAGAACTTAAATGACTTCTTCCCACTTTAACAAAACTAGTATCTCAAGTAGGAATTGAACCCAGTTTTTTGTGACTATAGAGCCACTATCCTGTCTACTACATTATGCTATCTCTAAGCAACATTCCCTGTTTTTCTCTCTATCTGTGTGTTTGTGTCTGACTATCTCTCTGTGTTTCTCTGTCTCTGTCTCTCTTTCTGTCTGTCTCTATCTCTCTCTCCATCTCTGTCTCAGTGTTTGCCTGCATGTATTTGTGTGCATGGAGGTGCCCAGTTCTGCAGTTTCTTCAGTGTGGAGGAACTCCCATTGTGAAATCTCTTTCCACCAATGCAGATGAGCCATTCTCTGTAGCACTGTCTTCAAGAGCTGCCTGAGAGGACTGAGAATTGAAGGCATTTGTCAGGGAGCTAGTCTGAGTCACACAGCTAGCATGAGTCTAAGACAGGACACGAACCCAGATCTTTCTGTTTCCCAGGCTGATACTTATTCACTCCACCCTACTGCCTCTTCAGGAAAACATAGACAATGAATAGACTACTACTAGCACATTAAAAGCACCTGATTTCTTTTTTTTATTAAGACTTTCTTATAAAATGAATACATCTCTTTGTTATCAAATGATTCTTCACCGCACCCCAAACTGAAGGATGCCTGTACTAATTAGCTCTTTCAAGAATAATATCAAAATGTTTTGTTGACTAAAGGATCAGGAAAGTGAGATTTTTCCATAGTGACATCAATCCCTGAACTGCTGTTTCGAGTGGGACTTGGGTGGGGGGGAGGGTGGTAAAGGGGAAAAGGAGGGGAAAGCATTTCATACGTTATGTGTTTTATTCAGTTCAATTATTTCTGCATATCATGTTGTCCTCTATATCAAAATGCTGTTCAGTATTCTGACTTTTCATGCCTTCTGATATCAAAATGGTTAGCATGCCCAAATTGTAATGGTTTGCAACTTTATTTTTTCAGCATTTTTTTCCTTCCTTCAAGTAAAGGCAATGGAGTGCAGTCTGAAATTTGTCCAACAGAGGGCTCTGCAGGTTTGATTTAAATCAAGAAAAGAAGGTATAGAAACTCTCTAGCTTTAGGTTGCTATAGTAAATTCTGTATTACCCATAAAAATAGAACTGATAAAAAGGGAGTTAGTTGAGTTGAACGGAAAGAAGCCTCAGAAAAGGAAATGTGAGGGCTATTCTTACCAGACAGGATTTTACAGTCCCATGAACTGATTCATTTTCTTTTCAAAGGACACAATAGAGGATACCTCCTATAGATGAAAAACACTAGGCAAATCAGGGCGAGTCTGTGCATTAGTGTCCTATTAACATCTCCTTGCTCAGTTAGACTTTAAAAGGAAAATGAATGCAACTGCATTCTTTTATCGCTTTTGACAAATCATTTAGCACGAGTATAAATAGCTTTTTTTATACCCGCAATAATGTATTGTGCGTATTTTCTGGACAAAAATGTAGTTTGTGTACGTGTTCACAGTGTACATTGTTACTGAAAATGTTTAATCAAAATAAGTGCAATTACTTGTAATATCAAGAACAAATTAGTACTAGTCAGAAATGAGCATCTATCTCACCTGATATCTAAATATTGCAAATTTATACGTGAAGTAAAATAATTTACTAAATCAAGCTAGGCTCAGCTTTACGTTGCATGCAAAGGTGAGAAAAGCTAATGATATATACGTTCAAGTGATACAGGGGAAATACACAAACATCAGCTATTGTCCAGGCATCTCAAATTTTTAGGATTTCAAAGTAGAAGATTGTATATTTTGTATCTGACCCCTCTCAGTGTTTTTTAGAAATACAGTGACTTTTGGTTCTCTTTGCACCAACAGTCTTTAGGGTGCAACCAGCCTATGCCTCATCCACTTACAAATGTGAACTTATTTGATAGTGAAATATTCTATTAGCACATCAAAAATTCAATTTAAATGAGTTCCTTTTAATGTTCGATGTAGTCACTGAGAATAAGACACCTACAATGCAAAATCAGCCTGCATGGTATTTTCTAGGCCTCAATTAAAAGTAATAGCATTCATTTTAATAGATGTCCACATGCTTAAGTGGTTATTCACTTTAGCTCTGTGTTACTTTCATGAATATACATATGCTATATAATTTAAATTCCCATTATGAATTACACCACAGGCATATAGACTGTGATATTTTTGTATGCATGTTTTCACGTATTAGAATCCATGTTTATTCTCTATCAATTATATATGTATGTAAGATTTTAAAATATATCTATATATGTATTTATATAGCCCGTTTTATTTAATGTTTCCTAGGGGTTGTTTTCAGAATGTTATATGTGAGGCATTCATTTTACAAAACATTAATTTTATTGTGTCTTTGTGGGAATTTCAAGAAAATACAAATTTTGCAGAAATTTGAAATAAGGTGATATTTCTTACCACAAACTGAAATATATGTGCATAAACTCTGTGCATATATTTGCTTTGTAGAACTAGAAAGGCACTCTAGCAAGAAGTAGGTATTATTCACTTTAAATAATATGTTCAACACATATATACTTATAGTCAGTTACTAGGTAAGAAAAATTTGCTTTTCCTACACCAAAAGTAATTTATATTGTTTTGGGTGGGTTTTTTTGTTGTTTTTTTTTGGTGTTAAGAACTAAGTCCTACATCAGTCAGTAAAATGAAAACCTTTACAGCATATTGCTTTGTGTGCCCTAATACAAAATTTTAGAAATTAATCCTATATATGTACACACACACACTGCACTATTTTACTATTTAGGTTGTATGTTTCTATGGAAAGGGAAAGAAACAAATAAGATCCACACAAGAAGCAACTCCAAATATCTGAATTTAGATCGGGTTTGATTTTAAAAAATTTCTTTTAAAAGAAAGGCATCAGGGTGAATATATTATCAGTACCTTTTTTTGATATGAATGTCCTTGGGGGGGAAATCAATTTTGATTTGTTTTGTTTTAAAATGGAACTATCTGGAGCATAAATAATGCCTTGTATTTGGCTTTCCTAATAAACATTCAGGCACAATGAAAAACTAGGGTTACGTATGGTTGGTACATTTTCATGATGTAACACGTGTCTTTCAGGAACTCTTAGATATGACTGGGATTCAGAGTCCACCTCCTTTCCAGATACAGTCAGGATTGTTTTGTTTTGGCTTGTCAGGGATGAACATAGCATCGTATGGACACTGGTGACATTGCTTAGGCACTTCAAGTCCACAGGACGGAGTAACTAGGAGCAATGCTCACATCCATACACGCTCCCTTTGTTAAAATATTCTGTTCCCGCTAAGCTGTCTAGACATTTCAGGGGTGCTGAGCTTAGGTGGATTTCTCTCGGTTCCCAACTCATCTCTCTTTCCTCCCCCTCCTTGCCTCCAACCCCAATCCATTTCATGGACTCAGTCATTTATTTAGATAGTTTCTGGAATTTTTATCTCCTCTAATAATTTAACCTTTCCCACTCAGAATATGATTAAGTTGTAAAATGCAAGAAATGCTTGGTAAGTGTAATATGACCGTATTTTGCAAACTGTTTTGATTAAAGGTGACAATCAACCATATCTATCTTGAAGTAAATGGGCAAGCATCCTTCTCATGGGGTCAATGCTACATTTATGAAGGTAAAGATAAATAGATGAGCCTTATGCTCGCGTGCCCCGTTAAATTTGCTGGAGGCGATAGAGCCGCGTTCTTTGCCTGTCTCTACGCTGGGCTGTTAAATAGAAAATACTAATAATAGCAATGACAGTAGTAAAAGGGGGAAAACCCTCGTAAAAAGCCAGTGACAGCTTTCAGCCCCAGCCCGTTCGGGTTGCTAATGAAGCCCGACTGGAAATTGTGCTCCACTCTGCAACATTTCATGCTTCTGCTTTCTTCGGGGCAGATTGATTCTGCCTGCGCTTTATTTCTGAACCTCCATTCAAAATGGATTGCCAACTTTCAATGCACTATCCAGAGAGGCTGCTGACTAAGGACGCCCCTCCCCCAGTGCTGTCTCCAGCCAGCACCTACTCCCCCTTGCCAGCCCCCCATCCTCAGGCAGGCAGGCACCCACCCTCACTCATCCCCTGACCTCCCGCCCCAGCCACAAAATGCCCCGATGGAGAAGGACTCCGCCGTGTTTGGGGCGCTGTTTTGCCTTGCATGTTTGGAAAGTCTTGCTGAAGGGGCTAAATAAACGTGGTCCTCACTCTCCCCTCTGTTTCCTCTTGTGGCAGAGGACTCGCTCTCTGTCAAGTGGGCAGCCAGGGAACTGAGGCTGGAGGGCTTTCAGGGAGCCAGCCTGGGGCTCAGGGGCTTCCTCTCTTCCCAGTAATATCAGCGCCATATAGATTTAATAATTGGGTGATTGGAGACATTTTGATGATGGAGCAGTTTCTATGATCTACAAAAGAAAGCATCTGTTTTCCTCGTGTACTAATTAATTATTTATGCAACAGAAAATACAGACTACTGGGCTCCCCTCTTACAAAAAAGAAGGCAGCTTATGGTGTGTGTGTGTGTGTGTGTGTGTGTGTGTGGGCATTTGTGTGTTAATGCAAAGTGAAACCTGGCCTGGAAATTTTATCATTCTGACCTTGAAAGATACTAGAAGATTAGGGAAGAGGGGAGCGGGAGGGGGAAGGGGAGTGGGGGGAGCTGAGGATGAGAGAAGAAAATTTCTGTCAAATGCGAAGTCATTTTTTTCTCATTTTTTTCCGTCTTCCTCCACACCACCTAAACGGGCCCTACAGACAAAACATCACCTTTAATTTTGATTTCTATTTCTAGTTTGTATTTTATTAGTACCTTTTCTCTTTTACAGTCTTGTCACTGAGGCAGTGCCAGCTCTGGCGTAAGCAAATGATGCTGTCTGATTTCATGTCCCCATAAACACCATCTTCCTTTGTAGAGTATTGCCTACAGTGGAGAACCTCTTGTTAGAAGTGGCTTGACGGTGTTTCCTGAGGTTTATGTAGGCTTAGGTTCTTATCTTTTCACCGTCCTGGACTTCCTAAAGTTTTTAGGTAGGGGGAGGGCAAATTCTCAGATGATCACAAAATTCATTGGTTTGTATTGTGACAGTAGTGTTTGTATGCCTGACATCCTCATAATAATATTAAGCTCTATTTTTTAGTGTTATGTACTTTATACATTTGTATAAATGTCACAGCCTGTAATCACTTCCTTTGTCATCTACGATTAATCTAAAAAAATCGAATAATTCACTGCCCCTTGCCATTTACATATCGTCTGCTGCCATCTGTTCTTCTCAGCAGCAGTAAATGATGGGTAATTAACTCAGTGCCTTTGTCTTTCCCTTGCTGAATGTCTGACACATATAGATTTTCCTGTGAGTGTGTGTGCGCGTGAGTGCGCAAGCGCACCCTGGACGTGTGCATGTAAGAGGAGGAGAAAGAGAATGGGAAAGAAGGAGAAGGAGAAGAAGAATCAATGCTATTGCAGTCCTGTTCTGTGAAGTCCATGCTGGGACATAGAGATAGATATGTATGTGTGCATGTACATGGACATAGAGATATGCTGGGAATGTAGATATAGATATGGGCATATCCAGGTTCAGTTATATTTAGATATATAGATAGATCCATATCCATATCTAGATATTTCTATATTCATCTCTGCATCTGTATCTCTCTCTCTGTCTCTCTTATTTTTCAGGAGAAAAAGCGGAACCAAAATATTGAATTTGAGAAAGGGATATATCACAAGACTTCTAAGTCTCCTCCATATCAAAAGAAAGGAAAGATTGTGGACCCTGGGTTGCACATCGAAGGAGCCCATTCCTAAAGGGTGGAGGTCAAGGTCAAGATGTACAATCAAGTAAAGATTTTAAAACCTGTTCAGTCATCTGGAATGCAAAGAGTCAGCCTGTAAATGACGCCAGATTTTAGGGACACATGATCCAGATAAATGTACTGATTGGTTTCTGAATTAGAAGCCATAAATTGCTTTTTATTTTATTTTTAAAGAAAATGGCTTTAGAAAGGAAAGAGGCTCAGCTAATCTATATCTTTATCATATTTTTGAAAGTAGAATAGATACTTAGTATTACTTAAAAAGACAGGGCAAGCATGTGGAAATGTTCCTTGTGAAAAGGGGGAAGAAAACAACCACCCGTGCTTTTCCCAAATTTCCTGTTAAATTATTCAAGCCCTCCTGTTACAGACTAAGAGCTAATTGGATAGGAATCTCATTCTATACAGAGAACTTTACAATGCCTTCAAGGAGCTAATATTGTACCCTATATAATGATAGCCTAATGTGTCTTACTTGGAAACAGAGAACATTTAAAATGTGAAAATCATTAAAAAGTGGCTAATTTTAACACACTTGAGTGGGGAAATGGAAATAGGTAGATTTTTTTTTAAAGGAAAATGAATGTCTGGCATGTAGCAAACCGAAGTTCTTAGTATTAAAGTAGGTTTATATAGGCTTGATGACTGAAGTGCAGGCATATGGATCAGAAATGCATCACCATCATTATCAGATCACATCTTTAAAGCTTAAATGACCCTTTGCTACATTCCTCTTAAGCAAAGTAGACAGAGTTTCTGCCTCCCAGGAGATTATAGTCAAACAGCAGCCACCCAAATGTGAGCAAATGCATAGAAGGATTACTCATGGACACCTTTAGAACTTGGCAGTATATCTGCATATCCAAACCTTGACATAAATGTTTTTCCATTATATAATAAATTCAAGATTTGTGATTTTCTGCATTATTTTGTATAATATATGTTGTTCCGATTGAGCTTGGTTCTGCAAATAACTTCCTAATGTCTTGAGTATCATGATAGCCACCTTGTATCCTTGTTTTTCCATCTGCAAAGCAGAGATGCCGGGATCTTACCATTTCTCAGGAATGAGCAAAATATAGTGATTATGATGTGGATCTAAACTGCACATATCATCCTAAAAATAATATAATTTATAAAGATTGAACTGGCTTGACCTCTTAAAGATAAAGCTAGTGGAGCATAAACTCTGTTAAGTCCCACTAAGTTGGAATGGCTAGGTGTGGGCCTGGGGGTGAATTAGATGCCTATTGTCTGAGAGCCAGCCTACACATATTAGGAAAGATTGATGGGTCACTAGGGGATGCTTTTTTTTCAGTTCATAAAAACCCAGACAAAATCACTAATTAGAAAATAGAGGAACACTGATCTTTGGTGGTAGAGGGTATACCCATACTGATGAAAACATGGAACTTTCAAGTATTGGACTGTAATACATTTGGGTAGCTAGGTTGTGTAGTGAATATAGTGTGGGACCTCTCATCTTTGTTGAGTTCAGATCAAAACTTATTGGTTGGGTGATCCTATGTAAGTCACTTAACATTTTTTGCCTCAGTTTCCTCATCTGTAAAATGAGCTGGAGAAGGAAATGGCAAACCACTCCAGTATCTTTGCCAAGAAATGACTAACCAACATAACATTTGAGTATTTCTTTGACTCTTTGTTCTCCTTCATTCTCTCCCTACCCTGACCCTGATCCCAATCAGCTGTCAGATTATATTGATGAAGCTTTCTGTTTCTACTTCATCTATTACATCTCCGGCTTCTCTCTACTCATATAGCTACTGCCCTTTGCCTGAATTATTCTAATAGCAATAATTTCTTCCTTTCTGTTTCAAATTTCTTTCCCCTCCTCTCTCTTCTATGGAGGTACCTAATTGATTAATCTTAATCACAGGTCTGACCATGTCATTTAAGAAGTTTTAGCTCAAGAAGCTGCAATGGTTCCCTATTGTCTCTAAGATAAACTATAAATTCTCCAGATGGCATTTAAAGCCCTTGTCAATTCAGTTTCAAGCAATCTTTCCTGTATAATTTCACCTTATTTACTCTCTTATTTTCTATGCTTTTAGCCAAACTAGCCTATTTGTTTTTCCCTCCATCATGTCTCTGCGCCTGTGCGTAGGGGCCTCCCTCATCCCTGGAATATCCTGTGTCCTCATGTCAATGATGTGAAGTCCCTAGTTTCCTTTAATACAGATCCTCAAGTGCCATCTCCTAAAAGAGACCTTTCCTGAGTCCTCTCCTTGCTCTTATTCTGTCTCCACCATTTGTGTATATATATTGTTCTCTACCCCTAATGTAGGCTCTTTGAAGACCAGAGCCTGTTTCATCCTTGCCTAGTACCCAAGTATTTAACAACTACTTTCTGAATAGAATGGAAAGGAATGGAGGCTTATGAATCTGCCAGTGTAAATGTATTGTAATGCTATTGTCTGAAGGCTAACTAGCTTACCTGAATTTCAAGAGGCTCATGGACCCCAAGGGGATGCTTTTTTTTTTTAGGCCACAGTAAGTCAAAAGACCACACACCCAGGCAGGGAAATATGATCTATGTGACTGGAGAGAATATCCATACTGATAAAAACAGAGGTCCTTAGATTATTGATGCACAAGTATATGAATGACTACTAATTGCTCCTGAAATAGGACTATTTCTATTTCTAGATGTTATATTTCTGCCGATATTGAAAAATATTTTGATTTTGGCTTCATTTTGGTATTTCTACTCATTCAATTTATAAAATCAATTATTATAGTGCTACAGTCATTTCTGAGGTTAAGTGATTGCCAAAGACCATATAGTAACTGGATATTACTGGTTGGCTATTCTCATCATAAATTGCATTTGCTAAATTAGTCTAAAGGACTTGGAGCAGTGACTTAATCCATAAAAGCTACATGTTGAAATGGTTAAAAAACTTGATATAATGTTTAAATGTGAAAAGAGAGCACTACAAATATATACAATATGGAGAAATGCTTCACATGATTTTTTTTATCAATTGTTATAAAAAAATGGAGCTACTTGATAAAACAAAATTCAGAAAATGACTGTAACTTAACAGGTGAATTTGTCAGTGCTTAAGCTGAGTAAGAGAATTCAAAGAAAAGCTTCATTTCAATGGTTAATTCAGTATCATTGTTCTCTCAGGCTGTTACAAGGCCCAGCAGTCTGAGAGAACAATATTTCAGGATATAATTGGCGTATGTCAGCAAAATATAATTAGTACAAAGCATCTAAAATGTGTTCTTGATTGGGTTAAACATTTTTGAAAAGTTTCTTCTTGGTTTAAATCACAATTTGACTTCTTGCCCCAATTTTTTCATTTAATGTTGCTTCCCTTAGAAGAAAATAAACCAATTATTAAATAACAAATACATATGTACATACATAATAATAAGTCCATCAAGTATTTATTGAATTTCCCCGGTATACAGAGTACTTTGCTAGGTTTACAAGTATATACAAATAAAAATAGCTGACATTTACATAATGCTTTAAGGTTTCCAGAGTACTTTACATATGTATTCCCATTTGACTCTCATGTAAACCTTGTGAAGTAGATACTAGAAGTTTTATTATACCTAATTTTACATAAGAACAACTGAGTTGGAGATTTTAAGTGAACTGCACACCTTAACACAAGTAGGGCAGGTCATAGCAGTCTTCCTGACTCTAAGTCTAATTTTCTGATCTATACTGCCATCAGAACTACCTCATCCCCTTCAACACCCTCTTTCAAAAAAAAGTAATACATACTTCCTACATTTGTCAATTTGTAATCTAGTTTGGTCATGGAAACAGCAAAAGTGTCATATTATTATACAAAGTTATATATAATGAGGTACAAAGTGAGATTGTTGTTGTTCAGAAAATAACTGGAATATTGTGAAATGAAGTCAAGATAAGTTGGAGTGTTCATTGGCGGCCAATTTGTGGTGCTTCACCTGGTTCGTGTTATAGCACTTTAGAGTACAAGAGCATTACACATAACTGGTCTCTATGCTTTTACATTGACATCAGACAATGTGAAAAAAATATGAGAATATGACAATATGTGAAAATATCTGAAGTGTTTTTCATAGCACTGCCTATGTATTTAACCAAAGAGGCAGGACACATTTCAGTACCATGTACCAAAATTTATAGTAATTCTCTTTCAGCTGTCCATGTAGAAGATAATAGGAAAAAAAATAATACTATGCCAGCATATTTTTTTCTTTTGATTTAGTAGATCTATGAAGATTAGAATGTAGATAAACTTCATATAACATCTCTATCCAAAAAGTAGCTTTTAACTTTTCTTCAAATAGCGAAATCTAGTTTTGAAATGAAATATGTTTTTATTGTAAGAGATTGCCATAGAGTCACACTAAGTAAATGTGACATGAGCTTTATTATTTTGTTAAACACTTAAGATGATTTGATCCAAATGTTAATTTCATATTGTTGCAATCTCTAGCTCTTTTCAGAGTCATGAATTTCCATTTCCTCTCCTGACTCAGTCCTGTATCAGATTCCTAGTATCAAAGAATCTCAAAATTGGAAGAGGCCAGTTATTCCAAATCATAGGCTCAAAGACATTGCCACCATAACATAAGCCCACTTAGCTTTTGACTGAAAATCTCCAGTAAAGAGGAACCTATCTCCCTTAGAAGATGACCCTAATTTTTACTAATTTTATTTTTTCCTTATGCCCTCAACTTTGATTCAATGTTCCTAATTCTGTCATTTAGTTCTAAGCAAAAAAAAAATCTTTTTCATTTGTCATTTTCTTAAATATTTGAATATAGCTATTATATCTCTGCTAAATTTTCTCCAGGCTAAGCATTTGCTGCTCTTTCAAAAGTTTCTCATATGGCACGGATTGAGGGTCTTTTACTATCTGTTCTGGTTGCTTTCCTCTGGGTACTCTGAAGTTTATCAATGTCTTTCCAAATATTTGAAAACAAGAACAATAAACACAATTCTCTGAATGGAGTGGGACCTGGATGGAACATAGCAGAAATACTATCTTCCTAGACTTAGACACAATGCCTCTATTAAGGCAACTTTAAATTGTATTAGCTTTCTTGGTTAACATATCATACTACTGATGACTTGCAGGCCACTAAAACCCCTAGATCTTTTTTTTTTCCAGATAAGACAATATCTAGTGACATCTCTTTAATCTATTTGTATGGTTGGACTTTTAAACATAGGTATAAAGTTTATCTTTACTAAGTTTCACCTTGAAAGATAGTATTTTATAGTGGAGACAGGACTTGATCTGGAATCAGAAAGACATAGGTTCAAATTCCACCTCCGAAATAAAACCGCTGTATGATTTTGGATAATTAATTCAATCTTTTAAAGTTACAAACAACTCCCTAACCAATCTGTATTCTAGTTTCTTCTGCTATAAAACAAAGATAATAGAAGCAGCAGCCTCCCAGAGTTGTTGCATAAGTAAAATTCTATGTATTTATAAAAGGATTTGCCAATCTTAAAGTATGAAGTAAGTAACTACTATTGTTACTATCAACAATTGCAAACTGATTGCTCTCATAATGATGAAACCCCAAAACTCTGATATATTGACCCAAAGTTTCATCTTCTTAGATTCAGTTCAACATTCTAGTCTGGTAAAGGTATTTTTGAATTCTATGTCATCCAGTACTCTATGTCTTCCAGATTTTTTATCACTCAATTTTATTCAATTCAATATATATATATATATATATATAGTCACACACATATATATGTACACACACACACACACACACACACACACACACACACAGTTTGTAGAAACAAAGACCAAACAAGAACAGCTCTTGTCATCAAGAAGCTCACATTCTCTTGAAGAATGTGGTTAAGATGTGGACAAAACATCAACAACGATAAATATTGTCATTTGAGGAGGGGGAGAGCACCAACAAATTAGAGAATTGAGAAAAGCTTCCCATAGGAGGTGGCCCTTCAGGGGAGCCTTGAGGAAAGCTTTCTAGGTAACTAGGGGGCAGTATGGAGAGAGTTTGTGATTTGGAATCAAGATCTAAGTTCAAAATGTTGCCTCAGAAACTTAGAAGCTGTATGACCCTGGCAAATTATTTAATTTCCTTTAACCTCAATTTCCTCATCTTTAAAGTGGAAATAATAACAGCACCTCGCTCAAGGGGGTTGTTTTTAGTGTCAAAAGAAATAATCTACATAAATCATTCTGCAAATCTTAAGGCTCTATATAAATTCTCGCTTGCTATTATGAAGTTCAGGTAAGGAGGCAGTACATTCTCTTCCCCCTTTTCAACCATTAGCATGCCATCCACCCCCATGTTATCCCTTTTACAATATGCCAGTCTTTTCCCTCCTGCTTTGTTTGTTCATTCATAACCTAACTTGAACCAAGGCATCACCCTAGTAGCTTTGTAGGTGAAATTCTCCCCACCTCCAGTGTGCTCACATTTCTACAGCACAGATCACCTGGCTATAGTAGGTTCTTTTCAGTGGCCTTCCAGAACAGTAGCTGATGAATAAAAACCATCTGCCCTCCTTTTCATTTCTGGTGAGACACTGATTCACAAAAAATAAACAGGTATGGACTCGAGGCAAAATGCCATCCACATCCAGAGAAAGAGCTATGGAATTAGAAAGCAGAATGAAACAGAATATTTTCTCTTGTGTTATGTTTTCTTTTGTTTTGTTTTTTCTCATGATTTCTGCCATTCATTTTAATTCTTCCATGCAACAAGACTCATGTGAAAATGTATTTAATAAGAATGTATGTGTAGAACCTATATAAGAATGCATGCCATCTCAGGGAGGGAGGGGAGAAGGAGGGGGATAAAAATCTAAGACTTGTGGAAGTCTGAAACTGAAACTGAAAACTGAAAACAAATCAACTGAAAACAAATAAATTAAAATAACAATAAACAGGTATGGATGAGCTGCCCATAGTGCAGATTCCATTACATTATATCCCTCCCACCCCACAATCCAACTTCCATACAAACTTCATCATTTCTATTGAGGGCATAACTATTCTTTCAATCACTCAATTTCTTAACCTCAGTATCATCCTTGACATCTCTCTATTTAATCAGTTGGCAAGTCTTATTGATTCTGACCACATAACATCTCCCATATCCATCCCCATTTCTCCACTGACTCAGCTGCCATCTTAGCTCAGGTCCTCATTACTTCTCTCTTGGACTATTGCAGTAGCCTCCTCATTGCCTTTGTAGCCCAAGTCTTTCCCACTCAAATCGTTCATTTACACAACTACCAACTGATATTTCTAAAACTTAAGTCTGACTTTTCTATTCAATAAACTCCAATGACTCCGTGTTGATTCTGGGATCAAGTGTAATTTCATCCTCATCACATTCTTTTATAATTTATTTTATATTCTTTATAGTATATGTAATTATCAGTATTGTTCAGTTGTTTCAGTTGTGTTTGACCCTTTGTGTCCCCATTTGGGGTTTTCTTGACAAAGATACTGGACTGATTCGGCATTTCCATCTCCAGATCATTTTACAGATGAGAAAATAAGGCAAAAAGGTTTAAGTGACTTGCTCAAGGTCAATGGATTAGTAAATGTCTGGGGCCACATTTGAACTAGATCCTTCTGACTCCAAGGCTGCTGTTCTATCCACTGCACCACCTATCTGCCCCCAATTACTTTAATTATTAGTACAGTCATAAATGTATATAATT
The DNA here is from genome assembly GCA_028658325.1 of Potorous gilbertii. Taxonomy (NCBI): domain Eukaryota; kingdom Metazoa; phylum Chordata; class Mammalia; order Diprotodontia; family Potoroidae; genus Potorous; species Potorous gilbertii. The sequence continues at coordinate 22,530,924 of CM053773.1, read as the reverse complement.
TATAAACAAACATAAATACATGTTGTCTCAAAAACCATTAGAACAAAACTGCGTTAAAACCTCTGGGATACCCTTGACGCATAGATTGGAATTTCATGCTCAACCTTTTGTTGTTGCTCTGATGAAATAGGAAATCAAATATTAAGCAGTACAAAAAACTCTTCAAAAAAAATATTAGGGGATAACTACCTTGCCAAATAATTATCTGCTTCACCAAATTATTTTAAACAACTCGTTCTGGTTTTTCATTAAAACTTTTATTTAATTTAGCTTTTATTTACATATATTTTGCACAAAATGAGATATATCTATATGATGAAGTTGTAATGAATGAACATGAGAAAACCATTTATTTAACCTTTGCTATATTTCAGGCAATATTCTAGACACTGGAGATTCAAATACATGAATTATGATAATTCCTACCCTCCTACAGTTCACATTCTAATAGGAAAAGAAAACATGTAAAAGAGAATCATGGCCATAGTGAGTTTTTATGATCTAGGAAATGGCAAGGGTGAAGAGCAATCATATTGAAGAATTAATAGAGGGTATCCCAAAAGTCTTAGTGAAGTTTTAAGCTTTGATAAGTCCTTAAACCTTCACCAAGACTTTTGGGACACACTGTACTAAGCATTGTCAAAAATCATAGGAAAAAAGTTTACAAAGAACTATTAAACTTGATACATCCCCCAAGGCACTTATTGAGAACATTATATACATGTGTGTGCGTTTGAATGTGTAGTCAGAAAGATCTAAATCAAATGACTGAAGTCTTGAGACCTTTGAACTCATTCATTTTATCAACACTATACTCATTTTCTTTATACAAAATGAATGATGGTACAATATTCTCCTTACACATCAGGAGTGGAGTGGTATATGGAAAACTGAAGGAGGACTAGTTCCTCTGGTATGAGGGCTTCATGAGCTCTTTTCAGAGCTACTCATCCATCTGTGGTATCTACCTGATACTTCACTTTTACCTGCAGTTTCAAGAAGCTATAGCATGTGCAGTAGCCACACCCCAGTAAAACTTTTGGTAGGTATGCTAAGCCAGGTTGAGTGGAACCCATAGACCTCAAACTTGTCAGTGAGTTAGGGGGTTGTCTATCCAAAGCATGTGAAGACCAGTAGAATGAGAAGACAAGAACAATTTGTTCCAGCAGCTATGAAGGTAGCTGAAGCAGGCACTGCGGAATGCTCAGTTTGGTCAGATATCAGACAACAAGATGACCCACTGCATCTTGGACCACTGTCAATTGTCCTGACTTTTGTCTTGATGGTGGGCTTGGATGACTCCGGAAGAGAGAGTAAGACTGATGACTTGATGCAACTCTGTCTCATGAAAATCCAGTTCACCCACAAGTTAAAACATCATACATGATGATGTTAACCCTCTTCAGAAATGGACAAAAACTAATAAGTAAGTAGGACATAATGTGTGTGGCTGGGGGAGACGATGAGGTGTCATCAAAGCAAAAAACAAGTGGGAAGGAAAAGAAAGGTAGATGAATTGAATCATATCTAAAGGAATGTGGCACACTTATGGAGCTCCTGGACAATGCAGCTGTGTTCAGAATAGGTATGTGTTCCTTACAGGGATGGCAAAGCTATAAACAGATAGAAGCCTTCCAAGAAGTGAGCCTAGCCCAGTAACTGGGAATTGTTCTTGTGAGTTCTCCTCCATATGGAAGAAGGTAGAGGTTATATTTCATATATTTCAAGTCATTTTCACATATATGATTACTAATGCCTCTATTATTGCCCTCATCCAGCAAAAAAGATGACCATAAATGGTCTTTCACATCCTTCTTTTCTGGATTTTGAAACTTTGGTTAAGTAATATAAGGACAAGAGGCACATATGGCATGCTCAATAAAAAAAAAAGATGCATTGCCTTGAAATAGAAAACTGACACAGCTCTCACAGTTGGGAAATAGTTTTCTGGAATGAGAACAACGATTCCCTGGGAGAAAGCAATGTACATACTGTACTATAGGCAGAGAACCATTTGGGAGCATTTCTCTTGAACTGGGAAGTCTAAATTGAAAGGGTTGAAGGTGAAGAAGATTAATAGATTGTAGTGTGTGTCCAAGGGGCAAAATTCTCACATAGGGAATGGAAATGAGAATTAAAGTGTACAGGGACATCTATATATAAAAGTCAGTAGTGGAGAGCTGATAATTTACTTTTTAAAATAAAAAATACATCATTGATAGTAGAACTATTAATTGGTTTTCTTGAAAGTACATAAAAACAGTGAAAATTAATTGAATAGTTTATTTTCCTTCCCTTTTTCTGAATATAATCTAGAATTTGAAAGTGATAGAGAATGCTTCAACTCCCACTTAATTCAGGAAACTTTCTTTGTAAAAGAAGAAATTTTTAGAGTAATTTAGTTTCTATCAGATCAAATAGCTTATAACAGTTAGTATTTCATGAAATCTATATTAAATATTGAATTTCAGTTTCTAATTGTGATGTTAGCTGAATAGCAATTGTACACATTAGTTTTCACAACAATCATTTTTTTCCATTAAGAATAATTCATCTTGTCACAAGCTCAAGTATTTTAAATGTTTAAACGTAAAGGATTGTTCTGGGTTAAAATAATCATGTTTCTATTTGTGGATGACACTATGTGCACTAATATTGAGCCCTAAGATGTTTTGAAGCCTCCTAATTGATATTAATAATATTTAAAAGGAATCAGCTTGACTACTCATACAGGGAAAACCAAGTGGATGAAACATACTGTTCAACCTAAAATATGAAGTTGTATTTACAGCCCATAGAGCTCATTAATTAGTGCACATATTTAGCATAAACATTGGGGATAGAAAGTAGCTTCCAAATTTAATAAGAGAACTAGGTAGATTATTTTTGGAAAACTGTGTGATGCTTCTACTGACACAAGCTTCTTCTTGAAACAAAGGCCTATCTTTTAAGCATTATTTTTCTTCTGGTAAAATTATAGCAATGAATCATGTATCCTACAATCTTTAAGGAAATGATATTTCAGGTCAACCCAAGGACAATGGAAAAATAAGGGGGGGTGTGAGAATAGGTTACAACATTTAACAATAAAGAAATAAGTAGGGGAAAGAGCTTAAAGGGTATAATAAGAGAGATGTATGATGAAAAAGAATGGAGCTAGTTATCTCATGACAGAACGTCCCCCATATGCTTCATCTATATCCATGCAATGATATCTAAATTAAAGTCCTCAATAAATAGGGTGGAATATCATCTGTTAAAGTAAATTGAAAGATGCTATAAAGGTTGATGGTTCAAAGACATAACAACAATCACTTTTAGGGAGATTTTTTTCTTAAATTACAAATTTGAAAGCCAATCTGTATAGTTGAAGAAAGTCTAGTGAAAATATAAGATGTTATAGTCAAAAGAATTTTTTTAAATTAAGCATGTATCTTGTGGCAGTTCTATTATTTTGCTCTATGATTTAAAAGAGTTCAATTTGTTTTGATTCAAGGATGTCATGTGGGCATAATTTTTTAGGAATGCATCATACAGACTCCTTACTGGGATACTAATCTATCTGAAAAGACAAAGACAATATATTACCTTTTCCAAAAGTGAACTCGGACTGCTTTAGAGAGTGAGAAGGTACAGTAGAGAGAAGGCTAACCTGGAGTCAAGAAGATCTGAGTTCAAATATGACTTCAGATACTTAGCAGTAGTGTTACTCTGGACAAATGATTTCATCTCTGTTTGCCTCATTTTACTCCACTGTAAAAATGTGGATAGTAATAGAATTTACCTCCCAGGTAAATTGGATCAAATGAGATAATATTTGTAAAATTCTTAACCCAGTGCCTGGCACATAATAGGAGCTATATGCCTGCTTATTCCCTTCCTGACCTTCATTCCCTCCCCTCACCTTAGCCTTTGTGTGAAAGGGATAGTTTTCCCAGGTTTCTCTTTATCAAGGGTTCCACTTGGTCTTGGTAAGAACCTTGGCTAGTATCTGAACACCAGTGGGAAGTGTCATTCTGCTTTCTTCTTTACTCAAAGGCCTATCCTACTTTCCCAGAAAAGTCTGCCCACATAGTGATATGAATTGGCTAAAATGTTAACAGAATGGTTGAGATTGTAGATTTGGCAGCAAAAGAAACCAAAAAGTGAAATGGCACTGGAAGAAGAAAGTTTGAAGAGCAATGAAAGAAGAAAAATATCATTGCATGGATTCAGATGAAGCAGATGGGGACTTGCTGTCATGAGATAATTATCTCTTTGGGATACTGAAGTCTTGAGAGAAGAGAAGAAGGAAAACTAACTAATGAAGAATAGCCAGTTCTCATGTTTCTAAGAGCAAGGAGAGAAAGCAGAAAGAGAGATGCATATTTAATGGAATTATAAATATATGTCACCCAGATGAAAAGAGCTTATGGCATCACTTCACTTTATAGTGATCAGACCACCTATAGAGTATTATATTCAGTTTTATAAATTGCAGTTTGAGATAGTTATTGACCAATAGTTTAGATCACATCCAAAGAAAGTAAAAATGAAAACAAATATTTATGTATTTATGTAGGGCTTTATGTTTTGCAAATTATTCTACAAATATTATCTCATCTTATCCTCATAGTATCCCACTGAGGTAGGTGCTGCTTTTATCCCCATTTTATAGTTGAAAAAACTGAAGCAGACAGAGTTTATTAAATTGCTCAGGATCACACAGATAGTAAATATCTGAAACCGGATTTGAATTCCTTTCTTTCTGACCCCAAGTCCAGAACTCAGTTCTAAGAGAGAAGAAACCCTGGAGATCATCAATCAGTTCATTAAAAATATATAATTGAAAGCAATGAGACTGTTCAACCTAGAGAAGAGACCTGAGAGCACGGATGGTGATGTCATGATAGTTATCTTCAAATACATAAAGGTCTGCTGTGTGAAAAAGTAGATATCATGTTTAGGTAGAAGCAAAAGGCAGTTAGAAAAATGTATGGAAGGTAGTTTTGGCTCAATCCAAAGGAGAATTCTTGTGAGAGGGGCAGTTAGAGCCAAGATGGAGGAGAAGAAGGACAGATCTGCTCTAGTTCTACCCCCATAGCCCATAAAATACCTGTAAAAATGACTCTAAACAAATTCTAGAGCAGCAGAAGATGCAAAACGACAGAGTGAAAGAGATTTCCAGCCCAAGACAGCCTGGAAGGTAGACAGGAAAAGTCTATCTCACTGGGCTCGGAGTGGAGTGAGGCCCAGGCTTGGTCACATGGCACTGCAAGGCATGGCATGAACAGGATTTGATCAGGCTTCAGGGTATGGAATCAAGGTTAGCAGCTGTGGTTCCCAGATTACTCAACCCACAAATGCCAAAGACAGCTTCAAAGATCCTTAAGAAAGATCTTTCACCTGGGCGAGAAGGGAGTAGGGTCCAGTCCTAGCCCCAGTCCCAGGGCAGTGGAAGCTACTGCATCAGCCGCATCCATTTTTGGGGTCCTCTGCCTAAACACTTTGGGAGAATTGAGAGCAGATTCAGGTTTCAGCTCTGAGTGGTGGCCCTGGGATGAGGACGAGCACTAGTGTGGTGTAGGCTCTGGAGAGGAAGCTCTACTTGCAGATTCTGGACAGAAAAGTTTGTGGTGGATCCCAGATGAGAGTGCAGGCCAGGAGAGGAGTAAACTCCTCTCCTTTGATTGTGCCACCTTGGAGGAACTGAGAACTTACAGGTCCCTAGAGTATACCCTCCACTTGACAAAAGACTGAAAAGTCAAGTAACTGGCTGGGAAAATACCCCTATAAGGGGAGAAACATAAGACCACAGAAAGTTACTTTCTTGGCAAAAATATATTTTCTTCCATCCTCTTGGATGAGGAAGAACAAAGCATACCATCAGAGGAAGACATAAAAGTCAAAGTTTCTACATACAAAACCTCTAAAAACTATGGAATAGTCTCAGGACATGGAAGAGTTCAAAAAGGATTTTGAAAATCAAGTAAGAGAGGTGCAGGAAAAATTGGGAAGGGAAATGAGAGTGATGAAGAAATCCTGAACAGTGAGTCAACACCTTGCTAAAGGAGATCCAAAAAATGCTGAAGAGAATAACATCTTTAAAAATAGATTAACCCAAACAGAAAGACAGGTCCAAAAAGCCAATGAGGAGTAGAATGCTTTAAAAAGCAGAATTAGCTAAAGGGAAAAGGAGGTTCTAAAACTCACTGAAGAAAATAGTTCTTTAAAAACTGGAATTGAACAGATGGAATCTAATGACTTTATGAGAAATCAAGAAATTACAAAACAAAATCAAAAGAATGAAAATATAGAAGACAATGTGAAATATCTCATTGGAAAGACAACTGACTTGGTATATAAATCCAGGAGAGACAATTTAAAAATTATAGCCTTACCTGAAAGTCATGATCAAAAATAGGGTGTAGACATCATCTTCATGAAATTATCAAGGAAAACTGCCCTGATATTCTAGAACCAGAGGGTAAAACAAATATTGAAAGAATTCATAGATCACCTCCTGAAAGAGATCCAAAAAGAGAAACTCTTAGGTATGTTGCACCCAAATTCCAGAGGTCCCAAATCAAGGAGAAAATATTGCAAGCAGCTAGAAAGTAACAATTTGAGTATTGTGGAAATACAGTCAGTATAACACAAGATCTAACAGCTTCTACATTAAGGGATTGAAAGACATAGAATATGATATTGCAGAAGTCAAAGGAACTGGGATTAAAACCAAGAATTACTTATCCAGTAAAACTGAATATAATACTTTAAGGGAAAAAATAGTCATTCAATGAAATAGAGGACTCTAAAGAATTCTTGATGAAAAGACCAGAAGTGAATAGAAAATTTGACTTTCAAACACAAGAATCAAGAGAAGCATGAAAAAGACTTGACAGTAACAACAACATTGTGCAAAGACTGCCTTTGTCAGATTTAGCTCTTTTGAGCAATGCTGTGATCTAGGATAGTCCAGGGGACTCATGATGGAAAATATTATCCACATCCAGAGAAAGAGTTTTGGAATTTGAATACAGATTCAAGCATACTATTTTCTCTTATATTGGCTTGTTTTTTCTTTCTTGTGGTTTTCCCCTTTTGTTCTGATGCTTCTTTCACAATATGACTAATGTGGAAATATGTTTAATATGATCATACATGTGTGGCCTATTCAGATTGCATGTCATCTTGGGAAAAGGGAAGAGGAGGGAGAGAGAATAATTTGTAACTAAACATCTTATAAAAATGAATGTTGGGAACAAAAAAATTAGTTTTTAAAAAAATAGGACTTGAAATAAAGGAGAATTCTCTAATTATAAGAACTTTCTGAAACTTGAATAGGGCACCTGGCAAAGTAATGAGAGCTCTGACATTGCAAATGTTCAAAGAGATGCTAGATGACCTCCTGGTAACCATCAGTGATGGTATTAGGAAGATTTCTGCATCATCTAGGAGATTTAACTAGATGGCCTCTAAGGTCTTTTCCTACCCAAACCCCGTGTGATGCAAGTTTAATATGCCGTGTGTTCCTGAGCCTGTCAGGTAGGTGTCACCTGAATTCTAAATCTCCATATTTATAGTAAAAATGATCATTTCAGCATACATGAAGTTATAACTATCATTAGGAAAAGCTCTTGTATAGATAATGAACACAGTAAAATCCATTGATCTATCATCTATCCATCTTTTATATATGTGTATTTTTCTTTACATATATATATGTATATATATATATGTATATATATATGTATATATATATATATATATATA
>CM053773.1:22495282-22523069 GCA_028658325.1 Potorous gilbertii | reverse complement strand
TAAAAATTCATGGTACTTTTCCCTTTGTATACATTTTATTAACATGCCAAGGGAGAGTAGGTAGTTTTATGTATGTAATTGAATTTAAAACTTTAAACTATCAAAACTGTAATGAATCAATATATATTTGTTTATTTGATTTTGATTGAGTTATTGAAGCATATAGAGTTTTGTTATAGAATGGTTTGAATTGGAAACGCTGTCCATATGTTGTGTTTGCTGGGAAATTGTAACCTTACCATTTTTGTTTTAAAAGAATGTATTTTTAAAAATTATGTTTTCTCTATCTAAATTCCTTGGCTAGTCCAGTTTCTAAAAGTAGTTATGGGTAGTGTTAGGTGTAGGTTGTATTATTCATTAAAAGAGATGGAGTAAATGTCCTCTTAACATGTGACAATCTATGGCATGATAGTATGATTTCATTAAAAAAATGAAAACCTAGGTAAGTTGCAGTGAAACTTGCATCTTTATCTCTGCCAGATTTCTAGTTGTCAATAAAGTATACTACTTTTTTTTTTTTTAAATTTCAGGAATGCTCAAGAACAACATGAATACAAGTATACCCAGTCATAGGTAGCTGGTTCAGCAAGCAAAGGCAGATTAATGAGTCCTAGGTTCTCATTCCTTTGCCTAAAATTAAGGTTAAACTTAGTTTAGGCCCCTTGGATGGGATGATAATATTCTTACTCTTCTACCTTCTGGTCATCCTAATCCATCTTCCCAGCACATATATTATGTGACTGGTACCATGGACAGAGAACTGATTTTTTTTGTCCCCAAGATAAGACTGTTTTCCTATAGATTTCCAGGCGTCTCAGATTTATGGACCTAAGCACTGACTTGATACAGTGTCCTAAATTGCTCATGTATTGCTTATATTTATGTAAATAAAGTCTTAGTCTTCCATTGTCCAATTATAACATATTACTGAATTAATGTGATTAAAGATGGAGTGGGGCTAATGTTAACTTGGCCTTTGTTTCTGTCATAAAAAGCAAAGGAGCAATCATGTAAAATTAATAATTTCCTGAGGAAACAAATCCATATTTCAGTGTCAGTTTTTGCAAGTACTTTTATCCTATTCCCACCCTATTCAAGTCAATTTCATGCTAAAATGCCCAGATCTTTTCCCCTATACCAGGCCTCCCCCCTTCTGTTCTAAGCTTGCAACTCCAAATTACATTACTTAGTGAATTTTTCTATAAATGGGAATCTGGTATCTTTGAGATGAAAAAGGTTGGCAGAGATTTAGCATCAGAAGGGTTCTGAACAGGCATATCCGTTATTTTTATTGAAATATTTTCAGCTCTCTCTATTGTTCTTAACACAACAATATAAACTGAAGTATATGCAGCAGGAATTACCACTTGGCAAACTGGTAAATATACTGCTTTTTCATTGGCCAGTGTTCTAACCCTTAAGCTCAAATTTGATTTTGTGGAGATTTTTAATGTAGCAGCCACCAGCGTGTAACAGAAACACATTTTTAGGGAGAAAGGAGAGAGAAAAGAACTGGAATCGTACTTCTTCTTTTGAAAAATAGAAGACCTAGGAACTAGTTATTGACTATGTATTATAAAAGAACAACCCTATGCCTCATTTCTGATTGACTTTATCATGTTTTCCAATGTGTTTATAGGTGAGAATCACTTAGGTAAAGCATTGTAACACTTTGGAACGTGGAATATCCATTTTATCTCATCTTTGGTCCATTCAGTCTAAAACATGAACTGAGAAGTTCATTTTTGCAGGATAAATTTTGTGTAAAATTCAGGGCAGTTTTTTAATTACTGTTTATAACTCAAACTTTATCAGGCTGTACCACCACCAAGAGACATTTACTAGCAGGACAAGAGCTACATTTGTAAGCACCTCCCTTTGGCAGTCAGGTAAGGGATATCCAAGAATTGACAGCAGCATAGCATTTAAGGGCACTGGTCTGGTTCAAAAAATGAATACAGAAGAGATGGAATCATTGGGTATTGAGCAGCAGGGAAGGGAATGATTCATGCTTCCTGCTGATATATAAAGGTATATTATGCACAATGAGAACACTTTAGTTCTCCCAGCTCCATGGTTTACAATACTTGCAAATGGAAGCTACATAATATCTGGGATAAGTTTATCTTCCCATGTGAGCTAGGCATTTATTTGGCATTAATTTTTCTTCAAATTTTGTCCTGCATGTTAGCATTTTATGAGAAATCTTTGTGGCATAAACTATCAGGTCTATGCAGAGGTGACTGGGAAGAAAGATTAACCATATCTGGATGGAGTCCTAAGTATAATAACTCTCTAAATAACAAGAAAGACTTTGCAGCTACTTGGTTACCACAAAAGGGTTTGCAATCTTAGGGAATCCCTAAGCCTAACTGACTCCCCTCTAAAGCATGCACTTTTGACCTCCCTATCGATCCTGTCATCTCTCATTCCAGGTGCTAATGTATTTCCATGTGCTGGGATCATGTTCTTATCTGCATTTTTCAATGGCCACTGTGCTATGACCCCCTCTGTCCCCCACCCCCTCCCAGTCCTGTTCAAGACATTTGATCAATCTCTCTAGAATAAAAGAATGACAAATTGCACCAATGCTTCTGTACTGAAACAGAATGTACTGCAGATTGGGTTTTTATTATTAATAATAAATATATATCTAGCAATACTCTAGATTTATTATTAATAGATAAACAGCCTATATATACTCTAGATTTATTATTAAAAATAAATAAATATCAGTACATACTCTAGATCTGGGAGATGCATTAAAGATATTTCAGGTAGAAAAAATGTTTTTATTGATTTTTACATTTAGCCCAATAAATAGCATTCCTATTTGTTAAAGCTTGACATGAAAAAAATAAGTTTCTAGCTATATTTACAGAAAACTGACACACTATAATTTTTTCATTAATTATCTCCTGTATGCGGTAGTTCTCTGTAAATATGAGGAAGAGCCAATAGGAAGAATTTCCATTTTTCAAAAGACATTATTTAGTTTTATTGTAAGCATTATTATACACCCTCTTTGCTAGACCTGATTATTTAGTACTTGTGACTTCTTCAATGTACAGCAGGAAACTGTTTTTGTTTGTTTCTTGAAGTACTGTTAAAATGGTACTTGTACTTACATTAGTTAGTAACTCCTCTTCAGATGTACTGATCTTGAGACCTATTAAGTAGATCTAATTTTTAGATTTAATCTTTCTAATTTTAGCCATCTCTTTATGAAAGTTTGACAAAAAATTCATACCCTTAACAAAATTAGCTTAAGGACTAGTGACATAAACAAAGGTGTTTACTTAATTTATTAAAAAAAAAGTTATCAACATTTGAAGCATATGAGGGAATCTTTCTGAAAGTCAATGAAATTCTTATACTGCAATCATTTTTCAGATCACAACTGACAGCTCAGCTCTTTCCTTTTGAAATATATCTCTATGACTCTTTTGCTCAATTTATTTTTTAAAAAATACTTTATTTTAATGTTTATTTTTCTTTAAATTCTCAATTCTCTTCCTTTCCCCCTTCTCTACTCATTGAGACAGCAAACAATATATCAATTATCCATGTGAAATCTTACTTGGTTCAATTTCAAAAACTTCAATTTGAGAAAGTTCAGTATTAAAGCAATTGAACTTATTAACCATTTGAATTAGAGAGTTCTTATGCAGATTATAAAGACTGTTGAGTTAAAAACATAATTAATTTATAAGCTTCATTTAATTAGCAACATTGAAGTACATACAGACAAATGTTTAACAACTGGCTCTTCTTAATTATACATATGACACATTCTTACATTTAATCTGCATTGTTAGCATTTTCTCCATCACTTCCTTAAATCTGGGCCATCAACAAAACAATAAACCAAACTCTGCTTTATAGTGTTAGCCAAATTCTGAGGTGTAAATACTCACACTGAAAATTTAACAATCAGCTGTCACAAGCTAGTTCAAGCTGGCTCTAGCATACTCCTGGCAAAGTATTTTCATGAATCTAAAATATGACCCAATTTGCAAAACAGGAAAACATGACAGATATATAAATGTTCAGGAGCTGGAACTGTGTTAAAAGAAGTATACTTTTGCCCCTTCACTATGATGTGCTGCAGAGAGCTCTGCAGAAGCTTTTAGATGGTTCATACTCTTCACCTCTGTGATACTCATGTACCATGAAGAAATCAGAGAAGGGGCAGATGACTATAGGGAAGGGCTTCCACTACCCACTTTCTTCCCTATGTCCAGGAAATGGTGGTGACAAGTCATAAATCTGATAGACAATCTCACGATACATATAAAAATGGAAACCATGACTATATTGCTTTTAAAGCTTTCTTCAAGGCTGAATCAATGTGTCAGGCACCTCCTCTAGGAAGCCTTTCCTGATCATCATAATTCATAATGTTCTCATTGGTTTTCGTATTCTGTCAGTATGCTGTATTCCACTTTGCACTCCAACTTTTGGTAAAATGTAAGGTCCTTGAGGGTAGAAAGGGTCTTTTCTATTTGTTTTATCTTTGCATGTCCAGTGACTAGACCTGGGCCTTATACCAGGGTGTTGTTTAATAAATGTTTAATAGATTATATTGGATATTATTCCATGATGTTGAGTCTGATAGGGTTGGTAGCTTCTGGGCCCAAACAAGCGGAGCCTCTCCCATGTTATCTCTACTTTCTAATCTACATGAATCCCAAATAGCAAAAGTTTTACACCATGATAAACTTGCAATGAATCCTTAATCACACACACACACACACACACACACACACACACACACACACACACCGCTTTGCTTGCTCTTGCAATAATGATGAAGATGAGATGACCAGATCTGAATCTAAATAAAGCTATCCTGGACCAAGAAAAAAATATGACCAAGTTATCAAAATACTAGAATCTTAAGACTGGGGGGTAACTCAAAGGTTATAGCATCCTACCTATAATTGAACAAAAATCCCATTTACCAAATTTCTCATTCAGTCTAAACCATTAGGTAGAGACTGCATACCTCTACTCCCATTATAAGGGGAAATCCCCTTGAGGGAACCAATTTCACTTTTGAAATTCACAAACTCTACTTGTTTCAAAAGGTATTTTTTTCCTTCCTTACAGCAAGCCTAAAACTCTTCCATTTCAACTAATTCTCCCCTTTGGAGCCAAAAGAACAAGTCTAATATTTCTTCATGTGAAAACTCTTCAAATATTTGAAAATATCTATTCATGGACTCTCTGGGTCTTTTCTTCTGCAGGCTAGACATCATCTAATATCTCTAATAAACTTCCCTAATGTTCTAAGGCTTTGCTAAATATCTCAACAATAAACATTTTCTCATGCATGACTATGTTTATCACATCAAATACTTGTACCATGTAAATATATATTCTCTTTGCCAGAAGTGGAACACAGAAAATGTTGAAGAAGAAAAAAATTTGAATTATTAATCTAATAATAGTCATATTACTAATAAAATGATAACAATTCATTTAATTTAATAGTAATCAAGTTCTTCAGTTTTTTCTAATTTTCTAGGTCCCTAACTTTGTTGTATGCTAAATTTGCCCAAAGTAAATTTAGAACTATAGATTCATAAGATATTAGAGTTGGAAAGGACCTTAGAGACTAGTTAGTGTTACTTCCTGGTATTTTACAAAGGAAATTGAAAGGAAATTTACAAAGGAAACTCACCTGGAAGGTAAATTGACTTGTTCAAGGTCACAAAGTCAATTAGTTTTACTAAATGTCAAAATCAGATGATTGATCTCCAAATCCAGTGTTTTTTCTACTATATCACAAAGTCAATGGGCAAATATTTGAGTGTGAAGCAATAACTCCCAATTTAAATGCAACTGATTCTTCATTCTCCATAGAAATGAAAAGACAAAGAGAGAAATGTGGGGGGAAAAGACATTAGGTGGTTCATTTATAGACAACTATGGAACTTACTATTTTTGCCTTACTTTATGTCTTCTGTTGGACTTACATCTTACCCTTGAATCAAAATTTGCTTTTCTACTACTTTTAATTAGAACAATTCAGAAACTGGTCAATTAGATAGAGGCCCCAAAAGCTTCCTTCAGAGGAATGGAACATAATCCATCTTTATCCCACTTCACACCATAAAATGGTTGCATTAGATTCTAATACTTCATATATTGGGACAAGAGACTGTCTGGGTGGAGAAACAGGGTATTTTCTCCTGAATGAATGTATTATGGGAGTGCAAAGCTATGTGTAGGCGGTGAAGGAGGTTATTACGGCTCAAAGAAGAACTTTGGGGAAAGGAATGATTTGATGGGACAATGGAAAGATTCTGAAGAGGTCTACTTTTTATTAACAGTAGTTCTCTAGACAACATACCTTTTCTATTTTATTTGTATGTCTAGAAATACTTTACATGATTATTGGCATCTGTAATTCCTATGTTATAAAATATTTTATAATAATTATAAAATTATTGGCAAATGAATTTTTTGAGACATATTGATAGGGCCTAGTACAATTAAGTGCTTGATTTTTTTTTTTAATAATGATGAATTTCAAAATGTTTAAGTGTTTGCTTTATGCCAGGCATGGTGGGGGGAGAGTTCAAAAGTAAGGCAATTTCTATTCTCAAGGAACTTATATTCTAATAGGGGATATGCAACATATAGTGTGATGTTGGACTGTCAAATGACTTTTTATTTGTTTCAAGTGCCCAATGGCAGTACAGCTGGCAAGATGTCCTAGTAATGCTTAAGTAGGTGAATGAATGTCTTTGGTCTGGAGCCAGCTTGATAAAATGAATTAGGTGAGATTCTCTTAACTCAATCATCAATCGGAACAGATCAACCCCAAGGCAAAGTTGCATAGCTGAATGTATTTACTTGGGGAAAGGGTCTGGTCTTTAGAGTTTAAAATTTACAAAGCTATTGCTTCAGGGAAGAAGAGAGCAGGGGCCGTTGGTAAGGCTTGGATAGGTGCTTTCTTGGTGGAAGGACGGATGGGATGTGAAGGACAATCTGTTGCTCCCTGGATATACAAGGTTAGGTGTGTTTGCACTAACTCCATGAAAAAATGGGGTGGAGGTGGGGCACAAGAGTCATTATTTATTTAGCTTGCTCCATACGTGATCCGTATACAGAGGTGATGATTCTATATGCCCTTTGAATGGGGATGTTTTTTTTAATTGAAGAAATAGTGTAGTTACTGGAAATGCTATGTTTTGGAATGAAGTCTTGTCTTTAGTATTACTTATTCTGTACTTCTCATATTTTTTTTCTCTCTAAAGTAGGTATAATAACACTAGCCCTGTTTTGAATATTAAATTATATATATAGTATGTGTGTGTATATATATATATATATATATATATATATATATAGTGCTAATCAATGTGAATTTCTGTTCTTCTTAGTCGTCATTGACTAAGTCATTTGTATTTTCTGGGATCAGTAGTTGACGAAATAGATCAAAATAATAGAAATAAAATCAAAATAAAATCAAATAATCAAAAGTAATCTAAATAAGATCCTGCTTGAGATTGTTTTTATTTTATTTTAATTTATTTTAATTTTATTTATTTTAATTTTATTTTTTTAGAGGGGGAAAGGAAAAACAATTGGGGTTAAATGACTTGCTCAAGTTCACACAGCTAGTAAGTTCCAAGTGTCTGACTTCAGGGCCAATGCTCTATTCACTGCCTCATGCTGCCCTAGAGACCCTTATTAGCTGTGAGATTTTGAGGGACCCTGAGTCTTTGTTTCCTCATCTGTAAAATGGGAAAAATAAAAGTACTTATACCATTTCCCCCATTGAACTGTTTGAGATATGTGTATCAAAAACTTTGCTACCATGCAAATTATCTATATATGTACAACCATTCATATATGCATACATATATATAATATACGTGTGTATGTAGATATAGATTTCTGTTATTCTTATCATTAGTCTCAAAGATCCTATAGTTCCATGTTAGATATTTGTCCAAAATTACAAATCTCCACTAAAAATGCAGATAGTCTCACAAAGCAGACCCAATATTTGTACTTCAGTAAAGTGGTCTCAATGAATTGTTTTCAAGTATATTATATTGGCACTTTGTGTAGTATGCATGTTGTTTACATATTACAAAATATGTGACTTAGAGAAAGGTAAGTTTCCATTCTGATTTATTTTTTTAAAAACTTGGAGATAAAATTGAATTACAGAGTACTGTAATGTTGAATTTTGGCTTTGGTAGAATTCTACTTCTATCTTTAAATATTTATAGAGAATATTTCATTATTTTAAATACTTAATAGTAATTCTCTATATTAGTTGAAATGTTCTCATGGCAACCCTAGTATTAATTCCATGCTACAGTTGTAGAAAATGAGCGCTACAAAAGATAAAAGAGTAACCATGCGCTGTGGACTAGAATTCATTGACGACAACAAATTACAGAGGTTAGGAAACGTAGTCTGGGGGAGATCATAAAATCATAAGACATCAGAGCTGGAAAACACCTTTGATGTCATCTAGTCCAACTCTCTCATTTTACAAATGAGTAAAATGAGGCCAGGAAGGCAAAGTCACACAGCTTTCTAATATTATGTGGCAGAAATTGAATTCCTTTCTGGGTCTTTTGACTTCGTCTAGATTAAACATATCCCCATCTGCAGAACTAGGAATCTCTCTCTCTCTCTCTTTCTCTCTCTCTCTCTCTCTCTCTCTCTCTCTCTCTCTCTCTCCCTCTCTCTCTCTGTCTCTCTGTCTCCCTCTCTCTCTGTCTCTCTCTCTCTCTCTCTTCTTTGCTACCAAAACAGTTCTACAGCATGCCCCTCTGGGAAGAGTTTAAATTGACTAGTCCTTTGCCCATTTTAAAAACAAAAAGTGAATCAGTAAACTTCTTTATTATTTAAAAAATCTCTGACTTCATCTGAGAGTAATCAAATTGATTTTTTTCCAGTTTGGACTTTTCTCTGTAGTGTGTTTGATTCATTTTTTTTCAGTGTGATAAAAAAGGACAGAATTTACCTTTGTTTTTTCAGTTTAATGCCTTTCCATTCCAGTATATAGGGTTAAGTAGACATAAACCAAGCATCCTGTCCTGCTACAATGATGAGTGACTCATCTGATTGTTCCCAGGCTGATTAATTTGGCTATTGACACCTTAGAAATATATCCAGGAGGAGCTGGAAGCCTATACTGCTCACAAAAGTATACACAGAGCATTTGAGATAAATAAAGTGTCAACCGGGTGCTGCAGCCTCAGTGCAGCATCATTTTCAAATTTTCCCTTTTGAATTATTAAATAGACCATGTCAGAACAACTCTGATGATTATCCAATCCATATGCTTCAACACCAAGCTTTTATGTAATATCAAGCGACTGCAGTGATCAATTGAACCAATCATGGCGGCTCCCTCATTCTGGGAAGGGTTCAGCTACTTCCCTCCTACACTGCAGCATCTTACACAGATATGCAGGCACCAGCCTCGTGGCTTAAAGGGACGGTTGCAGCATTATCTTTCTGCCTTTTGGAATGCTGAAAGGCAGCAAAAAATATCTATAACTATATATAGACATGCACACATATATATTTTTTTTCTGAGGTGGGGGAAAAGAAGGCTTTTCATGCATTTCAAACATAAACCTGCAATCAGTGAGCCTGTACGTATCTCTCTCTTTCTCTCTCTCTCTCTTTCTCTCTGTCTGTCTGTCTCTCTCTCTCTCTCTCTCTCTCTCTCTCTCTCTCTCTCTATATATATATATATATATATATATATATATATATATATACACATATATGTAACCATGTCGATCTATTTTGGTGCAGCAAAACATCGACCATTTTAAACCATCCAAGTGAACGCATTGCCATAGTCTCTGTACATATAGGAATAAAAAATTGGATAGTGCAGATTTCTCGTATCCAGCACTGGTACAGCATCAGAAGAGTACAATTCTACATCCTTTTGTTTCCTACACCTACAGCAACTGCTGGGATAAATGAAGGAATGAAATGCAGGCATGGAGAATCAGGTATAATTTATAAAACTTGATAAAATGATGATCTCTCACCTACACTAATGCACAGTTTATCTAGATAAATAACTCGTAGAATGAATACTGGAGATGCCTTTAGCGTTTTAGGCATTTAATTAAAGTGAGACAAAATATTAACTGTCAGCCATAGGGATTTCAGTACCCTCTCTTGAAAAGGATATTCTTCTGCCTTGGAAGGCATCCATTTCAAGTGAACCTGAGATAGGAGTTTGATGTCCACCGTAAAAAGGCTATAAAACAGGGAACACTGAAATATTCAGCACGCACTGCTTCCTGAGAATCCATTGCATTCCTTGCCAGCCCACCTCCCACTTCCACCTCCCTGGGGTATGTGGCTATGAGGGCAGAATTTACCAGGGCCTCTCTTGATAATTACCAGTGATTGGAGATTAAAAAAAAGAAATCTCCCCAGTCATTTCACCATAGCCTCAGTGTGCTGCTGCCACTCATACTGACTGCAAATGCAGATAATTCTCCTTCTATCCCTGGCATGTGATTTTGACGTTGGACAGAGGGAGGCAGGGCAAAGCGGTGCCAAAGAAGAGAGATGGAAAGAACCAACCAAGGTGCCTCCAGGGAGCAATGCCTTCCAGGACTGAGAAACAAGGAGACTTTATACCTCCTGCATAGTTTAACCCCCTCTACGCCCCCCCCCCACTCCCACTTTCTTCAAAGATTTTGAGATAGTCTACATTTTCATTTATTTTATTTAGTTATTTTTGCTTGTCCAGTTGGATTTAGTGCCAAAGATACATTTTTTTAAAAGAATAAATTTCTACAAAGAGATTGGAGGACTTGTTAGCTTACCAGATAATGTTGTAGTCACATACTGTTTTTCATATTTGTATGTTAAGGGAAAAAAATGAGCTACAGCTGGAGAAATATGATGCAGTATGTAGGCACCTTGGGTTAAGACCATTGTGGCATGTAGACTACTGTTGTCCAGGACACTCTGGTGATTTATTCATATTTGGTCAAATTATGTGTCAAGTTTTAACAAGTTTTATGTGGTAGCATATCAAACATGTGGTAGCTTTTGACATAAGGGCTTAGATATGTCCTTAAAAATTTGTGTGCTATGGCATTGCTTTTATTTTGAGTTTCCTACATACCAGCATCATGTCTATCTGCACACAAGCTATATGTATTGTGCTGTAAAAGCCACATTGCTTATGCATAGATAGGCTGTGACACTCCTGAGGGAGATGAAACATGGGCTAATAAGTACAGAAAAATGAAGAAGGAATTATTTTTTAAAACTTTTTTTTTTGGTCACTGGCTTTTTTAACCTTGGGAAATTCACTCATTTGAGGTTTTTATATTTGGATCTGGAAAATGATAGATATCCAAGTATACACTATAGGAGTACGATAAGAGGAAATTGCTAGGGCTTATAAAATATTCTCTAAGTCCTGCAGTAAAGGTCATATACAAATAGGCAAGTAGGCTGTATAAGCATAAAGTTGGATGTTAAAGGAAATATATTGAAGCTGTATAGTTTATGACCTTCACCTTCTCCCAGGGTATCTGCAATCTCATACAATGGTTAGGATGATGATATTTGATTTATTTAACATAAACTAAAAAATTATAATGTGAAGTAGAAATGTGGGAAGGGTCATTATCATGAAGCCTAACCCACGAGACATATGGTGTTTTCCATAGATGACGTCACTGATTCACTAAAGCCCTTAGCTATCATTTCAGCACTCAAGTGCAAGACCCACTAAAGATGAAACTTCTCAGTGACCTGAGGAGGTTGGAGGATGGTGGGGTGTGGAGGTGGGGTAGGAGACTAAGTAACCATTTCCTATCTTGTTCTCCTCAGACCACTGAAGTGGACTTTTATTAATTACTTGTCTCCTTTGGACTTATTCCCCAGTTCCCCCCTTCTATTTTTATCACATTATTCACATAAAGAACCAATGAGCCGCTGTGCCCTTACTTTAAAATCCTATTTTAATGAGATCCAGAACTAGTTTTCATTCCTTCAAGCTAAGCCTTAAATATTCTGTTTGTTAACACATTGTGAATCCTTCTAGAAATTGAGGCAATTTTTCTCCCTATAGCATTTAATTTTTGAATAGCACATAACAGGTAGGGATTTTTCTTTCTTTAACATCATCAAACACTAGGAACAAATCCAGTATTGTCACTCTTTAGGGGCTAATCTTATTTCAAAAAGCCCAGAGAAAATTAAAAAAAATAGATATCACTGAGTATAACTTTCAGGGAGCTGAGAGAAAAGGATATTGGTACTTTATTGTGCAACACTTAAGGAATCAATAAATATATACAAAATAATTCACCCAGGCTATTAAAAGAAAAGCATTGGATGCATGTTAAAGAGAACATTTAGATGGCATATAAATTATCTTTAGTAGTTTCTGAAGAAATAACGGTTCATCAAAAAATTATGCATTTCATACCCTTTTATCCTTAAGAGGAGAATATATGTTTTACTCATAAAATGGCAACAATGATAATTTTTTTCATATTTCTTCATTGCACAACCAATTTATTTCTACCCCATCCTTATTTCAATAACAACTCTCTTCTACCTGACATTTGGGTCACTTTAATGACATAACCATCAATGTCATGTAAGTTCAGTAGAGTGACTTATCACATTAAAAACTCAATACCAACAGGCAATAACATATTCCTACACATCTGTTCTCTGCCCTTCCTCCTAATCCCCACGAAGAAATCCTCCATGGGCTTTTCTCCTCTTTCTGATTTTTCTTTCCTTTAGAAGTATGCATTATTTGTTTTATGACATTAGGCATAAAGGAATTTAAGGTGTTTTCTTATGCTCATAAGGATACTTAAAAGAATTCAGGGGGCAAGTGGTGGCACAAATCAACCCAAGAACAGAGTTGTGGGTGTTTTGCAAGGCCTTTTGGTCCTTTTTTTCTCCCCTATGCCAAATTCCCCCTTTCCACACCCCAAGTATAACTCGTGGCTCTCTTCAACGCACCTAGAAGAGACTGAGCAATTACTGCAGGCAGTTTTAGTTTGGATAAAAGCCGCAACAGAAGCTCAGTTTCACCTTTGCGACCTAATTACTGCCTCCTTTCTAGAGTATGGCTTCAGATTATAAGACCATAGAATATTTTCGTTGTCCTATAATGCCCAGATAGGAGTAACAAGTTATTAATTATCTTTTTGTACAATTTGTTTTCTTTTATCTTCAACATTCATAAAGCACTTACTATTCTTGTAACCAGACACTTTGCATTTTTAGAACTGTGGTCGGGTAAAAGCTAACTTTTAATATGAGTATGGAATGTAAACTTTCATTTTATAGATGGGATTGCGGAAGTGCAAAGAATGACTATACAGAATGTTTTAGGATTATTTTAACAATCTATCAGTCAATCAAGAAGTATTTATTAAGTACCTACTAAATGCCAGGAAATGAAAGTAGCCAGGATATAAAAACAAGTGTAAATATGAATCAGTCCTCACTGTAACATGAGGGCACTAGACTAGATGACTTCTAAGATCCATTCCTGCTCTGACTCTATGAACTATGAATTATAATCTAACTATCTGCCCTAATCTAATTAGGACCAAATTAGGGGTCCACACACACACACACACACACACACACACAGAGGCAGACAGGTGTGCCTGTGTCATCTTTTAGTCTTTAAATTTACTCTTTTTCAGTTTTCATAATGTTACTTTATACAAAATCAGTAAGATCAGACATTCAGTTATTTTGTCGTTGTTTGTGGGTATGGTTCAAACACTGGGTTATCCATCCTGTAATCTGCTATTTTTTTTACCTACAGACCAGATAACATTCACATATACCTTTCTTTAAAAAAAAAACTATTAGCAAACTTACTATTTTGGTTCCTGACTTTAAATCTACCAAATCCAAGCAGTTTGTTTACAGTTTTAAATTATAACCATTCAGAATTCTAAGTCTCTCCTATACAAAATGTCTCTGCTTTACCAATTTAACTATGTGTGCATATGAGAAGCGAGAGAGAGAGAGAGAGAGAGAGAGAGAGAGAGAGAGAGAGAGAGAGAGAGAGAGAGAGAGATTGCACATATTTTCTTTCCCCAGGCCACACTGTGGTTTCATATACTTAATTCACTGAGTAAAACAAAAAAATGAAAATTCTTTAGCTTTGACTCCTAAGAAGGATTTTAGTCTTTGTTCCAAGTTATCAAATGTTCTCTTAGAATAGGGCATAGCAATTTTCACTTTTTGCTTTGCATCATCCTTGTGGGATAAGAATTCTCCGTTAGCACTTGTCAAAACAGATAAAAGCAGAATAGTTGAAAAACAAGGCATGCACTCTTTCGGGTTGCTTTGTATTTTCCAACAGGAAAATAAGCTTTTGCTGTGCCTGTTTCCTGTTGCCTGTTTGCTTCCCCTAAGTCTTCTCCCCTTCACACCCGAGGAAGCAAACGCTGTCCCTGTCAAATGATAAATGAGGCAGAATTGGTGACTTGCATGTTTGTCAACAGAAGCTAGATCAAATGATTGCTCAGCAGGAAGAAGCCACAGGAAATCCAATGATTTTTGACTAATTAGCAAAATAATAATAATGTCTCCCTAATGATTACCTTGTACCGAGGTTGTGGCCTTTAATCAGACAGCTATTACACTAAGGCAAACTAGGACTTTGAAGACAAACCCGTGGTTTCCTTGAAATCCCTAACTTGGAAGATATCTGACAAATCTTCTGAAAGATAGAGTGTTCTTTTGTGTTGCTGGCATAATTAGAAATGAGAAGCCCATTTTTGTGAGCTGATTCTTAACAAGACTACTTTCGGTTGGCTTTTTCAATCATATTTCTTTGGTATATAAGAAAAATAAGTCTTGAGTTTTTTCAGGAATCATTTAAGATCTAATTTAATTCTTCTGGGATATAGATTTTCATGACAGTTTTCTTGAGGAAAAGCTGGTTTTTTGTGTGACAACCTAGGAATAGTCCTTGATACTTTCCCCAGAGTCATTGTTGAAAGTCATATACTGCTGGATGGGATATACTGGTTGTACCTTAATCATATTTTACATGATAACAGAGTTTACATATATATATATATACACATACCTACATGTGGGTACACATACACACACACACACACACACATACAAACTGAAGTTGTTTAATGAGCTGGTCAATTCAGTAAAGCTCTCCTGGATATTTCTTAAAAGATTTTGGGAAATGGTTTGTAGACCAATATAGAAAAGGAGGGAGACAACACCTGTGAGGTCAGAGGTCATTTCCTGAGCTCCGTGGGTGATGTTGCGTGGGATCTGATCATGGTGTTCCTGGCTCAGTCTAAGCTGCTTGTCTCTCACTTTCCTATATTCTGGATTTACACCTTAAAAATAGAGTTCAAGGATTAGCAAGCTTGAAATCCTGTGTGTGTGTGTGTGTGTGTGTGTGTGTGTGTGTGTGTACTGTGTATGGGGGAAGCTTTCCCTGTCATATGGAGCCTGGCTCACTGAAAGCTACAGTATTTGGGTCTGCAATGCTTTGAGCATTAAAACTCATGGAATTTTGCAAAACACAATTAAAAAAAGCAACTGGTAAAGCTGGTAAAATGATTAGAAAGAAAAGTGAAAGGATGTCTTCAGAAGCAGTTATAGCAGAGGGGCTGCCATGATGAGAATTGTTGGTGTTAGTGTTGCTTTAAAACTAGCTAGTCCTTTAGTTTTTATACTAATCATTTATACTGTTCTTGATACCTGTACATTATCCCTATGATGGCTGTGGCATCACAAACAGGAAAAAAGAAATTCTATTGATCTCAATCTCCAAGAACATTAAAAAAAGGTTTTTTATTCTGGAATTGTTTTGTTTTTTGTTGTTTTTTTTTTTTTTGCTGGAACTCAAAGAACTTAAATCCCATATAGCTGCAGGTCTTTGGGTTCATTCAAGCCATAATGCCACTGGGAAGTTCCTCTGACTATCTCTGCCCAGCCCTCACCATCCCTTGTCCACCTCCCCCATAAAAAGAACTGTGAAAAGGAGAAAAAAGGCAAGAGTAGCGTCTTGTCTTTGTTTAACCCAGGAGAGGAAAGGCTAATAGGGAGAAGCAGAAAGGGAATGAGGAGATAATGGTGATAATGGGGGACAAGGTAATGAGAAGGAGGGGCAGGGAAAGTGGCCAAGAAAAAGAGAGCAGTGTCGATAGTGTGCAGGGAGGAGATTGCTTTAATGAGCTGAGAGGCTGCCACCACCAAACAGATGTTCCCAGTTCTTGTTCCAGTTTCCACCACTCCCTGGGAATTCCACCCAAATTCCCCTGAGAGTTCTAAACACTGCTTTGAGAAACATTTGAAGGGTTAATAGCAGACTCAAAGTAGGATTTTAGAGAGATTAACCTGGCACCTATGCACAAGAAAGGTATGGTCACTTGAAGGAGAGAGGAGAATTAATCTGGGCAAAGATGTCAGAGAAAGAAGAGAAAGGAAGACAGGGAAATACAGAGAGGGAGAGGGAGACATAGGCTGAGAGGATGGAAGAAAAGAGAGAAAAAATGACTTCTCATGGTCCAGATGATGAGAATCTGAACTAGGAAGTGTTGGGGTAAGAGGAAAGAGAGAAATGGATAGGACAGATATGAAGGCAGCATTGAAAAGACTTGGAAAATATTGAAGTATGCAATATGGGAAGTGTGAGCAATGGTGGCATAAAGGTCCAGTGTGTGTAGGAGGCTGTGGGCTTTGGTAAGAACAAAAAGCAGAAAACCAGAAACAAAACAAAAATCAAATACCTGAAAGAAATTCTCTCTCCGGCTTTCTCCTCTTCTCTCCTTTACTCTTCTCCCCTCTCTTCCTCTCCCCTCTCCTCCTTTTCTCTATCCCTTCCTCTTCCCTTCCCTTTAAGAGATAAATCAAAACAGATAATTGGTTATGTTACTTATAAAATGCTTTTGAAAAATCCTTAAAACATCAGACTCTTATAGTCTCCAATGTAAAGAGATAATGGCTAGACCATTAGCATACTGAAGACTAGGTAAAATTTAGCTCAGCACTACATCAAGCTCTTATTCCAGAAGGTCTCTCCCTGGAAAATGTTTGCTCCTGAGCAGTCACTTGAAGCTTGTCCTTTCAAGTTATTATTTTTTCAAAAAAAAAATCCAAGTAGACATCTATGATATAAGGAGAGTAAGGACATACTGATAAAAAACTGAAGAACAAACCTGAAAAATAATTAGAGTTGTGAGGAAACAAGAACTTTGAAAATGAAGGTGAAGTGAAAAATGAGGTAGGACTCTTAGGGAAAAAAGAAGGCTTTTGAATGCTTTTCAAATACCTTCACCATGTAAGTGACTGAACACAAAACACAAAGGATTTCTTGACAATAGAGAACTGGACTTTACCCCTGGAGATTCTTAGTGTAGAAAAGATGAAGGATAGATAAATATGTTTCTCATTTTCTTAAGGTCATTTAGGAGGCCATTGAAAAAATTGGTGTCCCAACCCTGAAGGCCATTCCCCTTATTCCCAATGCTACTTATTGTTCATATCCCACTCAAAATATTCTGAATAAAATAACCTCATTTAAAAAAATTTTTTTTAAATTTTAAAAAAATCATAAGGTTTTCATTTTGTTTTTTGTTTTTAGATTGAGGTCAAAACTTTGTTTTTTCTCAGCTAGATGTTAAGTTCCTTAAGGACAAGTACTCTCCCAAAGATTGTGTGAGTGGAGGTTCCTATGGAAAGGGTACTGTCCATTATAACATGTCCATATTCGAGTAGCATATTAATTAGCATTGATTTCTGATTCAATATTTTTGAATGGTTTTGTTTTAGTTCTGCTTGAAGACAGTGGACTGAACTAGATGGGTTTTTAAAATAAGACTTCCTTTTTGTCAGTGTAGCAATTGTTTATAAATTTCTTCACATTTAACAAATAATCAGGAATTAAACATTTGTTTTACAATTACAAGTGTCAGGATAATCTCATGTAGAACTTTCAGCAAGCCAAACAAGACTGAGGAATGACGTTCGCTTGTCTACCGCTCCAAATTCCTATGTAATCAGTTCAACTCATTTCAATAAGGATTTGTTGCATTCTTACTGTGTGCCAAACCCTGTGTCAGGCACTTGTGACACAGAAGAAAAATAGTAGTCCTCGGCCTTAAGGAATTTACTAAAACCACACACATTTGAATCTAATATTATTCTTTACTGGCTTTAAAAATACCATGAGAATTCCTTTCAAATAAATAGATAATTCTGCAGGAGAAAAAGGATAATATGTGTGGAATAGGGGAAATTGCATTTGACTGTGAATAAGAATAAATGGTCATAGTCCAAACTTCACCAACAGCAATTTGTGGTAGCTATGGTAAATTGCTTAGCCTCCCTGGATTTCAACTTCCACATCAGCAATACAAAAGATTTGAACTGCTTCTTTTTTGTTCATTCCTTTCTTTCTGGTTACCTTAGTTAGGGCCCTCATCACTTCTTGTGAACTTTTTTAATGGCCTCCTAATTGGTATCCTTTCCCCAAATATCTTCCCTTTCCAATCCAACCTTTCACATATTTGCCAAAATTATTTTCCTAAAGTCAAGGTTTGACCACATGATTCCCCTTTTCAGAAAATTCCAATGGTCTAGGACAAAACATAAATTTTTCTGTTTGCTTTTTAAAGCTCTTCACAACTAGCTCCAGCCTTTTTTTTCAACCTTATTATACAGTTCTCCCCTTTCTGCACTCTATAGTGCAACCAAACTAGTCTGAGATAATATTTACAAAGCACTTAGCCCAGTGCCTGGTCCTATATAGGGCACTGAATAAGTACTTGTGCCCTTCTCTGTCCCCTCCCCTTTTATTGTTTCTCATCCAGGAGACTCCATTTCTTATTTTCATTCCTTTACACTTTGGGTTTCCTTGCTTGTGATGGCAAGCAAAGTAGGCTCTTTTGCTGTTTCTGTTTTAGTATAATCAAATGCCTTTGATTGAATCTTGCCTTTATTAATCAAGCGTCTTTACTAGGAGTAAAGTACAGAAATGAGTTTCTCTAACTAGAAACAGTGTGTGTATTGCTAATGTGATTAAAGATCTTCCCCATCCATTATTGGGCCTATCCATTAAAGGGAATTTGATTAAAGAAGATGTGTGGGGACCCAAGTCTTTTGTTAATGAGGCACTGGTTTTCAAGGGTTGTGATGCCCTCTGACTCTAAAAAAAGTATAAATACTCTGACTTGTGGTTTTATTTGGGGACTTACTGATTGGAAGCGTTTGTTTGGCCAGATGAGAATTCTGGGAAGCCACTAAGGAACACCCCCTCCCCCACAGCTTTGAAAACCCACATGTTGTACTTCTCTCTCTGGTAGCCAAGATCAGACAGTTGAAACTGTCTATTGAATTCAGGCAGAGGAAGTCATGTCTGTTGATCTTTGATTTTTCTGCATTTTCTTTGAAGTTCGCAGTGCCAACTCCCCTGAACTAGGTGAATGATATATGTGCTTTGTTAAAGGAATGATACATGTGCTTGAATGATACAGGTGCTTGATTAAAGTGATTGTTAACCCCTTGAAAGCTGCTTTCCTTTTATGAATGCAGATCTAAGAACTTGTGATAGCAGACCCCCTTGTGTATGTCAGGGTGCTTACTGATAAGTTGCAAGAATTCATTCCCACCTTACCTCAGCCTTTTAAAATCCCTAATTTCATCAGAACTCTGTTCAAGGACCCCCTTGTGCAGTTAAAAGAAATAATTCCTCATGTCCTAGAAACTAGATAGCTCTTCTCCTCAATGTTATTGTTCAGTCATGTCCAAATCTTTGTGACCCCAATTGAGATTTTCCTGGCAATGATATTGGAGTGGTTTGCCATTTCCATCTCCAGCTTATTTTACAGTTGGGGAAACTGAGGCAAATAGGGTTAAGTGACTTGCCCAATTGATAAGTATCTGAGGATAGATTTGAACTCAAGAAGATAAGACTTTCTGACTCCAGGACTGGAATTCATTGTGTGACCTATTTGCTCATCAATTTATTTACCTCATTTGCTTGTATTTATTTACCTTATATTCATGTTTTACATATGCTTGCTTATATAATCCAATCCAGTTGTCTCCCCTGATAAAATGCAAACTCCTTGAGGAAAGGAACTGTTTTGTTGTTTTTGTATACCCAGTGCTTAATATAGTACCTGGAATATATAATATTCTTGCTTGCTTACTTAGATGACCTTTAATAATCATTCCTGTTTTAACATTCTATGATTTTTAAAGTTTTTCTAGTCTTCTACTCTGTTTGACTAAACATTCTTATTCAGTGCTGAATTCAGGAGTCAATCTGATACCTTGTACTTCATTGCCTTCCTTCTTTCCTTCTTCCCAGAAGGGGCCACATTATCACCCTATTCTAAACCACCCTCTCTTCTGCTCTGACATTCTCACACAACTCCTCATTATCATCTCTCCCTTTGAGAAAGAATCTCAAAGGAGATGTGGTTCATTTACCAGAAATGAAGATGAAGTCATCTTTAGAGTCAGATAACCTTGGTTTGAATCTCAATTTTGCCAATTTATTTTCTGTGTTACCTTACCAAAGTCTCTTATCCTTTCTGGTTGTCAGTTTTGCCTTTGGCAAAATGAGGGGTTTAGACTCAATAATCTCTAAAATCCCTTCCAGTTTCAAAACCATGATGCTATGATTGATTCCAAAGTTCTTTTTCTTTCATTCTCCTCCATTAGAGAACTTCTCATTCTCCTTAAAACCAGGGCCTCTACATCCTTGCTTCTTTCCAAGAACCATGATATGGCCACAGGCAGAGGAATAATTCTTCAATAAATGGACAGACTTGATTCCATTTCAATATGCATAAAGTCTTTGGAAGTATGCCTGCTAACACATTCCTAGTGATTAGCGAGAGTTTGAAAGTGAAAGCATTCCAGTCTTTTCTTTTTGAAAAGCAATACAGATTTTCCAACAGGGAAAGACTAGAGCTGGAAGAGGAAGATTGGCAATTTTTACTTTGTATAATTTTTGTGACAAAACAAAATGATTTCTGTATCATTTGTATGACAAATTGTACCCATATCATTGGAATTTTGCAAATTTTGCATCAATCATGTACATTTTCAGTCATTTTCATTGAAATTTCATTCTATTTATCTTGTTGGCAAAATGAAAAGCAATTTTTGTTTGCTAATGCTGCTTTTCCCTTGTTGCATAAAAAATGTCAGTGGTAACAGGATGTGGATTTTTCCTTCCCTCCTGAGACACAGGCCCAATGTGCTCATTTAGATACATGATGTATCCTTGAAATTTTGTCATAGTTTCATTTTATGTGTAAATTTGAGTTCTTTGTTTGCTTATTTTAAAAAACATGCTGCTTAGACTTATTTCTTACCACATATTCTAATTAAAACATCTTTAATAAAATATTGGTGAGATCAGAGAGACATATGCACCAAAGGCAGAACACTAAATTTAGCTGCCAAGTTGTCAGACTGGTGTTTTATTGTATTTTGTTTTATTTGTGGTAAGGCATTTTATGCTATTATTTTTTTAAAAGTAGCGTTGATGCTTTATCTAGCTCCATAAAAATGAGATTTGTGTCTAATGGGACCCCAATTTTCAAAAACAATCCCTACCATACAGTTTTAACTTGCCATTAAGGCTTTGCCTACCCGACATAGAATGAGGGTTTGTGAGGAATTACTGGTGCATGCAGGGTGTTAGTTTTTTAATATGAGCATCAGTTCTAACCTACAAGGCATTTCATCAACACTTTGCTTTAGACAGTATGTTCTGCTGCTTTCCAAGCAATGTTTCCAGGCAAACCCTGAAAGGATTCAGTTTTCCATCTTGATTTATTTTTACATTCTTTTTCAAACAACACAGAGGGATAGACAACAAAACAACACAAAAACTTGCAAGGATCCCCGAAATATTTAGGCACTTAGATGACCTCATGATTTCAACCCACATTTCTCTGTTCTATAAATTCTGTACAACAATCTGCAATATGCTTTAGAAACTTTCTTCTGGTTCTGGGAATAGCTTGAATTCCAAATGTAGCTAGCAGAACATCAATACCTTCCTTCATGATGGCCCATCGAGAAAAATTTTTGAAAGAAAGGATGAACAAAAAGAAAGAATGCCTGGAATTTCTAGAAACTCTAAAATTATTCAAGATATTATTGAAATTATACTTTGGAAAAGTATGAGCAATTACTCAACATTTAAAGATATTCTTGCTATCTAAAATACATTGTGCTAGGTTCCATATACACTATCCTCACAACTCTAACTTCGAAATTCAATGGTCACCCAATTTAGTACAGTTTTGCACTTTCTGGGGTCACAGATTCAACTCCTGAGAAGTTTGAATTCAATTTTGAACTTCAGTAATGAGAATGTATTTATAATATTAGGTAGGAGGATTTTTCTAAACACTAATGTCAACACTGACAAACCAAATGATTTATTGAGTTACTATATTGCTGGAGTACCTTACGCAAAAGCTACAGCTTTCAAAGATCAAATAAATGACTAGTCAAACATTTATACTATGAGAAAGACTAATACTGTCTTGTTTTAAATTAATTTAAGAAAATAATTATTTTACAAAGATTTAATCAAGAGAAAATCATCACAGATGAATTTTTTTTTCTTTTTATGATAGGGTTGCTAAGCTGGTAGATTAGAGTCTTATTGTAAATATAGTTTATTTGGAGTTTGCAAAGCATTTGATAAAGTCCAACCTGCTATCCCTGTGGATAGAACCCTACAATAAAAATGATAGTCTTCTTAAATGAATTTAGGAAATAAGTTATTGGCTAGAACCAAAGGGTTATTAATAGTTCACTATCACTATCACTAGCATCTGATGAAATGCTTCAGGGATCCATGTTTGGGCCTGTGTTGTTTGAAATATTTATCAAGGATAAAGGCATGAATGATACTCATATTTTCAGATGATACAAAACTGTAATGCTCAACTAACACATGATGAAAAAAATCTTGACAAATTAGATCATGGAAAAAAAACATGGAATCAAAATCTAGTAGCTTGAGAGTTAATAGAGATAAACATGACATCTTAAAATTGGGTTAAAAAAATTCAACTTCAGAAGAACAAAATGAAAGAAATATTCTTATACAGCAGTTCTGACAAAGTAGAGCTATGGGAAAAAACTGAATCTTTCCTTTTCTTAGGAAAAGGGAAAGTAAGAAGTATGTTTTTTGACCTTGTGCTAGCCTATTGGGTGGCACCCATAGACAAATTCAATATGAAAAATATATATATATATATATATGTATATATATGAAAATCCAAGTTATTAACTCACTCTTCTATCACTGTAATTTATTAAAATCATATTGAAACTGAAAGGGATCTCCAAGAGCATATGACTGAAAGGGTTATCCAATTCCATTTATGTTATTTATAATTTACTGATATCATAGCAAATTGAACAGTTCCCGACAGGTGATTTGAAGTTTCCCATAGACTTGACCACTAGCCTATACATAATAATAGAAGACTTGGTGAATTTAGGCTAGAGGCATCACTTGAAGTGTCTTTACAATGCAGTTGTATAAATTGTTCTCTTAATACCACTCACTTCATGGTGCCCAATTATAAATGAAAATGTACTTTATTTACTTTAACTCTTAAAAAATAAAATAATGTTTCATTTAGAATCAAAGCACTCAAAAAAGTGAGTGGGAGAAGGGAATCTGAAATATGTCAAGTGACATATGTCAGAAATCTTTATGGAAGACTTGGGGATAATTTTAATGTTCTTAGTCACTTTAACATGGAAGTTTCAGAAAATCTCTCCATGATTTTTCTTCAGATCTCATGAAAACATTTAGAGCTTTCCTTCTGAATGTTTGATAGCTCTGGGCACAAAGAGTGGGGTGGGACACTGATGGCTTTGCAGTTTTATGGAGAATATTCTTCCTGCATTTCACACAGAACGAAAATGATGCTCAGTAGGGCTAAATGGTTGCTTTTCTTAACCACACTGTTCTGCAGGTAGTCATTACCTGTCTCTGTTTTCACTACTGCTGGAAGTTTTTATTTTTGTTTTTCCTTTCAAAGATTTAGATGGGGGAGGGATTAATTAAAACAAGTGCAGCTTCAGAAATGGAGAACAATGGAAATCCACTGGAGCCAGAATACCAAGGTGACTAGACAAACTTGAACTTCTTACCATTTGGGTTCAGAGAATAAATTAAATCAGTGTGTATCTAAAAGATATTAATTTTCAGCTGGGATGAATTTTGTTATTCATTCGGAGAACTCCTAACAATTACACACTTTCATTTTGATGCCCCCTTATTCAGTCTGAGGTCTTTGTAGTTCTCTCTCTGTTCAATAAGCAGAGTTAAGGAGCCATTCTGTATTTTTCCCCAGCAATATTTATTTATTCAGGAATCAGGTTGGGGGTTGGTGAACCTAAGGAACAGCAAAAATTTCCCAAGTTCCTCATTTGTATACAGCAGTCAGAAACCACCTGTTCAAGTGAGTACACTGTGTGCATAAAAATCAAGGCAGAGCAGCCTCCTTCTTCACCTAGGTGAATTGTCCACAGGTTCATACATCAGAAATACAGCAAAATGTTTCTTTCTATCTGAGACTTGCTCCAAAGAGCAGCAAAATAGCATTCCCTATTAAATACGTTTGATACTTCCCTAGGAATGCCCCTGCGGTGTTTCAGAGAGAATGAGATTACATAATTTAGGTTTTGGGGAGGCAGTAGGGAAGTTAAAGCTAGCTCAGAATGAATGAATAAAGACTGGAGTTTGGAGCCCATGGGAAGCACTATATGACTCTTTTCATTTGTCTCATCGTGCAGCATCCCAAATTTAATTCTTTCTCTTCTGTCTGCTCTATATTGTTTCCATTATACAGAAGAGTTGGTAGCACTTCTTGAAAGAGGACAAGGGTGGTTGTTGATTCTAATTTTTCTCCCATGCCCTTGACTAAAATACCTAGCTGACAAAATTAAAGAGTTTACTTCTGGGCTTATCATCAGAGGACATCTTTGCATTTGGCACCTACCCAAATATATTTTTTTTAGCTTTGAAAATGCTTGGGCAACTAGATGAAAGTTCATTTTTATTTATTTTAGAGTTCCTAATTATCCAGATACCCATCTGAAAAAAAATGTCACCGAATTCAGTACTGAAAGCAACTGACTACCCTTATTAACTATCTATCAGATGAAGAAATAAATCCAAGGCCTCTGTGACTTGTGCTTGCTGGAGAACATATGGTGCTTTCTGTTGGAGGACAAAGTAACCCTCCATGTACTTGCCAAATTCCAGTTAGAGTTATTACAGCCTCCTTATCTAAAGTTCCCTGTAGTTCTTCACTACCCAAGGAAAGACTACCAAGCAGTGATATTGGGCCTGAATGACGAGATACTTGGGGTATAAAGTGGTTTGTGATCTTCCTAAGGGAAAGACTTTATAAAAATGTGGACTATTCTTATGGTGCAGCAGATGTGTAGATGATGTCTGGAGCCCAGCTCGCTAGAATGCTGACAAGTGCAGTTGAGCCAGCAGTGAATCAAAGTAACATTGCAACTGAGCTGTTTGGCTTTGAGTTTTGGAAGAACTTGGTGTGTTAGAATGCATGTCTACAATTTCTCATGACCTTTTACATAGAGACAGGTTGGGCTAAGAACACTTTTGGATTTAAATATTAGGAGACGAACAGAAAGGAGACAGAAACAGCAGAGTTGGGCAAGCAAGGACTAGTGGCCTTTATATTACAGGGCATGCCAAAGAATTAAAATCATAAATAATCACAAAATATATTAGAGGTAGAAGAGAACATGGAAATAATCCAGTTCAATGTCTTCATTTTATAGATGTAGCAACTAATGGATAGCTAGGGAGGTAAATTTATTTACTTAATAAATATTGAGTGAATGAAGGCCCATGATCACAATGGGGATAGTAAGAGAAATATTGACTGGATACCAGCATTGTGACTTATACTGGGCAGGTACAAATGACCATGCTGAATGTGGAAACTTCTGTTTGGTTAATAAGAGTGTCAGTCATTCAACTGAGTCTATTTATTACAATTTAGCCCTTAACATTCCCATGCTGGAAACAGAAAATATTTTCAGAGATACAAAGATAATAGAGCAGAATGATCACATTAAAGCTCTTTTAAGGGATTTAAAAAAAACAGACAAGGTAGCCCAAATCTTTGAGGAACTCCTAGCCTTGTTTGAAGGCAAGATTTATACATATAAAGAGTTAATGAACCTAAAACTCTAGATAGTCGTTGCTCAGTTTTGTGGTGGATGGCTCTAAAATTCTATAGATGATGAGAAGAGTATCATTAAGAGTCCTAGTAGTAGGAGTTGCTGTTGTCTTCATATAATATAATATTATCCGTAATAGTTGTCATCATCTTTTCCTCCTTTTTTATCACTTTCTCATCCACTTAACATTTGTAGTAAAAAGATTAGTTGCAGTACAGTAATGTAGGATTATTAGTAGTCAGTATCACTTTTGCCACCATTGTCACCATCATCACCATCCTTTTCCTCCTCATCAATTTTGGTAAAAATGACAATTATATCACCACCACTGTTATTGCCGTCCTCATTGTCATGGTAGTAGTAAGTCAGTGTACGTGAAATCTCCAATACACATCTTGGCTGGATTTCCTCCACCCTGTCATTACCAACATTTTAAAGAAAATAGGTTGGACTTTGAGGGAGGCAATAATTCACATTTATATGATGCTTGCTTCACTCTTAACTAAAGTACTTTTTTGTACACTATTTCAACAAAGTCTCACATCAGCCATGTCAGATATTATTGCCCCTTCTTTGGCCCATAAGGAAATTGAGTCTCAGAGAAATTAGCCTGGAATCACACAGCTGGTGTCAGAGCAGTTAAGCGGGCTTGAATTATTAGGCTTCAAGGGGAGGTTGGATTTAGATAGACTAGCATTATTATTATTTGTTTATTCATTCATTCATTTATTTTTACCTATTTATCTATTTATTTTCTAATTCTACCTTTCTGGCTTTCTTTTCCTCCAAGATTCCCATAGTCTTCTTTGGGATCCCTTTTATTGTTCCGGAGTATGTTTGTCCATTTGTCCTCTTGTCCTTAACCCTTCTTCCACAATACCTCTCTGTTTACAGACACTGTATTTACATGCTATTTCCCTTGTGAAGTGGATAGAGTTCCAGCCCTGGAGTCAGAAAGATCTGAGTTCAAATCTGGCATCAAATACTTGCTAGCTGAGTGACCCTAGGCGAGTCCCTCAACTCTATTTGTCTCAGTTTCCTTATATTTAAAATAAACTGGAGATGAAAATGGCAAACCACTCCAGTATCTTTCCCTAGAAAATCCCAAATGGGGTCAGAAAGAGACAGACATGACTGAAACAACTGAGCAATAACAGCCCCCAATATAATGAGGTCAGGGACTTTTTTGCTTTTTCTTCTGTTCATCAGTTAGCACCTAGTCAATTCTTATTTATTAATAGATACAACTGTAAAAATGAAAAAATCCTAAGAGGAAACTGCATAAAGTTTTTGAAAACTGATCCATATGTTAAACAGTGATTTT
Organism: Potorous gilbertii; assembly: GCA_028658325.1. Classification (NCBI taxonomy): domain Eukaryota; kingdom Metazoa; phylum Chordata; class Mammalia; order Diprotodontia; family Potoroidae; genus Potorous; species Potorous gilbertii. The sequence goes on along the minus strand of CM053773.1, from coordinate 22,495,480 downwards.
ATGTATGTATTCATTTATTTATTTTTTAAATTTTCATCTCTAACTTCTTCCTGTATTTCTAATTTCTTTTCTTTTTTTTTTAAATAAATTTATTTAACTTTTTACATTCATTTTCACAAGATTTTGGGTTCCAAAATTTTCTCCCCATTTGTCCCCTCCCCCCTCTCCAATACACTGGACATTCTAATTACCCATATC
>CM053773.1:22466231-22494782 GCA_028658325.1 Potorous gilbertii | reverse complement strand
GGTAAGCATATCTCTTCGTCATTGTCAGAGACGAATGGCGGAATTATCTTCTCAAGAAAATACCTATCTATGGTTTTAGTTTTTTTCCCTTTTCTGGGCATTCTCCCAGCCAGTGACTTGACTTTTGAGAGTCCTCTCCACCCCCCTGGCTAGTGCTTGGGGTCTGGGATTCAAATGCGGCTCCCCAGCCTCAGGGCTTTTGGCAGCAGGCCTGACTGCTCTTCAATGGGAGCTTATCTGCTGGTTCTCAGGTGGGGCAGGGCCGCCTCTCAGGCTCAGTTCCCTCAGGGGGTTTATCCGAGAACTTTTGTAATGGAGCTGCGGTGGAGCTCCAGCCTGCTCTGCCCGTAGCTGCCTCTGCTGCAGTGGTGGTCTCTCAGGGGTCCGCGTCCCGGAGATACCCGCTCCCCTCTCAGCCCGTCTCTCTCACTGACCTGTGCGTCTGTGGGTGGAGGGACCTTCGTGGCCGCCGGAGATTCAGGTCCCTGACGCCTGCTGGGCTGTGCTGACTCCTCTCAGTGCCGAGCGGCCGGGGCGGGGGAGGGGAGCGCTCGGCAGGACAGGGCTCCACTCCCGTCCGGGGTACATTTGTGGTCGGTTTTTCAGAGCTCTCTGCAACGGAAATCTCCTTCACTGTGTTGCTGCGTGGCTTCCACTGTTCCAGAATTTGTCAGGAGTTCTTTTTAGAGGAAATCCATGGGCTGTGGGTTCGGACCTAGCATAGGTGAGTCTTTCTACTCCGCCATCTTGGCTCCGCCCCCTAAACAGTGAATTTAAAAATCTCTTTTATCATGTCCTTACATTTGAGTAACAGTACATATTTTTTCCCAGATTATTACTTAGATAGGATACTCATTGAAGGCAGGTGCCTTGTTTTTATAGCTTACATATAGCACATTTCATATTTTAATCAAAAGTTTAATCCTTTCCCTTGGTGGTAGGCTGATATAAATGTTTATTTGTATACATCCCTCTGGAGAGTTTAGAGTTAAGGATAATATTGAGACTTTCACATAGAATTGGAACTCTGCTCTCACAGAGGCTAATCCAAGGTACTTCTCCATGTTTTTAAGAAGGTTGCCAGTGACTGGGGAGCAGTGCTTCCTTTTAGCCTGTCAAGGATGGGGTTAACAGGGGGATATTATCCTTTCTACACATTGGAACATGCATTGACAGCTCTGGTGAAAAAAAAAAAGGTGGGGTGATTCAAAATGAGCCAGCACTAAGTACAGGGTTACATTGCTTGAATTAGAGTTTAAATTTACTTCTCCCCTATCTCATTATCAAAATAGGTAATAGTTTAGCACGCTGCGACACCTTGAAAGCATACACACATAGCACAGATTTGGACAAAGTCATAAATTCAATGTGTTGTTTATCTAGAGAAATTTTATTAGCATTTCCTCTAGTATTTAGTTTTATTTATGTCTAGCAATGTGTTCCTGGCAAAAATTCTCATATTTGAGGTTGCTATTATGGTTTCATCAACTAATATTATGTGTGTGTTTAATATATGTGATAGCAATAATGAAAAAGAGGAATGGAATGTTAATACACGTGGGCTCCCAGGAGAGCAAGGGTTCACTGCAAATACACCACCATTGCATCAAAGCAACATTTCTTTTGAGCTGAATAATGCAAATTAGGTTTACCTCTATCCATATCTCTCTCTTTTTAATCGAAATAACATATTTTGAAAAAGAAATGAAATGTGGGTTGTCCTTGTTTTCTTCCTGAAAAGTAGGCCTCCCTAACAAAGCCACTTTTTTTCTAGCTGTCAACATTTCTTACAAATCATGAAATGCTTTTCTAAGCATGTTAAATTAGAAGGTGGAAAATCCAAGCTAATTTGGGTAGCTTAAGCTCCCTTACGCTACACATTGCCCCCATTGATAGTTATGGAGATGAATACATTAAGCTCCTGGTATTGAGTACCTTGGACAGCACTCTTAGATGTGATTGGGAAAACTAGCTGTGGGCACAACACATATCCTCACATTCTCCCTGTTTTATTGTTCCCTGCAGTTTTTGCTTATTGTTCCTCTGCTCCTCTTGTCTTCCCCTAAGCATTCTCCCCAAGTGTCTTTTCCATTTGGAATCTGTTTTATCCCCTCTGTAGGAGTATTGATCCTCTGTCATCCAGACCACCTGCTTCCCAGTGTCATCTCCTCACTGTCACACAGACTATTATTACATGTAGGTCATTTCTGATTATTCTGATGTTGGCTGCTCTGTTTTCCCAGCTGATGCCATATATATCGCAAAGAGCTCACAGTGGGTCTGAATGCCCACTGCATATACTGTGGCTGGGTGATTGACTAATCCTGAACAGGTTAAAAAAACCCCACAAAACCCAGCAACAGTAGTTGAATAAGCTAATTAATGAAAACTCAAAGTTGATTATTTTTCTTTGTATCATGGTGGCAGTGGGAGGGGGGGTGAGTAGTGAAGAGGGGAAAATAAGCCTTTTAAGACATGGCTAAAGGTTGAGAAAATGTTAAATATCTTTGTTATATGCCATAAAAAGTCACATAGTCATTTCCATACCACCATATGTCAGTGTACCCTATCTACACTGTACATAAGTTAGATACAGTAATAGCTGGCATTCACATAACACTTTAAAGTTTGCAAAGCACTATATATATTTTGTGTGTGTATATATATATGTAGTATATCTATCTATAGCTTTATCTCATTTTATCCTCTGAAGTAGGTACTATTTCTATGCCCATTTCAGATAAGCAAACTCAAGCTGAGAGAGGTTGAATGGAATGTACTTAATAAATGGGTGTTGAATTAAATGGTTGAACTAGTGTGAGAATTTGATCTCTCATGAGGCTGAACTTTAGCATATTTTTAGAAAGACAATAAAGGAATATGGTATAATAGAAAAACAAATCTCAGAAACTCTTGGGCAACTTTGCAATTTAGATCCATTCTGGCTCTAAAATTCTGTGAAAGTTTATCTTATCCAGTATGTTCTAAGTTGTAAGAGAGTCTATCAAGATAGCTCTTTTCAGTTACTCACCTATATATTATCTCAAAAAGGTCATTTCTAGGTAAATAAGGATAATCAAATGGGATTTTCTTAGTAGAGTTTTTTGGAAAAAACCACTTAATCAATTTAATTCTTCCCCTGTGGGAGACAATGTGCCGTAAGAGACAGAAACCTGGTTTCATAGCCATGATGACCTGGATTTAGATCCTCCTCCTTACACAAAATGACTGTGTGACCTTGTACATGTCATTTAACTTATCAGTACTCTAGGCAATTCTCTAAGAATATAAGTTGCAAAGAAGATCCTGACCTGTATTAGTCAAGAGTTTTCTCATTTGGGAGTTTCTTCTAGCAATGAAATCTCTTCCTTGTTAAGCTTCACGATGCCCTCAAAATGTGTACAGTGCTACTTGTTCTGGAGTGAAGAAAGTTTTCTTTCATTCTCCTTTACTATTCTAAAGGCCCTAACCTCCCTGTCTCAAGCAGAGGAAAGACATGGATATAGGAATGGATTGTCCTATGACTAACAGGTAGAAAATATTGACTGGACTGAAATAAGCATGAAGAGAAGTAAGGTGTTTTAAGACAGGAAAATGAATGTTCACCTGAGGATAGAGATAAAAGGACTTGAAATGATGATCAAAGGAATTGATATTTGATCCCATATTCATGCCTTTCCTCTGATTGTGCCCCTTTCTAGAATGCTCTTCCTCTTTACGACTTCTTAAAATTCTTAATTACTTTCAAGATTCAGTTTGAGTATCATCTTCTATATGAAGACTTGCCTTTTCCCCTTGCTGCTAGTACCTTCCATCCCCATCAATTCAAATGTGTTTTGCCTCTGTTTTGCATATATATATATATACATTATATATACATGCATATATGTGCATATATGTCCATATGTGTGTGTGTATATATATATATATATATATATATACATACATACATACATACATATGAATGTACCTGTGGCCTCTCCACTAAAGATGCTTGAATGGAGAAAATAGCTCTCTCTTCTCTTTGTATTTCAGCACCTGGCATAGTACCTGCACACAGCAGGCACTTAAGAAAACCTTACTGACTGAGTATTTGCACTTGATATTGCTAAGACCTGTTTTAGTTGTAAATACTTTGATGTACTGGGATTTTATAAGGTACTTATAATAGCATCAGGGCTTCAATGTATAGCTTTGTTAGGATTTTAGTGACTGGCAAAATTGTCATACTTAAAAAAGTTGACTGTGTCATCTATGGGTTGGAGATGGTAAAAGGAACATATATATCCACAAATACATGGAGATGCTATGGCATAACCCAAAAGAGCAGGGGAGAAGGATAGAATTGACTGAATTCTCACCTAATCACTCTCTAGTCAGTCAATAAATATTTGTTAAGTTCTTATGACACTAATGCTGAGCACTAGGGATACAAAGAAAAGCAAGAGCAGTTTCTGACCTCAAGAAACTCACAATCTGGGGCAGTTAGATGGCATAGTGGATAAAGCAACTGGCCCTGCAATCAGGAGGATCTGAGTTCAAATTCAGTCTTAGATACTAGCTGTGTGACCCTGGACAAGTCACTTAACTGCCTCCAAAAAAAGGGAAAGAAACTTACAATCAAATGGAGGAGATGAACATGCAAATTACTCTGTACAAATAAAATATTTACAGAAAAATTTAGAGATGATCAACAGTCAGAAGGCACTAGCATTAAGGGGAATTGGCAAAGGCTTCTTGTAAAAGGTAGGTTTTTAGCTGGGACTTGAAGGAAACCAAGGAAGTCAGGAAGTAGAAGTGATGAGGAAAAAAAGTGTTTCAGGCCTGGAGGAAAATGCACAGGCATTATGTTGCTATATATCATTATATTGTAGTGCCCCACAGAGCTCTGCTGAATCGTGAAGCTTTTGAAGGTTCTATATCCCAGGAAAAACATGAAACAATGGCATAGCATATCTCTGAAGATGTTTCCATCCAGGCATATAGGAGTGACCCATGTGCTCATCCAAAGCTAGAGCATATGGTACATATTTTCCTCTTAGCAGCAGTCTGCCCCAGGAAAGGACTGCTGACCAAAATTACAACAGTATTCTCTTTGTCATTCAGATTCCACCTTCTCTGGTGGCTGCCATTCAATGGGTACTTGCATGTCCTGGCTCCTCTTTTCTCATAGCAAGAAACATATTTAAGATCTTCTGATCTGGTTAGCATTGCACATCATTCACGACTAAGTACCTTCCCACCTTTATAATCTTCCTATATTTTTTGCCCTCCACACACTCAATTATTCAGCTACACTGACTCACTTGCTGTTGTCCCCACTATCCCCCACCCCAGACATTCCCTCTTCCTATTCTGTGCTTTTTGATTGTCTGTCCCCCATGCCTGGAATGCTCTCTCTCCTCATCTCTACCTCCAACCTTCCTTCAAGACTCAACTCCAATCCCATCTTCTGCAGGAAACCTTTCTTTCCTATTAGTTTCTATTCTGGTTATCTCCCTAAGTGTCTTCCCTCTCTGAATACCTTCCATTTACACTGTTTCTTTTGTATAAAGTGATTCCCATTAAAATATTAACATCTTGATGGTGGGAGCTATGTTTTGCTTTTCTTTGTATCCTCAGTAGTTAGCACAGTGCTTGGCACATAGCAAATATTTAATAAATGCGTTTTAGCTTAATAACTTTTCCTAAGTATACATGAGAGCCTAGTCAACATATGCAGGGAAATCTGTTATAATGACCAATCTGATGATATCCTTAGTTTTTGTAGCACATCCTTGAAGAAATGTGTCTCAAATTTTTGTACTGTAAATATAAAACCTTCCCAAATATAATCCTTATTCCAATTTATGGGGAGCATTGCTATCAACTGGTACTGTACTTCTTTGATAATTCCCTAAGAGTCAGCTAGAAAAGTCAGTTAAAAGCTCAAGTTAAATGGCTTGTGTCTAATAGACTATCCCTTGAATAACTGTGCTTGAATTAATTCCAACCACCAACACTGCCCATCAAACAGACTTGACATTTTTCATATCAATATTCTTTAGGACAACCACTCCTTTTCATCACACATGCAATGGCAAATCACTTGGCCCTTTTAGTCATGGAAATGGTGCCAACTTTGTTATTAGCCTCTAAATGTTTGTGGGAGTTCATGTATAACTCCTGCTATAAAACTTCCTCTTTCAGCCTAGGATGTTAGAGATCAAGAAGTCTGACTCCATTGTAAAATGAGGAAACTGAGGTGATAGAGTTAATGGCAGAAGCAAATTTGACACCTAGGACTCCTGTGTAGTGATCATTCCATCACATCATGTTCCTTATTCCACTATAGATAAGTCAAAAGGAATGTGACTTTTTTTTAGCTGTTGTACCTACCATAGTATGCCTACCATAGTATTGGGTCTTTTAGGATTTGCATAAAAGAATAATTCCTCCTCAAGGAGTACACAATTTTGTTGGGGATTTTTCTAGTTGTCCCTGTAGCATTAGTGGGAACAATGAGATCTCTGCCTTGATTATTTTCCTCTGGCACACATGATGTACCAGGTAGACAAAGGAGTCATAATGAGAAGAAATATTGCTTTAACTTCACTTATATTTTATGCATCAGTACTAAAGAGAACCTAGGAAAAAGGAGAATCTGCCAATTCAGTAAATACCCTTCGAAAGCTATGGACAAATCAGATGACACTACTGCCCCAGCACTGCTGTATTTGCCTTTGTCTCCCTATGTGTTTTGGTCTGTAGTCATTAATAGCTTGGCCTCCATGAAGCTGTGGCAAAGGGGAGCATGTCAGAGCAGCTGGCCAAAATTAAATTACAGCATCCTCGCTCTTTGCATTAAAGTCTCCACTCAGTGACGGAGGCTGGTAATCGTGTCCGGATTTTCCTTAAAGACAATGGCCCTCCATGCAACTGGCCACACTCTGTTAATTCATGCTGTCAGCTTCCTTTATTGGCTGTGGGGAATGCAGTATTGATTCCTGATCTCAGCAGCAGCACAAAGAACCACTAGTGCATGGTCAAAATGCAGCAATAAAGGGCCAACAGCTTGAGAAAAGCAGCCGTTCCGTCACACAAACAAGGTCAATTAGAGGACAGTGCAGCGTAATAGAAATAGCATTAGCATCCCTCTTCAACCACATGATATCACGCTGGCAGGATTGACAGTAAGGAAAATAAGGTTTAATGCCAAATAAATATAAAAGCATTTAGTATAATTCAATTTAAAACCCTCTATCACTTTTAAAGTGCTATGCCTAGCAAAATATTTGGCTTAATAATGGGTAGAAAACTACTGCATGTTCTTAAAAACTATTTTCAGATAAAATTTTGCAGGAACTAGCCAATTAGCCATGTACAATGAAACTGGTGCACATGAGTTTATTAAGAAATGACTAATTTCTTATTCAGAGCTCTGAAGTGGTATGCCTACTTGTATTTATTCCATTTTTGACATTAGACTTTCCAGATCTCTAGAGTGTAATAATGAGGGAACAAAAGATTTTTTTAATACTTTTAGTTTAAAAGAAAGTATATTTTTCTGGGTTTTCTTTCTTTTTTTTTTAAAGTTGCTAGGAATTGCTGGGCCCTTTTGTTCAAATACTTGCAATCACTACTTTTATTTATGGAAGAGTTTTTCTTACCTTCCTTTGTCAGCTCAAAATTAATTACAAATGTAAAGCGCATCATGCTGTTAACACATACACTATGTGGGAAACAAATTATACTCTCAAAATAGATAATAGACAGCTTGGATAGGTAATTGATAAACCTACACTGCATACAATAACTGAATAGATTTTAGAAAAATATATAATTGTTTGGATTGGAAAAGATTCATTTGTTTGAATTCTCCTTTAATGATGAATGTGCTCAAGGTTGGCTAGGAGCAACTCATTAAAGTGCATAAAAGCTTCTAAAGAAAGTTTGAACCACTGTGCCTTTGAAAGTGCCCATTAACCACAGAGAATTTACCTAATCTAATAGTCTGATGCTGTGGTATAATTTGGCCAAAATAATGGTATCCAAAGACTCAATGACCAAATACTGTACTTCCAACAATGCTTCATTATGGGTTATGAATAGATTTGTGAATTAGGGGACTGAAATCTCAAATGGAACTTATGACTTTAACATGCACTTTCTTGTATACTGTCCTCCATCAGTGGCAACTGACCTTTGGCTTCTTTCTGAAAAAGATTCATTTCCTTTTTTCTTTCACAGAGGTTCAGCAATCTCTTTTAGTTAATTTTTATAAGTTATATAATGGTAGGAATGTCATAGAAGGTCAGATCTGGTCTCTTTCCCCTGATTTTAATTTTTATGTAGATCTGGCTCACATCTCTAGCAGGCTAGAGAGAAAGACCCACAAAGAAATACTCAGAACCTTGACTTATTTTCCTCCAGAGCCTAAAAGATCAGACAGGCACATTGCGTAATAGGAAGTATCACTCTCTTAGTACAGCAGCTTTCTAGTGGCCTAAGTACATATTCCTTTGTCACAGGAATCAGGAGGTTTCTAAGTTCTGGAACCACTCAAACTAAGGAATTCAGACAGTGGAGGCATAATTGTTCAAGTCTGCCACAGAAATTAATGATGTTAGAGAGCAATGAAGAAACATTTCCTGGACAGGTAGATGCTATGCTATTAGCTTGTTTTGTGTATATAATTAGTTTCTTATATAGATAGACATCCATAGGTAGGCTGCTGCATATGTGCTCTCATTCCACATTCTTATCAGAACTGCAGCTAATCTATATACCCCAGCTTTCATCCTGTATCCACAGTCTGTATCTTGCTCGTAAAATTGGATTCAGAGAATTCTGGCCATCTAACTCACTTGTCATTTTGCTTTTCTAGTAAGCCTAGAGACTCAGATTAGATTTAAGGGTTAGGATGACAATGATAGTGGCATTTAGTAAGCACCTACTGTGTGTGGAGAAGCACACCAAGCACATGGGGAGATGTAAAATTTATCTAAGCTTCTGCCATGATTGAGCTACAGTAAAATAAATAGGATGCATAAATAAATCTAATATACATTATTATAAAAGTGCTTTGGAGAGAAATGGAACAAAGTGCCATATGCAATTTGAAAGGTGACATTATTAACCAGGAGATCTTGGAAAGTACCTTGCCAGAGGTGGCATTTGAATTGAGCTTGCAAAGATCGAATGTAGGAGGTCAAGAGAAATAGTGAGGGGATCATACATAAAGGGAAGAATGTGAACAAAAGCACACAGGCAGGGAAGTATAGGTCCAGAGGGGAGATGAATCTGTTTGTAGCACAGACTATATAGATAAGGACAGGTAATGGGAAGTTGAAGGGGCCTTCACCTTCAAGAGGAACTGGAATTCTATTCCACAGGCAACAGGGAATCACTTAAGCTTTTTAAACAGAGGAGTGAACTAACCAAATCTATGTGTAAGATTTTTCTGCTATGGTTATAACATTTATTTTTACCCATGATTCCTCACTATTACTGGACCTCAGGAGATGTATAACTTTAATGATCTTCCTCAGAAGGGTCAAGTAGTGTTCTCCATGGGAATGAGAACCCTGCACCCTTCCTTCATCTCTGTCCTAAAAATGACACCAGTGTAGCCTTGCCTCCAGTTGTTGGTATGTTTACATCTGTTTAATGCGACCTTAGGGTAGCACACAGTAGGTGCTATGTAAATACTCATTGGCCGTTGACTGTCTTAGACAATGGAAAATGAATGGCCTCATTATCAACTAAGCTTTTTTTGGAAAATTGGTAATAGAAACTTTTGCCATAAGAGAGTCACAAGAGGACCCCTGGGGAAGGAACAGGTAGACACAACACACTGTCTTCTGGCTGGTTCAGAAAAGAAACATAAAAGCATTTGAATGTTAGAAACCTTTGCAATGATCTGCAGATAGTGTGACCATACCTTTTCAGAGGACTGGAGATTCACTTGGGTCTCTCCCTCCCTCTAATATCAACCTAAGGACTCTCCTAGCATTAAGAATATAGCATGCCACGTATCTGTGAACAGTCAATGACCCTTCTTTCTCCATTTCTGATATCCCAAATATATTATCTCCAGCAACACCAGGTTTAGAAAGGTAGGGCAATGGGGAACAACTTCCTCACCTCATCCCTTTGCTTCTGTAGAAGCAATCTAATTACAGGATTGGGAAATACCTGATGAGCAAGAAAAGTTCTGTGTATGCAGCAGTGTTTTATAAGGGAGGTTTTCTATGGAGGGTCTTACTGTCTTGCTTCATAGCCCAAGAAACTCCCTCCTCCAATGAGGGACTCCTTTGCTGTCTCATTGAGTTAAAGTCAATAAAAGAAAAGAAAAAAATTAATTCTTTCTATGTGTCAGATATTATGCTAAACACTGATGATATTAATTTAAAAAATAAAACCAATCCTTATCCTCATGGAGCTTATAGAATAATGGGGAAAGACAACACATGTAGAGGAGTGGGAGACAGGGATGAGAAATTTGGGTCTAGGAAGTTGCAAAAGATTGTAAGTATAGCAAAGAGAACTTGATTGGCACATCCTTTCTAAGAATGGTAGTCTCGTTTGAATTACTGCTCTGAGAGCTAGAGGAAGAAAGTGTGTGTGTGTGTGTATGTGTGTATATGTGGGTATGTATGTGTATATGTGTATGTGCAGGGGGTGTATGTATGTGTTTGTGTGTGTGTTGTGTATGTGTGTGTGGGGGTTGTGTATTGGGAGGTGGTTGTACATATAGCAGCACAGCATGAAAATAGATGGAGAAAAGTGCCATCCCTGGCTTTGATTAGGAAGAATGCTCACAGTGAGGAGCCCAGGATCCCAGTCAGAGGTCAGTTAAGTGGCATTAAGGAAATATGTCCCAAGAAGAGTGATATAGAAGTGATCTTGGGCTCTCAAAGGTTATTCCAGTGTAACTCAAGCATTGATAGAGTTGGCAACATGGTATGATGGAAAAGGTTCTAGATTTGGAGTTAGAGATCCTGGGTTCAAATCCTGACCCTGACACTTAATAGCTGTGTGACTTTATGCAGTTCACTTTTCTCTGAACTTTTTAGTGTCCTTATCTATAAAAAGGGAGATTGGCCTGCATAATTTCTAAAATCCCTTCCAGATCTCAATCTCTAATTATAAGTCTATAATTAAATGTCATACGAGAAGTTTCATGGCTAAGGTCAAAGTATCCTATCACCAGTTGCCTATGGGGTGACTGATGACTCTTCCAGCCAGGCTAAGAAACTGAACCGTTGTTTACCCAAGAAAGTGAAAAGAGGGTTCATCTTCATGAAAGTATAGATCCTTGAAGCATTGGATGCTTAACCTATTTATTTTCTACCCTTTTTTGTTCACAGATGGGACTTCATGATAGGAACATCGAAATGTGTGGGTCTTGGTACTTAAGGCTATTTGGAATAAGAGGTTTTATGGAATAAACCATAATAACAAGAAGACATGATGTCGTCATTTACTGATCACTCCTTACCTAAAATTTGTAGTTGTATTTGTATTTAATGAAATGTCAAATTCTTCCCTTTAAGCTGCTTTTCCTAGAAACAGTGTGGTTGAGAGAAAATGCTATTTTTTGTCTGTTTTTGTTTTGATATCTTTTGATCATCATAATGCTTAAGATGCTGTCATCGGTGCTGACTGGTATGAAACCTTTAAGGGAAAGTTCATTTTCTAAAACATAGCCTGTATTAACTCTGTGTAACTATATGGAGTATCATATATTTATGTTCATAAGGAAAACATTAAATGTATTCCAAAGAATGAGAGACCTTGAAAAATAGAAAATGTTTACTTGCATTCCCAGAATACATGTAGCCTGGAAATGGGACTATCACCCAACTGTTCCATAAGAAGCAATATTCTCTTAGTCCATTTCTAATTAAATGTAAATCATATGTGGGAGTGGGGAGGGAATTGTGGTAGAATGGAAGCAGAAATATATTGGGGGTCTAGGGGCTTAGTTTCAGATTCTTCCCTTACCATTTATTACCTGTGTACCCTTTGAACAAGTCCCTTAACCTGTCTGAGCCTCAGTTTCCTCATCTTAAAAAAAGAGAATGATGGCCTCTAAGGAATCTCCTAGTTCTAAATCTATGATACTATAATTCCCAAATATAGAGATGTGTATGTATATAAAAATGTATTTCTCACTGTCCTCACCTCAGTCACTCTTAATATCTCCTCAGTGTCCTCTAAATAGCTTTCTAGATCTCTCCTGTATCAATTTAGATCTGTGGCCTCATTTCCTTTTCTCTGCTGGAAACATTCCTTTGTTTGTTTTAAAGGAAGAAAAAGCTGTTTGGCTCCTGCTACCAAGAAAGCAAGGAAAGGGGCATTTAAAATGAATGTATTATTTTATATGAAAGATAAAGTCATTTAAAGCTAAGCTTTTAATATCAAAATATCCTTAAGTATCCTTAGGATGTAGCATCTTCTGGTTAGTTGGCTTATAGCCCAATAATTAGGCAAAGTCATTAGCCTAAAAACAAGTACAAATTAATTATAACCAGATAACTTGTCCTTATAGAATAGATGAACAAAATTAGGTTTCTGGACCGCAGGGGTCTGAACATACAAAAACAGTTGTCCAAGTAGGTAACTGACCTGCTATGGTGCTTGTTTCTTTATATTATGATGCAAGCAAGTTTTGTACACTAAAGAAAACTCATTATGGCTTTCTGTAAATTGAAGTTTCTGTTCAATTCAATTAATTCAACAAACAGTTATTAAGTGCCTGGTATATTCAAAGCAGTGTGATGGGTGATAAGGAGCTAAAAATAAATCAAAATAATACAAATTCTGACTTCAAGAAGCTTATATTCTAATGTAATAGGATGTGATGAATCAGTGAGTCCATTGATACTCAATCCTCTCTTAGGCATATATTCTGTACTTCAATTATCAGACCTTTAAAGTATTTGCTACAGGAATACAGGAAGTATTGTCCCTACTGCTAATACAATTCAACTGAACAAAAACATGATTAAACGTCTATTATGTGACAGGTCCTGATGATACAAATGAAAGTCTATCTCCTCAAGGATCTTAGATTCTAATGGGAGAGGGGGGCTTGTTTAAATGAAACTTTAAAAAACCTGTCATTTTATTAGTATGGGGGACTCCCAGTGAAGAAGCTCTGTTTACCAATGCAGATCATGTCCTGCTCAACAATTTATAAGATTAACTGGGGTACTAAGAAGTAAAATGACTTGCTCAGGGTCATAGAACCAGCATGTGTCAGAGGCAGGATTTATACATCCTGACTGAATTCAGCTTTCTATTCCCTTATACCACACCATCTTTGGCATACAAAATATTTGGGGGGGGCGGGTTGAATCACTTATTTATCTTTTACATACAGAAATTTGAGAGGAAATGGGAATGAAGTGAAACCAGCTTTATAGAATTTTCCCCTTCAGGTCTAGTGGGGAGAGTTGGTTTTAGGAGATATAGGAGACAGAGTGAAATCCCATAATTTAAAAAATAAATCTCCTGACAGACATCCAGATGTTTCAATTGGAATCATAACATTTTTTGAAGCACCATTTTCTCTAAGTAATATCCCCAAGCTAAGCAGTTTTAAGGTTATATTTGAAAGTAACAGCATTTAAATTCTTTCTTCCGTTAAAAGCATCAAGATGGACAGATAAACTGAGGCAGCAAGACAAGCAGTGTTGGGCTGTGGCCAACACTAGGGGTTGTGAGTCCATTCACAAAGAGAGAATGGGCAAATTCTACAGAGTCAAAAGTCAAAGTAATTTTAGCGATGAAGGTGGGAGAGGAATGTTACCTTAGGTGAGCTTAGAGGGAGTTAGAGACAGAGAGAGACAGAGAAAGACAGAGAGAGACAGAGAGACAGAGACAGAGACAGAAAGAGAGACAAAGACAGAAAGAGAGACAGAGACAGAGACACAGAGAGACAGAGACACAGAGAGACAGAGACACAGAGAGACAGAGACAGAGGAACACATACTCCATTGAGCTAATGTTTATCTATTAGGGTGTTAAGTATTAATTTGCTGATCCTTATTCTATCAGAAGAGAATAAAGTGTTATTAATAACTTAAGAGAGTAAGATGGTGGAGAGTATCTGAGTCAGGATCAATTCAGGAAGACAAAGAAGTAATGTTGTTAGTGGAGCATGCCACAGATCATCTATATACCATAAAAGAAATAATTTGGCAATGCATATGGGAAACATCACAAATCTGACATAGAGCTGTGAGAAAGTATGGATGGAAAGATTCAATAATCCTAACATCTGGTAAAGCTCTCTCTATGCCAAAAGCAAGGCAGTTAATAAAAATTTTACTCACCTTAATGGTAATTTAATTCTGCAAATGATGGAACAAGTAACAAGGGGAAATGCCTTTGGTAGACCTTATCCTTGCCAAAAGAGAAATGATGTCATATGCTATGCTATGCTGTGCTACATGCCATTCAGTAATAATTTATTAAATGCCCACTATGTGCTAAGTACTATGCTAAGCACTGAGATACAGAGAAAGGTAAAAGACAGTCTTTGCCCTCAAAGAGTTCACTGTCTAACGGTGGTGGTGGGGAAGGAAACAAACAAATATGCACAAATAAGCTATATACAAGATACATAGAAAATAATTAAAGGGGGAGAGATGTTTGAATTAGGAGGAGTTGGGAAAGGCTTCCTATGGAAAGAGGGATTTTGGTTGGGACTTGAAGAAAGCTGGGAAAGTCAGAAAGCAGAGATGAGGAAGGAGAGCATATTCCAGTGTGAAAAATAGCCAGAAAAAATGCCAAGAGTGAAGTATCTTGGATGAACAAGGCACAGTGGATTGGAACACCAGGGAAGCCTATGTCATTGGTTCAAATTATAAGTGGAAGAGAGTAAAGTGTAAGAAGAATGGAAAGGTGGAAGCATGTTAGGCTTTGGAGGGTTTTGAATGCTAAGCAGAGGATTTTGTATTTGATTCTGAAGATGATAGAGAATAAAGTTTAATGAGTAGGGAAGATGATTGGAAGTAAACTTTAGGAAAGTCTCTTTGGTACCTGAATGGGTTTGATATGATATGATATGATATGATGTGATATGATATGATATGAAAACAAATACTTAATATGTGCCAGGCACTGTTCTCAGCCCTGGTAATATAAATGCAAGTAAAAGAGATAGTCTGTTCTCAAGGCTTTTACATTCTAATAGAGGAAGACTATATATACACACACACATATATATGTGTGTATATACATATATGTATGTTTGTACATACAGTTAGAGAAAGGATGTTATCTTAAGGCATGCTGTCATAAATTGGAGATGACTAGAAAGTGGCACACTTAGCCTTAGAGCAGGACTAGATAAGTTGAAAGCTTACCAGTCAAAGTGTGGGAGTCCTATTTTAGGATGGGGAGAGAGAAGAGAATAGAAGAGTGGTGTTAGAAGAAAGAACACGGAACTGTAATTATCATGACAGTGGCATGTTGATCCTGAGACCAGAACTATATTAAGAAGAAGTCAGACAAAAACATTTAAGTGCCTACTATGTTCTGGTCACAAAGATACCCCTTGTTCTCCAAAAGCTCAGAGACTCATGGCAGTGGTTGTAGAAGTAGAAATGATAAGTACCTTGGGGTAAGTGACAATTCATAGAATTCAGGATAGAAAAGGAGTAAAATTAGACAAATCTTGACATACACATTAGATCTAAGAAGCTATTCTCAAAGCTTCAGCAACAGGATAAATGGCCTGATGTGCTATAGAGCATGTCAGTCCAAGAGTGATGCAAGTTCTAAAGATTGGAATTCTGAAGATGAACAGAAATGTTTCTGATGGAGATGAGAGTCATTGTCTGAAGAGACCCATGTGGCTGCATATGGAATGTATTATCGGATTTATGTTAAAAAAGATAAGTTCATAAAAGAAAAAAAAGACAATTTAAATGGCATAAAATTAAAAACTAAATTTTATACATGTAATACAGATTGTTCACTTATCAATCTGCATTCTTCCTCCTATCCAATCAACTTGATGAAATTGCTCCAAGTGTGGAGCTTAATTGGAAAGGAGCATTATTTATTGAGGTATATTTGAGAGATATAGACTATAACCCGTTGTTTGGATGACCCCATGCAGTCCTCTGATTAGTCCTCTGTAACTGGAATTGCTTCCTAGTGATTAGTAGATGAAGACCCTGGAGGATGGACTTCAGTCTGAAGAATCAGTCTCACTTCTTTTTCTGTCCTCATCCCCAAGACATTCATAAGAATGGGTTATGAAAGTGCTCCCCATTATTTTCTTTTTATTCTTTTTGTTTATCAGGCTAAAGTGCAACAAAAGGAAGGAAATTTTCCCTCCTCTGCCTCCTTATCACTAGCCTCAATGGTGACTTACCACTACAACTTGTCACCAAAGGAGACATTTGCTTACTCAAGGAAGTCTACAACTAGAGTTTCTGCATCTCTTAATTTCTGGATGCATTCTGCATTTCAGTCGCAAGTGGTAGTGGTAGTAGTAATTGTGATGGTGGTGGTAGTAGTAATAGAAGGAGGAGGAGAAGAAAGATGGGGAGGAGGAAGAGATGTTGTATTCTGAACATGTCAACAACTAGAAATCCAGAGTAATGGATATTTGCAAACTTAGTGGTTATCTCATAGGTAATTCATGAGTTTGACAGTCAGACACTAGCTACTCAAGAGGCAGAAAATTTCCTTTGCATCAATCTTCTAGAAGGAGATGACCACCAACCTGGACAGTTTGATAGGAGATATGGAAGTAGGTGCTTTAGATTCAAAGACAAAAGTAAAGTGGTTCTTCTCCTTAAGGAACTTAAGAATATATAAATGTATATATATATACAAACACGCATACACATAATACACACATAAGAAAAGCAACAAAGTATTTGATACTGAGGCATCTTAGAATCAAAGGCACTCACAGCTAAAATTAAGCTTTTATCATACAGGGGTATTTGAGCTTAATATTGAAGAAACTTGAAGGGAATCCAGAAAGTAGAACTGAGGACATTCCAGGCTTGGTTAACAGCCAGTGTAAATCTCATTTCAGAGGGATAATGCATAAGAAGACTGGAAAAGTAAAAAGATGTCAATTGTGAAGGGTTATATATTCTAAAGGAGTATATATTTGACCCTATAGATAATTACTGTGAGTGGTTCTGTTATGTGTGTGTGTGTGTGCTCATCCTTCATTGCTGAGAAGACCATGCCATCAGAGAAATGATGATGTGACTTGCACTTGACTTTATTTTGAGTGAGGGAAGGCTGTCCAGGTCACCAGCCTCACTTCTCTTCCAGAGCCATCTGAATCCGGTGACCAGATATTCATCAGGATGACCAAAGATGATCCGGGATGAGGCAATTGGGGTTAAGTGACTTGCCCAAAGTCACACAGTTAGTGAGTGTTAAGTGTCTGAGGTGAGATTTGAACTCAGGTTTTCCTGACTCCTGCACTGGTACTCTATCCACCGCACCGCCTAGCTGCCCCGAATAACTCTGTTAGGTATGAAATGAAATATAAAAATATTCGTTCAGCAGTGCCATATATATATTTTACTTTCTGTGATAACATAGTGTCTATAATGGGCTATTTGATTGTTAGATGTTTCCTGTGAGGGAGCATGACATAGACAGCTAACTTGAAAATCAGAAAGACCTGAGTTCAAGTGTGACTCTGATACATACTTACGTACTATGTGACTCTGCATAAGTCACCTTACCTCTCAGTGAGCCCAATAACTCTCTAAAAGTATGAGTTGTAGAGCAGGCACTGATTCACATTTATATAGGAAGTGTCCTTACTGGTAGTTCCCTTTATAAACGAAATGACAGGTCTGTCCAGAAAATTTGTTGTTCAGGTGCATTTGTGAGCTCTTTGTACCTTAATGCAATTTGTGTAGTGAAGCAAATAAAGTTGCCCCATATCAAATTCCTATAATGACAATGAGTACTTTTTTTTTGGAGGCAATCAAGGTTAAATGACTTGCCCAGGGTCACACAGCTATTAAAGGTCTGAGGCCTCATTTGAACTCAGATCCTCCTGACTCCTGGGTCAGTGTTTTATCCACTATACCACCTATGTGCCCTTATCCTCAGTAGTTTTGTAAGAAGGTACACTGTCACTCACATATGGACGAGTCCCATACATGATCCATAACAAAACTTTAAGATATTTCCTTGGAGTTTTACTCTAGAGTAGGAGGAAAACTTTAGAAAGAACCTGACCTCATTGGAGTCAGAATCCCAGGGATCAAACCCAATAATGTGAGCTGAGAATCCTTTGGAGGGCTCCTGTTCCATCAAGTACATATGAAAAGAATTAATAAAGATACAGTTAGAAGAGAAACTGTAAAGTGATAAATTATTTGGCTCAAATGTTACTGAAAAAGTTTTATATTTATTTATGAAATTATTAAAATGCATAACAGTGGCCATTCTCCTATAAAAATGGTAAAAATACCAATTCAAATGAGAATGTCTCTGCAAAAAACACAGCTCAAATGACTAATATTATGTCATATGCAGATTAAACAATCTCAGTGTTTTCTCACATCCTGCAAACTGGCAAAGACTAAAAATATGAAGAGTCATTATTGGAGAGACTATGGGGACACAGACATACTGATACACTGGTGGTAGAACTCTGAATTGGTAGAGTTCTTCTATACCTTATACTTGGCTCTATGTCAAATAACGATTATGCCATCAGTATCTTTTTACCCAAGAATTTCACTATTGGAATACGCTCCTAGTAAATCAAAGGCAGAAACAAAGGTGCAACATTATACCAAAATATTCATAGCAACACTCTTTTAGGTGATAAAAAACTGAAAATAAAGTGAATGCCAATTAGCTGGGGAAAAAACTGAGGAAAAGAACAGCTAGGAAAAGAACAGTATGGATGCAATAGAATATTTAGTAAAGTGGTAACATGGTCAGACTTTCCCTGTAGGGAAATCTAAGTGCAATATGGGTTGCACTGGGGAGAGATGAGGCAAGGAATTCAAGTAGAAGATTAATGCAATAATCTTCATGTAAGGTGATGAGGGGCCTGAGCAGGCTAGTCACTGTGTGAATGGAAAAACTAACATAAAAGGAGTTATGAAGGTAAACATGAGATTTGAGCTACCTGGACAACATACTTTGACAGCAGATTGAATATGTAGAATGAGTGAGAAATGGAAGATGACCCAGATTGTGAGTTTACATGGCTGGATTGATGGTGGTATCCTGGATAGTAATAGCTAAGTTAGGATAAAGGGAAGGTTTTGTGAGAAAAGAAAATGAATTCTGTTTCAGACATGTTGAGTTTGAGATGCCTGCTGAATATTAAGTGATATAAAATTGAAATAAATTTAAATTAAGATAATTTTTAAAAAGACCATATATAGAAGATAGGAAAGGGTAAGTAAGAATGAAGACAAAAAATAGGTTTTTTCAAGAAGAATGCTAGCAACACTACTACTCGGAATGGATTGAATCTGGTGAGTAACACTGTGAACAAGAAAACAATTTTTTCTACCTAAGTATGTTGGGGGCTCAGTGAAGAGATAGGACCAATGCTTAGTTTGGATGGCTTTATGAAAATGAATTACAATAGGAAGTCTGCACTATTCAAGTCTGACTTTATTTCTCTGTTCTCTTCCAAGAAAACGGTGAATGTACCTTAAGATTGAAGATATAATAAAAATGTTTAGCAGGAAATGGAAATCCAGCAATACTATCTAACTGCCTTTACTTAACTCAGGTCAGAAGTTTGAAAGAACTGCCTCATAGGGTACTGAATGAACTGGCAGATGTAATTACTAACTCATTTTCAGCAATCTTTTGGAGGTCTTTGAGATCTCCAGTGGATGTTTTTCACAAAATGGAAGAGATAACGGTCTGCCAGATATAGACCAGTGAGCTTCAATTTTATTCCTAACAAAATTCTAGAATATGTTTTTAAAGGAATGACTTTTGAATATTTTTAGAAAGGTAAGCTTTTTGTCAAGAACAGATTCAGCTGAAGGGATCTTTCGTTAGTTTTTACCTTGAAGCTTAATTATACTGGTGTTTCACAGTGTACTATGCTGGTGCCTCATCAATGTATAGAAGTGACTCTGAATTATCAAATGCTATACCAGCAGAGACTACTATAGGAAGGCTTTGATCATGGACCTAGCAAAAGACTGAGTTTTACTTCAGGGACCAGACTAGCTAAGCCTGGAGAAGCTCATTGCTAATAAACTAGATAACCATTAGGTGATGAATTCTTTGGTCATGACAGCCAATAGAACAGAACAATCCAAATGATCCTCAGTTCTACACAACCTCTTTTGGATTCTGCAGTGATAGTAACAGCATGAAAGAAGCGAGGGGTATAAGATACTGAGAAGTGTACCATTTTGAGTCAATCTGTGCCACTTTAATTTAGCTGTTGTAAGTCAACTGATATCTTTGATCATTGACTGATGAGTAGGCATACTGCTGGAGAAACTAAATCATATCAATATTGAAATTATGATTATAAGCAAAAGAGAAGAAAGAAAGGAATTATAGATAAATGGAAAGATGGTTCACAGGTTTTTCTAAAGGGGCAAATAAAGGAATTGGCAGAGTTGGATTTATTGGGGACTCAAAGATAGTAAAAACATTATTTCATGGAACTTTAGGGTCATCTCATATTACAGTGCCTAAGTATTTGCGAAAAGACTACCATGAAAATATTTGCAGATTGTGCATCAATATCTGTTACATAGAATAAAGAAAAAAATACTACAGAAAACTCAGTAAGTCCCTCAACAAGTTAAGTCAACATATATTTTGATATTTGGTATTGTTGTTCAGTCATTTTTTAGTCAGTACAATGCTTTGTGATCTCATTTGGGGTTTTCTTGACAAAGACTCTGGAGTGCTTGCTGTTTCATTCTCTAGCTCATTTTACAGATGAGGAAATTGAGGCAAAAAAGACCAAGTGAAAAGTTCAGGCTTCACATAGCTAGTAAGGGTCTGAGGACTGATTTGAAATCAAGAAGAAAAGTCTTCCTAACTCCATGCCTAGCCCTCTACCCACTGCACCCCCTACCTGCCCCAGTATATTCAGTGACATCAATATGTAAGTGAGAATAGACAAAGATAATGAGGAATATATTGGAAAACAGATCAGAAGTGAGGGATACTAAGATTTGCAGACTGTATTAGAGTCTCATGTCCATGCATCATGAATATTGTTTTTGAGAAAAGAACTAGTAGATTCTGGGATCCATTAAGCACACATGTCACAAAAAAGAAAAAAAAGATGTTTACATTTTAAGAGTTGTTGACTTGACTTAAGAAAACATCACAATCTACTCATTTAGGAGTCATTCCTGCCTGTATATAGTCAGACCACTGAGTTTTTAGAGCAAAGATCAGAGTTAATACAGTTAATAAATTGCTGGAAAAAATGTGATATATAGTAAAACCATCCCACATTAACTATTAAAATGTTATTGTGATGAAAATTGGATATATACAATGATTTTATAGATTCAATCAATATAAAATAATTGCTCTAACAAGCAATCCAAAATTAACCAATCAATCACCCAAGAATTTATTAAGTTCTTCCCACTATGTGCTAAGAAACAGAGGAACAAAGAAGGGTGAAAAAATGAACCCTATCTCAAGAGAGTTCATATTCTAATGAGAAAATCAAGGCAAGAGAGGTCCATGATCTCTTAAGGAGTAAGTAACAAAGTCTGGAAGGAAACACAGACTTCAAGCTGACACACACCATGCCTGTCCAGAGAATTACATGGAGGAGAAGCGGAAAGAAGTTTGGAATAATAACGATGATGATAGCATTTATCATTAAAATTACTTAAGGTTTACAAAGTGCTTCATAAATACGTCACTTGATTCTTACCATAACCTTGTTTAGTAGAAGTTACTAATATCCTCCTTTTATAGATAGAGAGAAAAATGAGGCTTACAAACTAAGTGATCTTTCCACAATCACCTAGTAGGTATCTGAGGCAGTATTTGAACTTGGATCCTTCTGACCTAAGGCATAATATCCATTTATCCACTATGTCACTTAGCTGCCTATGACTTGACTTGCAAGTGAAGAGATGTGGCAGCCAAGGACAACATCAGTATAGATAAACTCATTTATAAAATATTATGGATAAGAATGATGGAAGATTATAAGGAATAACATCCCAAAGAGCAGAGAAGCAATGAAGCATAGAATCTATTTAAAGTAGGTATGATTGAAGTCCCAACTAAGCAAAAGCTTACCAAGCTTTTCAGTATGAAAACAGAAGGACAAGAAACATAACAAAAATGGAAAAGATCTGCAAAGACTTTTATAATATTTTTTTTTCACCATTGAGAACAATAGACACACTCCACTTAGACTCCAATGCTAAGAGTCTCAGATGTGCTTATGGGAGAGATGTGAAGATATTAAAGAAAATAAAGGTGATAAAAATCAATCAAATTAAATAAAGTGGATACAAAGTAGACAAATGTTAGAGACAACAAAATTGTGTTACGGTGTTAAGTGATACATTTCTAAGGTATGTAAAGGAAAAGAAGATATTAGTGATATAAAAAATCTCAGGCATTATTAATACAAAAAGTTGGATCATCAACAACCAAAAATCTACATCTTTATTTTTATATTTATCCAACTTTAGGGGATAATTTTTATTGTTAAAATATCCTTGAGGATGGTAGGAAATGGTGGCATTTTGCAAGTGGTCTGCCATAGTAAATTATATCTTTGCTATCCTGCAATTGCTTGAATGATGCAGATAACATAGGATTCCTCTGCGCTTGTTGTTTGTTTAATATGTCTAGCAGTTGATTTAGTAGATTAAGATTAGTCTTTGAAGGTTACAGCATGATGTAGCCCATTCATACACCAAATCATTCAAGTTTCCCTAAAAGATACAGAGCAAATTTAATAATAAGGGCCTGCTTCCCACATATACTAAGAATTAAAGGTGATTTAAGAGGTGTTAAGGTTGCCCCTAGTCTTCCACATGTGAGTTTTGGATAGAATGGTTTCCCTGGGAGAGATTAATAATAACTCCCCCAGAAGTAGCTTCCAAATATAATTATATGGCTACACATGTAAGGTAAATACCAGTGATAGGTGTGAGTGAAGAGTCTGAAGGGAGTTTTCCATCATGCAAATATCCTCACCAGGTATTTGCTGCAAAAGAAGGTAGGCATAAGGGAGTAACAACATATTCACCAACCTAGGAATCAACAAGAGAATTCATGCAGAGTCCTTGGAAAGTAATTCCGTTCCCTCCCCTGACTCCTTCATCTTAGGCAGTCTAACATCTGCCCCAAGGGGCTGATCTTCTACTAGTCTAGGGGATTTTTTATTCAGGTTATTAAACTCTCTCTGTTTACATCCTCTCCTATAAATCAACTTCAAGTTGGCTAATGAATACAATCACGGAGTGACCAAAAGGGTTTGTGATTTCCCAAAGGGGCAATCATCACTCGGCTGTTTCCCTACGCCTCACGATGAGGCTGGATGTCTGCTCATCTTTTCCTCCCCAGCTTCTCTCATTCTCTGAAATCTATGTTGGTGCAGCTAGTGTTAAATACACCACAAGGGTTTAGGGCCCAGTAATTTCTTTATCTAACAATGAGAAATTGGTAGGAAAGAAAAGGAGTGAAACACGGAGGCAGCAAAATCTCTAAATATACACAGACAGTGCTGGGCAGCACCAACTGCAGCAGAGACTAAATATACATAGACAGCGCTGGACAGCACCAACTGCAGCAGAGACTATCTGCTCTAAACTTCTCCTTCTTGTGGTAAGGAGCTTCCTCCTCTGACTCAGCATCATGGGAGAGGAATATTGTCTCTAAGGGGTGATGGTGGAGTCATCTCACCAAATCTGGTTCAATCATCCCCACATTCACTAGTCACATTCTCACTCCAGGGGAGTTGTCAATTGAAGCAATAGCCTCAGCAGGAATAGCTAGAACACAATTTAGAGTCCTTGTAAGAGAGAGCAGAGGGACATAGATTCAGACCCATGGGTCTGATGCTGGGAAGTCCACAGGGCATTAAGGTGGAGGAACAAATTGTGACCTCCCACTCTCTACTGTTCTCTCCCTTTTCTAGCACAATTCTATAACCTCCCAGTTTCATAGCATCACTGCTAGTTGTTTGCAAGGGGGAAATCTTTTGTCTCCATGACAAGCCTGATGCTCAGTTTCCAGTGAATCTGTTACTAACTTCTACTCATCAATATCAAACAAAGTATCAAACAGGAATTTTAAGTTTAACAAAGTTGTTTGATATCACTGTGATGGAGAAGACCCATCATATTGTCTCATTTGAAAAGAGATTTTCTGTTGATAGTGAAATTTTCTAGATATTTAAATTTGTAAAGAGCATCATGCCATTCACATCAAGTCCTAGAACATAAGAAGGAATAAAAATGCTATGAAAAGTTTGGCCCAACCATCCATCCATATTTGTGGAGCATAAATAAATGGATGATGATATTATCCAAATTATGATATGCCGACCTGTAGAGCTTATCTATCAGTATGTATGTCTCTGTATGTGTGTGCAAAGGGTGTTCCAAAGATCTTAGTGAAGATTTTTATCTTTAAGAGGTTAAAATTGCACTAATATTTTGGAACAACATATCCTTCTTTCTTACCTATCTATCTATCTTTCTATCTATCTATCTCTCTATCTTTGACAGATTGTACAAATGGATAAAAATTAGGTCTATAATTTTAAAAGGAGGACAACTGACTAAATTGTTTTCAGGAAGTTGTAAAACTCTTTTAAAAACCTTGAACTTATACAAAGAAAAAAGCTCATCTTTTAAAAACTTATATAGCTATGAGTCATGATGAAACATAGTCTCTTTGGAAAATTAAAGTGAGTATTACTCAAAAGGCAGTGGAGAAGCAGAGAGTGGGTGTGGTCAGGCCACATCACAAACTAAATGAAGATTTATCAAGAAGAATCACTATAAAGGAGGTCATCAAGAGGAAATGCATCATTGAAGATAGGGTGGTCATGTAGCAATAGTAAGGCATATTTGATGGGTGAATGGCCCAAATGTTTTTTGCTTATCCTCTCAATGTTGTAAGAAAGTTAAGAAAGTCCCCAACAGTATGGTGGATCTCCTGTGGCAAACTTGCAGTGTTATTTGGATAAGTGTTCTACAAAATATAAGGGCATGGATGTGCTGGGATCTCTATTGATGGAGGGAACATTCATATTGATTAAATGACAGATTCACTGAAGTATTTGAGTAGGTAGAATGATATATCAGGGGAATACTATAAGCCTAGTGCCACTGGGTTTCAGCAAGCATTTGGCACAGTCTCTCAGACTAATTTTTGGGGGATGAGGGTGGGGAAATATATAAATGTGGGTTAGGTGATGATAAAGTTAGGCTAATTCAGAAGTACATAAGCAGACCCAAAGATCCTTCACTGTAGATTTCGGTAATGTTTGTAGGAAATCCAACAGAAATATAGGAATTCCATCAGATATGCCTTACTATCTCCACATAGTTAGCTTGGAGGGATTTCCTACTACTCCTCACTATTGCTTCATAGTTTAAGAGGGATTTCCTCAGTGGCATGCCTCCATATTTGTATCTGTAAATCTTGTCCCTACACTTTTCGACATTATCAGTGACTTGGATGAAAGCACATATTGCTAAGTGACATGCTTGTCAAATTCAAATATGGCTGAAAGTTAGGAAGGATAGTTAGTGTTTTGGATAACAGTATCAGAATTCCAAGACCTTGATTAGGTGAAACTATGATCTGGATCAAAAAATGATTACATTTAGCAGAGAAAAATGTAATGTTCTATATTGCATAAGGAAAACTCAACTCCATAGAGTAGAATGTGAAGACAGTGGGGCTGGACAATAGTTCTGATGGGGGAAACATTCTTTTTAACAGGTTGCAAATACAATATAAGTCAACAGTCTACAAATCTATAACAGTGAAAGAAGCCATTCTAGATTGTATAATGAGTGACCTGATAGTAAACAGGGAGGTAACTATTGTGCACCTTTCTCCTCTGGTCATATTTTGTTTTTCTTTTTAGGCAGGAATTAGATAACTACTTGCAAATGGGGATTCTTTAGAAAAGACACTTAACTGGGTTGGAGTAGATGACTGTTGAAGTCTTAATTAATTAATCAATAAATTAGTCAAAAGTATTTGTTAAATGCCTGCTATGGACTCTTTTAGGTGCTAGAGATATAAGCAAAAAGAATAAAATAATTCTACTCTCAAGGAATTTACATTTTAATCCTGAAATTATATGGTTCTGTAATAGTCCCTCTTGGTTTCAGTCACATTACTTACAAAATGAAAATTATAATGTCTCCCCCAATTTTTTGACAACACATAAGGAAACTCAAACAAGACAAGGAATGGAAAGTTATTTTGAAAACATGCTATTATAAATGCATGATTTTATTATAAAATATAGTTCCTTTATATGGAAGAATTTAGATATAAAATACAAAGAAAATAAAATGTAAGAAGTCAGAAAATCTTTTAAGTTAATGTGATCAAAGAGAAAATGCTGATTTTTCTAATAAAATATTAATTCTATCTAACAAAGGTAACTGTGTATATAGGTTCTACATGTGGTCACCTATACAGTAAGATCTAAGAATATTATGATGTATTATCCTTCTATTACATTGACTTACTGTGGTCTTGCTTTTATTTTCTACCTGGCCTAGAATTCTCATCAGCAGAACTCCGCCTTTTTTTACAAACACATGAAGTGTCTTCCAACGGTTATTGTTAAAAATGTCCATATGTTATCTAGGAGGGTTACAGAGTCCTGTGGATGATTATCTCCAATTAAGGCAGCATCCATTAACATAAATTATTTAAATGAGTAGTTTCCTAGGAATCATATTCTCAGTTTTCAGGAGCTGGAAACAGAACTGAGGCCCAGCCTCTCCATAGTAAACGGCTGTAGCTAGTCTAGTCCAGAGGGACCTTTACCCCAGGCACTAATATCTTGGAGTGGGGGCTGTCACACTTATTCTCTCAGTGATCTGGAGATCAATCGTCCTATACCTTGAAATTATCTGATCTCCAAAGGTGTTGTGGGGAAAGGCAGCTCTTAGGGAGTGGTAGAGTATTGGGGTTTAACAGAGAGTTACTGTCAAGAGAAGAGGGGGAGGGAATGAGCCCTTTCTGTTCCTGGTACAGTTATACCCACTAGTAGATCCTCAAGAAAGCTTTTCTTGACCATTCTTCCACCTCCTTGAGTTTCCCACAAATACTGGGTTTCCTAGTTTCAACTCTGTTAGTTTCTTAGTAAGCAAAAGAAATATGCTAAACTGAATGGCAAAAATTGGTAGTATCGCTGGACTCCTAAATATCCAAGGAGACTTTAAGATCCAAAGGAATGAATCTATAATGATAGAAATTCAAGCATTAGACCTGGAGAGGCAATTGGTGACAAGTAGGCCCTTTCTCAGCATCCCTCAAAACACACCACATGAGCAATCATCTTGTAAGTATGTGAAAAATATAATGGCTGCATTCTTTACTTATATGAATTTCCGTTCTTTGTACATAATATATTGCTGAATTTTAATGGGCATTGAAAAATGCTTAATCCAGGTTTATTGTTGAAGTTGCTGCTATTGCTGTTAGCACTTTCTTTTCAGGAGATACTAGTTGAAGTGTTAAATCTGAAAACAGAGAAGAGGAATTCAACAGCATCTACCACTTAAAGGCAGAATGACAGAATTTGGAACTTCCTAGTTTCAACTTAACCCAGTTCTACTTTCTCCTTTCTTGGCTAGCATATAGGAAATAAGCAATTACCTACTACAGTTGTAAAGAATGGCTGATAAATAGATAATAGAGCAGTTTTTTGTTGCAAAGAAATGGTTGAAACCAAATGAAGAAATCACTGTGATTGGGAGCCATCTTTGGAGGAACACCAGGAATCACTTCCACTCTACTGTATTTGTTGTAGTGATTTCTATGTGTCCTTAAAATAACAATGTTTTCATACTATTTTTCTGGCTATGTCCTTCATTAGAATAGATTGTAGCCCATCTAGGCTTTCTCATCTTGAATAACTGTCATCTACATTCTCTCAGAGAATTTTCATAGAGGATCTACCCCATGTTATGAAGAATTTCCAATATATTTTCTTGCATTTCATAACTGGTTCATACCTTTTTTCCTATTATATAGTTTCCTGATGATACTACTTCCTGTGTATAGGTCATTGTTGCATATATATCACAGTCTTTCTGCACCCAGCATGCAATGTCAATTGCTGTTGGGATTAACATGCAACTTTTATCCCTCCAAAGTTACAGTTTTCTAAAACTTGCCATAATATTGTGTCATTAGGAGAACTTGCTTTTGTTGAAAAGATTGGATTTTTTGTGGGAAAATGACTTAAGATTATCAAAATTTCTGCAGTTTCCCAAATTCAATATATTGCTCTTTTCCTCCTATTCAATTATTGTTCCAACAACTCATAACCCATTTACAGCATCCAGGCTTCATATTCCTGCTACTGGG
>CM053773.1:22411806-22465731 GCA_028658325.1 Potorous gilbertii | reverse complement strand
CCCAGTAGCAGGAATATGAAGCCTGGATGCTGTAAATGGGTTATGAGTTGTTGGAACAATAATTGAATAGGAGGAAAAGAGCAATATATTGAATTTGGGAAACTGCAGAAATTTTGATAATCTTAAGTCATTTTCCCACAAAAAATCCAATCTTTTCAACAAAAGCAAGTTCTCCTAATGACACAATATTATGGCAAGTCTTAGAAAACTGTAATACACTCTATGTACTTATAATTTTCTATTATTCTCTGTAGTGTTTTACAAATTAAATTTTATTTTATATCAATATTGGCCTTGACTTCCATCTATTTTTCCACCTGGTAAGGAGATCAAATACTTGCCACCTAAGGCTATTTCCAGGCCACTTCACTGAGGTGAATTTTTTTAATGTTGCCCTTCTCTGGTGCCTCATTTTGGTGTGCCAGTGATTCTGGATTCTTAAAGGTTATACTAGCAGAGCTTAAAATACTCAGGAGAGATGTGAGTCCAATGAGTCCAGTGACAGATAAAGTTTGATGCCCCAGGACTAGCCTCACTTAGTACACAGAGTCTTGTTACCACGCAGGCCATTAGAAAGATGATGGATTCTTTGGCCCCAACAGCACATGAATAAAAGGAAAGAAAATAAACTCAGTTCTGTGCAGCCTCCATCTATTTCTCCACAAAAGATGAGCTATAGAAAAAAGGTATTGCTTGTTGTACAATTGTTTCAGTCATGTCTGGGTCTTCATGGCCCCATTTGAGGTTATCTTGGCAAAGATACTGAAGTGGTTTACCATTTCCTTCTCCAGCTTATTTTACAAATGAGGAAACTGAGGCAAATAAAGTTTAGTGACTTGCCCAAGGTCACACAGCTAGTAAGTGTCCAAGGTCAGATTTGAACTCAGGAAGATCCTGACTCCAGGCTCAGCACTCTATCCATTGTATCACTTAACTATCCAAATTATCCATAAATATTAACAAATACTAGAACTCCAACTGTGAAATCATTGTGCCATGACAAATATAACTAGAAGATCTGATTCACTGCCATATTAATAGTCTCATAATAAAAAGAAACAGAAAATTAAAGTCAGTTGTTGCTAAATGGAGGAGTGGCTCAAAATAACAAGATATTTTTCAAAATTGTTTTCATTGTGCACTCAATCAATTAATCAATTAGCACTTAGTCAATTGCTATGGCATGGTGCTAAGCTCTGCAGACAAAAGAAAGCAAAATAACACTCATTACCTTCAAGATTCTTATTCTCTAATGGAAGAGAAATATGCACTTTTATAGGTATAAAAAAGACATATGCAAAATAGATACAAGGCAATCTTAAGAAAGGGATCTGGGAGCTTGGTAAAGAACTAAGAAAGATGTCCTACAGAAGATAGCACTTAAACTGAATCTTGTAGAGAGAATTCTTAGTCAGTTATAGGTTGTATACAACCTCTGAGTTCCCATCCATCCATCCATCCATCCAGTGAACAAGCATTTATCAAGCACTTAACTATGTACCAGACATTGTGTAAAGTTCTAATCACGTCACATACACTCCTCTCTTTCTCCCTTCCCTTACTACTGTCTTCAGTGAATTCTGATGATTCCCAATAACCTCCAGGATCAAAAGTAGAATCATCTCTTTAGCTTTTGAAGCCCTTCATCACCTGGCTTCCTCCAACCTTGCTGGTGCACTAACACATTACTGTTCTCCACATACTCTACAAACCAGTGACACTGGCTTTTTTGTTCTGCATAAAATATACTCCACTTTCTGACAATTCTTTTCCACTAACCATCTAGAATTCCATATCTGGAACTCTCTTTTTCTCCTCTTTGTAACTTTCTTCAGGCTCCAGCTAAAGTCTCACCTTTTGTAAGAAGTCTTTCCTCTTCCTCCTTAATGTCGTTGCCTTCCCTTTAAGATTATCTCCAAGTTCTTCTGTATGGATTATGTATGTACATAGCTCTTTGCATGTTGTTTTCCCATCAGACTATGAGTTTCTCTAAAGGCAGGGATTTTTTTTGCCTTTCTTCATATCTCCAGCACATAACACAGTGTCAGTTACATAGTAAGCACCTAAAAATGCTTGTGGTCTGCTTGCCTATCTATGGGACAAATATGACAAATACGAAACTGTTCCATCCAATTTATTATACTATGTTGGAGGAAAACAACAGATATGCAGAAGATAAAATACAAAGTTAATACAAAGAAAATTCTGGGAGAGGGTCTCTTGCAACTGGGGAGGAGGTTTGGGACAAGATTCTTGTAGGACCTGAGATGAACCTTGAAAGAAGACAGGCATTCTTTTTGACAGAAGTAAGAAATGGATTTTGTACAATCCAAGCATACAAAAGCTTAAAGATGGGAGAGAGGCTGTTAGGTACAGAGATCAGCAAGCAGACCAGTTGACTGAAATGCAGAGCATAAAAAGGAACTTAGTGTCTAATTAGCCTGGAAAAGTAGGATGGGGCCAGACTGTGAAGGGCTTTCAAACATCAAATAGAAATTTTAAACCTTAGAGTCTGTGATTCTGTGAGTTAGACTTGAAAGGTGGGTGGGTCTTGGATAGGTAGTATTCATATGGAATTAATTTTGCTGAACTATTTCTTTGACCAGTTCTCTTTCTTCTCCATTTCTGAGAAATCACTGAATTTGGAAAACTTCTGAGAAACTGCCCACATTTGAAAAGTAACGATTAAGGGTAACTAAGGATCATAAGTTAATTAGGAAAGAAGGTACATAAATCCACTCTCAGTATGACCTCTACAGCTAGGGCAGAATTTATGCTTGGAAACAAAGAAGGAGTTAGAACAGCTTGATGCAATTCTAAAATGTGTAACAAAACATGGTCAGCAAATACACAGCTCATTTGTTATTTATCCTCCCTTTTCAAAGAAGACCAATGACATTGCAGGACGATATGATGACTCGTTCTTGAATTGGATTTAAGTGAGGCAGAGTTGCACAAAAGCGTTAAATTAGCTTCTGTCTTCCAAGTCATTGAAGTCCAGTGGCAAAACAGAAATCAAGATTACTGGTAACGGCTTTGGATGAAGTGGATAACCTTAGAGTCTTCGATGTCTGACCAAACTCTAAGCACTCCACACCCTCTGTTTCAACTACCTTCATGACCATTGGAAGAAATTGTTCCCTTCCACTCATTCCGTTGGTGAAAGAAAGCCTTCACATGTTTGAAGTAGACATCCCCCTGACTCATCCATGGGTTTAAAGCATGTTGGTTTCCCTCTACCTGACTTAGCCCATCTGTCAAGATGACTTTACTGGAGTGGGCCGCTATGCATGCTATAGCTTTTTGGAGCCACAGGTGTGAATTGGATGACAGGGCATGCAACTCTATGCATTCCCTGGAAGATCTAGTGAACATTTAGACTTCCATTTATTATTGTTTCACTTTGGTGGACCATGTATTTCCATTATCATGACTCACTATACTCCTTGAAACTACTTTTTTCATCCTTATAAATGGATGCAAAAGGTCTGTGAGTCTGCAAAAAAAAATGTCAGTATAGTATTTCAAAGTCTAGGCCAGCAAGCTTCCTTTCTTATTAATAACTTAAACAAACTGGGCAGACCCTGGAAAAGGTTTTGAAATAAGAGAAGTTTATCTCTGATGTCATCTTACTAGCCATCTATGTCCCTCTTCTCCCTCCTACAGAAGTCTATAGTGTAGCATAGTGATTCTTAAAGTATAGTCTGGGGACTCCAAGGGACCCCAGATTCTTTCAGAGGATCTCTGTGTGAGGTCAAAACTATTTTCAAAATATAACTAAGATAGTTTAATATCTAATATGTGATATTATTATATATATATTAGATATGTTATATATATTCCTATATGAACAAATGTTAGATATATTATGTTATATATATATATATATGTTATGTTAGATATATTATGTTATATATATATTAGATATATAGATATAGATATATTATGTTATATATATATATATTCATATATGAACAAATGTTCTTTGGGAAGTCCTCAATAATTTTTAAAAGAATAAAGATTCCTAAGACTGAAGCAGATAGAGGGAGCTAGATGGCTCAGTGGATAGAGTACTGGCCCTGAAGTCAGAAAGATCTGAGTTCACAGGATGTGTGACTCCGGGCAAATCACTTAACCATTGTTTGTCCTAGAAGAAGCTAGGTAGCTCAGGAGATAGAGCGCTGGACATAGAGTCAGGAAGACCTGAGTTCAAATCCAGACTTAGACACTCACTAACTGCCTGATCCTGGGCAAGTCATTTAGCTTCTATTTGTCTTAATCAATGGCAAATCACTCTAGTATCTTTACTGAGAAAATTCCCATAATGGGTCACAAAGAGTTGGATATTGCTGAATGATTGAACAGCAACAGCAGGAAGACCAAAGAGTTTTAGAACCATGATAGGATGACATAGTAGAAAGAAAATTAGATAGATTCAAAACAACTAGATGTTTTTGACTCAATTCCAGTCCTTGAATTTGTATTTACTTATGCAAAGAAGTTCCATTTTCTAAGTTTCAGCTTCTCATCAGTAAAATGATTGTTGCCTCTGTTGCTACCAACCCCTTTTTGACAAGGTTCTTGTTTATAAGGTACTGCACCTTCTTAGTCTCTGTCGCACTTACTGTCACCCATGCCTGAAGTGCTCTTCCTCACTCTTCAAGTTCTTGGAATTCCTTGCTTTCTTCTGGCGTTTGCTAAGGCACCACGTCATTCCCGACACCTACAATTACTATTGTCTGCTCATCAAGATTATCTCCTTGCACACTTTGACTCATGATTCAAGATAAACTTGTTCCAAATTTGTGCATATCTCATGCGTGCATATATGCATTTATGAATGTTATAAATGATATAAATGCCATCTCTAGTCATCTTGATGAATATCAGGCCAATGGACCCAGATGGCTCAGGAGGAGAAAGTGAGGCTGGTGACCTTTCAAAGCCCTCTCTCACTCAAATCAAAGTCAATTACAAGTCACATCATCATGTCTCTGATGTTATGGGCCTCTTCAAACATGAACGACAAACAACAACATATATGCACATGTGTATGCATATATATATATACTCATATGTATATACATACACATAGAAATAAACACATAAGTATTGGTATACACATGCATATATATATATGCATATATATAATAGGTAGATATGTTTCCCCCATTATTATATAAGTTTTGCTTCATATACCATCATTTATATATTATATAATTATCATTTTACATTATATAAAGTCCTTTAGGGAAAAGGTTGTTTCACTTTTACCTTTATATTCTTAGCCCATAATACAGTTCTTGGCACACAATATATGCTTAATATTAATTTAAAATTAAAATAAAATAAATTACATAATTTATATATGAAATATATATTTTATATAAACATAGGCATATATTTATATATAAATTAAAATAAAATAAAAATATAAAAAATAACGAATACTGGATCTGGAGTCAGGGAGATCTGAGTTCAAATCTAGCCTCAAATACTTACTAACTAAATGACCCTAGATGATTCACCTGATGTTTGCTTCAGTTTCCTCATTTGTAAAATGGGGATCATATAAACCTTGCTTCCAGAGTTGTTGGGAAGATAATATTTGTAAAGTGCTTTCTGAATGCTAGTAATTCACTATTGTTATCAATATTGTCTCTGCTATTTTTGTTATTATTTGTTGGGCAGATGAAATTAGATAATGTATGTGAAAGTACTTTATAAACCTTTGCCTAGATGACTTCCTACATCTTGCCAAGATCTGGATGTGTTTTAATCTTCAATTAAGAGTAAAGATTAACATTTTCAGCTGATAATGGCTATGGTCCTACTCTTTCCATTTTAGTAGGGCTATCTTGAAGACTTTAAAAACTTAAGTTCCGATTAGATGCCTCATTATGAGATGGAGGTGACCCAGTGTTCTTGAAGATTCTGACACCAGAGCATAGATTCCAAAAGATACTAGAAAGGCTTGAAGTAGAGGCTTGAGAATGAACTGTGTGTCTGTTATTCTAGGGTCAGTTGATAAATTTAGAAAGGTTCCACACCAGAAGGCTGACCATCTGGGGGTGCATTTTTCGATCCACAGTATCTCACACAGGCAAAGAGAGATTGCGATCTGTGTTGATAGAATGAGTTCCCAGACTGAAGAGATAACATATTTGTAGAGTATAGCTATTTATGCTGAAGGTCAAAAAACTTTCAGGACCCAAGCTTAGTGGTTGAGTGACAGCTGGTAAAACAGATATTTTGTGTTTGGGAGTTTACTTGCTACCTTGAAGATTAATCACCTATTTTGAGAAAATACACTGATGGAGATTTCCTTTGATGAAATCAATGGCTATGCATATATAGGCCTCAATTGGAGGCCCATACTAACAGAATTTTTTATCTGTCCCATATATTCAACTACACACAATAGAAAGGATGACATCTGAAATAAATGAGCCTGAAAGAGTAAATTCCACTGCCTTTTACCCCCTTCCACTTTATTTTTAGTCTTTTCTTTCCTATAAGTTCTGAGCCTGGAGATCATTGTTAACCGGCATGACTATTTTAGGCCCCATTTACCAAGAACTTGCATTTGAAGAAAGTATTTAAATACTTAAAATATGTTCTTGAAAGAAAACTAGAGCATTCTAAAACTCTATCTCTGCCATTCATTGCCAAATATACACAGGAGGATTGAAGGAAAGAGGACACTATATTTTACATCAAATGCCTCTAAAGGACACATTGGAAGCAGATGCTCACCTATGATTATTCAAGGAAGAATTGTTAATAGAATCCAGAAGATCAGATTTACTTAAATTCCTTTAACATCTGCATGATGCTCAACATCCAGATGAAAAGTGAAAAATTCAGCCAAGTATCCAGATGTTTTATTTGCATGATGTCACACGTCTGAATAGTTGAAAGCATCTGGATGGTTGCCATCAAGTAGCTGCAACTACAGCATTCCATAGCTAGAAGGCACCCTGAGTGGGCCTGTAGTCTTTCCTACTTGCTTTTCAGTCACCTCTATAGATCCCATATACACTGGTAACCTCCTCGGGCATAGGGTTCTAGCCAGCACACTTCCCAGAAGCATCAAGAGAGAAAGAATAATTTAATTACAAAAAATTCTCCAAGAGATTTAATGTTCTCCATAGCTCTTGTTCTTTTCACTCTCATTCATGCTAGAGGATCTTGGCTCCAAAATATGCTATTTCATTTCAAACTGTGATATGACTTAGGAATGTGCAATTCTTCCCTACCTCAGCTGGGCTTCATCTAAGTATTTTCATTTTTGTTTGTTTGTTTTTACTGAGAAGTAAAGGAAAATGATGGGCATTTTGCTGCATAAAGCATTGTAAAATTCAGAATGGACGAGGATGATGTCTATCTACCCCAGCACCCTTTGGACCAACCACTGGTAGTGTCTGCAACCGCCCACAGCTGAGAAAATGGGTAAATAACACTCAGTAATTCGGGTGTACCATTTCCCTGAAACACATACTGCTGAGGACATTCAAAACCATCTGGAAAGTCTGCTTAATGTTTGGATCTCTTCACAACCTCCCCCCACCCAACCCCAAACACACACATGGTTCTTTCTCTTTATTGCGCACAATAGGAGCCATAGAACAAAGACACTCAAGGCTTCTGAGTTCTTACAGCCTTGCTTCTGCCATTGTCTTAATTGGCTGGTACAGGCTTTGATCCCTGGCAGATGACGACTTTATTAGGGAGGTCCCACAATCTTTGTGTCCACTTTTACTACTCCACAAAAGCCTGTGATTGCTCTTGCCAGAACCAACACAATAAAATTATTCCAATGTATCAGCTCATTCAGGGCACAGGCGCAAGATGGAATTCTTAGGTAATAGAGTAAATTCTGGGACAGTTGTCGTCAGTCACTGACACTTCCTGAAAGGACATTAGTTTAAAAGAGAAGGGCAATGTTGTCCATTGTAGTTAACAGACTACATTCCAGAGTGTCTCTCCCCCTGTGTCAGAACCTTCATAATTAACACTGTAGCAGCAAGTGAGGAGAAAAAGGCAGTCTTAAATCTAAGTAATACTGGTGATTCAAAGCCTGGAAAATGGGAGAAAGAAATGAGAGGGGATGGAACTTATGTTAAAAACTTGGTTATCCTTTTGAATAAGGATGAAAGGCCTAAATAACTCTGCAAACCAACAAGACATGCATCTTAACTGCATCTAATGCAAGGTATCCAGGAGCAAATATCTCACAACTAAATGTGTGATAGGTCTAGGGAAGGAAGATTGCCACAGGCAATTTTTAAATAATAATATTTGGGGTCTCATAGCTTTACTTATGTAGCCTCTCTTAGTCTCCATAACTCTATTTCTGCATGGAGAAATAGTAGATGGACTTTCTTACTAGAAAGTCAACAGGTAGGCCTAGTCTATCAAGATAAACCAGGGTTACTGATAGACATGATTGAGAGTATCTTGTATACCCTCCTTTATAGTCTCCTGTTCTCATCTTATTTACATACATATATATATATAGTGGAGACATGCATATATGTATGTATACACATGTATATATGTATAGTGGAAAGTGTTAGATTCGGAGTCACATGGCCTCAGCTTTGCTACTTATTAGTTATATGACTTAGGCAAGAGACTCCACCTCTCTTGATCTCATCTTCCTAATTTGTAAATTGAGGGGATTGGACTACATGATGCCTAAGGTCCCTTCTGTTCTAAAATGCTTTGATTCCTTTCTTTATATTATCTTTAAAATCTGATTATATGTTTTATAAAACTAACAACTCTACTAGTTTTTGGTACTCTGCTTCTGAGTTGACTCCCTTGGTCTTCTCATCTCTTCTCTTAGAAGATACCAAGAAGCTCTTCACTTTCTTAGTGAGACTGAAGATCTGGCATCCTACAGTCTAGCAAAAGAACTAGTAGTCATTAGTCCTTTGGGCCCCATCTGGAAAGCAGAGATGAAAACAAGAAATTGTCTTCTCCCACCACTTTTCTAAGTATTTTCAAATCCATGTGACCTTGTGATCAAGTGCCTACTAGGCACAAGAGAAGTAATACAATCATATCCTATTCATGGAAATTTTTCTGTATCTTGTGCCTTTAAGGTGACTGTTAAAATTTTTGTTTTCAATTCACAGAGGTCATTTTAATAGCCTGGTATGATTTTACTGAGCTAGAATCATTCCCTAAAATCTATGTGCTTGCTGGTATATATTAAAAACCTTTTCCCCCCTTTACAGCAAAATTGTCAGTTTATTCAGAGGGATTCAGGCTGCAAAACATCCCTTTGTTCATTTCTGGAAAGATTTCAAGGTAAATAGAGATATTTGTGAGAGCTTTATTTTTCAAAGATTATTCTTGTACATGAAACTCAATTTTGCTTGTCTACAAATTTTGTCCATTGCCTTTGACTCAATTTCTTCAACTCCAAATAGGGTATGGGACTCTTTGAAGTACTTATCTCAGAGGGGCATTGGGAAGGTCAGAGAGATGACATAGATTAAATACTTTATAACCTTTAAGGAGATTATAACAGTAATGAACACATTTATGATGGTGACGGTGATAATAGAGCAAAACAAACACTGAGCGATCATTAGTACCAACGATGAATGTAAATCCTAAGTCACTTACCTCCCAAGTATGAGAGGTCCTCTCTAGGAAACCATGGCCCATAAATCCTGTCTAAGCCCTTGGTTCTGTGTGGTTCAAAAGGGTAGAACTGGTGCCATTTCTCCCTCTCTTAATAACTTCATGCTGATCTTCATCGTTCTACAGCATATAATCCAAGATTTTCTTCAGTGAAAATACAGTCTTTATAGACTTTCAGTCCTTCAATGGCTTCTTCTAGGCTACAGAATGGGGCAAAAACTACCAGTATTTGTTCTTTCTTTCTTTTGTACCCCTCTTTCACTACCAACCTCCTTGTTCTTTTATCATTTCATCTGTGTCATTTCTTCCCACCTTCTCTCATCACACATCTGAGGATTTGCCACATATAAATTTTATATAGGGTAAAAAAAATAAGTACTATATGAATAGAGACACTAATTAAAACCATGGGAGTGGTCAAGTTGGTCAAAGGAGAGAATTTTTATAGGAGAGATAAGAAAGCTTAGAACAGAACCTTAAAGTATATTGACATTTATGAATGCGAAGGGGGAAGTGAACCATACAAGGTGACTGAGGATTTGGAGGAAAATCAAGAGGGAACTGTGTCACAAAAACCAAAAAATCAGTATTAAGAAAAACCAGAATAGTAAATAGTCTCAAAAGATAGAAAAGTGTCAAGGAGAAATGAGGAATTTTAAAAGATCTTTGGATTATTAAGAATAAAGTTTTAATGATCTTGGAGAGTGTTGTTTTAATATTTTATCAATGGTTTGCAGAAAGACAACTGGCAAGGGAGATATTTAGAAATGAAACTAATATAAAATATATCAATAGAAATCTCTGTTTTTAGAAAGACATAAATAGTAAGCTTAGCAATTTGCAAATGACTCAAATCTAGGTGATCAAGCTGATTGATGACAGGATTTTTAAAAATCTTGACAAGATAAAATATGGAGCTAAATCTGATAAGATGAATTTTAATAGAAATAAATATGAATTCTTATGCTTTTACTAAAAAAATCAACTTAAAATGTACAAGTTAGAGGAGTCATAACTAGATAGTACTTTAATCTTGTGTTTTTAGTGATCTACAAGCTCATTAAGAGTCAATAGTGTGAAATGGGAGACAAAAATTCTTTTTTTTGTTTTTTTTAACTATTAATTTACTTATTTTCAGTTTTCTACAATCACTTCCATATGTCTTAGATGTTCTTTCTTCTTTCCCCACTCCTTGCTTGAGGAGGCATGCAATATTATATAGGTTTTACACGTAGATTCTTATTAAACATATTTTCAAATTAGTGATGTTACATAGAAGAATTAAAATGAACAGGAGAAACCATGAGAAAAACCATAACAAAATAAAACATAAGAGAAAATATTCTGCTTCATTCTGCATTCCAATTCCATAGTTCTTTCTCTGGATGTGGATGGCATTTTGCCTCAAGAGTCCTTTGGGAATGTTTTAGGCCCTTATATTGCTGTGAAGGGCTAAGTCTACCAGAAAAATTCCTCACACACAATGTTCTCTGGGTTCTGCTCCTTTCACTCACCATCAGTTCATATAAGTCCTTCCAAGTCTCTCTGAAGTCTTCCTGTTCATCATTTCTTATAGCACAATAGTATTCCATTACATTCATATACCACAACTTGTTCAGATATTTCCCAATTAATGGGCATCCCCTTGATTTCTTGTTCTTGCCAACCACAAAGAGAGCTGCTATAAATATTTTTGCACATGTGGGACCCTTTCCTATTTTTATGATGTCTTTGGGATAGAGTCCTAGAAGTGACATTGCTGGGTCAAAGGGTATACACATTTTTGTTGCCCTTTGGGCATAGTTTCAAATTACTCTCCAGAATGATTGGATCTGCTCACAGCTCCACCAACAATGAATTAGTGTTCCAACTCTGCCATATCTCTAACATTTATCATCTTCCTGTTTTGTCATGTTAGTCTGATAGGTGTGATGTGGTACCTCAGAATTGTTTTGATTTGCATCTCTCTAATCAATAGTGATTTAGAGCATTTCTTCATGTGACTATAGATAGTTTTAATTTCTTCCTCTGCAAACTGCCTTTTCATATCCTTTGACCATTTATCAATTGGGGAAGACCATTTATCAACTGAGAACAAAAATTCTAATAAAAACATACTCATCATAAAGGAAGTCATTTCCACAAGATCAGGAAGATAGAATCGATTCTAAATGTGCCATTGAATTCTGCCTATATTAGAGGCATCTAGACATGTCCTTCATTTGAAAGAATTTGTCCTGTTATGGTTGCTAAATTTCAGAAAAAAAATTGATAAAATGGAGACTTTTCACAAAAAGAGCACCGTATCAGTATCACACCATTTGAAGATTGGTTAAAAAAATAGGAATGTTCTCCAAAATGGTTGAATCAATTCGCAACTCCACCAGTAGTAAATTAGTCCCATTCTATTACATGCCTTGCAATATGTGAAACTTAAATGTTTGTTTTATTTAAGATAAAATAAATATGTTATTTACAAAGAGGAAGGACCTTAAAAATAGGGATGTTTCAGCTGAAGAAAGGAAGCCTTTAATGGATAAGATACTTGCCATGTTTATCTATTTGAAGGATTTTCATATAGTGGAAAAATTTGACTTGTTCCCCCCTATTCTAGAGAGAAGAGCTAGAATTAATGGACTGAAGTTGTAGAGATGCAGATGTAGGCTTGATTTAAGGAAAATTCTAACAATTGCAACCATAGAAAAGTGAAACTTTGTTGGAAAATAGTGGGTCCCCCTCTCACTAGAAGTTTTCAAACGGAAACCTGATGATTCCTTTTTTTGGAAATGTTGTTGAGAGAATTCTTAGGACAGCCTCTGAGGTCCCTTCTTGATCTGACACCGATTCTGAGGGATAGGAAGAAATTCTGAATGACATCTGATATTTGAGGAAGTGATGACTGGTTTTCACAGCAATACATTGCTACTTATATGTATTATTCATTTTTGCATGGCTTTTTGAATGCTCTTGTAATTTTCTTTTAACTCTTTTGAGATCATGGTCTTCTATATAGCATTACTAGGAAAATAATCATAGGTTTTGGCAACAGTGGTCTTTATTTTCTTGTTGTTGATAGTACACTGATATTTTCCAAAGTTACAATTCCTTTCTTACATAATGCTATGTATTATTCAGTACCCATCTATATAAGTTGTCTAGGATGTTCATGAACCGATTTAATTTTATAGACAGCAATTTAATAGTATTCAACTACTTTTTCTAATACGGAAGGTGAGAGTTTTTTCTTTCCTCCGGAATTCCAATGAAAGGGTCTTGTTTTGTTCTGTGGTTCATTATTATCAGTATTATTTCATTTGAGAACAGAAGAATATGGGGAATTTCAACATCAGTAGTAACATCTTTCATTTGGGCTTTAACCTGGGCATCTTTCATGATGCCCACAAATGTCTTTGGTGAGCATATAACTTATGTGGCACCTTGCCTGAAGTCGATATTCAGAAGATCTGAGTCAAAGAGGAAATTCAGAAGTGTTCATGTATATTTCTGAGTCAATTTGTACATGATATTGGGATCAGTTTTGCCCAGACCCTGGTTCTAGTACATGGGGAGAAGGACAGAAACCCTGATTTCCAAACTGTCAGGAGCTTGGTTGAACAGAAAGTTCCAATAAAGAAAATGTGGGAAGAGAACAAGAGGCAAGAGTTTATGCCAAGGAAGTGCACTTTACTCTGAAAAAAAAATTTAAGTCCAATTTAGTATTAAGGAGTAAGCGTTGATTCACTGTTTAAAGGACCGTAGAGTTTAA
The DNA here is from genome assembly GCA_028658325.1 of Potorous gilbertii. Lineage (NCBI taxonomy): Eukaryota > Metazoa > Chordata > Mammalia > Diprotodontia > Potoroidae > Potorous > Potorous gilbertii. The sequence goes on along the minus strand of CM053773.1, from coordinate 22,452,308 downwards.
GAACAGTAAGACTGCAATAGTGTTCTTGAGTGTTATCAATCAGAAGTACAATTTCTGTCAAGTGGGACTGGAAGAAACTGGATAGGAGCTAGTCCAGAAGAGCATGATTTGTAGGACAATTATTTTCAGAGTGATTCATGTTATCTTAAAAAAAGATGTTCTTAAATTTTACTAACCCTGTACAATTACTTTCATATTTATAAGCAAAATTAATCTATTGGAACAATGAATTCTGTTAGGTATCATTTGTTTTTGCATAAAAATAGAAAAAAGGTATTTATTTCTAATGTACCTTTGATTCACTTTTGTAGTCAAAATAGTATTCATTTCGTAGTATGCCCATGAAGAATTGCAAAATAATGAAATGTCTTAATCCAGATGTGCTCATAAACCTTGTGACTTCCTAAACAGGTATCCTATTTTTAAGATATGTGGGGCAAGGCAAAGATAAAAGGGCCTTCAAAAGAACTCAATGGGAATGAAATCTTGCTTGCCTTGTGCCAGTCTCCTCCTGCAAAAAGTGGATAAGAGAGGTGGCCGTGGGGAAAGAGGAGGAAAAAGACAATGAAGAAACAGGACTGGAACAAGAATTTCGTTCTGAAATCTCTCTTTGTTTTTGAGATAGGACAATTTAGGATTGAGAGGACATGGAAGAAATTGGCATAACATAGTCTAAAGAATTCAGTACTATTGTTGTTGAATATTTAAATGTCAGTAACTTCTCAACATGAAAAAAGTTGTGATCTTGATATGTGTGTGCTATATAATACTCTATGAAGGAGCCCGTCCCCAAATTTGGACATCTCACTGATTACAAAATCACTTTGCCCACTTATAACTTCTTGACATCTGGTCCTGCATTTGGTTAGCATCAAAGGCCCATTCTTTGGAACCAGAACCCAATATTAGAGAACTGTTTAAACAAATGTATGTATGCAAAACCCAAACTTCACATATTTTGACTTTCACTCATTCCTTTGAAATGCATTTAGCTCTTACAGGAAAAGGTGAGAAAGGTTCATCACCATGAGTAAAACCATCTTGCCCTGAAATTTAGCGCAGTTAGATAAAATATATGGGACTTTAGAGTTGTGTATGTAAATGACCTAGGAAAAGGACTGCAGAGCAATTTACTTTCAATATATGACAACAGAAGATTCACATTTGCAATATAAGTACCATTAAGGAAATTTATTCAGATAAGTCATTTTCATTCAGATTTCTCTTCCTGATAATAGTCAATGAGTCAAATTTAAATATTTTCTGGAACACATTGAATTTTAGCAAAAAATTTACTTTTAATACAATAATTAGAACCATAGGGAGGAATAAGTAGATAAATGTAGAGGCATAAGATCTGTATCTGCATATGTTAATCATGGTGATGGGCAAAAAGATAGTCTTGTTTAAACGATGTCAATCAAAATGGTGGTTTTTGGAAGCCACCTTGAGAAAAAATTTGGGTACAAGCATGTAACATCTGCAAATTCTACACATGGAAGTATGCTATCCATCTTCGTAAAGGGGCCCAGCATTTTGACATTTTCATTTAAGGAAATGACAACAACTAGTTTACTTTTTGCAAAATTAATTTACATTTTGAAAATAAAAACAGCAAGTTATTTTTATCTCATGTTTCCTTTTATTCATTTGTTAACTTATTCAATAACTGGATGGAAATTTGCTTTGATTGAAAGCTTATAACTTAGAGGTTTCTTATTGCTGTCAAATTCCCATCCTTACCATTTCCATGCTTCCCTATGCATCAGTCATCTCAACACTAATGCAATCCAGTGGTTGCAGAGATTTAGATATACAGAAATAAGGGAAAGGATATTATGCTAGGCAAGGGAAGAATATCAGTAAGTGCATGATGATAGGAAATGATTATGGAGTAAGAAGTGACAGAGGAATAGGCTTCCTTGAGTGGGGCAGAGGACATATTCAATTCCTAGGAAAGTCTAAAATGCACATGAAAAAAGATGGTTAGTGATTACTTACAAAAGGTTGTAGTGATCCTGAAAAGCCAGCATCACATGGCTTAAATCATGTCAAATTGACTACATTTTATTTTGGGTTTGCTAGATTGGTTATACCAAAAATACTATAAATTTAACTTTATTTTAGCAAAGAATCTGCCTAACTCTCTGGGTTTTTCTTACATAGAAAATTAATATATGTGGACTAAATTATTGTAAAGTTAGTTGAATTCTTAAGTGCATTTGGCTAGATCCAAAGAGAAGAATTATGAAGTAATAAAAAAAATGGTGGAATTGTAGGACTTGAATTTAGGTCTCAGCTCTAATACTTATCCCTTCTATAATCTTAGATAAGACATGGTATCTCTGGACTTAAATTTCATCATCTGTAAAATAAAACGACTGGGCTAAATAATATTCAGGAACCCTTTCAACTCTTATCAATGATCTTATGATTGGTGTTTTACTATTCAGTGTCAATCTGAAAGTAAGGATCTAATGAAACATCCCAGGTATCTTCCTATTGCTGCTTTAGATTTGGATCCATGACCTAGATAAAAGCACATACCACTTGCTTGCTGGAGTTAAAGATTATGCAAGTTAGGAGAAATAACTAATATACTTTCTGAAACAGCCAAGATTCAGCAAAGATCCCAAGAGACTAAAAAATTGAGTCAAATTTAGTAGGATGAAATTTAATGGGGAAAAATTATTGTATTGTATAAGTTTAAAATAATCATAATTGAATGTACAAATTGAGGCTAGAAAGCATTTATTTTCTGGGAAAAGATATTGAAGTTTTCACAGAAAAGTTCAACATTAGGAAAAGTGAGATACAACAGTCAAAAATACGAATGCAATCATGGGTTGCATAAAGAGAAGATTAGTGTCCACGACTAAGAAAGTGATAGTCCTACTATACTCTGCCCTGATAAAATTCTATTTCAATCAGTTAGTCAATAAAAATACTTATTATTCACCTACTATGGTGTCAGGCATCTCTTTCCTTCTTTGTAAATTTTGCATAGTAATAGCATTTGCTATGTAATCTTGCTAAGATCAGAAGAGATAATGTTTGCAAAGTACTTTGTAAATCTTAAAGTCCTCTATATACATACGACTCATGTTTTATAAAATTTTCTCTATGAACATCACAGATATATTTGCTGATTATTCATCTTATAAGAAAAATCTGAATTGAAAAATTGTGACTTTTTTAATCTTTTTTTCCATAAACTGCTATTTACAATTATTCAACATTAAGAAAGATCTGATGAGCATAGATGCAGCACTTTTGCATGTGAAGCAAAAGGGAGTGGTTTCTACCACAAGAATTTGTACATGACTTATTTTTTTCCCAGCAACAGATGCACACTCTTTCTGGTTTCATTGTTGATGTCCTTACCAGAGTGCCCAGATACAAGAAGAAGGTTAGACAGTCTTCCCACAAGACTGTAACACTAGGATTTGGTACACCTCTTTTATTCTTGAAAAAAAAATTAAAGCTAGTCTTGAACTTTTTTCCCCTAACACTGAGCATAATGTTGCTGAGTATTTTAAGTTGTTTACTCAGAAACTGACACACTTTAACCCACATAGTTCTAGTGATAATTGCTGAATCTCCAAAGTAATAGAAAAACTGGCACAATTCTAGATAATATCAGAGTTTGTTATTTATGAAGTGCCAATTTTCTGTAATTAGGAAAAAATTGCTAATTATCACTGGAACTATTCATTAATATTTGAAAGAAGATAAAAAATAATAGAAATGCTTTTTTAGTTGTTGGATTTTTTTTAAAGCTACCTGCTATGATTCCTTTGATGAATCCAGCTATGAGTAGCCTATTTAGGGACTGGGCAGTGGTCATGAAGATGGATTCAGCTTTCATCTCCCCCAAGGTCACAGTGGAGTGCCTCACAACGTCACAAAACTTATATCAGCAGCACACTGAGTAAAAAGTAGGAAAGTCTTATAATTAAACACTTAATATCTATAACTATTTGTGCAAGGCCAAAATGCCCTTGATTAGTTAAATAAAGGTCACGAGTTCTCTATGTGTATTTGGTACTATGAAAAGAGTCATTCAGTCTTGAGATTTGCCTGTAGCAATGCTAATTATCACCATTATACCATATAATTTTGGAGATATGAGAAGTACAGTAGTGTGAATGTTGAAAAAACATGATCATTTTCAAAGTTGATGGCAAAAGAGATGTTTGCTATTGAAGACCTTTCTTCAGAAGGCCTAATTTCTAAGAAGAGTATGCTCATGGTGAAAAAAGAGTATGAAACCAACCAACCAACCAAATGAATCCTAAACAAAAATGTCTTTAGAAATTTTCGCATTGATTCATCCTTTAAAAACCCTTAAATAGTTGTTTAAGCACCATATTTATGTGCATTAAGTACACTTATCCCAGAGGAGATAAAAGGCCATGTGATTTCAAGAGTATATCTTCCTATGGGCTGGAGAAAAGATCTGTAAAGATTTCTATAATTAGTTTTTCACCAAACCAAATTTGGACTTCAGCATCTCAGTCCCCAGTGTGCTGCGTCAGGAAGTAGAAATGGTGCTAAAGAAAACAAAGATGGTAAGAGTAGCTGGACCGTACCATATATACGTAGAAGAAACACATTGGATCAGATGTACTTGGGAGGATATTAAAGGACAGATTGATGTTCTAGGTGCCCAAAAGAGGGAAGGATACCAAAGGCTTACTTTACTTTTGCTGCAAAATTGTGACTAAAAAAATTTCAATGATTCTCTACCTGTTCGGTTACTTTTTCATTTCTACAAAATCGTTACTAGAATATTCTTTAAATGTATTGAGGCAACCTGAATGAAAGTTTGAAAAGTAAAAGAGTAGTCTTTTGCAAATTATATTGTGCAGCAGACCCACATGTTTACAATGAAAAAATTATTTTCAAAACAGAGAGGATGCAGGATCTCATCATCATTAGTGTATATTGAATATTAAAAATGACTTCTTAGAGCAAATGCCATGGTAAAGAGTTAAACAAATTGTCTTTCATTCAAATGTCAGAATTATAACAGATTCCTTTAAATGTGCAACTACTGGGATACCTTTGATGATCTTCTGATTATTAATGCGTCAGTGGCCATCCTTCGGAGCATAACCCTTTCTAGTGGTCGAAGGACACATGTTTGAGGATGGCAGAGCAATCCTTTATCAGTCATAATGACTTCTGGATTGTGTATAAATTCATTGGAGAGTAACCCAAGAAGAGCCACCAATTCACTTAGCTTCCAAGGGAAATGAGAAGAAACAAGTTCTTTTCTTCCTCTCTTGGTAGATGAATTCTTTATACTCTTCTAGTTTTCCCTTGAACTTCTTAATCAAGTAGAGGGGCTTTTCTTTCTTTCCTTTTCCTAGAAGTACCTATGGGGACTCCAAGGTGTCAAGGACAATGTGCCTGATACTAACCTCCAAGTCCTGGGTTGCCTCTTAAGAGTTTAGGTGAACATGTTTCTAAAGTTTTGAGTTTAAAATTTTTAAACCATTTATTTTGTGGTGGAAGAAATAAGTAACTGTTGTGTATTTCTTTCCTGGACCACAGTTGACTGTGTAATGATTCTAATAAAGATATTTCTAGGCTTGGGGTTAGATTGAGTTTGAGAATTCAAAAATTTAGAGGCTGGGTACAAATTGCCCCAAAGGAGATGATTTCTTCAATAACTTCTCAGAGGAGAAAAACACTACATTTAAGAGGAAGCTAAAGCCAAAGGGCTAAATCAAGGGTTATGTTCTGTCTGGCTAGAAGCCCTGGATCTTGAGCTGTTGTTAGAAGAGTACAGACTGAGTTGAATGAAATCTTCTTTGGATTCCCACTGAATATTTCATGTTTTAAGTATTTGTTAATGCATACTCCTCAGTTTTTTTAATCTTTTTTTTAGTGGTGAAAGAAAGAAATAGTGATCCTTTATCCGATATCTATTATTTTGTGCATTGAGTAACTTTCTAAGAGAAAGACTTCCTAATCTCCATTTGGGGAGACCTTATATATGAGTGACACCCATGCTTTGTTTCAAAGACTTACCCCCAGCCCAATTTTACCTAGGGTAGGGGAATAATGAAGGTCTTTTCACAAGCAAGCCTGAATCTCTCTTTGGAAGTCAATCCTCTCCCCTTCGGAGGATTCAACCTGATTTATGGGGGTTCAGAGTTAGAGTTCTTTGGTGACAAGGGATACTCTTTGGCCTGTGGGTGAAATTAAAATCAAGTAATACGTACAAGAAAAGGAAGACGTACTAGATGATCTTAAGTGATCACCAAGGATGGTTTTCTACTATTACGGAGAATATGCAGCACAATCTAAATTCAAGAGGAACTCCCTATAGATCAGGGATTAACTTCTTGTTAACTGACTCACCCAAGGCCCTTAGATCAGGGGTTAACCTTTTGTTGTGTGTGTGTCATAGAACTATTTGGTAGTCTGGAGAAGCATATGGACCTTTAGTAGTCTACCCACTAGTCTGCCTACTAGGTTTACCTTTAGTGGTCTAGATAAACATATGAACCTTTTCCCAGAATACTTTTTTAACTGCATGAAATAAATTAGATTGCAAAGGAAAGCAATTATATCTAAATGCAGTTTTTAAGATAGTTAGAAAATTTTTTTTAGCCCTAAGTTAAAAAAAAAACTTGCTGTAGTTGTTGAGATGTTCTAGATGCTTCTGTTTGTAGATGGTATTAACCTTTGATTGTATCAGGTGACAGAACATTGCTGGTCTCCCGAGTTCAATTCATAATCATATGAGGTCAACCTAAGTATTTGCACTGGAAAACTGAGTGAAAAATAGTTATCATGCAGACTATGATATATAATTATAAGGGCAATCCATGGAACTGGTCCATCAGCATATGTAGATATTGATATATAGATACAGATGATACAGACTTAAAGATGAGAAATCTCTATATAACTATAGATAATTATGTCTGTATATACACATACACATGCATGTACATATTAATGCACATGTATTTTACATAGGTATATATATATATATATTGTACATGTGTATCTATGCCTATATATTAATATCTTATGCAGATCCTCTAAATAGAAAATGGGTTGGATGGGGTCAGATTTGAAGAGGGGAAGAGAGTAGGCTGAATTGTCTTGGTGAAACAACATAGTGCTTTTAATCACACCAAGCTTCTCCCTGGATCATAGGTCTGTCATTTTAACAGCAGTATTCTTGGATCCATAGGTCATAGATTTCACGTTTGAAGGGAACTTGGTTATCAACTGATTTAACTCCTTCATGTTATAGATAAGAAAATTGAATTCCAGAAAGGATAAATGAGACCAAAAGTCACAATGCTAGTAATTTTCTAGTGATGCTGTATGATTGTGAGTCATGGAATAAACTTATCTCTGAAGAATTAGTCATGGGTCACCCAAAGGGCAACAAAGGGGTATACATGGATTGTAGCAGACTACGACATTTTACCAGTAGAGCCTTAATCAAAGGAAACAGAATAAAGGTTATTCACTACCTGGATATACTAGGAAATATTCTGTTAAGATTACCTTAAGAAACCTTAACCTGATTACAAGAACTTGGTTCCTCAAAGGATAGAGCTCTTAGGAGAAGTCTAAGCGTTATCAATTTTTCTCCTCTCTTAAGAATTCCCAGGACAACTCATATGATAGATGTCCTATGATAGATGATAGGTGGTAGTGGGTCCTGAGGATGGTGGTTAGTCTCTTTTCCTACAAGAACAGCAGCAACAACTTAGTACAACACAAAGATGCCCCGAGGTGGAGAGCTTGCTGTTGAAGATTCATCTTTTTGCCCCTAACTCTTTTATCTCCCACTGTCACAATAAGCTCTTCATCTCCTGGGGCAGAGTTGGATTCTACCTGCGCACAGGCTAGTAGAGTCTTTTGATCTCAACTTCCTTACTTTCTCATGGACATATTCCCAGTGGTATGGAGGGAATTAAGTGTTTTGGTTTCCAATGAGACCTTCCCTGCTGGGCTGCAGATTGTATGAAGGAGTATAGATTAAATAGAGACAGTGCTAATTTCAACTAAGGACTTAAATAAGCAGAGAAGCAACAACAGAGACAACATTGGAAGGATTTACTGTGGTTAATCCACAGAACACTTCACATAAGTGAAAACTAGCTGTACTTTCTAATGCTAAGAAATTTATAGTATCTTCAGCATAAGAAACTGAAGATGAATTGCTTGCAAAAGACCTCATGTCAGATCACTGGCTTACCTGGAAAGTAAAGTCTAAAGACTTCCTTTCATTTTCACCCATGATGACTACCATATCTAAAAACTAAATATTCAGAGAATATAACTCATCGCCATTTAATCTTAGACTTGTTATATGGGATAGGAGTCAAATCTATATACAAAATACATATATGCATACATATGTGTGTATGTATGTATGTGTATACCTCAATATCTATCTATCTATCTTATCTATTTGTCTATCTACACCATAGATTCACTGATCCTTTTTTGTTTAAAATTGAAAGAATTAAGCCTTTATTATGAAGAGCAAGGACTCAGCCATGTTTATTTTTTGTGTAATGAACTCCTTTATCAGTCAGATGAAGTCTAACTTCTCAGAATCATGTTTCTAGATGGATAAAATAAAATACACAGGATTACAAAAAGATCCACAGTAAAAGCAAAGCACAAAGTTAAGAACTCTTGTTTTAAGAATGATTTAGCAGGTGATCCATGATTCACCTCCCGCAGATCACCCTCTGATCTCCAAGAGAGGAAAATTGGCTGTTAAAACCTTATTTTCAGCAGCTGTTGAGGATGGAGAAGAGTAACCTTTTCAACTCCCTTCCTCTAATCTAAGCCTCTCCTTTTCCCTTCCTTCATGTAAGTTCACATCACTTCCTTTTACCTTCTACCCAAAGCTGCCTAATACAGCAACTGTTCCAAAATTCAGCATTTCATTGCCCCTCTCTGTGCCTTCACCCAGAATGTGTCCCTATCCCTGGAGTGGCCTCCCTCTTTCTCTCTTCCTCTTGAGAATCCTAAATTAACTTCAGGTCACTTTTTGGGTGCTGCCTCCTACTCACAATCTTTTTTGATTCTCACTTCTAATCCCTCCCTCCTTTAGTATTCTTTCCTGGTTTAGATCATCCCCCATTTACAAATCTGTGTACAATTTGTACACATCTCCTAGGAAAATATAAGCTTTCTGAGGGACTAGTTTCTTTTGACATTTCTGTTACCATTACATAATATGGTACCAGTAGTGGATGGGTCTTCAATGCAGTAACGTAGTGGATGGGTCTTCAAACGTTAACTGAGGCTCACAGAGTTTAAAGGATTCAATGAAGGTTACATCAGAGTTGAGACTTGTCAGTCAAACTTCCTGACTTCAGGTCCAGCAATCAGCACCAGAGCATGCTGCTTTTCTGACTTACCTAAGGCGCTTAGAGTGTTTGTTCATTTGAAATGAGTGTCACATTCCTGCATCTCTCTCAACCCAATCTTGCCCTATATCTATAGCCTTATGTAGAATACATTTTCTTATTTTTCCTGGCATACATTTGGCATGATTTTAGTTACTATTTAATAGTTTAACTTCTCTAACCTTATTTTATGCATTTTAAAATTCATCTCTATGCCTCCTATATTAATTTTCTATAGTCAGTGAGTGGATTTGAGTTCAGATACTGCATCTGCCACTTATTACCTGAATAATGTTGGACCAGTTACTTAAATTCCTTCTGCTTCCATTTCCTCATTTCTGAAGTGAACAGATTGAACTGGATGGCCTCTGTCCATTACAATGTCTATGCTCCCACAAGTGTCATGGGACTGTATCTTTGTCACTAATAGAGTTCTTTGCTGTGTCATTGGAGTTGCCATCATGTCAATATTGGTACCATCTGTAATTGCAACTGACGAGTTCTTCTTGCTTTATTATATAAATTAATATTTGTATAGTATATAAATTATATTTTTGCCTATGCCATACCATGACTTTCTATCTAAGCTCTACCCACTGTGCTGGAGTTCTATGTAATTTTTTTTTACATTTTGTTGGTATCTCACAAAATGAATAGTCTTATTACTCCATTTAATATCATTTCACACTGCAGCTTTTGAAAAAGCCTACATCATTATCATATTAACAAGCTTTTGCCCTATATTTGAAGTCATATTTGTTCCTTATTCTCTGGGGTTCTGAATCAGATTTTTTTATAGCTCACATAACCTAAATTCATGAGTCACCATTTTCAATATCTACAGTCCCACTATTTCTGGGAACCCAGGATTCAGTTGGCAATTTACCCAGTAATTTGGAAATGATTGTTGCCTGCTGGTAAAACTTGTACAGTGATTTCTGTGTGTTTCATCCACATCCACATTCTTTTTAGAGATGGCAAAATATATCTCTGACATTGATTAGTTCCTCAAAACTGAAGGGCATTACAGTTCCTATGCTATAGATGTTTCAGATACAATCTAGTCCTCTTTTGGAAACTGAAGTTAGTTGAATGAATCAAAACTAAACTGAAGGATGTCCTTGCTCAATGATACCTAAACACTTTATCTTTATTTACTCTAGTAGGAGGAAAAATAAAACAAGAGGGTAAATCCAATTCCTGGATCCTTCCATAAATTTTTGCAGACTGCTAAAACAAAGGGCTATGAAGAAAGGCACAGTTAACAGGTAATAGAAAAGGCTACTAGTTAAGTCATGAAGTCCCTTCGAGAGGAGGATATTAAAATCAGTTCATCCATAATCTTAATATATGCTGTATGGACATCTATATCCCAAATCTTCAGAGTGCTGCTTAGCATTTAAATGGCAGTAGAAGGAGACAACATGCAACCTCCAAGCTTCAGATTCCAAAGCAAGTGTATGTGAGGCAATGGGGAATCAGAATAGAGTGAGGCTGTATTAAGAAATTCACTAAACAATAAGACAACAAACATTTATTAAATACTTGTTATGTGCCAAAAATTGTATTAAGTTCTGGGGATACAAATAGAATAAAAGCAAAGACAGTCCCTGCATTCCAGGAGCTTACAGTTGAATGGGCAGAGATAACCCAAAAAAGGGCAGGGGATGGAATTGGGGAGAGGCGGTAAACTCAGAAATAGAGTCAGGAAGGAAATGAGCGTTGATGCCCTGGGCCCCTCGGGAGGAGTTCACCAAAGGGAGGTGAGGTCATCATGTTGAGGAAATGTTCCAGGGTAGGAATGCCATAGGAGTATATGGATGTTCTGAGGGTGATAAGTCCTCAGTTGCTGAAGGACGTTCCAAGACAAGATTATAGCTGTGATATAATGACAAAAGTCTGGAAAATCAGAAACAGAGTGAGTCCCTATTATGTATCTGGCATTATGCTATGTTCTGGGGATGCCAGTACAAAGAATGAAACAGGCCCCACTTGTTGAAGAGCTTATATTCAAATAGAAACTCATACTCTAGTTAGAAAGCACATTCTATTTTTGCCAATAATGTACATCACAGAATGATTTTAGAGGGCAAAACCAGGGGCATTTAAGAACTCTTGGAACTCTCAGGTTAATAGTAGATGATCCTATAATCACTTAAAAGTACTTGGATCTTCCTCTTGTCTCCAATAAATATGAATAACTTTGGTTCAGAATCCAATTTAACACAAGTACTTATTAAGTGCTTACTATGTGCAGGGGACTGTGCTAGGTACAATGCAAAAGACAACATGGCTACAAAAGAAAGTTGTCCACAAGATCTATGACCAGGGGCAGATAAATGTTTATACAGTTTTGTAGAGAGTTTACTCTGGATATATATGCCAGAATATAGGTATGCAAATAGTCAAAAGATTCTATTCAAAATCCTAGAAAAAAGTCAACATTTTTTGTCCAAATAACTGATCCAGTCTAGGTTTTAACTTCAATATCCAGGTAATCTAAAAACTGTTTTGGTAATCTGGAAAGGTGGTAGAGTAGATAAAATTCTGGGCTTGTAGTCAGGAAGACCTGAGTTTTAATCTGGCCTCAGAGACTTAGTGAGTCTGTGACTCTGGGTAGGTCACTTGATCCTGTTTGCCTCAGTTTACTCATCTGTAAAATGAGCTGGAGAAGGAAGTGGCAAATTACTCCAGTATCTTTGCCAAGAAAACCCACAATGGGATCACAAAGAGTTGGACACTCCTGAAACAATTGAAAAACCACAATAAAATCTGAACGGAGAGGAAAAATAAGATTCATAAGGTTTCAGAGAGAGAGGTCATGGAGTTCAACCTATACTTATACATGAATCCCCTCTCTTTACAACATACTGTCCATTTGAAGTGTGCTCCTTACCAGTCTCCACTTGAAGCCCTGTAGATTTGGGAGACTCACTACAACTTTGTTCTACTTTAACATAGCTCAAACTAAAAGGAAGTCTTTCTTTACAATGAAACAAAATCTAACTTTCTCAGTATCTGCACGTTTTGTTGTAATTTCACTTTCACATAACAAAGTAAGAGTAACCAGATAAAAATAGTGCAGAACAATTCAAGGCATTTTGTCACTGTAAGACAGTAGGTTTTTTTCTAACTCATTGCATAATCCCAGGTGTGAAAAGTACAACAGACAAAGAACGGAAAGATGAACTATTTGCTCAAAGTACTCGTATAATGTCCTGGTAGCTTCTTTAAAGAGTAATACAGGTCAAGAGTAATATAGTCCAGAAGAGATACTGGCTTTATGTTATTTTAGTTCAATACTCTGCCAGTTTTATCAGGGAGATCACTTGTATTATACAACATAAATACACACACATATAACACATACGTATATACGTATATGTATGTGTGTGGATATACATATGCATATACATAAATATACATGCATCCATACATGTACACACATATACCTCTAGAATTGTGTGCATATATACATGTGCACATATACCCACACACGTAAATACATGTACATACATATATGTGTATACATGCACGTGTGTGTGTATAATGCCTGTTGAGCCCAACCCAAATAAAATCACTGACTATGGAAGGAGCATAAAATCGTAGACTATCAGAGTCAAAATAGCACAATGAATAAGCAGTTACTTGATTTATCTTGGCTAGGGACTTGTGTTCTGTTCATTCTGGCCTCTTCTTCATCTCTAGTCCCCCCATCTTTATTCTAGCATCTTTACCCTTTTGAAGTGTTCATTGCTTCTACCCTTGATTGTATGAAGTCAATTCTAGCCTTATTTGCCCCTTCTACTTTTGATCAATCTCATTTATTTTTCTTTTTCTTTCTCTCTCTAGCACACAGACTTACGATTCTACAACTCATCATACGGAGTATCTTGAAGACTCAATTTATAGCATCCTTCCCATAGGATTTCTCCTCTGTACTCTAGAGATAAAAATAACATATATTTCAATCAATCAATAAACCTTTGATAATCTCTTGTTATGTGACAAGAACTGTGTTAGATACAAGAGATTCAAGGGTAAAAAAGAAAGAGTCCCTGACCTCAAGAGTGGCAGACATCGTATCAGAGGAAGGAATGTGAACACAGACAAATATTTATAGTATATAGGAATATACACAGTAAATATATGGCAATATTGAGGAGAAACACTTTCCTGCTGGGTGAAGTGGGGGAGAAAACAGTCTCATGTAGAAAGGGATTCCTCAGCTGATGTTTGAAGTTGGGATTCCCAGAGGCAGAATTGAAAAGTAAATGTATTATAGGTCTTGGGTTCAGCTTTGTACAGAGATGAGAGCAAGAGTGCAAGATAGGAGTAATGGAGTGTCAGAATGGGAGGACCAGTAAGAAAGCTGAGATAACTTGACCACAGAGCGTAGGAAAAGGGAAAAACAATGGAAACATAGGTTGAGGCCAGAGTAAGAAATCTCTAAACATTAAAAACTCAAATACAGGAGTTTATATTTTATCTTAGATGCAATATGGAGTCATTGAAATTTATTGCATAATAGAACATGCTCAAAACTAAGTTTAAGGAAAATCATTTTGAAAACTCTAGCAAGAATGGAGTGGGGAGGGAACTGGAAGATAATGAAAAATTAGGTGGCAATTGTGCTTGTCTAGTGGAGAGGAGGACATGATTTGAACTAGGGTTGTGGCCAAATCACCTGAGAGAAGGGGATGGGTTCAAGAAAGGTTCTTATGTAAAAATATGGTAAATGAGTGGCTATATAAAGTAAGGGAGAGTGAGAATATAGTGCTGACACTGTGAACTCAGGTAAGTAGAAGAATGATAGCATTCCCAATAGAAAGAGGGAAGTTTGAAAGAAAGGAATAATGGCTCCTATTCTTGACAGGGTAAAAATAGGTAACTTTAGCACTACCATTTTGAAATATCCAATAGGAATTTAAAGATTCAAAGCTAGAGTTTAGGGGATGGACTTGGGTTGACTAGAGAGATCCGTAAGTAATCTGCATAAAGATGATCAAGTGAAAGAGCATAGAGAGAGAAGGAAAAGTGACCCAGGACAGAGTCTTGGGATAGACCCTTGGTTAGAGGGCATGAGATAGATGATGGATCACAAAGAAGAAAAAGGACTGATCAGACATGTAGGAAGATAACCAAAAAAAAAGAATAACTTTATAACAAAAAAGTAGAGAATATATAGGAGAAGGGAGTTAACATTGTCAAATGCTGTAGCTAGAAAGAGAAAGATGAGAACTGAGAAAAGTTATAGGATTTGGCAACTAATATCATTAATAACTTCACAGAGAGTAGTTTCAGTTGAATGATGAGGTCAGAAGCAAGGCTTAAGAATTGATTGAAAAGATAAAATGTTGAGGCAATTCATAGAAACAGTTTTTTTCCCCTAGGAATTTGGCTGAGAAATGAAGGATAAATTTGGGATGAGAACTTGAGGACATGGTAAGCTATAGTGAAGGATTTATAAAATGGGGGGGAGATTTGAGTGTATGTGTAGGCATCAGTAGATAGGAATAGAATGCAACATAGAGAGAGGAGATTTTCATGGAGGTATCTGTTGGAGAAGACAGGAAGAATAAAGGATAAAGGGTACTTTTGGAATGGTTGATATTTTCAAGGATAAGGGTCAGAGACTAGAGTAAAGGAAGAGAAAAGAGAAGATATTGTTAAAGGAATCAAAGATTTATAAGAAGGAGAAAAGAGAATTCTGAGCAAATGGTCTCTATTTTCTCAGCAAAGTATGAAGTAAGGTAGTCCCTGACAAAGTGGGAAAGGGAGTGATATAGTTTACTTAAAGGGGGAATAGAATGTTTGGAATAGCCTCTATGCAATTGTGGTAGGTAAGATTGAAGAGTTAAAACACACACACACACACACACACACACACAGAAAATTTACCTTGCCACCATGAGACTTTGGTCAAGGTCAGATAACATAAATTTGTACTTTACCTAATCACCTTGGTAGTGTGATTTCTTCTAGCTCTGTTCCACATTTGAGTAGGAATAGAGAGGCTTATTGTTGATATGTTGTGATTCTGTTTGAAATTTTTTTGACAAAGATACTGGAGTGGTTTGCCATTTCCTTCTCCAGCTCACTTTATAGATGAGAAAACCAAGGCATATATGGTTAAGTGACTTGCCCAGGGTCACACAACTAGAGTCTGAGGCCAGATTAGAACTCAGGCCTTCCTGACTCTAGACGCAAGGCTCTATCCAATGTGCCACCTAGTTGAATAAATTTAGGAGGAATGAATCATAAGGACACATGGAATGATAAGAGACTATAGCCAGTTAGAGGAAAGATTCTTGATCACAAAAGAATATTTGTGAATAGTGTTGTAAGGAAGGATGAAACTATCACTGTACCTGGATGTCTAAAGTGGATTTGAAGAAGTAGATCATAGCTATTGAAAAGATTGAGGAACAAAGAAATGTTAGAGAAACCAGTAATATTTGCACTGAAGTTCCATAGTACAACAGGGCCTGAGAGTAAGAGAAAGACCAATCCAGGTTTTGGATTCTTTGAGGAATTAACCTGGATTTGAACTCAGGTCTCCCTGAGTCCAGACCTAGTGTTCCATCCACTGTGCCACCTAATTACTTCTAACTTGTCTATTTGAGAAGAGTACAGTTGAGGGAGATGGGGCTGAAAGAATGGAAAAGAGTCACTAGAGATGGGGAGGGTTGTAGTTTTTTGTAAGAATTGCTGATATTGGAAGAGAAAAGATGATAGTTAAACAGTTGCAGCATAGAGGTATAGTGACTTTTGACTAAGATTTACACCCTTAAGCATCTTGTGAAGGGAAATTGATGTCAGCTTTCTTCAACGTGTTATGGAAGAAAGGGAACTAGGGCTTAATATTAGTGGTTCTTTCTGTAAATAGATTTCTGGCAATCAATCAGCACACATTTATTAATTTTATACTGTATGCCAGGCACTGTATGGGGAACTAGAGATACAGTGCCAAAAGTGAAGATAGTCTCTGCCTTCAAGGACATTACAGTCTACTTGAGGCAAACAGCATGTCCCTAAATAGGAATAAATGCAATGTATTTAAATTAGATATGGGATATTCTAGGTGAATCTTTGCCTCTGTTATGAATTCTGGAGTTGAGGGCCTGCTGGAGGCTCTAGTCCTGGGAATGCAGTTCCTGAATGACTGGATCCTAGAGGAGATTGTTTTATATTTACCCATTCATTGGCATCCTTCTAGTGAAATATGAGCTCCCTTAGGGCAAGAACTGTTTGGTTTTTATCTTTGTATCATCAATGCTAGTAAAGTGCCTAGCATCTAGTAGTGATGAGTAAATGAAAGGCCTTCTTTAGCAATCTAGCAGCACGTTTATATGCCTAAAGTCCAATGAAATAGAAAATTCAGCATTGGAATATGAAGGAAGAAAATGCATGTTTCAGACAAGTTGGAAGAAAACAGTCATCTATGAAAAGAGAAACAGAACCTCTGTCTCTATGCTTTGAGGTATCTTGGAATGCAGGATGAAGCAGCATGTCCACGTGCTAAAATCATAGAGAAGTCTTTTACATAAGCACATAGTGTATTAATAAAATAATATTCACGCTTTTTGTTTTTTTAAGTATCAAACTGTATTCTGGAGAAAAAATAAAAAGAAGTCAATGTCTACAATATAACTATTAAGGATAAAGTCACTCCACTGTTATTTGGATGTAATTGGTACTGAGCATCACAATGTGCTTGTAATTGGGTCTGTACTTGTACACTTCCAGGGTTCCACACAATTTCTACTTGAACCCATTTTTTGGATACAGCTCAGCTCAGCAGTGCTAGCTACCTCTTGTTAGGCAGTTGAAAAACTGTGGCCATTAAAAAATAGGATACGGTGTGATTTTGTTTTGCAGCTCTGCATGGAAATTCAGTTGCTGTTCATAACAGCTCTGTGGTTGGTTGATTTAAAGCAGGAGGGTGACTTTGAATTGACAAGCAGACAGTTTGCAAAAAAGGATATTGTATCTTTAAGGCTTTCTGACTGATTGTGTTTAACTGAGCTACCCAGCAGGCAGTAATTAGGTTGTAGCTTCACTGAGAAGCTTAAAGTACGGGGCTCTAGTTCTCAGTGCTCCAGAATTTTTTAGGAATAAATATTTCTGGATTTGAACAAATTATATATGTGTATATATATATGTATATATATGTATGTGTGTATGTACATATATGCATATAAATTCTGTGTGGCATATGTGTTTTATAGATGGTATGAGAGCAAATAGTACTAAGTACCAAAATCATATTGGTACTTAGTTATCTTTCTAGGTAGATAGACTCTGAGAAGCTAGCATTGGAAAGCTAGCTAGATTGTTAACAAAGGAAAGCAATAAAACCACTATGGGAGCACATGACACTTTTGCTGAGGCCTGCGTGGTTGGGGGACACAAAAATCATCTCAGTGTCCCATCTTGTGGCTCAGTTCATTAATTTGAAGACCTTGAAGCAGAGACACAACTATATGATTAATCAACAAAGTAATTAATTATTTTTATCTGGAAGAAGGTAATCAACATTTTCCTAGACTGCTTAAGAGTGGAAGGGAAGAACATCTTAGGCCACTGGAAACAAATGTGTATTCTATTGGTATTATAGCCTTATTAAGATCATTTTCATTTGGTCAACCTTCCAGTCATATTAGAAGGTGAACACAATTGTGTGAACTGATAAACATCGTATTTTAAGTCTTTGTCAATCTTTCCATACAAGTCATATGATTTCTTTCTTAAGTCACAAAGAAATGAAACAACAGACATTATGACAAAACCTTTCATAAGTGGTACTGAATCAGTTTCATTTAATGAGGCAATATGCTATTTTGAAAAGACCACTGAGAAAGCCCTAAGATCAGGGTTAACACACAGCTCTGATGGTTAATATGTGGTCTTGGACGAGTCACTTAACCCTACTGAGCCTGAATTGCGTTATATATAGAATGGATCTGACAATAGTTGAAATGTAAGAGTGGTGCTGTAAGTAAAGCACTTTAAAAAAAATCAAAAGCACAATAAAAATATGAGCTATCATTAATCATCAATTGATAAACATAGTTTGTAGTCATTCTATGCAAAGTTCCATGAGGGCACACGTTTCTCAGGGAACATAAATATTACCTTCTCTATTTGTACATCTTAGCCATTCTGGCCTTTGCTTTTTATTACTATTACAGATATTTCATATTATATCATACATTATAGGTTTGGGCACTACTTGAAATTTCTTAAACTGCTGTGCTGTTCTTTTGTAAGTCACTGAATCAATGCATTCTTTATGCCCTGCCACTTTTATTTTTAGCAGTAAGGTACTACTGGTGTTATTTTTCTTCCTCATGCTGTCCCAGAATGCAGCTCTCTAGTGGTAATCTTTTGAGATTGGCTGCTATATATTTGACCCCTAAATATACCTATTCTAATTTAAGTAGAGAGGTGTCATTCATTTTTGAATAGCTATTCCAAATGAAAATTCTCTGGATTGAGGCACAATGGTACTGTATTGTAGACCAATTCTGCTGTTTTTGAAGCTGATTCTGATACTTCTTACATGTTTTTAGTTCAAATTTCAAAGATTCAGAATTATTTAGCTTCCTTATTTTTATATGTTTGGTGTCATTTTGAATTACTCAAACCTATGGAAATGCTATAATCTATAAAAGTTCTATGAAAAAGCAGATAAATAGTTTGTAAATGGACAGAGAAATGCATCAAGGAATTTATCTTTCCCAAGATCCTTTGTCTCAAGGTCTAGAAAGAAACACAAACATATATCTCTATCTATTTATCTGTCTTTATCTACTTACTGTCTGAGCATTTCACTTTACATGAATACATGCATATGTAAAATACATACACACTTTTATATGTAAGCATGCATGTGCACTCTGCTTTATACATACACATATACATCAAAATGAGCATGCATTATATGAAAACACACAGAGTTTATAAGGTTGATTCATTTTGTGTAGCTAACAAATACTCTTTGGAATTGCATGTACAGAAGATCAAGGATTAAATTCCAAAAAGTATTTTTTTCCAAAGTGACAATGAGCTTAATTCACTGTCAGTTAATACCAGGTGTTTCCCCCCCTAGTATTAAGTTCTTCAAAACAGTGGCTGCATAGGACACTATTCACAGAGGCTTAACGCTGGGGAGAAAATGATTACATTAAATCGAACAATATGAATAATTCATGACATCACATTTTGTAATCCTGGTGTTAAGCATAAAACCAGTGGTTTATTTTTCAGCAAAATGTTTTTGTATCATTTTAGATAGTGCATAATGCAAAACAATAACTGCATACATAATGTAAGAACCATGTTGGTGAATAGGACCCTTAATAGTGCTTCCAGCATCATCTGGGGTGCGATCACAATAAACACATTTTGAGCCAATACCCGTGGGTGCCCAACGTATGCTGGAATCTTCTGGGCCCAATGGAATGGCTGCCTTTTAATTTGTTTTTGAATATTGCCCCTGACCTTTACCACTGATCTGAAAGTCAGTCCTTGTATATTGGTAAAACTACAAATTCCCCTCCCCTTACCTTTCAGTTTATTTTGAGGACAATTCTTTAGAGGATAAATAACTGATTTTTAGAAGCCCTTTTTGATTTCCAATATGGAATTGGAAGCAATGAAAAAGTGCAGAACTCTGATTAGAACTTGCACAAGTTCATTTAAGAATGGCATATATTTTTGACTTTTAAAAAAATCAGTGATTTAATCATTTCACCCAAGTTTCTGTAATGTCGTTAATTTGGATCTGTAAGAATAAATTATTCTCTGAAATGCTATGGGAAGCTAGACTTTATCATCAGAGAAAATGTCTTTCTCTTTGGAGCGACTCTAGATGAGATTGAAGGTGACCCTGAAACCTTCATGTCACAGTTTCCAGGTCAAGTGTATTGTAGCCACACTCTAACACAAAGCTGATTATTCTGCTGCATTTCAAGCTGAAATAATTGTGTACCTGGGCCATCTGCGGCTGCCTTTTCCAGCACCTTCCTGTGGACAGCTCCAGGGCACTCACTGGAAGTCAGAATGGACTCCTGCTGGTTTGCCCACATATTTGTCTTGTATGAAAGAATGCTGTATGCCAGTAGATTTCAAAGCTTTTCACAAAATATTTCCCACATTTAAAAACATGGTAGTTTATATCAAGCATTTGTATTAGTGAGGCAATCAAATATACCATCCATGTTTTATTACATGGTTGCATCCACTGTGAATGTTGGATTATCTTCATTATCTATCTATCTATCCACATATCTATTAATTAATTAATTACTCCATTCATTCATTTATACATACATTCATTTATTTGTTCATCTACAGTAGTGGTTTTACATGTAATAGATGGTCAGTAATCCTGAAAATTGTTTACATATTTCTCAAGTCTACCCATAGTATGGATGGGTCATGAATTTAATGCATCTCATATGAAGCTAATTTATTTATTAGCATTTCTGGAGCCTAAGTAAATAGAAAGTAGGTAAAGATTGCATATTTTCATATAATTTACTTACTATAGAGTGATATAGAATGTGCTCTTGAATGCCTTGCATTTCTGTATTATTTTTATAATTTAAATATCTATTCAAGTCAAACTATAGGAATATTGTCAATGTTAGAGGGAAATTTAAATATTGAATATAAGTTGTAATGTTCTGTGAAACATTTGTAAGAGAAAAATCTGATGACCCAATTACAGAGAGAAAAAAATCAGAACATTGTAGTTAAGTATGAATATAAAAATGTAGAGCTGCAGAATGCCTAGGATTATGATATATATTCTCCTTTTTGTCCAGAAAACATACAATTATCTAGACTTAAGAGAAAGCAGAGATTGAATCCTATGAAGGAGTTGATGTTCTTCTAAAGAGTGTAAATTTTGCACAGTGGCCCAGTGTTTAATCCTGTGCCACCGCTGTGTCCAGTGACATGGGTTGGATTTCTTTTTTCTTTTGCATTCATCTCTTATCCTCTAAATCCACACTTGCTTACAGCTGACCTTCGTGGTCATCACGTTATTATTTGATCATTACAGACTTTGTTCTCTCGCTTCTGATGGTTCTGACATCACTGAATAGCTATTCAATAGCAAAGATATTTAATTTCTTCTGTTTTTTCCACTTCTGATTAAGAAAAGAGACAATACTCCTAAAATATTAATCATAGTTTACCCTTCTAGATTACATGGGCATTTTTTATGTTATCTCACTTAATCCTTATAAGAAATCTCTGAGTTGGTTGATACCAAGAATTCAGCCCCCTCCATTTTACAGGTGGGAAAACTAAGGCTTGGAAGTGCTGGATGGCTTGACCAAGGTCTCACGGCTACTAAGCATTAAGATCGAGCCCTTGAACCTAGGTTGTTTGATTTCACTTTCATGTTCTTTCTATATGGGATGAAAAAATAGGAGAGAATAAAATGCATGACATTGTGCCACTTCTCTTTATAGAGAATGACCACAGAAATACTAAAACAAAGCATTAATTCTCTCAACAATAAATAATTCCAGATTTTAACATTGTGATATAATTTTAAAATGATTATTCTCTTTGAGATAGCTAATGGATTACTAAGACTTTTTTTAAAAAGAGGAAATATAAAAAGTCAGTTGCCTTTAAAAATCTTCTGTATTAAATGATTGCTAGGGACTTTCACGTTAATCTATTGCTAAAGTACATATAACCTTGCAATTAATAAAATTTGCTGAGTTAACTATTATTTTACCTCTTATAATCTCCACAGAAGAGATTAGTTGAGCAACAAAGAAATACCAGCATCAGAAGTTAAAATAGTTAAGTGGAATGCAGGTTTAATAATTAATTAGTTGAATAAGCATATGAATATTTGATAAATATTTAGTCAGATACAGGTATCGTTCTTCACTCATTAGGTACATACCAAATAATTTGCTAAGGTGAACCCTGCCATTTGAAAGCTCTAAAGGTGGGGCTATTTCAGGCCCATAGGACACATAGGTGGCTATCTTAGCTTTCTTTTCCCTGTTAAAGAATGTTGAATACTTCATGTTGCTTCTGATTCAGAATAAAACATAAATGTTGCTATCATGATATTCTGTCTCGATATTGAAAGTATTATTCAATCAACTGAACTGTAACTGATCTAGTAGTGAATATTTGGCATCATTTGGTAAAGATTTGTATCAGTTGTGAGTCCTCAATGGATCAGTGTTCTGAGATGTAATTTAAAGTTCATGATGGGTAATTTATCAGTGTAACAGAAAGGAAGTAGAATGCTTCAGAGTCTCAAGACCCAGGAGCTCCAAAATGAGATTTAAGAAACTTTTCAATGTAAAAAAAGAAGAAAAGCTAATGTTTGTGTATATTGTGAGGATAAGAAATAAAATGTATGAATTCTAGGATGGTGTAAGGGGAGATAACTCACTTTTATATAACATATTAAGGTTTACAAAGAACTTTCCTTACAAAAACTCTGTGACGTAGCCATTGAAACTGTTACTACCCTCAGATGAGGCAACAGCCCAACAGTGTAAATGACCTCCCAGAGTCACCCATCTAGGAAATGGGAGAGGTAGAGCTCAGAACTGGCTCTTCCCGTTTCCGAGTCCTGTGTTTTTCCACTGTACCACAATTGTCTTCAGCTGCAATGTTCACACTTTTCAACTTTGTGTTGTTTATGTGGCTAGAGTTATCTATCATTCCTAACTGATATTTTGATGTGAGTTCAAAGAGAAATCCTTGAGAATCCTTGAAATAGATGCCAAGAGAATCACCATTCTTCTATCTTGGAACAGTAGAAATGACCAGTTTAAATGAGTTCAGGTTTCCTCAATCCAATTCAACAAATGTTTATTTTCAGGATCTCATGGTAGCTATTTGGGGAGAGGCGAATGGCAGGAGGGAGACAGTGAATGGTTACAAATAGGTATGAACTGCCTGTCTTCTTGGCACCACCTGCTGGCCAGAAGAGCATTAATGATGGCCTCAGAGAGGCCCCATCTTCGATCTTCCTGACTGCATGAATCGTTGCCATGGCAGCCATTGCAATAAAAGGAAGGGAGCCCAGGGACTGTAATATGTGGAGGAAAAGGGATGACCCCAAATGAGGTGTTGGAATGCAATGCCTGTAGGGTTTGCCCCAACAGCATGAAAACTGATCTCAAAGATGAAAACTGCTCAAACTGGATTTATTCACATGCACCTTGTCCTACTGTTTAATTACAGTACCACTGTCCATTCCACTAAAACGTAGTCCTCTGTTTTTTCCATTGCAAAGCTCTCTCTCTCTCTCTCTCTCTCTCTCTCTCTCTCTCTCTCTCTCTCTCTCTCCCCTGAAAGAGAGGAAGCATAAGAAAGAAAGGGAATGAAGGCATGTAGCTGATTGTAGGTAAAATAAGGTCTTCAAAAGCAATAAGGTATGAATTTTAAGAAAAGAAATGAAACATAGTCACAGATAGACAAAATTGACCCTCATCACAATTTCAAAGATTTTGTCCCCACCCTTTCTTCTTGGTAGTCTTTTTCCTGTTCATACCTCCTACCCATATGAATTCTGTCCCTATACCCAGGCAACATATTCACCCCTAAAGGCTTCCCTATCTCTAGCCAGTGAATTCTGCTACCCTCACCTACCTAGAGCTACTCACTCCATTCTGCCTCGTTACCTAGACTGAAATCTTCCTGTATCTAATTCCTTGAGGGCTAGTCTCACCTTACCTTCCAAAGTGACAATTAACTCCTCTATCTGTTGAAGATGGTCAATCTATTTTAAAAGTGCGCCAACTTAAAAAAAAGTTTAGAGAAGGCCCACACAGAAGCACGAATTTACAAGTTCTTGCATTTGTAATCTAACTCAAGAAACTAATGCTAATGGTGAGAATTTCAGGGCAAGTGGGAGTAAAGTACATTGTTATGACAGACAGTTAAACAGAATCTTGCTATGCATCTGTAAACTTACTGTCTAGGCAGTCGCCTACTCTGCCTCTCCCATGGGCCAAGGAGAAATCTCCCCCACAGATTCTTGCAGAATTATTCAAAATACTAGAATATATGTATTTCAATGTATCAAAGGTCTATGACATCACATGTATGGGAATACTCCATTAATACTTTCATAGCTATTTTAATGAACGAATTCTTCATCTACTGACTGCCCTTCAGATATTTAGCCTCTCCTTTCTTAGCTTGATTTGTGTTATGAAGACAGAGCCATAACCCATCAGCATGCTCATTCTCAAAGACTTTCCACTTTTGTTCAATCTGCCAGAGTTTATCCTTGATGACTTATCCCTAAAATACTCACTCACTAACACATCTATGTTATATTATTGCATCAGAAGAGAAACGTGTGGAATACCTGTGAAGGCCAAGAATGAAAATTAACCTAACTGAAATAAAATAAGCAATATAACCTCTAACCAAGATCATTGGTCTTTAAAAAGAACATATTATTGTTTGCAACTAAGTACAGGCAAGTCATCTGTGATATCACATGGGAAAATTTAGGAGGTATGTGAAAGTTTCTAAAGTTCAGTCCCTTATATCACATACTGCCCTTTGAAAGTTTCCTATTGGGTGTCCTGGAGGAAATTCAAGGTCAACACATCTGAAACAAAATTCATTGTCTTTTTTTGTGATCCCATTACCCATCAGAACTTGAGTATCTCTATAGGGCACTACCCTCCTCCTAGTCATCCAGGCTCATAAACTCAGATTCTCAATATTTTCACTTTCCCTTCCTCTCCCACATAGCCCCTTAGTTGTTGTCTTGTCAATTCCATCTGTGTATCTCTCAAATCAGTTCCCTTCTCCCCATTCCCATGGACTACCATTCTAGATCAGGTCCCTTTCCTATGGGATATGGTAATAGTGTTCTACTTGATCTCCCTTCCTTAAAGGACCCCACCCCCATCTAATCCATCCTCATCATAACTAAAGTCAATTTCTAAAGCATAGGTTTGACCATATTATGACCCTGATCGAAAAGCTCTGTTATTTCTAGTATCAAATATAAACTCCTCAGCATATTATTTAAGGCTTCTTCCAGTCTTGATTCAGTTTGTCTTTCTAGACGACTTAGACATTTTTCTCTTTCAAACTGTCTTACTTGATGTTCCTAAAACATACACTCTCTTTTTCATCTTGCTGCCTCACACAGGTTTTCCTCTGCATCTTAGAGCTCATAGTCTCCTTCCAATCTCAGCTCAAGCACTATCTGTGAGAATTTGCATGTATGATTTCTCCTCTTGCAAACCACCATCCAGCTTACTTTGCATTGATTTGTATATATTTTGTATTCACTTATATGTTGCATGCTTTTTCCCTTGATAGAATGTAAGCTCCTTGAAAGCAGAATCTGTTTCATGCTTCCTCAGTGCCTTCAACAGGTCTTGGCCCACAGTAAATGCTTAAAACTGTTGATTTGTTGCTTTTGAATTTATAGATTTTATCATCCTTGACACTTATTTTTTCTTTTCATCTCCCTCCTTAAGTCAACTGGATTGCTAAACTATTAATTCATTCCTTACTAAACTATAACATGGAGCAAACACAGGGCACTGTAGATAGAGTGCCAGGCCTGGGGTCAGAAAGACTCATCTTTTCAAGTTCCAATCTGTCCTCAGACACTTACTAGCTGTGTGATCCTGGGTAAGTCACTTAACCCTGTTTGCCTCAGTTTCCTGTTTTGTAAAAGTGTTATTTTCTTCAGCATTTTGGGGTGTCATTTAGCAAGCAGTTGACTCATTTTTCATGATTTTCTTGTATCACTCTCATTTCTCTTCCCAATATTTGCTCTACTTCTCTTACTTGATTTTCAAAATCCTTTTTGAACTCTTCAATGACCTGAGACCAATTCAAATTTTTCTTGGAGGCTTTGGATGGAAGAGCTTTGACTTTGTTGTCTTCTGTCTGCATGTTTTGGTCTTCCTTGTTACCAAAGTGAGATTCTATAGTCTGATTCCTTTTCCTGTTTTTGCTCATTTTCCCAGCCATTTTGTCAAGGTAAGTTCTCTGCTTCCAGTAGGGGTGGGAGTGGGGGTTTACTGTCAGCTGCTGATTTCTCCACAATCTGTAGGCCTAGAGGTCCAGAAACAGTCTGTGCTGCTGCCCCTGTTGCTGCTATGGCTACCAAGGGTTCCTTCACCCATTATCCTCTCTGCCACCCTGGGATTGAGGCTGGACCACTCCACTCTCCCACACTGGTCCCATAGGCTTTTTTTCCTCTGACATTCTAATTTATCTTCAGTGTTTTGGAGTTGTGAAGTCTGGAAACTGCCACAAGTGCCCAGATTCAGTCGCCCTAAGGCCTGCTTAAGTCCCTTCTGTGCAGGGCTATGCTGGACTGCACCCTGCTCCCAGTACAGTGCAATAGATTTTCCTGCAACCTTCCAGGATGTCTTGGGCTGGGGATTTGCTTCACTCTGTCATTCTGTGGGTTCTGTAGCTCCAGAATTTGTTTAGACCATTTTTTACAGGTATTTGGCTGGGTTTGGGAGAAAGTGCGTGCTTGGTTCACCATCGTCTTGTCTCTGCCCCTCACCTCAGTTTCCTCTTCCATAAAATGAGCTGATGAAAGAAATGGGAAACCATTTTAATATTTTTGCCAAGACAATCCCAAATGGGATAATGAAGAATGACCCAACAACAACACATAAACCTACACTATCATTTCCTTTGTGCTTTCACCTATACCAATCCAGGTAGTGGACACTCAGCAATTCAGAGATTGATCTTGGTTTCAGATTTCATTCTGATGTGGCAACAATGAAAGATGACTCATTTACTCTAAAGCTAAAATTATTTCCAAACAGTTTCAGGATGATCTCTTTAACTGAGATAAAATTGGATATGATAGCTTATTGATTCCATCCATCCACACATCCATATTATATTAAGGTACTTCTTGGGAAAATAAAAATAAAATCCTGTAAGGAAACCCTATGTAATATAATCTCATTCATCTCCCTATCTCTCATTAGGAAGTATAGAAATGAGAGAAAAGGAAACATTCCACCAAAAGCTAGACAAGGTCATAGCAGCCTTCTTGGTTTTAGATCCACCATCTGTAAAGCTGTGATAAAAGTATCAGACTATGTACTTCCTAGGTACATTGTGAAGATAGTAAGATGATGCTTCTGACTGTGCTTTGAACTGTAAAGAAGAAAGGCATACTATAAGGAAGAGACTTTAAAGATCATCTAATCTCAAACCCCTCACTCTACAGATGATGCCCAGAGAAGGCACCTTATTTCAAGGGCTTTTTTGTAGAATGGAAGATTGGATTTATCTTGAAGGAACAATCAGGAACAATGGTCAGAAATTCCAAGAGGCAATATTTCAGTTGGATATAAGGGAGGAAATTTATTAATGATTAACTATTCAAAAGTGGAATGGAATGACCTGGAAAGTAATGGATGCCCTTGAAGTCTTCAGGGAAAGGTCAAATTTTTTTGTCCTAGATATTGTAGAGGGTTATGTATCATTTAGATTGAATAAGTTATAATGTGCCATCCAACTGTATATTTTGAAATTTGTGAAGTTAAGTAATTTGCCCAAGTTTATAAATGTAGTTTTAGGTGTTTGGCATGCCTATGTTTGTGTGTGTGTGTGTGTGTGTGTGTGTGTGTGTGTGTGTATGTGTGTGTAGGGGGGGACTAGAACAATGGGTATCCAGGAGTCAGCTCAGAGTGGCTCTCAAGAGCTGATTATTAAATTTTCAGTATGACTATTTATACTTCAAAAATTGGCAAAATGCTATAGATAAAGCTTGAATTATTTTTGTGTCAATTACCTAGACTTAGGAAACTGGTGGAGAAAATGTTAACAATGAAGGTTAAATTTTAAAGTGTGCTGTATGGACATTTCTCCTCCCCTCAACCTCTACTACAAAATATTTTCCAGTATTCCCCTTACTAGAGCCCAGGTGGTATCCCCTGAAACAAAGTAAAGCCCTAAGTAGGAAACAGACAAAAACAAATACATATGAGTTTGTGTCTTTTGTCATATTTCCTTGTAACTTTCTCCTATTGATCATAGCAAATGATACTTCATACAGACTGTGCATCAGGTGGAAAAGCAAGCAATATGTGGGAGGAATTAAACTGACTAGATGGAGGTTTAACATTCATTTTCTCTGATATTTTGGTGTCATCAAAGAATAGCCCTTCAAAAGTCCGGACTTGCATCATCTTTTATTCAAAGATGATACAATATTTCACTTGTTGTTTCTGTAGAATGACTCAATCATGAACATACAGATTTAAAGTTTTCCTCTCTCCCTGACCAGCTGTGTGAATATGAGCAAGTCATTTAATTTTTCTGAGTCTCTGTCTCCTCATCTAAAAATGAGAATTAAAAATACTTGAATTTCCTGTCTTGTAGATTATAAAGATAAAAGAGTGAAATTCTTTAGTTATAAATCAGTACACAAATTAATTAAATATTGCTATCCTTAATTCTGTTTTCATCATTTTACAACATTCAGTATTAATCAATTGGTAATATTTTGTTTCATCTAGGTAGCATAGTAGATAGAGCATTAAGTTTGGAATCAGAAAGACTCATATTCATGAGTTCAAATCCAGTTTCAGACACTTACCATGGGCAAGTCACCCTGTTTGCCTCAGTTTCTCATTAATAAAATGAGCGGAAGAAGTATATGGCAAACCACTCTAGTATCTTTGCCAAGAAAAGCCCCTAAAGGGATCATGAAGAGATAGATGTAACTGAAATGACCCAATGATAACAACAACAAATCCTTTGTTAACATCTTCTACATGTCAGGCATTATTCTGGGCACTGGGGACATAAAAGACAAAAATGAAGCTCTCCCTGTCTTTGAGTAGCTTACATTCTATTGAGGGAAAACATGTAAATATATATATATACAAAATAAACACAAGATATTTTTGAGGGGGAGCCATTATCAAATGTTGGGGAGCATCAGCTCACCAAAGTTTCTAATAGAAGGTGAAGCTTAGACAGAAATTTGAAGGAAATAAACAAACTAAGAGTTGTAGGTGAGGAGGGAGTGCATTCCATACATAATACACAGTCTATGAAAAAGCAGGTATATAGGAAATGGAATGACATACATGAAGAAAAGCAAGAAGCCTGTTTGGTTAGACCATATAGGAGAGGAAGTAGCCTAAGATTATATGTTGAACCTAGAAAAATATATTGGAATGAGGTTATGATGGGCTTCAAAAGTCAAATAGAGGTGTTTATATTTTATCCAATAAGGAAATGATGACATTTATTGAGTTATGTGGTCAGATCTGACTATAAGAAAATCATGTGTAGAAGATAGATCAGAGAAGAGAAAGACTTGAGACCAGGAGACGAACTAGATTTTTGCAGTAATATAGAGGTGAAGAGTGTCTAAACAAAAGTAGAGAGAAAGGGATAGGTGCAAAAGATGGTATGGAGGTAGCAATAAGATTTAAAATTGATTGACTATGTGGATTAAAGAATAATGAGGAGTCAAAAATAACGATAAGTTAACGAATCTTGATGAATGGAACAATGATGTTGCCCTTGAAAGGAAAATAATTTGGAAGAGAAATTGATTTGGCAGAGATATGATGGTTTGGACATTTTTGAATAAATAGTTTGAAATGTCTGATAGACATTGAGATTTAAAATTAGAAGCCAGAAGAGAAGCAAGGACTGTATAGGAGTTCTAGGTATCATCTTCATAGAGAATGGGAGTTAACGAGGCTACCAAATGAGAGAACATAGAACAAAAACATAAGAGAACTCAGGGCAGAGATTTAGTGCATACCAAGAGGTAGAAAGCATGACACATATGATGAGCCAGCAAAGACTGATGAGAGATGGGTAGGAAGAAAAGATAAGGAGATAAACGTCCCAAAATCTCAGAAAATAGAAATTATCAGGTAGGATGATTAACAGGTTCAATTGATGCAGAAGGTCAAGATGTATGAGGATTCAGAAAAGGCCAGTAGATTGGGCATTTATGAGATAATTGGTAACTTTGATGGGAACAGTTTCAGTTGATGAACAAAATTGGAAAATAAGACCATATAGGTTTCAGATATGAGAAAGAAGAGTTGAAATGGAGGCAAAAGGTATAGATAGACCTTTCAATGTTTTCCCCTATGAAAGGGAAGAGAAATTTAGAATGCTAGCTTGAGATGATGATGCAGTCTAGTGAGGGTATTTTATGAATGGGAGAAGCTTGAGAGTACTTTTAAGAAATTTAGAAGTTCCTTGGAATGTAGTAGTAGACTGGATGATATTAAAGATTATTACTGCTATTATTGAAAGCCCTCAATTCAACAGATTAACAGAAACCTCCTAGGGCTGATAAAACTTTAGGCAACCCTATATGTCAGGGTGGGGGGAAGCACACTTCACCTGGATTTATGGGAAAAAGTTTAAAATCTTTGTTCTGTCTCACATGATCTGTGTGACCTCTTGAAAATAATTTCATCTCTGTTTGCCTCATCTTCTTTATCAATGAAATGAGCATGGGTAAGATGACCTCCTTTTCCCCCATTTGTTCATTTTCTCAGCTAATTATTTAACTTTTGAGCTCTTCATTAAGTGGAGGACTCCAGAAGCAGTCTCCGTTTCAGCAGTGGCTACTGCTGCCCTGGGGCTGGGGTCAGATCATGCCCACTTCTCAGTCAGGTAAGAGACCCTTCTCACCGACCTTTGAAGCTGTCTTTGGCATTTGTGAGAAGTATGGAAACTGCAGCAGCTGCCAGCCATTCAGTCCCCTGAGATCTGCTCCAGTTCCTTCTCCACTGACAGGGGCCCACCCTAAACTGCCCACCATGAACTCTGCTCTGTTTTCAGCTCAGTGTGATAGACTCTTCCTCTCAACCTTCTAGATTGTCTTGGGCTGGAAATTTGTTTCAGTCTGTCATTTTGTAGCTTTTGTTGCTCTAGAATTTGTTTAGGTCATTTTTACAGATTTTTTGAGGGGTTTGAAGGGAGAAGTCTAGCAGGTCCCTGTTTCTACTCTAGCATCTTGGATCTGCCTCTCAAGATGACTTCTAAAGTATCTCCCATCAACAATTCCATGTAATTAATAAAAATTGTTGTTTTTTAATCCATTTTAAGAGGACCAATGACATCAGTTATAGTACTATGAATTATAATGGGATGTTCATTCAAATTCCTTATCACAAGAAGTAAATGAGACCAACATTACGCAGATAACTGTTGATTAAGTCAGCAATAAAGTTTTTGTGATTCTAAATTCATTGTTCTTTCCACTGTCTCACTTCATTCTATACTCAAGTTAAATCTCAGCAGTATTTTTATAGAATTCTTATGTGTTCTTTCAATCTAGTTTTTTAAAATTATTGCATTATTTTTCCTTCTTTCTCTGAATTTTTGCATTTCAGTTTTGTCATTCTCTTTTTCAGAGAGTCTGCTATTATGCAGAAAGCATTGCTCTTCTTGTTCTAAAGTAACTGGTGTCTGGTTAAATGCCTTAATATCATCCTTAAAAGCTCTATTTAAAGTAGTTGTTGTTGAAACAGCCCATAAAATACCTATGAAAAATGACTCAACAAATTCTAGAGCAGTAGAAGCCACAGAATAACAGAGTGAAGGAGATTTCCAGCCTAGGGCAACCTGGAAGGAAAAGGGAAATGTCTGTTGCACTGGATGTGGAGGGGACCACAGCCCAACCTTGGCCATGTAGTGCTGGGGGAGGAGGAGGTCTGGGGGACAGAATCACAAGCAGCAGCAGAAGGTTCCCAGATCCCTCAACCTACAGGTGACAAATAAAGCTTCAAAGGTCAGTAAGAGAGATTTTTCACCTCCATGACCAGGGAGCAAGGTCCTCCCCTAGCCCAGGCTCAGCAGAAGGCATTGTTGGAGCCTCAGCATAAAACCCCTGGGGGAATTGAGCAGATGATCTGAATCTCAGCTACCATCTGGGCCAGGGAGTAAACTCTTCTCCTTGGACTGTGCCACCTTAGAGAACTTACAAGTCCCCAGGGTATCCTACTCTTGACAAAGGATCCAAAAGTCAACTAAATAGTTGGGAAAATGCCCAAAAAGACTATAGAAGGTTACTTTCTTAAGTGAACAGGTATTCTCTCCCATCCTTTGGGATGAGGAAGAACAATGTTTACTATCAGGGAAATACATAAAAGTCAAGGCTTCTGCATCTAAAACCTCCAAAATAAATATGCAAAGATCCCAGGCCATGGAACAGCTCAAAAAGGACTTTGAAAAATCAAATAAGAGAGGTGGAAGAAAAATTGGGAAGAGAAATGAGAGCGATGCAAGAAAATCATGACAAGTGAGTCAACACCTTGCGAAAGGAGACCCAAAAAATGCTGAAGAAAATAACACCTTTAAAAATAGGCTAACTCAATTGGAAAAAGAGGTCCAAAAAGTCAATGAGGAGAAGAATGTTTTAAAAAGCAGAATTAGCCTAATGGAAAAGGAGGTTCAAAAGATCATGGAAGAAAATAGTTCTTTAAAAATTAGAATGGAACAGATGGAAGCTAATTACTTGTGAGAAACCAAGAAATTACAAAACAAAGCCAAAAGAATGAAAAAATGGAAGATGATATGAAATATCTCATTGGACAAAACAAATGATCTGGAAAATAGATCCAAGAGAGACAATTTAAAAATTATGTGAGTACCTGAAAGCCATTATCAAAAGAAGAGCCTAGACATCATCTTTCATGAAATTATCAAGTAAAATTGCCTGATATTCTAGAACCAGAGGACAAAATAAATATTGAAAGAAATCATGGATCATTTCCTGAAAGAGATCCAAAAAGAGAAACTCCTAGGAATATTGTAGTCAAATGTCAAAGGTCCCAGGTGAAGGAGAAAATATTGCTGGCATCTAGAAAGAAACAATTTGGGTACCGGGTCAATATAATCAGGATAACACAGAATCTGGCAGCTTCTAGATTAAGGGATCCAAGGGTGTGGAACCAAGAATCACCTATCCAGAAAAACTGAGTATAATATTCAGTGGAAAAATGGTCATTCAATGAAATAGAGGACTTTCATGAAAAGACTAGAGCTGAAAGGAAAATTGGACTTTCAAACACAAGAATCAAGAGAATCATGAAAAGGTAAACAGGAAAGATAAATCACAAGGGACTTACTAAAGTTGAACTGCTTACATTCCTTCATGAAAAGATGGTATTTGTAACTCTTGAAACTTTTCTCAGTATCTGGGTAGTTAGAGGGATTATACACCCACCCACCCCCCCACACACATATGTATATATGGAGAGAGAGACAGAGAGACAAAGAGACAGAGAGACAGAGAGCACAGGGTGAGTTGAATAGGAAGGGATCATATAGAAAAAAATAAAATTAAGGAGTGAGAGAGGAATATATTGGGAGGAGAAAGGGAGAAATGGAATGGGGCAAATTATCTCTCATAGAAGAGGCAAGAAAAAACTTTTCCAGTGAAGGGAAAAAGTGGGGAGGAGAGAGAGAGAAAAAGTGAAGCTTACTCTCATCACATTTGGCTC
The DNA here is from genome assembly GCA_028658325.1 of Potorous gilbertii. NCBI lineage: Eukaryota > Metazoa > Chordata > Mammalia > Diprotodontia > Potoroidae > Potorous > Potorous gilbertii. The sequence continues at coordinate 22,418,398 of CM053773.1, read as the reverse complement.
AAGGACGGAATAACATGCACACTCAATTTGGTATGAAAATCTATCTTACACTACAGGAAAGTAGGGGAGAAGGGGAGGAGAAGGGTGGGGGAGGATGATGGAAGGGAGGGCAAATGGGAGGAGGAGCCATTAGAAGTAAACATTCTTGGGGATGGACAAGGTCAAAAGAGAGAATAGAAGAAATGGGGGGCAGGATAGCACGGAGGAAAATGTGTTTAGTCTTACACAACATGACTATTGTGGAAGTAATTTGCAAAACTACACATATATAGCCTATATTGAATAGCTTGTCTTCTCAGTGGGGATGGTGGGGAGGGAGGCAGGAAGAGAAGTTGGACCTCAAAGTTTTAGGAACAAATGCTGAGAATTGTTTTTGCATACAACTTGGAAATAAGAAATAGTTAATGGGGTATAGCAATTTATCTTACCCTACAGGACAAGAGAGAAGATGGGGATAAGGAAGAGACGGATGTTAGTAGGGAGGGCACATTAGTGGAAGGGGTAATCAGAATGTAAGGCATTTTGGGGTGAGGGGAGGGGAAATATTGGGAGAAACCTAGAAACTCAAAATTTTGTGGAAATGAGTGTTGAAAACTAAACATAAATAAGTAAATAAAAAGAAAAAAAAGTAGTTCCTGTCAATTATTTCACTTATTTGTTTGCTGTTCTGAAATATTGTGGTGGTTTGTGACATTCTCCCACTGGAATTTCGAGGGATTTTTCAAAATTTGTTGTGATACCTTTAGCATCATTGAGATTTCCGCTCAAATTCCTTTATTGTGAAATATTTCACAACTGAAATGACTCTGAATGTTTTTTTTTTTCTCTTCCTCATTCAGCTTTTGTCTATGTTTATCAATTACTCTACTGATTTTTTTATGAATTCACATTTATTGATTTTTAATTCCATAATGCTTTTATATGTTGTCCTTATTGCAAATTTCCTTCTTACTACCAAACTATTGCCTTCTGAAAGTTAAGCACTTTTGCACTCCTTTCCCCATCCTTGGCTGCCCATTCTCTGTTCTTCCAAATTCCAGAATTGGATAAGGTCTGTTTTTATAAGAGCAGGAGAATGACAGATAGGGTCACAGCAGGAGATCAATCCTCATTGGCCACCAAAATACTGAGATTTTCTAGTTTTACCAGTTCTCTTTCTCTACACTCCATCATACTCTATGCAACTGACGTTCTTCAGTATGTAAAGTATGCCAGAGTTTGTGACACTCCTGGCCTATTTTCTTTGTTTCTATTTATTTCTCTGATTCCATCTCCTTCAAGATTTTGTGGACCCTGGCTCTTTCAATTATCCTTTCTTCCTTACAACCCCTGTCTCTCCATCTACTTTAGCTCCTTTTGCTGCTAAAACACACTCAGATTTCCTCTTCTTTAAAATACAAAATTAAGAAATGCACAGACAAGCATACAAAATTATTTTGAAGCCAGAGCCTCCTAGAGCCACTGTGCTGCCCTTCCTTTCACAAAAATTGAGAATAGTTTGAACTTCATGATCTCTCCACCTTGATTTTGTTTTTTGTCTTTCTTTGTATGTCCAACAGTTAGCACAGTGCCTGCCATATGACTTGTTCCATCCTTTTCACTCATGTCTGACTCTTTGTAATCCCATTGGAGTTTTCTTGGCAAAAGTACTGGAATGGTTTGTCATTTCCTTCTCTAGCTTGTTTTACAGATGAGGAAACTGAAGCAAACAAGGTAAAGTGACTTGCCCCAAGTATCTGAGTCTTGATTTGAACTCAGGAAAATAGTCTTTCTGACTCCAGACTTGGTGCTATATCCATTGTGCATCTAGTTGTTTACTAACCACATAGTAGGTGCTTAGTAAATGCTTGCTCTCTTGTTACTTGACCACCCACTCATTTTTTTAATTTCTTGAGAGCCATCTTACCCCTCTACCTGTTTCCTCTTGGGTCACCAGTGACCTCTTCATTTCTCTCAAAAAATGGAAGTATTTTGAGAGCAGGAATGATTTCTTTTTTTCTCCTTGTGCATTTTAGTGCCTGCCATAGTGACCTGCTCAGTGTGCTAAAGGTTCTCAAAAACTGTATTAAACTGAATCCAGGATGTGCTTACCATTTATAACATCATTTGTCATTTAGATTTTGCTTTCAGATATTATCATTTATTCTTTTTTCCCTGTACATATTTGTCCCATAAGAGCAGAAACGGCAGTGTCCTGCAAATAGTTCTCCATACTATTGGTTTTTGGTAATACTGAGGTGTTCAAACTTCTAATATCACAAAACAGTTATTGATCTTTTCTGATTAGCCTCTCCAAATGACACAAACACATTCTCATGTTTTTTTTCTGAATGATCAAAGGTGTGTACTTTCTTAATGTACCACTTGATTTTGCCTAGTACATTGCAGTCTGGAGGCCACATGTGGCTCTCTAGGTCCTCAAGTGAGGCCCTTTGACTGAACAAAAACCATATGTGGTCTCAAGGCTGTAGATTCCCCACTCTTGGCCTAGTACCTACCTGAATTACTCCTCCTCCAGTTGGAACTTAACTTATGCTTCTATCATTGTTAGGGAAGCAAAGGGGATAAAAGTACCAGGAGAAAAAAAAAACCTATTCTTCTTGTTCCTGAACACATTAAATGATTCATTTAAAAAGGTAATTTTTTTAACTTAAAGTTTAAAAAGATTTAAAAAGTCAAAAAGTGATTATTTTGCACCTCTCAAATAGCACATTTCTTTTGAGTAAAATAGCATTCAGTATCTGAAAAGAACACATGTTAAAATTTCTTCAATTCTTTCTAACCATTTTCTCTTTCTTATTTCCAGAGGCACTTTTCTTATCTCTGTATCCTACTCTCTCTAACCCAGGTTAGCCTAGAAACAAACTGATTTCAAGATGGGGCCAATGTGCGCTGATGCATGAGAGGTGGCCATAAATCTTAAGAAATAAGGGTACAAGAGCTCTGAGGGTAGTGGCAGACAATAGGTAATGGGTGGATGAATGTGTAGGTAGAGGAAGAAAATGGAGGGTGTGATGGCTACAGTGAGAGGGTTATATTCAAGCTGGCTTCGACCAGGCATGCACCCAAATTATCTTGCTATATCCATTTTAGCCAAGTTCCAATTGCCTTTTATCCTACCTAGCTCACCTCTGCTACCAGTCTAACTACTCTTTCCTAATCTGGTACCAAGCCATTTCCTTCTATGTCTCCTAGTAATCATCCTGGAAAAAGACCCATTGCCCAGAGGCCACTGAATAGGAAACCACTGAAGCAACACTATCTCTCCACTTCATGTTCAGGAGACAGACAGGGCATCTCGTTTTTGTGAGGTGCCAAGCAAGGAGTTTGGCTGTAGCCATTGTGGGGTTAGTCTCTAGGAATAAAAGGGCTGTTTGCAAGCTGGATGGGTCCTTGTTCACAAGAGGCCTGCATCCTAATAACTCCCCGCTTTCTCTGCTGGGAAAACCAGGGCTCACGAAATCTTATTCACATTTCCTTAAAAAATCAGAAACCTGGGATTTAGAAAACCACATGCTAGACAGTTTGCTCAGTAGCAAACTTGTGCAAATACATATAAATTTGGAAACAGTTTGGTTTGATGAAAAATAATGCAATTCCTATTGGATTTAGTCACTAGAATCTGTTCTCACTGGATCTCTCCTCTAGGATTCTAACATTTAGCCGTGAATGATAAGTCATCTTTTAATTTTGTTTTTTAGAGAAAATTTAGGCACATATTGAGGGAGTGGGTATAGAACTTAAAAACTATACTCTACCTTATTTTTGGGGAAGGGGGAGTCATGTCCCAGGTGGTGTAAGGCTGGATTCTTACACTTCTTGAGGTGTTAGTCTTTTTTGTCCAACCACTCTCCTGATTCAATCTGATTCCCTGGCCTCATGCTTCTTTAAGTTAAACAGTGATAGTGATGAGCACACACTGGAAGATCCCACAGTGTTTTTCTGCCCAATTCCTAGCCTCCCTGTTCAAGGGCTATTCATGGGCTCTCTAAGACCTTGATCTAAGGGACAGTCACTCTCTTTTAAATTTCTTTTGTCCAATAATATGAACTCTTTCTTCCTACCTATTTATCCAGCTATTGTTATATTTTGTTAATTTATTAAAGATGTTTGCTCAGCCTGAAACATATAGAAAAACCCTATAGATATTGTGTCTTAATGAACTAAATGCTAATCACAGGATGAAACATAAACAAGAATGGAACATTTACTGGTAAAGCTTAATTTAATCTTACTGAATAGCTAAGTAGCTATAGCTGAATTATTCCAGATAACCTATATCCAACTATGGGAAGATGGTTAATTTGAATTAAATTTAATTAATTTGCAACATACACATATATGTACAATAATATATGCATGCACTAATTAATGAGATTTAAAAAGTATCTGATTCAATTTACTCCTAATCTACTTTAAATTTCCCATTTAATGGTAAATCTACTTTCCCCTAATGCTAATGGCCACATAAGAGCTGTGAACAAAGGGCTCTGATCAGTCCCTTTCCTTTAAAAGTGTTCTAACTTAAACATGCAAATGTCCATATCTTGTGTTGCTTATACGATTTGACTGATTCTTAACTGGCTGGAAGATGCTGGGGGAGACTGAGGTTTAGGCTTGCACGTGGAGAAAGCTTAAGGAACATGGGCTGCTGTAGCTTTTAATATGGACATACATTGAGAATTCTACTGCCCATCCTTCTCCTCCCCCAACCTTGTAAAAGGAATTGCATTTAGCTGCGAGCTGGAGAGAGCTGCAACAGCAAGAGGGACTCTGCTGGTGCTCCCAAGCATTAACATATAAGGTCATTGTTTCCTCTGCTTTTCACTCTAGCGTTCTGGAATAAAACAAGCTGTCCCAAATAGAAAGGGCTGTAATATTGGGGAAAATTTAATTTCAGTGGTTATCATATAGTGTTCATTTCCCTGAGGGGGGAAAATTAAATCTGTTGGCTAAGATTCCAGTTGAAGAAGTAAAAGGTATAAAAGGCTTCCCTTTGCCTTTTATTATTCACTTTATGAATTAGTCTTAGTTTACTTGTTTCGATTGGTGTCGACATATTTTTGAATACTATTAGCATAGCAATCAGGGCTGTTCTCAGGTTATTGAATGGTGTGTTGACTTCCAAAATAAATAGATATGCAGTGTGAAGGACGAGCTGTCACTTTAGGAGAGCTTTCCTGATCTAAATTAAAAGGCACTTCTAATTGAAAACTATAATAGCAGGAGGGTTAGAGAGACAATGAAACTGCTCAGTCCCTTTCAATTTCCATGGGGTTCTGTTAGCAAATGGAGGAGGAAAAATAAAATGAAAATATTAAATTACAAATTACAATTTAAGTAACAATATTAAATTATACCTAAATAACCATATTGCTAGGAAGCAATTTTCCAGGTTTGATTTAGAGGCCCTCAGTGCATTTCGGTTTTAGCTAATCTGCTCTGATTTATCTACTTTATCACTTAACATATAATTCCATGTGTACTCTTGCAAATGTAGCTTTGTTTATGATATTATATGTATATATAAATATATACACATACATTTAAATGTGTGTATATATCTATGTATCTTTCTCCATTTATATATATATATGTACCCACACAAATAGATAGATAGATAGATGGATGGATGGATGGAAGTCCTGAAAGGATTTCTATTTTGTACTTTGTGGGGTTGTCTACTCACTCTTCAGTCCCTTTTCAGGCACCTATTGTCATACCTATTGTAATTTCAGGGTCTATGTCAAAAGTACAAATCCTTAGCTGGGACAATTTTGTAAAACCAAATGTAGCTGTTCATGAGTTTTACAATTGAAATATTTCTAACAACATATAATAGCAAATCAACTATGATGAGTTCAATTAATAGATGAAATTAGCAATTATTTCAGTTGCATGAATAGCTACCAGCTGTCTGAGTCTGTACATTTTGGTCCTTTAAGGGTTAACAATTGAGGCCTGTCTATAGCTCATTTCTATAGTAACAGCAAGACTGAGACTTTTTTATGGGCACCTAATAATTAGAAAGTGCTAGAAGGTATAACAATATAATGAATCAAAACTGATAGACTTGTGGGTTTCCATAGAAACATGTATAATTATGATAATCGGTCCCTGGCGTACCCTCAGAATCGTATACATTCAGTTAAATGCAATAAACATTAGGCACTATTTAGTGAGCTGTGATGCAGATTAACAGTGTGAGATACAGGGAAGCTAGGAATAAAATTGCTGTACAGTTTATCTCAAACTAATTTCCCAGATTGCTTTAATAGACGTACTATGTGGATGTGAAGAATTGAAAGTGTATTTTTGTTACTGGAAAAGCTAACAAAGATAATATTTCATAAAGTGACTGACTGATTGTTAATTTCAATGTAGATCAAAATTTACCGGGACACATTATTACATGTGGGATTACAGAATTCACAGAACCAAGGGCAAAGTAGATCTTAGCAGATTTATTTTTAAAGTAAATTATTGCATAGATATGTGTGTAGATATATATGTGTGTATATGTATATGTATATATATATATATATATATATATATATATATATATATATATATATATATATATATATATATA
>CM053773.1:22390837-22411306 GCA_028658325.1 Potorous gilbertii | reverse complement strand
TATATATATATATATATATATATATATATATATATATATATATATATATATATATATATATATAATTTCTCTTTCTTTTTGTCTCTCTGTTTCTTTGGCTTCCTTTTTCCATAATAATACTCTGAATGGCACTGGTGGTGAGAACAGGAAGTAGCACAAATACAAGGTTCTCCATGGGTACCATAGATACTTAGACAAGTCAATAGAACTGGTCAGCCAGTTTACACACTCTTTTTTCATGTCTTATACACTGAAATTTATGCAAGTACCTATCATGGAAGGCTCAGGGTGTGTGTACGTGTGTGTGTGCATGAACACAATGAATTTGTTTTAAAAAAGTAGAATTCTTCACAACAATCATTTTATATGATGCCAAATAATTAGTTATATTGATTTTTAAAAATCAACAATTCATTTTGATATCATGTAAAGCACAGCCTTTATGGGAACTAATTGAAGCAAATCCAGCAGCACTCCTCTCCCAGAACCTGCTGGGGACAACAGAAAAGGAGGAAGGAAAATAATTAATGGGTGAAAAATATGTATGCAGAGGTCTGTTACCTATATGCGGTAAAGGAGAATGTAGTTTCCAATCATGAGAGCTGCATTCCATTGTCTATCTATTCCACATGGCCTTAACCCACCAATGCCCATGATTACCTTTCACAGCCATTTCACTAAAGCTCCCACACATTTTTCAATGGGGCCAGTGAAATGGGAATAGAGCTATATGGTCATGAGACCAAAGAGTCTTTAGGCTAGGGTTAAGTTACAGATTGAAATTACGCAAATGTACAGCATTATACCCTAGTCTAACTTTAAAAGAAAATAGGCTTTTGGGGAGAAAGGTTTCTCCTAGCCAGCTTCACTGCTTTTCTCAGACCTGACACTTTAGCTGGCTAGATCTTTTCTTCTGGCTTAGTGCTGCTACTGTATTCCACACAGGGGGCCTTTTAGACTCACGGCATTGTATATCAAGGCTTTCTTCTCTCCTCTGTGATTGTGTTACTTTCTAATACTATAATGGCGCTTTACAAAAGATTCTAGTTCCTACTCCACAGGAGTTGAAGTGTTGAGGGTGTGGGGAGAGAGAGATGGGCCATGTTCTCTCAACAAGCATAACTTTCCACAACCATATTTTCAGTATCCCTCAAACACACATTTTGTTTCTTGACCCATAGCTCCAGAGAGAGGTACACCATGTGTCACAATGTTTCATTCTGAGTGACACAATAGCGAAGTAGTTTTCTGTTCTGTAGAAAGTCCATTTTTGTTTACGCCTGTGGCAAAATGATACATAAGTTAGAGCCTGTAAGAAGGTACTATTCTTTTTCTCAATGTTACTGAGCTCCCGCTTTATTCTTCTGAATAAAACCTTTGTTTATTTTTTATCATCAGTTAGCATTTGGTCAAGACTATGGCATCATGAACTTAAAATGAAAACAAAATACTGCACTCCTTTCATCTAACATATTCATTTTTTCATCCCATGTGAAGTTTTTCAATACATTATCATATAAGTATATATATGTATACACACATGCATATACACATACATGTGCATACATAGATGTGCATCATATATGTGTGCCTATATATGCATAAATGGATTTGAATTTTATCCATGCATGTATATATGTTCATAGTTAAATACATGTTTATAGTTAAATACAATACATGTATATATGTACATATATGAATAGGTTATATATGCATGTACTGTATATATAGTATGTATATAAATATATCTTCATATGCACCCATGCATATTATTTCATATTTAGAGAAGTATACAAGGGAAAAATTTAGAATATAAAATCATTACGTGATCATTAATGTTTCTATTCAGAAATTCTTTCAGGTCTATTTCTACTTTCCTTAGGTCACAAATCCTCTTTCACTGTGAGATTAACAGATCTGCATTTAAAGAAAAAAATATTTTCACTATAACGGTATCTTAACCCAGCCATACTGTGTTTAATTGTAATAGTTACTTCCTTTCACTCAATCCTTGGTACTAATTATCCAAATGTTCTTACCAAAATCTCTGCAGGGAGGAGTGGAAAGGTCTTGGAGTCTGAAGATACAATTACTAGCTCTTACACTTGCTAACTCCGTGACCCTAGGCTATTAGTCATTTATCCTTTATAAGCCTCTGTTTCTTCATCTTAACAATGGGATTAATAATATTTGTAATATCTGCCTCACAAGATTGTTGTAAGGAAAGTGCTTTGCAACCTTGCCTAGCTATCCACCAGGACTTCTTGGATTCAACATGGTTCAACATTGTGTTGGGGAGGATGTTGATGATGGCATAGTTCCATTTGTCAGACTGACCACTGCTTATTTTATTTGGATACTTACCTGAAATATTGTTATCAGGACATTTTTCTGCCATTCTGAAAGACCTTCTGTGATTTTGGAATTCTAAGACTACTGTGATGTCATCAAAGAGGGCATTTAGGGTATATACACAATTCAACAATTTTGAATGTATTGATCATTCTTTTAGGCAAATAAATATCTTTTCTAAAATTAATTTTAAAGTTGAATCATCATTTATTTAATTACCTTGAGTGGTCATTTCAATAAACAATTAAGCTATTACCTCTGTGTAGACAAAATCTATATATGTTGCCTTTTATGGAAAGGTGGACAAAGGTGGACATTGGCAGTAATATAAGTGAATGCCATTCATATATATACATACATATATATTTATATATATATATATATATATATATGATACAACATTGTTTGAAATCTAGATAATTATAACATCACATTTTCTCTAAGTTGGTTTAATCCATATTTTTTCTTACCTTAATAAACTTGGAATTTTAATTAAATAAACTAAAACATCTGATCACATTAAAGGAATTTTGTTACCTGGAGTTTCTTTTGAAATGAAAAAAAAAACTTCAATAGAAACATATTTATCAAGAAATAATGAATGCAATGACTATAAAAAGGCATAGAAAGATTTACATGATCTGATTCAACGTGAAGTGTGCAAAGCCAAGAAAACAACATACACAATCACTACAACAATGTAAATGGAAAAAAACAACCACAAAAAATTCCAAAGTGGAAATTAACACAGTTGATAAAGGACAAATATTACTGGGAAAATGAGATATAAGAGGGTACATCTACACACCTTTGTAAAGGTTTGAGGTTTTGATCTTTTCCCCCTTTTCTGGTCTTAAAAACACTTATATGGCTTAGCTCCCTGAGAAGGGAAGGAGAACGGGAAATAATGGTAATGTAAAAAAAGATTCATAAAAAAAATTTTTTTAAAAAGTATTGTTACAGAATCTATTTGAGCAATTAGCTATTTTCATTTGAAGAAGTCATTTTGAACATTGTACTTGAGATTTTTTTTAAATGAATGGGGAAAATGAAAGGAAAAGGAGCTACGAATTCCCTGTCTTCTCTTGGTTTATGTTTTGTTATATCATGTCAGGTCATGTTGCCATCTTTTGCTGCCTTATGAAAGTTCTATTAGCTTTCCAACCATATTCTTATTTTACAGAACTTATGTACAAAAATCTGTTTCACAGACATATTGAGTAATTAATTTCAGTAATTAGGGAATATTTGCAAAAAATCCTTCGAAATTGATAAATTTTATCCAATACAGTATGCATATAGGAATTTTGTACAAGAAAAATGTTTGATTATTAAATAGCAAATAGTCTTATTATGGAAGGAATGTGTGCTTATAGACTTTTTTCCTTTAGGTAGAGGTTGGTTATTTGAGATAACTGTTATCATTTGGTATATTACAGTGCAGGTAACTAATTGTAGCTTACAAATAAAATAAAATATAATACAATGGTGGATAATTCAGGTTTAATGTTTACCTTACAAGTTGACACTCATTTCCTTGTGGATCATGTGATTCACTTACTACTTTCAGAAAACAAGCACCAAAATAATAGGGATGCTGGTAGAGATAGCAAGAATTTGTTGAGCACTTACTATGTGGAAGATCTATAAATATTATATCATTTGACCCTGTAGAGAAGCTATAGAGAATTTTCAGCATTTCTCATCCTTCCTACCTCTGTCCCACAATTTCTACGGAACTATTATTTTTTAGAGGTTGCTAGAAACCAGTAACATCTGTAAATACCCTCTTACTCTATCCAGCAATAACAGCATTTTATTGTAACCCTATTGTGTCCTATGCTGGCAGGAGATAATATGAACTACATATCTCTCAACAAAATATTACTATGATGATTCTATATTAAAGCATGACCTTGTTTCCTCCTAAGTTAGTTTTTCACACTCATGAGGGCTGAGTTTTCTTTATGATGGCCAATATCACAGATCTTTCTAAGTTTTTTTTTGCCAATTTATAGTAAACTCACACATTTTCTCAATGCTTCTTAGGAACTCCATGTAGGAATGTTTGCCTAACATGCAATAGTCAGTTCCGATCCATTATAGTCTTTGTTGTTAATATTGACCATCTCGTCAGGTGTTGGTTTCCAATCCTGCTTCTGCTGATATGCTCAGTTTCTAAAAAGATACTTCAGCATTTTAAAAATATGAACTGAAATTTCACTTTCATAAAATTAAAAATCATTTAAAATATGTACCCTACAAAATCTAAATATTTTAACTTTAGTTGTACAAAGAATAATCAGAATTTCTAGGGGGTGGAATCAATATGGCAGAGCAACAGAAGCACTCAGCCTAGCGCTTCTGTGATTCCCTTCTAAACAACTTCAAAAGAATTTCTTAAGTTGAATTCTGGAGTGAAAAAGCCAGCAGAAGTTCAGTATGAGACATTCTTCTGGGCCTACAATTTTTTAAATCAGAAAGTGAGATCAATGACATAGTGGTGGAGGTTGGCTCAGAGCCCATTGGTGTGACTAGGTGTAAGTGACAGAAACAGCAGGAACTTAGGAGTTCTCAAGCTAGATATGCTAAGAGGACCTAGCAACTCATCAGAAAGAGATTACAGAAGACCTTTGTGCTAGCATGAGATGCAAGATTCAATTATGTATGGCAATTCTAATTATGCACCTCTGGGTAATAGTTGAAGGGCAGAAAGCAGCACTGTCAGTCAAGAGGCAATAGGAGCCTTGAGGAGAAGTATCACTATTGGTCACAAGGGATCAGGGACCTTGAGCAAGGTCTCAATTCTGGTCCCAAGGGAACAGGGGTCCTGAGGAACAGCATCACTTTCAATCCCAAGGGATCTAGGACCCTGAGAAACAATGGACCCTGAGGTCCAGTATTGATTGCCATTCCAAGGGATCGGGGACTCTTCCTGCTTAAGGATCAGAGTTTAGAGTAGGAGAGTAAACACAATAGCTCTCTCCAGGTCATAAAAGTACCTTGGAAGCATCACAAATTTCTTTTTCTTTCTTTTTTTCCTTCCTTCTTTCTTTCTTTCTTCTTTCCTTCTTTCTTTGTTTCTTTCCTTCTTTGTTTCTTTCTCTCTCTCTCTCTCTCTCTCTCTCTCTCTCTCTCTCTCTCTCTCTTTTTCTTCCTTCCTTCCTTCCTTCCTTTTCTTTGGTATTTTACACTTTTCATTTTAATTTGTTTTTAGTTTTCATCATTTACTTCTATAAAATCTTGAGTTCCAAATTGCTTTCTCCCTTCCTTCTCTTCCCTTTCCCTAGGATGGCAAGCAATCTAATATGGGCTATACATGTATAATCATATTAAATATATTTCTACATTAGTCATGTTGTGAAAGAAGAATCAGAACAAAAGGAAAAAATTGCAAGAAAAAAAGAGAAAATAATATGCTTTGATCTACATTCAGACTCCACAGTTATTTCTCTGGATGTAAGTGCATTTTCCATCATAAAACTTTTGGAATTGTCTTAGATCATTGTATTACCAAGAAGAGCTAAGTCTATCAAAGTTGATTGTCACACAATATTGCTATTACTGCAACACTAGCATTGAAAAAAGTAGTGCACAAAATCCTGAAGTTTGAGACAGTTTCCTTCCACCCCCTGCCCCATCCACACACACACCATGAACAGAGCCCAACCTAAACATAAAGTTTAAAATCATGACACAGATTGAGAAAATGAGTAAACAACAACAAAAGAACCTGACCATTAAAATCAACTATGGTGACAGGGAAGATCATGACACAAACTTAGAAAACAGTAAGGTCATAGCAGCTACAAGCAAAGCCTCAAAGGGTGAAAATGTGAATTGGACCAAAGGCCAACAAGAATTCCTGGAAGAGTTAAAAAATATTTTCAAGATCAGAGTGGTAGAGGCAAATTAATGAGAGCAAAGGAAGAAAAATATGAAAATACAATTAACAGCTTAGAAGAAGAGGTGCAAAAATACTAAAGAAAGTAATGACTTAAGAAGCAGAATGAACTAAATGAAAAAAAGAGGTACAAAAGTTCAATGAAGAAAATATTTCCTTAAAAATTAGAATTGTGGAATTGGAAGCTAATGACTCCATGATACATAAAGAAACAATAAAACAAAGCAAAAAGAAAGAAAAAATAGAACAATATGTGAAACATCTCCTTGGAAAATTGACTGAGGAAGGATAATTTAAGAATTATTAGAATATCTGAAGGCCATGATAAAAGAAAAATTATAGGCATCATATTTAAAAAAATAATGAAGGAAAACTGCCTTGATACCCTAGAGCCATAGGGTAAAGCAGCAATTCAAAGAATTCACTGCTTACCACCTGAATGAGATAACAAAATTAAAACTCACAGGAATATTATATTTTAATTCCAAAACTCCCAGGTCAAAGAGAAAATAATTCAAACAACTATAAAGCAAGCATTCAAATATGAAGCCACAATCAGAATCACACAAGATGTAGCAGGTACTAAGCTAAAGGAGTTAAGGGCTTGTAATATGATAATATAGAAAGCAAAGGAGCTGTGATTATAACCAAGAATAACCTAATAAAATTGAGTATGATACTTCAAAGAAAAAATATACTGAAATAAATGACCATAGTAATCTAGTGTTTGATAAACCCAAAGATCAAAGCTTTTAGTGTAAGAATTCACTACTTACAAAAATTGCTGGAGAAATTGGAAACCAGTTTGCAAGAAACATAGACTAACATTGCACGCTGTATACTAAGATAAGGTCAAAATGGATGAATTATTTAAATATAAAAGGTGATGTTATAAGCAAATTAGGCAAACATGGAAAAATGTACCTGGCAGCCTTATGGATATGGGGAGGGTTTATGACCAACAAGAGGTAGAGAGGATCATGGCAAGCAAAATGGATAATTTTGATCATGTTAAATTAAAAAGCCTTTATACAAATAAAAGAAGAAAAATAGAAACTGGAAGAATATTTTGCAATAAGTTTATCTGATAAAGGTCTCATTTCTCAAATACATAAGGATCTGAATCAAATATAAAAATAAGAGTTGATAATTGGTCTAGGGATAGGAACAGTTTTCAGAAGAAGAAATCAAAGCTACCAAGTTACATAAAAATTCTCTAAATCACTACTGATTAGAGAAATGTAAATTAAAACAACTTTAAGGTACCATCTCACATTTATCACATGGGTTAATATGACAGAAAAGGAAAATTACAAATGTTGGAGGGAATGTGGAAAACAGTTGGAACACTAATGCATTGTTTGTGGAGTTGTGAACTGATCCAGACATTCTGGAGAAGAAGTCTAACTATACCCAAAGGATTATAAAACTCTGAGTATCTTTTGACCCATCAATACTACTAGTAGGTCCGTATCTCAGTGAGATCAGAGTAAAGGGGATGAGACCTATTTATGTTGCAATATTTATAGCATATATTTTGTGGTGGCAAATAATAATTAGAAATAGAGGGGATACCCATCAATTGGGGAATGGCTGAACAAGTTGTGATATGTGATGGCATACTATTGTGCTATAAGAAATGACAAGCAGGACGCTTTCAGAAACTTCTAGGAAGATTTATATAAACTGATGCAAAGTGAAGTGAGCAGAACCAGAAGAACAATGTATACAGTATAAATAATTTTGTAAAGATGATTAACTATGGAGACCTTAGCTACATCTGAGATAGAGAAAATGATCCAAGATAATTCCAAAAGATGTGTGATGAAAAAGTCTATGTATCTCCAGAGAGATAACTGATGTAATCTGAATGCAGATTGAACCACATTTTTAAAAAATTTTTCTTGGTTTTCTTTTGTGCTTTCTTTTTAAAGGTAGTTAATGTGGAAAACCATTTTGCATGACTTCACATTTATAATTGATATCAAATTGATTCCCTTCTCAAGGAGGGGCAAGAGGAGGGAGGAAGAAAATTTGCAACTCAAATAAAAAAGAGAAGGTTAAAATGTTTTCATTTAATTGGAAAATATGAAATATTGAATTTAATATAAATATAATGTATTACTATAAATGTAATAATATAAATAAATATTAAAGATAAAGATATATGTGTGTAGATATAACTCTATGTATAAACATATATGTACATATACATGTATACACACATACACACATCTATCTATCTACTATTGACTGAGGAAGTTAATTAATCAAGATAAAGATAAATAGCAACAAGATCTCCTTCTCCTTCCCTTCTATAGATGGAGGGAAGAATAGCAGTTATCTTTGAAAATAATTCCTCAGTTGAAGATGATAGATGAGGCATAGGAAAATGGTGATAGAGCTGGCTAAAAGAAATTTAGCTCATCTCTATTTAAGGAAGGTTTTTAAATTATAAAATTCCAAGTGTGTAATGTGCAATGTAATGGGTGACCCTAAAGATGCTTAAACAGTGGTGAAGGGAAAGTTATGATCAATGGATTAGAGCTGAAATGTGATTGACCGGAGAAAACCATGGAAAATAATGCCAATTTGGAAGCACACATCAACGACAATATGATGATATCCCCAGAAGACTTTGGGAAATATAAAGAATAAGAGCTATTACTTGCTATTTCACATGAATTCTCTGAATAAATGTATTTCCTGGAAGTGTGTCCCTTCCCCTACCCTGCATAAATCTGGACACATTCCTCACATGGAATTTATCCCATATAAGATTAGTATCCATATTCACTCTATTCATTGAGAGTAAGCTCTTAGAAAAGTGAACACAAGATTATTTTGTTACTCTCTTAGTTCATTGAATATTTTTGTTTTGCACACAACAAATGATAATAAATCAAATTTAGCAGGAATACAGAATGAGTGAAAAGAAAACACTTCATTGGCTTGATGCAAACAAGCAGCTTTATACAGATAAGTCTTGGACTCCAGAAGAACTAGTTTCAAATCTTATTACAATATATATTTCTGCATGTAACCTTCAAGTCACTTAATCTCTTACTCTCCTAAGCAACTACCTCCCTAAGACCCAAAGTTGCAGAACAGGTGTCAATATGAATTTATAGCCTTTCCTCACTGAGAGTTCCCTACCGGGATAAAACTACAGGTTTGGTTGCTCAGACACAAACACACAACTGATAGTCATCTGATGTGGAATTCAAAAATAATTACATCTTTCTGTTTCCAATTCTAGAGCTTGACGCAACTTAGCTCACTTCCTCTCAGCTCCTTTGCTCTTGATACATTAAGGGACTTTCTGCTGTTGCTTAGATTTAAGATAAAACTCATTGTAAAATTATGAATAGGAAGATGATGCCATCATGTTGAAAGCTTACTGGTAGGGTTAACCAATTAAATGCTTTGTTTCGACCTCTGAAATTATTACAGAAAAAGATAAATTGCTTATTTTGTGTTGTATAAACAAAGCAGTTGATGGTCTGAAATTTTTTAGATGAAGTGGTAGCTGCTTGCTGATCCAATTAATCAATAACAATCTTTCTTTCTGTTAGCCCATGAGTCACATGGGTGAATATTCCATTATGCAATATCAACAAAACAATGGTATCTCACTCTGTACTCTATTTTCAGAATCTAAATTATATATGTACATATATATGTGTGTGTATGTATATATCAATAAATTTATAAATTACTGGATTTAATAAATAATATAATTAACAAATTTATATATATTTATATAAAATCTTTCTCTTGCACATTAATATCTCTGATGTTTTATAGAGTCAAATCATTTCAGCAAATCCACTGAGGAGGATAAATGCTTCTATTTCCCATTACTACCATTTTATAGATGAGGAAAATGAGACCAAGGAGATGGTCTTCTATCAAGACTATGAAAAAAACCTGACAATTTCTGAATTAAAATTTGTTTTTCTGTAGTTCCCAGTTTGTGCTCAAACTAGAGGTCATGCCTTTTTAAAACAATCAAGATATCAACCTACACTCTTTTAATTTCTTTGAAGTGTGCTAATTATTACTAATTATCTTCTTGTTCAGTAAATACCAATTATTTCCTTAAAGATAACTTTAAGTATTCCTGAATCCTGTGGCTATAGAACAGTCTACTTTATATTAACTGGTGGACCCTTTGTATTTAAGGTCAAGAAAGGAATGATTACTCTAGAGATGAGATGCTTATAGAGATGCCTCTATCATATGGACCTATGCTTTACCAAATTACTATGGATAGTTTTTCTTTTTCTTTTTTTGTCATTGTTTAGCTCCCTCTTATAGCATAAAATAGATCCTTTGACTATTCGCACTTCTCTAAATCCTATGTCTTCTTGCCCTCAACCTTTGGTCCTCTTTTTCTTACTTGTACTCTCTTTCTTTTAGAAGATCCCCTTCAGATTCCCCTAATCCTTTCCCAAATCTGACAATATCTTTTGGCTGAGAAGACTTTCAAAATCAAGACCTACAACTTGGGTGGGAACACTATTACTGACCTTCAGTAGAAAATAGGTCCATTGGAAGAAGCCAGGTTGAGTCAACATGAGAAGCTGTTTTCCCATTAGACTGGAACAAAAGCTACTAATCTCAAAACATTTTGGAACAAATTTAATCCAATCAACAAATATTTATTGAGTTCCTACTCTGTATAAGGTATGTAAAATGCCCTTTCATTACCAGGTAGCAGTCCTTCAGTGAAATCAAAAGAGTTTAACTAAGCCTAGAAGCAAACAAACAGGTTTGTTAATTTTATGTTACTTGCCAAACAAATCAGCTGTCGCCTATAGCAAAAAGCCTCATGATCTGCTGAAGGTTCCTATATTTCTTAAATTCCATTTTGATTTTTGAAGAATGATGGAAGTCTTTGGTCTTTCATTATTGCCACCCATAATAGTTAAGCCTTTAGTCTGTTTTGAGCATGTAAATTTACTTAGTTTGTATTTGACATTTTCAGAACCAATTAAAAATGGATCTGGTTTGTTGAGAGCATCACATGTATATATTAAAGTGAGTTGGGTGGGGATATAGATTTAAAAAGAGTAATTACTAGGCTTAAGATCAAATGGTTAAATTATAAACAATTAGTCTGATACTCCCCCCACCAGACTTACCTAATAGCTGCTTCATTTGAAGAGAACTTTTAATCACGCATACTGACTTCAAACAATGATTAGCTACAGTCAGAGGCCTCCAAAAACTGAGAATGGATATTCAGTTCCAGCAAAAGTCATTTATAATATTCTCTATCAGGGTGTTTTCTCTCACATGCTTTTCTTTTTTGTTCTAAAAATTCAGGCAAGTATATATGAATTAGATGTTTCACACTTGCAACTTTTGAGATTTATAGCCTGCTTTCTTTTTCAGGCTCTTGAAAATGTTATTAGGGGAGGTTCACTATAGTCAAAAAACAGATCATTAAAGATGTTTGGAAGGTGCACTTGATAATAACTTGCAGTAAGTGGATTGCAAGGCAGTACTATAGGAAGAGCTCCAACGGAGAAAGTCAAAGTAAATCAGGAGGCTGAATGAGGTTCCATCTGAATTATGGAACCATTGTCAAATTGTTAAAAAGACATAAGGCAGACAAACAGGGAACCTGGAAGATGTGGGAGTGCTGTTACAAAGAAAGACTGACAGAGATATTTTGGAGTGTGGTAGCAGGAGGTGAGAGTGGGAAATTGAGACAGAAAAAAAGAAGAGTAAAGAGAGTGAGAAAAAGAGAGGCAGACAAGAGAGAGACAGAGGGATGGAGACAGAGAATATGAAATGTCAATTCCAAAAATTGACAATAAAATCTAAGCCCCAGAAAAAGAGAAAGTGAATATAGGGAAATAATGTATTTTCTGCCTTAGGAATTATGGAACAATTGGTATCAATGGGTAAAATCAAACTCTTTCATGTCTGATTAGTTTTAAGTAATGGGAAACACACCTATGCCAATGTATCACTAAGCACCTGGGGCATGTTCTGAGTAAATCTGTTTTACTGCTTAAATTTGTTCTTGAGGTTATTATGGAAAGTTGGTAGATGTTTCTCACTTGTAGCCTTAGAATAATAAAGTGAACAATATTAGTGTAACAGTGACACCTAAAATATTGTTCCCAGAAGTGGAATCAATGGGAAAAACCAAACCAAAAGAAAGGTGAGGGAAAATTATCAACCGTCCCATTTCACAAAAGAAAGAAACAAAAGGAAGAGAAATATACTGACTTTGCTTTATTGATTCCTGCTGGCATTTCTACTGTACCTTAATTGAGTTTAAATCATCCTCTTGTATTTAATCCTCTTTAATATTCCCATCAAGCCTTACAGGACAGTTCCTTTATATCAGCTGCTCCTGTGTGTCATGAGCTTGAATTTTTAGTTGCAGATGCTTCTCGTAAGAATTCTTTGGACATGAAATCTCAAGAAATTTCCCAGTCAGTTAGTTGAAATCACCAGTCAGTTACGACCATGAGGTCTTCATCAACAGGTCTACCCATGATCAGGTCCATATTTATTCCTGTGGTATTTCTTTCAGATCTACCCCTCAAATTATTTGTTGGGGAAAATTTCATGAATATCATTTCTTCTGAGGCAGCCAAGGAAGCTAGCAGGTTTGTAGGTGTTTTGGAAAAGGCGGTCATTCCAAAAGTGTTGTAGGATTACTATGATAGCAATGACAGAAGCATAACCAAAGGGTGACATTTTTAATACAGACTCTGACACTTTCAGAACGGTACCTATTTTAATGTTTTACCAAGTCACTCCTACAAAATTTCTCATATGTGTTCCCTTCCTTTTACTCACAGTTCCTACCTTGATCAAGCTTTTATCCCCTTTTTGCTTGACTACTTCAATGACCTCCTAATTGGATTTCTTATTTTTAGTCTTACAATTCTCTAATCTCTCCTCCACACAGCTGTCAAAATTGATATTCTTAAAGCACATAGGAACATGTCACTCTCATAAGTAAGCATTTTCAGTGGCTCCCTTGTGCCTCTAGGATAAAATACAAAACACTCAACCTGAAATTTGAAGTCCTCCATAACATAGTCTCTACCCAACTCCCTAATTTTATTTTATAATCTTTCTTTTTTTGTTTTTTAACACATTTTCTGGTCCAGTAACAGTGGCCTCTTAAACTGCTCCAAAAGTACACCATTCCATTTCCCATCACCTTGACTTTGTACAGATGACCCTTCCCATCTAGAATTTTATAGAACAAATTTGTTCTGTAACAAATTTGGATTCAGTTAAAAGGTTGCACTTAGGAATCTGGAAGGCCACATGTGGCCTCAAGGCTGCAGGTTGCCTAACCCTGGATAGTCCCTGAAGTCACTTCCTATTCTGAGGTTCTGTGAATCCTTAAATATACATTTATTAATCTTCTGCTCTGTAGAGCTAGAGATATGCAGCATTTAGGTAAGCCAGGATCCCTGTCCTCAAAGCGCTTATATTAATAATATAATAAGAAACAAATATAGACAACTCATGCACACTATCACATAATAAGTGCATTAGGGAGTTGTAAAACAAAATACTAAGTGAGTTCTAAGGACATCTTTTAAATCCAGTATATTTCTAAATGATGATTTTTACATTGCCTTTTTCTTTCTTTTTTTTTTTTTTGCATTACTGAGTCTTTGCTTTGGGAATTCCATGAACTAGTGCACATTTTTTTCCAAACGGCAGACCTTTTCTTCTTAGTGAATCCTTGCTTTATTCCTTTTAAGATATCCTTCTCTAACTGCAAATCATTTAATGGCAGTTAGAAAATAATAGATATGAAGCTTTCCTGCCTCAAATCTAAAGTTACGCTTTATTATATCCTGGGAATTAAGCAAAAGAGAAAACAGAACAGAAATTACCATAGTAAATTTAGCTTTGATATGAAAGAAATCTACATTAGAACTGTAAGTATTATAGCAGTGTAGTCAATATACAGATCAGAACATACAGCTATGTTTTTAGGAGGATTACCACAGAGTTATTTGATTTTTGCCATGTAAAAGATTAGTTTTCCCATTCTTTATGTAATAACTATGGTTTGTTGGCATTTTGTGAAAAATTTAGAATGCTCTTGCAATACATTTTATTGTGTTAAACTTTATAAGAACTGGAAAAGGCATTTTAACTGATTTTTCCAGTTTTGCCATTAACTCATTTGATGACCCAGGGCAGGTGACTTAGGCTTCCTGGCCCTTCAATTCCCATTGTGGAAAGGAGAGATAGTCTTGGGTTGGTTTTCTTTTTTAATCTCCATCTGATTCTCATTGAAGGATGGCACACACGAAAAAATCCCCTCACAAATCAAAAAAATATGATATACAATCAGGTCTCAACTATCAGCATTTAAATCCACTCTGTGGATTATGTGAGCAAAATGTTAATCCTCTGACACTGAGCACACTCTGGGCTTCTGGGTCTCCCTTCAGAGTTAGCAGAAGTATCTCATGGGATATAGACCAATTTTAAAATTAGCTAATCATATACATAATTAGATAGTAAAACACACTGATGGGGGGAGGGAATTTCACGATGAGGTCAGTGTGATGTATTAGAAAGAACTGGGAACTAAGAGTCAGAAAGGGATGAGTTTTCCTGTTCTACATCTAGCTAACTCTGTGACCTGAGTAAAGTCTCAGTTCTTTCATCTGTAAAATGAATGATTCATAGATTGGTAGATTTAGAGTCAGAAGGGACCTTAGAGATCTTGGAGTACAATTCATTTATCTTCCAGATAAGGAAACTAAGACCCAGAAAGGTTAAGTAAGCTGCTCAAGTCACAGAAGTAAGAAATAGAAGAACTAGGATTTATATCTAGGTCTTTCTAATTCCAAATCCAGACCTTTTCCTGTTGCATCACTATTTGTTTTTTAGGATATGCATATATATGTACATGTGTATATACATGTATGTATATATATACATGTGTATATGTAAATATAAACATATTTTAAGGTTATTTATGTTTTGGATGAAATGTAGATAGAACCTTCCATGAAAGTCAACAAGCACGTGTTAACTCTATGAGAGTATTGAGATTGTTACTTACACAGTATATTCTATTTTAATATAATTCTGATGATAATTATCTAGGGTTTGCCTGTGCATCAAGCATTATTCAAACATCCAGGAATTTGCCAGACACATTTCTTCTGGAAGCATATGAGAAAATTTGGGAATATGAAGGCAGTGACTTTTTTTTTTAATATTGCTGTTGTCCGACTTAGTAAAGGACAGTTCCAATGAGTAACAGAAGTCACTCACCTGAAAATGCTGACATTCTCTCTTGAAGTGCATCAAATTACCAGGAAGTAATCTATTCAGTAGAGGACTGGACAGAGTTAAGTAACAACCAAGACTTTTCAGGAAAGTAAATTTTGGATGAGCTGGTATAGAAGGCTATGCGCTTGCCTATTCAAAACATAAAAGAATTATTTCAAGCTGTGATTCTAATGACAAATAGTAAAAGTGTCCACCCCATATGTATATTCAAAAATTCTTGTTAAATTATTTAATTGATTTATTATTTCAGATAGATGTTGCAAGAAATGTAATAACTTATAATAAGAGCTATAGTTTACATTTATCTGATGTTTACAGTGATGTTTACGAAGCACTCGAAGTGTATTATTTTATAATGCTTTCACATTCCTCTGTGAAGTAGACTCAGAAACCCAGTGAACTCTTCATTTGTCATTGGCTACAGTACTAGGGATGGTGTACCTGTGCCCTTGAGGCTATATGTTGCTTTCTAAGTTCTCGGGTGCAGCCTTTTGACTGAGTCCAAGTTTTACATAACAAATCCTTTTATTAGAGGGATTTGTTCTGTGAAGTTGGATTCTGTCAAAGGGCCACCCTTGAGGACCTAAAGGGCAACACACGGCCTTGAGACCACAGGTTCACCATCCCTGGCTTACACCCTCTGGATTCTATTTCACCATTATCATGCCTCAGATGCCTAGTACCATCCCAACTTTACCTCCGCCTTAAGCTTTTAGCTTCCTTTTGTTTGCTGTCTTTGCCAATTAGGTGGTAAACTCCATGGAAGCATGAATTGTCTTTCTTTTTTCTTACTTGTATTCCAGTGTTTAGCACAGTGCCTGGCACAGGGCAGGCTAACAGGTTCTTAATAAATGTTTATTTTATTATACTGTTATGGACATGTAAAGGTAGATTCTAAAGCACCTCGAACTGTTTTAGCCTTGATACCTTAACTAGATGAGAATTTGTCTCAATCATTCACTCGAAGAGATTAGACTAAGGACTAAAAAGGAACTGGAATGAAGTTGCACAAGAAGGGATACTATCTAGATAAGCTGAGGCAATGTGAAAGGATCATCCATAAATTACCATGAGAGAGGAAGTTGGGATAAGTATCCTCAGAGTTCTGTAGGCTACAAAAGTCTCATTCATAACATTATAGAGGAGAAAATTATGAATCAGAGAAATTAACTTATTTGACTGAGTTCAGATAGCTCTTAAGCAACAGGAATGATTTGAACCCAGAACATCTGAATCATGTTTAAGTTTTCTTTGTATTAGACAAGGATGTCAAATTAATTTTGCAACAGAATCCTTTTTTTTGTCCAGAAACCTCTCTTTTGAAGTGAATCTGACTCACCCATCCTGGACCTTTGATAAGTACATTTTTGTTTTATTTTGTCTACAACCAGGCCACTATATTACTGCCTAACCATTGCCAAGCCATGTTTCTACCAACACATGTACCCTTCTTCTAGTTTCACATTATGTGCTGTTTTCCCTCATTAGAATATACTATTCTTGAAAGCAGAAATTGACTTGCTTGTATTTGCATTTTTAGTGTTTATTGCAGTGCCTGGAACATAGTAAGCATTTGATAAATTAATTTTCATTCATTCATAAATATTTTTGCACATCTTTTGGCAAGCTGAACCTGAGGCGATGGGGGCAAATCTCACCACAAGATTTTGTAGCAGACTATTCAGGAGAATTCCCTGATTTTCTTTTGATAAACCTAAAAAGAAAGGTCTTTTTAAAACCTTTCCCTGTAGATGCTGTAGATATGGCCATTGATGCCTTCTTGAGAAGACCAAAGATATCTTTTTTATATAGCATCACAAATATGGAACTAGAAGAGATTACAGAGACTTTCGGGTCCAATACCCTCATTTTATAGATTAAGAAACTGAGCCTCAGTCAGTATGAGTAATATGCTTAAAGTGAAAATATTGGTAGAAAACAATGGAATCAAGATTTAAACCCACGTTCTTGGAAACCCAAGCCAGTGGTCTTTCCTTCATGCCATATTGATTCTATATGGAATACTCCCTGATGCTGAAGTTCATCTTATACAATTCTGTCTTTTACTGACAGTCTCAGAGACTGGAATTTCCCAGCTCTCCACTCATGTGCATTAATTGTTTTGGAATCTCCTCTTGTTACCTACTAGAGTGTGACTTCCACTGATGAGGGCTTTCCCATAGATTAATCAGTTGACTCTTTACTGAACAGATAGCCACTGGAAATGTAATCATCTGTGATGGCTTATAAAAAGAGATTCTGTTTTCCACTTTTCTTTTGGAAAGATGTCAAGAACACAGTAATTGTATCTGGGGACTCCTCTTTTACCCAATAAAAACCATTAATGGAGGCTTTGGAGACACAACAGAGGGAGACTTGTGCTTGCCAAGGTGGCCTGAATAGTAGGAATCCCTCAACTCCTTCTTCCTAGAAAATTTCCTGAGCATTTTGGAGAGCTATCTCTTTAGCCAACTTAAATCCAGTGCTCCCAGGAATACAAAAAGGATGGTTTCCTGGGCAGGATGTTCCCAGAAGCTAGAAAAAAAGATAACCTTGTATCATTGTCTCTATAAGGTCTCATATCAAAGGGATGATACAGTGGGCTCTGATAAAATTCCATGGGCTTATATAGACCAGATGTAATCTTTGGGGTTATGATAAAAACTCCATCTCTTTGACTGAGCTAGAGAAGAGGAAGTTCCCTGTGCAATGTCAGTCTTGGGGCTTTCTTTCAAAGTAACCCTGAATTTGAGAGTTGAGGTAACAGTAGGAAAAATATAAAGAGATGCTAGTACAATTAAAACACAAATTTAATAAATTAAAAGCATGGTTAAAAAATAAGATAAACTGAAACAACTTAAGAGATACTAATAGTAATTATTTGAAGTTCAGAACATACCTCATTGCTGTAGATAAAGAGAATTTGAAATAGTTTTATAGGTGTCTGATAGATTAAGGAAATTCTTCTGAGGTCCAGCAAGTTCCCACATGGCTTTGATACTAATGAGAAAACCTGTTACAGGGTTATCTCCTAAGCTGGAGGAAACCTGAGGGAAGTAGAACAGATTTTCTTGGTGCCTGTTTTTAACCCACGGGCATTTGTGAACATTGGGTTTTCCCCTCTACTTCTAACAAATCCAGACTTAGAACTTTGTTGCAGTGGTTCCCTGCCAACCAGTTCTTATGGAGAACATATCTATGTTTATCAGGAGCAGCTTCGGGAGATTCCTGATAACCTAGCATTCCAGTGATGAGATTTGATGATGACTCAGACATCCAGAAGTAGTGCATTTCCTGAGTCAATCACGTGGGTCAGAAATTATACTCTTATCCCTTTCCTAGCTTGCAATACTGTTATCATGAAGGAGGACAGGAAGCGGAGGTGAGAAATTTGAACCTCTTGGTGCTGAAAGTGTGGAAAGTGCTTTGCTTTGAGAAACTAATTGGTGCTAGGATTATTAGGTATTAATATATTTTCCTGATTTTATTCTCCAGCTTTCTCTTAAATTGTTCATTACAACTTTGGTAGTGTCAAGTTCAAACAGAAATAATCCCTACAGGCTATATATTGAATTAGAAAAACCACAAATTAGCATTATCTATGTTTTATAGTGTTTTTATTTATTTTATTAAGCTTTTTTCTGAATTACATTTTAATCTGGTTCTAGCTGCATTTGGAGTTCTGCTTCCTGCAGTCTGGGGTTGTTGTTTAGTTTGACACTATATGACCTTAGAGACTGTTCATGAAGTTTTCTTGGCAAAGATACTGGGGTAGTTTGCCATTTCCTTCTACAATATGTCCCCATTTTACAGATAAGGAATTGAAGGAAAAAGGAATTCAATGATTTTTCCAAAATCACACAGCTAGCAAGTAACTGAGGTCAAATTTGAACTTAGATTTTCCTAACTCCAGGTCTGGTGCTCTATCTACTGCATCACCTACATTATTGGGTTAGGGATTCAAAAATTGAGAAATATAGTCTCAGTATTAATTTCAGTGGATATAAATCTTTATCCAATTTAGATAGCTCGAAGGGATAAAACCTGCTAAATTTACAAATTCAACTTACTTTTATCCAAATGACTTTTAGAAAGATTACAAGAAATGTAAAAGAGAAGATAGATTGTTTTGTTAACTGAAAAATATTGATTACAAAATTACCACATTCACAAAATTATATCTCTGTGTAATAGAAAATTAGAAGTTAAAACATATCAAGCTGTTTGACCAATGTAGAACCTCAAACATGGAATTACTTTAATTCATATCATTCAATTGATTTATTGGGTGAAAATGGGTGGTTTTTGCAAGAGGATTAATAGTCTGTTCATTGACACTAAAGCATAGAGATAATCAACCTTTTTTCTTACCAGCTTTGTATATGAGTGAAACGATCTTTCTTTCCTAGTCTATCACAGTAGCCCTGTTTCCAATACAAACCTTGACTGACAGGGACATACAGTGCCAGAGAAAGAGAGACATAGAAAGAGACAAGAGATAGATAAGAGACAGGAAGATGGAAAGAGAAAAGAGGGATAAAAAGAGATAGAAATAGAGAAATACTAAGAGGGAGTAAGGAAATGGGGAAAGGGAGGGACAAAAAGGGAAAGGGAGAAACGGGCAGAAAGGAAGGGGTCACAAGAGGGAAAGAATGAGGGGGAAGAGGAAGGGGAAGCTGAGGGAGATCCAGAAGGGACTGGAATAACCTTGAAAAAAAACAGGCTTTACTCTATGCAAGGAAGAGTATTAAAGTAAGATTTTGGCAGAACATATATATATATATATATATATATATATATACATATACACATATGTATACACTCAATATATATTCATATTTTGATACATATTTTTATATTTCTGTTCATATTTATTTACATATTATTGTTTTGGCTAAGTAGGCACA